>JAZHEH010002656.1:1296718-1945077 GCA_036589455.1 Ateles fusciceps
TGGGCTTCAGATAACTGACCACATGGTCTAGTCTAGTCAGCATTGCTTGTCTTTCTTTTTTTCCCAAAATTTTATTTTAAGTTCTGGGGTAAATGTGCAGGACGTACAGGTTCCTTACATAGGTAAATGTGTGCCATGGTGGTTTGCTGCACCTACCAACCCATCGTCTAGGTATTAAGCCCGACATCTATTAGCTATTGTTCCTGATGCTCTCCTTCCCCCTGCCACCCCCAACCCGACAGGCTCCAGTGTGTGGTGTTCCCCCACGCATGTGTCCATGTGTTCTCATCGTTCAGCTCCCACTTATAAGTGAGGACATGCAGTGTTTGGTTTTCTGTTCCTGCATTAGTTTGCTGAGGATAATGGCTTCCAGCTCCATCCATGTCCCTGCAAAAGACATGATCTCATTCCCTTTTATGGCTGCAATAGTATTCCATGGTATACATGCACCACATTTTCCTTATCCAGTCTATTATTGACGGGCATTTGGGTTGATTCCATGTCTTTGCTATTGTGAATAGTGCTGCAATGAATATATGCATGCATATATCTTTGTAACAGAATGATTTATATTCCTTTGAGTGTATACCCAGTAATGGGATTGTTGGGTCAAATGGTATTTCTGCCTCTAGGTCTTTGAGGAGTTGTCACACTGGTTGAACTAATTTACATTCCCACCAACAGTGTAAAAGCATTCCTTTTTCTCCGCAACCTTGCCAGCATCTGTTGTTTCTTGACTATTTAATAATCATCATTCTGACTGGTGTGAGATGGCATCTCATTGTGGTTTTAATTTGCATTTCTCTAATAATCAGTGATGTTGCAAACCAAATCCAGCAGCACAGCATTGTTTTTCTATACGTTTTAATTCTTAGTTGAAATAGAAGTAAAAATATGAATTAAGTGCCAATGAACTCATGTAAACTTAGGGGCTCAACTTCCTTACTTCCTCTTTCTGTAACTTTCTTCTCCTGCCAGAAAGCTTTCCCCTGGCTCCATGGTGTTCATGGATCTCCATCCACCCTGCCTTTACCAGCAGGCAGGCCTATGTCCCATTAGGAGCCTTAAGCTCCTGCTACCAGGCCCTTAGGTATCCAGCAGTCATGCCTCAAACTCAGGAAGCAGGAGGTTAGTAATGGAGACCCCTGATTGAGAGAAGCTTGAGGAGACCATCTGAGCACAGCTGGAGCTACCCTCCCCTAACAGCCAGACCTGGAAGGTTCTCCTGTAACTTTGAGCAAGTGGAGGGAGAGTGCATTGATTCGAATGTGGTCATCCTGGAGGAGTGTGTCAATGCTGAGACTGAAACCTCAATCTTCCCTGCTCCTCTCTCCAAGGCAGGTTGGGAGTCTCTCCTGTGAGCTGTCAGCACACTATTTATGTTACAATTATTTACTGTTGTGCTTGTCTACCCTAGGGCAAGGGACATGCCTTTTTATCTTTTAATCCCAGTGTCTAGTATGATATCTGTCTGGCACATAGTAGGCATGCAAGACATTTCTTTAATTAATCAAAAGAAGTTAAACAATGTGAGAGTGGAGTTGTTAGGTGCAGGATTAGATCAAAGCATAATGGGGGTGACCCAGGAGATTGCTGAAGGTCAAATTTCTATTGCTTTCAGCTGGGAGAGCACTGTTTTGAGGATAAATTTTCTCCATTTTCCATATTAACCTTGGAAACCTTTCTCCAAGTTCACTGTAAGCTCTTTTTCCATTCTGGGCTACTCCTTCTCAGGGGTTCCTATGCATTTTGGCACAGACACATGTGAAGAGCTAGACTGGGAGTGTTATGACTTCCATGTCCCACTGGGGTATCTGTTCTGTGAGGGAAAGAAGAGTCTTAGGTCCCTTGTAGCACAGATCCCTTCAGGGAGCTAAGTGTCTGTATAAAGCCCTGAGCACTTTGACATGGACTTTTGCTGGTCAAAAGAATAGTGACAGCCCTATTCATTCCCATGAGTTCTCTATCAAAATGTACTTCTCCCTTTTGCAAAACTGGCAATGCCAAGTTCAACCTCTTTGACTTCACTGTGTCTCTGTTCCTATCATATGAAATATTTCCTGGGGCAGAACTGTCAAACAGTGATCTCAGGACCACCAGCATCTGAATTACCTGAGTGGGCTTGCAAAAATGCAGATTCTTATCCTGCCATTTCAGACTACTGATTTAAAGATTATTCCTTTGTGGTAGCTAAAGTTGGATAACTTCTGTCTTCAGGCATGGGGAGTTGGTCCCCCTAGGAGCAGTGGTCCTCTTTGATGCTTCTAAAAAGATGCATGATCCAGATGGCACCGGGAGAAGGTAACTGCTCTCTTTTGCCTGCCTCTTGCTGGTCTATAGTTATATGTAAAGTCTGTGATAGGCATTGGTGGCGATAAAATATGAACAAGATACTGCCTCTGTTCTCTGTTGCTTAAAACTTAAAGTGTCTATATTCATCAACAAATCACTTCAATAAAGGGAACATTGGGGCAAATCAAATGCCATAAAAGATGGGGAGAAGGAGAGGTCATTTTGCTGCGGTGAGGATGATCTGGTGAGAGTTTTATGGGATTTCAAATTAGGCCTTGAACAATGACTGGGACTTCCCAGACAAGAGGGAATCACCATGTTGGCCAAGATGATCTCGATCTCTTGACCTCGTGATCCATCCGCCTCAACCTCCCAAAGTGCTGGGATTACAGGCATGAGCCATAACACCCGGCCTGAAACAAAGACTTTCTAGATTGATGCAGCAGCTTGATCAAGTCATGGAAATGAGGAGGCTGGAGGGATGTCTGCGAAGCAGAGAGGAGTCCCGCGTGGCTGGGTGGGAGGATGCAGGAAGCCGTACCGTGAGAGGAGAGATGGATCCTGGGTGAAACTCAGGCACACCAGTGCTGTCTTCTGTGTCCAGGGTGGTGATTAAGCCTTTCCCAGCAGGATTAGATGTGATCACTCCCCTTGCTGTAGAACCTGGTCTGAGAATTTCCATGCCCATCACACTTCCTCATTCTGGGTTAATAAAACCCTAATTCCCCTTGTGTCTTCTTGTACCCCATCCCCTCAAAATTGTTCTGTGCCATCTGCACTCTTGTCTATGTGGCAGAGCCAAGCCTTGATGAGAGAGCAGAGGACAGGCCAAGAAGAGAAACAGTTGGGTCAGTTCTGTGCTGTCTATGCAGACGTGGGAGGTGAATAATCCAAAACAGTGGGTGATACAAAAGGCATTTATATTTGGCTTTGGAATGCACGACGTGATTACTGGCAGCGGGGGTAGCAGATTTATCTTCGTAATTAGGCAAATATTCAAATGAGTTGGCACTCCCTGAACAAGCCACCAAATCCTGAGGCCATGTAAAAAGAAATCCTAGGATCAATTTTCATTTTGATATGAATATTATTTATGTTAGTGCTAGTTGGAATGTTCTAGAGCGTTAGCATTCAGAGATTCCCATCACACTGGCTTCCATGGCAAATGGGCTTCCAGCGGCACGTCTTCATTCGTGACTGATTTTTCATGAATCTGGGAATGACCTTTACCAAATTTCAGAATCATTAAATAAAGCCTTCTGATTCATTGTGGTAAGGAATATGTTCTTACATTAATAATAGTTTCGTGGTTGCTGTAGAAGGCAGGATCATTTCTGTGTCTGTGTTGCAGTGTACACAGCAGGCTAGAAAAAGCCAATCATGGTTCTAATTCCCTTTTGAACTTTAGTTTCCAGTAAAATACAGTCAGATGTAAATTATTGCCTGTACTCTAAGCCCATGTGCAGACAGAACAGAATTTATAACCATCAATAAAAACATTCATTTTAAGTTATTAATCTAATCATGGAATTTTATAGCTAGAAGTGACATTTGAGGTCATCTAATCTAACTTTACCATTTCGGTGATGAGGCTGGGAGAAATTTAAGGAACTTGAGGATGAGGTACTAAGTGGGGCTTGGGCTAGCCCAGGATAAAAAAGTGCCTTTGTTACTAAAACAAAACCAAACCTCAAAATCCTCTATGGATAACTCTAAACAGTTGATTGTCTATGTATATTTTAGTCCCCATACTTCATGGGGTACATGATGGAGAGGATACTCCTAATCATTCCTTGACAATTATTGACCGAGCCCTAAGAAATTGCCAGGGCCTCGGATACAGTGAATAAGATAGGTGTGGCCCTTGCCCTTTGAATCTTATAATCTCCCCCTAGACATGCAGTGCTTTCCTGCTGATTCTCAGGCCTGTCTTGGCTGTTCCGGATCAGCCTTCTTTGTCCTGGATGTGGAATAATCTTTAAGCTTGTCCACTGTTTAGTTTTCTGATGAGAGCAAACAGAAGACTGTAGCAGAGATTTTCTCCTCTGCCGGATCACCAGCAGATGAGACAGGGACGAGAGAACCAGACCAGAGCTACCATGATGCTCCCTATCTCCAGCTTCCAAATGTTCTCTGAGATGCAAATCCAGTCCATGCCCCGACTTTTACCTCCACAGGTCCCTGTCAATGTTTGGAGGTACAGGGTGGAGGGGACTCTAATCTCAGAGAGGGTTTGTATTGAGTGGGAGAGGAAGAGGAAAGTCCTCAACATCACTGACTAAACTGCTCCCAAATTTGAGAAGTTACGGAGATTCGGTGAAGAAAAGCACAGAAAGGGAAACATGGGAAAGAGAAGAGAAAGCAGGTGCTTGTGGGCAAGTGGGGGTGGGATTACCAGATCCCCTGGTAAGAGTCCCCAACAATCCTGAGCATTATTTCTTTCTCCCCCTGGCTGCAAATAGATGCAGCCCTTGGGAGGTAAGCAGGAGCACTGGGGCACTTTCTCAGGGTCCTGTGTGCAATGTTGCAAGAAGATAACAGAGCCAAGCCAGCTGCCTGCAGCCTGCATCTTCCCCTACATATTTAAGGCCCATTTGAAAGGGATTGCCTCTATCCTCACTCCAGGAACAACTGCAGACATGGGATGAGTGAGGAGTGGGACAAAATAACCCAGAGTAAGGGAAGCCCTGGAGAGAAGCTGATTAGAAATGCCTTGAGAGTGGTAACAGTCAATGGGAAACTATTAAAGAAGGAAAAGGAGTTGATTATTTATCTGTCTGTTACCCTAATGGGGGAAAGATTTTTCTAAGCTTAAGAGAAATTATGAAGGAGAAGACTGATACGTTTGTTTACATTCAAATTAAAAACTGTGTAGGCCAAAAAGTAACGAAAAATTAAAAGGCAAGGAAATTGGGAAAATACTTGCAACAAACATGCTACACAAAATATTAACTTTCTGAATATGGTAAGAGGTCATGGAAATAGATTTAGAGCCCAATACGTAAATACATAAAGGACGTGAACAGGTTGCAAAGGGAAATTGACATTTCTAACAAACATGAAAAGCATTTCGTTTCACCAAGTAATCTGAGATGCAAATTAATATACTAATAGCATATCTTTTTTTGTTTGTTCGTTTTTGTTGTTGTTTGTTTGTTTTTTTGGAGACAGACTCTTGCTCTGTCACCAGGCGCCAGGCTGGAGTGTAGTGGCGCAATCCTGGCTCACTGCAACCTCCGCCTCCCAGGTTCAATCAATTCTCCTGCCTTAGCCTCCCGAGTAGCTGGGACTACAGGTGCGCACCACCATGCCCAGCTAATTTTTGTATTTTTTAGTAGAGACGGGGTTTCACCTTGTCGGCCAGGATGGTCTCGATCTTGACCACGTGATCCACCTGCCTCAGCTCCCAAAGTGCTGGGATTACAGGCGTGAGCCACCGCGCCCAGCCTTTTTTTTTTTTTTAATTTAACAAAATTAGAACATTCCCAGTCATTGCTGGTGTGTTCATAGGAGATCAGATTGATACACCCTTACTTGAAATCAATTGGCAATATTTATCAGAAGTCTTAGAATGTTCCTACTCTGTGACTAAGTAATTTCATTTAAGAATCTCCATCCTAAGGAAACAATGTGAAATATACAGAGAGTTTTAAATTCAAATGGTTCACCACTAAAAATTGATAATGATCTTAATGCTCAAAATGGGGTAAGAGTTAAACAAATCATGGTTCAGTTATAGAGTGTGCTATAACCATTAAATGTGACATTTGTGCAGAATTTTTAGACATAAAGAAATGATTGCATATTGAATACAAATTGAAAAAAGCAGAATGTAAAATGAGATGTAGATTATCCTTCTAACTAGAATGTTACAAGATAATATACACACATATGCATGGCAAAGGGCTGCAAGGAAATAGACCAAAATGTTAACAGTGATTATCTCTGGGTGGTGGGATTATGAGTGATTTTTCCTTTCAAGATATTTTTTTTTTTGTATTTAATCTTATAAACATGTGATTCATTGAAGTAAAATAATAACAACCACCACCATTACCATCAGATACTTTGTTTTGAAAGTAAGGACAGGGCCGGGTGTGGTGTCTCTCGCCTGTAATCCCAGCACTTTGGGAGGCCGAGGTGGGTGGATCACCTGAGGTCAGGAGTTCGAGACCAGCCTGGCCAACATGGTGAAACCTTGTCTCTACTAAAAATACAAAACAAAAATTAGCTGGGCATGATGGTGGGTGCCTGTAATCCCAGCTGCTCGGGAGGCTGAGGAAGCAGAATCACTTGAACCTGGGGGAGTGGAGGTTGCAGTGAGCTGAGATTGTACCATTGCACTCCAGCCTGGGTGACAGAGCGAGACTTCATCTAAAAGAAAAGAAAGGACAGGAGGAATTAAAACAGGGCACAGTTTGGGACTGTGAAACCCAGTCTGAAGCACAAACTGGGAAACCAGTTGACTTCAGTGGAGGCTCACGCTCAGGAGCTGTGTTAACAAATCCTGTCTCTGTCCCTAGGCTTAGAGTCCAGGGAGTAGGACAGGTTGTTGACAGGAGTGAAGTCTTACCCTGAGACCCCAGGCTTTAGATCCGAGTCCGGGTTGGAAAGGTCTCACTTCTCTATGGAGAAAAAGGGGCAGCTCAGTGGTGGTCAGTGTAATGACAAGTGGGATAGGGGCCCCCTGGGAAAAAGAGTGGGGAAAGAGACCTTCTGGATCCCTGGAAGACTGTTGCATGTCCTCACTGGGTCTGGCTTAGCGTGTAATAGAAGGCCGTGCTTTTCATGTGTCTTAACTGTGTGTAACCTGCAACCCCAGGATTCTCCAAACTTTCGCAAAAACACCTGTGCGGTTGAACTAAAGTATTAGGGCTGCAGTGGACCAGACAGTGAATGCTGTCTGAGAATGCTTCTCTAATGCTTCAGAGAAGAAGAGAAAACAGGGAAAGACCAGGAACCCAGAAGATCATCTTTGGGAGAAAAATCACTCTTGGTGATGAAAGCAGTGAGTGAACTGAGGCAGGTTCAGCAGAAACGTGGCTGGAGGAAGCCCCTGCCTGGGTGTACCATTGTGAGTTTCCTGACCTGGCCACTGTTTATGTGGATCTAACCTGTGTTCCCACATAGCCTCCGTGTGACCAACAGCGAGAGTGCTGCTGGGTTCTGTGTGGTTAGGGGTGCAGTCTGTGGTCAAGGAGCAGAATGAAATTAATTGGCCCCCTTGGGATAGCTGCAGCCTACATTTTCTGACTCGTTAGCAAAGGGCTCTAACTAGGTGAGATAACTAGCTTCATGGGTAGATTAGCTCTTGGCTGTCAGGATTTCTGTTCTCTGCCCAATAGAGCAGGGGCTGAAAAATATTTCACAATAATCATCACAATGGAGGGACCCTGCAGGAGCTAGGGTTTTTTCTGTTGTTGTTAGCTGACCCATTCCCGACATCATTCCTGGGCTTGAATGCAAAGCAGATGAAGTCCCCTCTGTGCATGTGCATGTGTGGGCATATGCCACATTGATGCATGCATATACATTTTGCTGTAAGGTGCTCTTCACATCTGGGGATACCATAGGTGGCTCATCCAGAAGCAGACCCTGCAATGGAGCTTTGTATGCAGAGGTTACTGGGGAGTGCCATGGGAGAGAGAGAGAGGGAAGGAGGGAGGGAGGGGAGGAAGGAAGGGGAGCAGGACTGAGCAGAGGGAGCCACTGAGTGGCGCTGTAGTTGTAGCAAAGGCCTCAGTCCATCTGGACCTGAGATAGCCCTTCAGAGTGTCCTGTTGTTACATGAAGTTGGTCACTTTGTACCCTCCAGTGACCCAATTGACTTGTCACTGGGTGCCAGCCACTGCTTGGAAAGAGTCATACCTTAGGTGAAACCTTGCCTTTGGCCAGGGGTGATTCCCTGGGTGGGACTCAGCATGGAGTCTCAGCAGGGGGGATAACTAGGGGATCCCACGCCTCAGTTTTGATGTGGGATCTTGGCGGCATCCCATGGCTCCCACTGCAGGGGGTGATGAGAGTCTCAGAATACCTACATTCTGAAAACTGTTCCCATCCTGAGCCCATTCATGGTGGTTTCCAACGGGACAACCTTCCTGATGGTCCTGGTCACTGTATCAGGGAGGATACGTGGAGCTTTTCTATAGGACTTGGTGGATCTGCTTCCAGAATACCATCAACCTCATCACCTGTGGCAGTGAACCTGGGCCTTGCCCCCTAGTTTAGGGAGCTGAAGTTGGTCACTTTAGGGCTGTCCAATAGAAATAGAAGGTGAGCCACAGATTTAACATTTTTCTTGTAACCACTTAAAAAATAAAAAGAAACAGATGACATTAATTTTAATAACATAGTTTAGCCTAATATAATCAAAATTTTATTTCAACATATAATCAGTATTGAAAAATATTTTAATTTGATTTAATTTTTTTGTGCTAGGTCTGTCTTTGAAATCACGTGTGAGTTTTATACTATGGTGCATCTCAGTTCAGACTGGCCACATTCGAGTGTGCGGTAGCCATGTGTGGCTAGCGGCTACTGTATTGCATAGTTCTAGAGTACAATCTCTTTCTGCTGCTAATTTACTCCTCCCATTAAAAAAATGAGCTTTTTAATTGGAGGGGAGTTAGATGGCCAATAATTCAAATTAATTACCATTATTATTAAAAAACATGTACAACACACCAGATTGAATTTGTTTTGTGTTCAGTACAAAGAAGGCTATTCAAGATTGGTACTTTCCTGCTGGAAGTTTCTAAGCTTCTGTTACAGTGTTTACTGATTTTGCTTCTAAATCTATATTATGAGTCTTCAGCTCAGCCTGCAAAAGTAGAATATTCTTCTCTCTTCCATGGATAATAACACCTTCCACTTTCCCAGAGTAGAAAGTTAATGATTTTCTGTGTTGCAAATGAGGACAATAATTTCTGTGATGACAAATTTTACTTTTAAGACGATTTCTGGGTAAAACTTTTTAATTGATTAGATTGCATTTTAATACTGAAGAGAACAGTATTATAAATGAGTTAGATCTCCTCTGCCTTGGCAAACACCAGAATGGATTTCTAGGTATAAGCACACAGCTGTGCGCACTGTTTTGCTATTATTTACATGAAGCAAATTGCTTTCTTATCCTCCACTGCTGTGAGTTTGTGTGTGTTGCTTTTGCTTTTCCACATCTCTGTTTCTCTCCTCCTCCTTGTGATTTGGTATCTGCCAGCTTTTGATAAGTTCTCTGAAAGGTGGGTGCTGGGGGAGCTTTACTTCTGGATTTCCTGCCTTGCAGCTCCTCCTGGTGGGAAGCCCCAGACCATTGTCATATCCTCTGGGATTGGTTTTTTAAAAAAATTTTATTTCAGTAGCTTTTGGGGTACGTGTGTTTTTTTTGTTTTGTTATTGTTACATGGATGAATTCTGTAGTGGTGAACTCTGGGATTTAGTGCACCCATCACCCGAATAGTGTACATTGTACCTAATGTGTAGTGGTTTTGCTTTGTTTTGCTTTGTTTGTTTGTTTTGAGGCAGAGTTTCACTCTTGTTGCCCAGGCTGGAGTGCAATGGCGCGATCTTGGCTCACTGCAACCTCTACCTTCTGGGTTCAAGCAATTCTCCTGCCTCAGCCTCCCAAGTAGCTGGGATTACAGGCGCCTGCCACCATGCCCAGCTAATTCTTTGCATTTTTGGTAGAGACAGGGTTTCGTCATGTTGGCCAGGCTGGTCTCGAACTTCTGACCTCAGGTGATCCACCTGCCTCAGCCTCCGAAAGTGCTGGGATTACAGGTGTGAGCCACCATGCCTGGGCTAATGTGTAGTTTTTTATCCCTACCCCCACATCCTCCCACTTCTGAGTTTCTGAAGTCCATTATATCACTCTGTATACCTTTTCTGATTGAAGAAGTTTCCTGCTTTCCTGGCTCATCTCATCCTAGGAGCCAACATTACAGATTATTTCGAATTTATCTGGTTCCTCAGCTGCCAAGGCTCCAGCAAGATTTGAGGGCGCGTGGTGGTGTTGGTTTCTGTCAGATCTTTTTAAGGGAGCTTTGCTTTGCTTCCTTCAGGATGGGCTTGGCCAGTTGAAACACATGAACCACATACCTGATTTTAGATTTTTCAGTAGCCACATTAGAAAAAGTAAAAAGAAACAGGTTGACTTCAATTTAATAGTGTATTTTACTTGGCCCTATATATCCAAAATATTATTATTGTTTCAGTGACTAATCAATATAAAATTTATTGAGATATCACGTGTTTTATTTGTACTAAGTCTTCAAAATCTGGTATACTTAAAACACATCTGAATTTGGGCGCTACATTTTCATCAGAAATACTTGATCTATAGTTAGAGTTCATAAAACTTACAATCGAAAATGTGAATGCATGTATTCAAGTTATTCCAAACATATTTAAAAGTTTTTTAATAACTAAATTGAGTACCAAAAAATCAGTTTTAATATTCACGCTGCTATTAATAGAACTGGTTTATCTTTTTTAGATAAGATTAACTTGGAAGCAGATTGACTTTGAAGCAAGGGAAAAGTAATCCTGTCAAATAAAGTTGTGTTTAGTGGCAACAGGCTTCACATTGCCTTCATTAAAAAATTTAAATGGATATTTAATTAAAATTACATTAAAGTCGAAATTTACTTTTCTCAATCACAGTAGCCATATTTCAATTACTCAATAGCCACATGTAGCTGTTTTAAAATCTTTTAAAGTACTGTTGAATTGAAAAAACAAAATGTAAACAGAGAAGAACTGCATAGTGATTTCCTCACAGTATTTGCTATGTGGCTGTTTTCATACTTTGTGTGTGTGCGTGCGTGTTTCTCCATTACCTACCTTCCCGATCCTTTTTCTTTGTTTTTTGAGATGCCGTCTCATTCTGTTGCACAGGCTGGAGTGCAGTGGTGCGATCCCGGCTCACTGCAACCTTTGCCTCCCGGGTTCAAGCAATTCTCCTGCCTCAGCCTCCTGAGCAGCTGGGATTACAGGCACCTGCCACCATGTCCAGCTAATTTTTGTATCTTATTTTATTATTATTATTTTAAAATAGAGACGGGGTTTCACCATATTGGCCAGGCTGTTCTCAAACTCCTGACCTCAAGTGATCCACTTACCTTGGCCTCCCAACGTGCAGGGATTACAAGTGTGAGAGCCACTGTGCCGGGCCCCTATTCTTTATCTGAGATTCCAAGTGCTATCTCTCTGCCTTTGAATTGCATTTGTTCCTGTCTCCTGCCTTTATGTCATTGTTTTCCACTTTCCCTTCCATCTACCTTTTTTCTTCCTCTTTCTCTTCCTTTTGCATCTGATTTTCTTCTTAAACCAGCCACAAAGTCTATTTTTTAAATGTTCTTTTTTTTTGTATTGGCTAGCTTTGAATCCCCCAGAAATAAAATAAGAGAGACAGTTTAGATTACTTCACTAAGTTAAATAAAATAAAACTTAAACCCCAAACAACCAAAGTTACGTGAACCTGGCTTGATTGCCTTTTCTTTGGGTCATTGACTAATGAAGGGGAGAACCATCCCTTTCCCGGAGTCCATCCAAGGTCGGCCTGGGATACTGTGTGGGGTTTTGCAGAGGGGGCCTCTGGGATGGTCACTTGTGGTTTTTGATTCTTTTGTTTTTGTCTGACTCCAACCGGTAACTTCTGCTTGGAGATTAAAAATGACACTGAAGTCTCTCAGCACTTCTGTCTTTGCAAGGGATGGAGGGAGGTCAACTCTGCTCTGCGGGGTTATGGCAGCCATTGGAAGTAGGAAGGAGCCTCTTAACCACGGATGTGGGATGCTGATGAGGCTGAGGGAAACGTCAGCTGGGGCTGGTGGTGTCCTCCAATGGAGACTGGAGGGAGGGGGAGCAGAGGGGAGTGAGGCAGGGACCTCAGGTTAACTTGGGCCAGTAGAGGTGTGACCGTTACCAAGTTACTCTCCTTGCTGGTCCTCGGCTTCCTTCCTCCTTCTCAAATCCAGCTGCACTCTTCATGGTTCCCCCACTGTATCGGCCCATGGGTCCAGACCTGTTTTGCAGAACACTCTCATTCTCATTGCCAGCCAGGCACCCAGTGACAGAGCTGGGAAGAGGTGAAGCCAAACATTTATATTATTAAAAGTGATGAGGGGGAAGGAAAGTAATAGTAGCAAGTGTATCTTCACGTTCCATTTCACTTCTGGAATAATTCAAGTCTGTGTGGACCATTTTTGCTTGACCTGTCAAGACCCAAACATGTACCCACCGCTGAACACCCCTGTGTCAGTGTCTTCCACAGTGCCTGCCCTAACCATGTCCAGCATCCATAGCCTTCCACTAGAACTGGTAGAAGAGGCAAAACCGGAGCTGTGGACATTTTGGGGGAGCATTTTGTGTAGTTCAATCTTACTCAATTTACCAAGTGTTTCTTGCTATTTTTTCAAACCTATATTTTTAGGCTGTTACCGTGCACCAGGCCCTGAGATAAACATTGCATAAAGATCAGCTCATTTACTTATGTGCCAGGATAGACAGGTCCTTTAAAAAAAATTCATAAAGTTCCTTTCATCCAGAGCTTGTAAGTATGTCTTATATAATATAACTGATGTTGTAAAATATATCCCATGGAACAGGTGACTGCAAGGCAGTGTTGTATTAAGTATCCAAATGGTAACATGGCAAATAAGTGCATCAGACATTCAGAGAAGGGATAGATGCGTTAGGACTAAAGTTGAGCCTTGAGCCTAGCTATGACTGGGATAAGTGGAGAGAAAGGAGGATGGCATTTTGAGTCAGAATAAAATGGGCTAAAATTGTGGCTATGTGGTCTAGAAAGGCTATAGGAAACAAAAGACGCACATGTGAGTGATTGTTGAATGAACGAACGGATGGCTCCAGGCTTTTAAGCATGGGTGGCAGAACCTAGTCAAGCTGGGAGAAGGAGTAATGAGAATGGTGACAGCGATTTCATTTTGGGGCACGTAGAGTCTGGGATGATGACAGGTCCAGCTGGAGATGCTTGCGGGCACCTGAGCTAGCGTGTGGGTGAAAAATTGAGTGAGAATACAGATTTGAGTCACGGAATAGAGGGGATGGTGAAGTCATAAAATAGGATTTGTTTCCAAAATGGAAGAGGAGGGTGTGAAGTGCACATCGGTTGCCCTCAGGGGGAAGAAGAACTCAGCAAATGGCACAAAGAAGGATGCATGGGAGAGGTAGGAGGACAGCCAAGAAGCATCACGTCAAGGGGTCCAGGAGTGAGAAGGTTTCCCCGTGTGGGCTGCCTCCTGGGAAATGGGGGAAAAACAGGACTGTGGAAAGGCTGGAAGCAGAACCCAGGTTGCTTCTGGAGTGGAACCGAGAAAGGACATTTGTGGATAGAGGTGTGTTCATTTGACACTTGCAGATAATTTTACACTTGCAGAGGCCTGAATGTTAAATTCTTGCTACAGAGGTTAAGACGTCTTTTGAGAACATTTTGCAAAATAGGGAAACACAGCAAAAAGTCTCTGATAGTCTGTTGAGTTTACAGCAAGAAGAGAAATCACTGAGGTCTTAGAACTGTTTTCCTTCTCTTCTGAGAATCCTCTCCTGCAAACTCCCTTGTTTCTGCAAATGGTGCTGGTATATTTTCACTTGTCCTTAAGCTCAAATGCAGCCACATTGTATACATAAGCCAGCTCCCCTGATGGAACTCCACAGGAATTGGGAATGTCTATAGATTTTTCAGCGGAAATAGAGACAAAAGAATCAGCACGCTGTGAATAGATCTGCATTCAAACCTTTTCCAAATCCATATTCTTTTCGTTGCGTAAGTTTGTCCAATGAATTTCATTATGGTCCATGATAGAAATGTTATCACGTGGAGACAGATGTAAATCCACTTCTGTTATGTAAACAAGTACTTTTTGGACCTTATTCTGGAACCACCATCAGACTGGAGAAGGGTTTGGGAGTAGGGGTGGAAGCAGTAGAGTTTGGGAAATGATGTGATTTTTTTTTTTCCCGAATTCCAATTAAACCTGTAATTTCTCAAGATTTCTACAGACTTAGGAAAAGCCTGTTTAGCTTAGGCCTATCACAACTTTTTATTTTTGTTCAAATTTATTTCTGAGGGGGATGATTCTAAATAAGAATCAGATCGCTTCCAGATCCTAGACAGCTACTGAGGACCAGCAGCAAATGTGTCCATTTTTCTCTATGGAGCCATGCTTATTTTAGTTCATATAAAATTGTATTGCCAAATATCTATTACTTCCTGAGTAAAATGGAATTGAAAAATACTTACAGGGTAATGACCCATTTTCCCACGTGGATACAAGTGGCAAATCTTTCATTCATGATTTCAGCTTGTATTTATTAGGCTCAGTAAAATGCGGAGAGTTTCCGAGATGATGAAAGGGTATTTGGAGTGACATCCTTTCTCTGGGGGGATTATAATGTAGGTGAGAGACAAGGAGATCTCCAGTTAAATGATTTAAAAATAATTTGGCTAAATATGTAAGATACTTTGGGGCCTATATGGTAAGAATTCAAAGTAAGTGAAGTATTTTTTTAAGGGGTAGAGAAACCAGAGATGGCTTCCTGGAGGAGGCAGATCAAGAACTGGATCACATAGAGTTAAAACTGGAAAAAATTTATGGAGACTGGAAAAGAGCATGAGCAGGTAAGCAAAGACATAGAAGTGGGAACAAGAGACATGGTGGAGGTGACGAATTTGTGTCTTAGAGAAATGAAGGATGAGATTTGGTAAAGGGGTTGGGGTCAGAGTACAGAGGGCCAGAATGCCAGACTCATAAATGCTGTGCACATGTTAGGGGATACAGGGCCGCTGTAGAATCTGAATAAGGGAGCATGTCCAGCCACCCCCAGCACTCTTCTGCATTACCAAGCATTCCTTCTTATTTTTGAGATGGAGTTTCGCTCTTCTTGCCCAGGCTGGAGTGCAATGGTGCAATCTCAGCTCACCACAACCTCTGCCTCCCGGGTTCAAGCGATTCTCCTGCCTTAGCCTCCCGAGTAGCTGGGATTACAGGCATGCGCCACCACACCCAGCTAATTTTGTATTTTTAGTAGAGATGGAGTTTCTCCTTGTTGGTCAGGCTGGTCTCAAACTCCTGACCTCAGGTGATCCACCCGCCTTGGCCTCCCAGAGTGTTGGGATTACAGGCGTGAGCCACGGTGCCTGGCCGCATTCCTACTTTATAGAGCTTATTGCTCTCTGAAATAAATGTCTGGTTACCTGTTTGCTTCTTTGTAGATGATCTCTGCAGCTAGGATGTGAACACCATGGGGTCAGGGAACATGTCTGTCTGATTCGCTATAGGACCCTGGCAGAATTATATATGTGTGTATACATATGTATACACCTCTCTCTCTCTCTTATATATATATATAATATAATATATCATATATCATATATATTACATATATATGGAAATAGATTTTTATCTTATAGATATCTCTCCCTCTATAGATTTTTCTCTGTCTACACACACACACACACACACACACACACACACACACACACACACACACACACACGTACGTCAAATTAAGATATAAGGCTATGTAGATGTAGATATTTATATATACATAGATATAGATGTAGATATTTCTGTATATACATGGATATATCTGTCGATAGGTCTCTCTCTCTATCTATATAAGCTTCCTGGAAAATGCACACTTAGAATTTTTGCCTACAGTTTTAGACTGGTCACCCCCCTTCACAGTAGTCCATCCCCAGACCCATGAGGGACCCTGAAACGAGCTGAAGATCACATGTTCTGCTCAAGATGTTTGAATCTGGCTGCCTCCAAGCTACGTCCATGGCTTCTCCCTCTGTCATGTGGGGAAGGGGTTTTCTATGGGCTTTCATTCTTTTTGCCAGTAGGGAAAGGGAAAGAGGATGGAGCCATGCTTTGTTTTTGTATTTCTAGTGGAGGATGCAGAGGAAGATGAATGGGAGAGAACTTCCAGCAGATTCTCTAAAAAGTGGGAACTATAATACCAGGGCATATCAGAGGTGTGATGGCCAGGTAATGTAGGATGCCAAGTTACATTTGCATTGTAGGTAAACAATAAATTTTATGTGTATGTTCCAAGTATTTCCTGGGATATACATATTCTAAAAAATTACTTGTTGTTTATCTGAAATTCAAATTGAACTGAGTGTTCTTTTTATTCCCTCTAAATCTGGCAACCTTAATTAATCGGGGGGATTTCAGGACCCTCATGCTAGCCCGTGTCTGGCACCCCTTCAGGCCCTGTCAAGTTTACTTACTTAATCCTCTGTTAATACGTATGTGACCGGTCTTCCCCTTTCTCTTTTTTTTTTTCCAGTCCATTTCTAAAGCATTCCGCAAGTTGTTTCTTAAATCACAAATATAATCATGCATGGCTTAAAGATGGGGATCTGGCACGGTGGCTCCTGCCTATAATCCCAGCACTTTGGGAGGCTGAGGCGGGCAGATCACTTGAGGTCAGGGTTGGAGACAAGCCTGGCCAACATGATGAAACCCTGCCTCCACTGAAAACACAAAAGTTAGTCAGGTATGATAGTGGGCACCTGTAATCTCAGCTACTCAGGAGGCTGAGGAACAAGAATCACTTGAACCGGGGAGGCGGAGGTTGCAGTGAGCTGAGATTGCGCCCCTGTACTCCAACCTGGCAAATAAGTACATTAGATATTCAGAGGCTGACACTCTGTCTCAAAAAAAAAAAAAAAAAAAGATGGGGGATACGTTCTGAGAAATGTGTCATTAGGCAATGTTGTTGCTGTGTGCACATCATAGAGTGTGCTTACATAGGCATTGACAGTATAGCCTACCACGCACCTGGCTAGATGATAGAGCCATTGCTTCTAGGCTACAAACCTGTACCGTGTGTTACTATACGGAATTGTACACAATGATAAGTATTTGTGTATCTAAATATGGAAAAGGTACAGTAAATATAAGGTATAAAAGGTAAAAAATGATACTTCTGTATACAGCATTTCCCATAAGTGGAGCTTGCAGGACTGGAAGTTGCTCTGGTGAGTCAGTGAGTGAGTGGTGAGTGAATTTGAAGGCCTAGGACATTTCTGTATACTACTGTAGGCATTTAAACACTATACACTTAAACTACACTCAATTTATACAAGACGGTTTTCTTTCTGCAATATTAAATTAACCTTATCTTACTGGATGACCACTGTCATATGTGTAGTTCTTTGTTGACGGGTATGTCCTTAGCCAGTGTAGGGACTATATTTTGATGCACGCACAGAGCTGGGGTCTCTCCTATTGTGACTTTAGAGTTTCCCGCTGAGGTTTCTGAGCTGCAGATAATGAGGGCTGTTGGATGTTGGTGGTTCCTCATGTAAGAGGAGGGAGCAGGCCTACCTAGAAGAGCAAGAGAGCCTGATAGGGTTTGGCTGTGTCCCCACCCAAATCTCCTTTTGAATTGTAGCTCCCATAATTCCCATGTGTCGTGGAAGGGACCCAGTGGGAGATAATTGAATCATGGGGGCGATTTTCCCCATACTGTTCTCGTGGGAGTCAGTAAGTCTCATGAGATCTGATGATTTTGTAAGGGGTTTCCACTTTCACTCGGCTCTCATTCTCTCTTGCCTGCTGCCGTGTAAGATGTGCCTTCTGCCATGATTGGGAGGCCTCCCTAGCCACGTGGAACTGTGAATCCATTAAACCTCTCTTTCTGTATAAATTGCCCAGTCTCAGGTATGTCTCTATCAGCAGCGTGAAAACATGCTTAGACAGTAAATTGGTACTGGTAGAGTGGCACGCTGCTGTAGATTCCTGAAAATCTTTGGATTTTGGAACTGGGTAACAGCTGAAATGGCAGAAGTAGGTTAGAGTGAAAGCGCAGAAGAAGGCCCAGTTCAGGGAGGGAGTTAGCAGGATGCTGACACTGAACTCTGCCCTGTTTGTAATTACATGGGACCCGATAAGAAAAGGGGCTCCTTGTGATGTGCATGGCCAAAGGTAGAGTTGTCTGGAAAAATGGAAGAAGGTTTCCACTTGGAGAGCTTTCTCTGCTCTAAATGGGAAGATTGTCTTCTGCCATTCCAGTGGTTGCTGGTACTATTTCATCTTTTCCCTGGAGATGCATTTCAGATAGCAGAATTTTGAAAAGACATTCTATGTGGCTATATTAAATCTAACATGAGACTTTCCTCCATCTAACATCATTCTAATAATTCAGAGGCAAGCATTAGTGGAGAAGATTAATTCAACATGGATATTCCTTACCTTAAGGAAACAAAATTTAGACTTACAAGACCAATGTCATAGAGATGAATTCCTAAAATGAATTTTTTTTGGGTTAAAATCGTTACCTATTGGTAATAATAAAAATAGCTAATATTTTTTTTCTGAGCAAATGCTGTATTCCTGGCATTTTATATTGAATGTATTCATTACCTCCAATCCTCTCAAATACCCTGCAAAATGACTATTAATAACCAGCTAGTTTTATAGATGTGGAAACTGAGTCTCAGAGAGTCACATGACCAGTGAGCTTACAGGTCACCTTTACAGCACTCATGCACTAATTTATTGAATCTTTATGCCAGCCCTATGTGTAGATACTATTTTCATTATCCCACTTTATAGATGAGAAAATTGAAGCACAGAGAGGTTAAGTAACTTGTTCAAAGTCACACAGCTAGTGGGTGGCAGAGGAAGGACTGGAACTGGGCAGTCTGGCTCCAGCATCAGTGCTCATTTCCACTACAATGTGTCCTCTCTGTGTAACTGGGACAGGTCCAGAAGGAAATATATTGCTAAGAAAAGAAAGCATGACAAAGTAGGGGAGAACCACTTAGTTCCAGGAGCTCAAAGGAAAGAACACAGGATGGAGTGTCTGATGCTCTCATGGGAGCTAAGTGGGGGCTCTGTGCTTACCTTCCTTTAATCCCTCCAGGCTTCTTGACATTTATCACAATCAGCCTCTCTATAGCAAGAGGCTCCTGCTGAGCCCCTGGCCACGTGTGGCTCTTCTCTCATCCCCCCCTTCCCAAGATGCACTAAATCAGTTTCCTTTGCCTGTTACCTTTCAACGTTGCCACCAAGTGGAGCCCTGCCCAGCATGGCCTCATCGTTTGCCCACGCCTTTTTCATGTCTAACAGGATCAAATGGGTCTAATCGCACTACAGTCTTTCTTTCTGAAAGCATTTAAGCCCAAAGCGTTGTCTCTGCTCTCTTCCCACCTTGCAACAGAAGGGCATTTCTCAGCACTGCAAGCTGTGGGCAAGGAAAACTCCTTTCCTAGGCTTTTCTTTTGCATTCAACTCTGTTTCCCTAAAGGGTCAGCTAGGCTCCAGTGTGCCTAAAACTCAGTTCAGATTTTGCAGATCTTTTTAGGCATCTTCTGTGGGCCATGCTGCTCTGCTGGGCCCTGAGGATACCGTGATGAGTGAGAGAACTCCTTCATTGCAAGAGGCTTACCGTCTAATGTGCATGGTTCTCTCAATCCCTAAGGAAGATGCAGTCTCTTTGCCAGAAACTTCTATACTGGAGGTAAACAAACAAGAAAACCAACCAAACAAACAGAAGCGCCCACAGGAATCAGAGAGGCATTAAAAAATGACAGCTAGAGTGGCCTGGGCAGTGCATTATGGACAGATATTCAGGGAAACACATCATATGTGTACATGGGAATGGGCCAGAGAGCGGGTGTTGATGCGAGATAGTACTAGGCAGTTTGGGGGAGCATGAGTGGGTGAAGAAAGAGCAATGTACCCTTATGGCCTCCAAAGTTCTGCGGCTGGAGATATTGCAATTGACATTTACTGCCGGGACCTACTAGGTGCATGATATAGAGTTCCCAGGTAACTACTTAGCCTGCAAGATTACTGCATAAGTAAAAATTATTAACACATTAAGCCATAATTATTAAGTCAAATAATGACAGTAATAACTCCAGAGCAAACTTATCAAACAAATTTACAGCCTTTATCACCCCAGGTATACTTTGTCCACCCCCCATTGTACCTATTACAGTGTGTCCTGACCCACGGTCCTCTGCCCAAGGTCAACAGACTAGCATTTCTTTGATTTATTAGTAGACTTGGCCTTAAAACCGTATTTTCTCTCGGGTCATATCTCTGTGGGCTTTTCACCTGGGGATTTCAGCAGCACCCTACAACTCACCTTTTTACATTCCCTAGGGTGCAAGGGGAAATTGCTTCTCTCTGAAATGTCATTCAACTTGATGTTTCTTTTTTTATATATGTATATACTTTAAGTTCTGGGGTACATATGCAGAATGTGCAGGTTTGTTACATAGGTGTACACGTGCCTCAGTGGTTTGCTGCATCCATCCCCCACTTCATCTACATTAGGTATTTCTCCTAACGTTATTCCTCCCCTAGCCCCCCACTCCCCAACAGGCCCCTGTGTGTGATGTTCCCCTCCCTGTATCCATGTGTTCTCATTGTTCAATACCCACTTATGAGTGAGAACATGCGGTATTTGGTTTTCTGTTCTTGTGTCAGTTTGCTGAGAATGATGGTTTCCAGCTTCATTCATGTCCCTGCAAAGGACATGAACTCATCCTTTTTTATGGCTGCATAGTATTCCATGGTGTATACGTGCCACATTTTCCTTATCCAGTCTATCTTTGATGGGCATTTGGGTTGGTTCCAAGTCTTTGCCATTGTCAACTTGATGTTTCTTTTATCATTCAATTTCTTCCTCTTAAGGGAAAGAAATTTTCTAAGATCCCTGTTTGCTTAAGGCTTAAAAATATGCAATTCTGCTATGTGTTAGTGTCCCTACCCAAGCTGCTACGAAATAACTAGAGGAAGGCTTTGTAAAGCTACAGGACTGAAGTCACTAGAAGTACTAATAAGACAGGAAAGAGTAGAAGGCCTGTCATTAGAGGGCAGAGTGCAGAACTATTGTTCACAGGATCTTTTTCCCACTAGCTGGTGTGGGGCAGGTACCAGTCCATGGGAGGGGAAGGATGCAAAAGAGAAGGGATCCTTGCGATAGGAGAGGCTTCCTGCAGTGGTGAAGACTGGACTGCTGGTCTCTTCCTGCTGTTTGGGGGTCTGATCCTCTCTCCTGCAGGCACAGCCCCACTGGCTCTAGAGTTCAGGATGCTTCATCTTCCAATTGTGCCTGTATTTGCTGTTCTCAAAAGAAACAAGGGAGCCATGTGAAATTTTGAACTCTTCAATAACCCCAAGGGAAACTGGCCACGATGTAGACGTCGCTCTAGTGATGAAGTTGTTGAGAAACGAGGATGAGAATTCCTGGGCCAGTTTCTGCGTCCATGGAGTTGATGTCCGTCTGAATTTTGGAGTTAGTAAACACATCATTGTTACACAGACTGAAGGGCTCTGGTTGAAAGCCCTGTGATACCTGTAGTAGCTGATGTGTCATGACTGATTCTGCACATCTCCTGGATTTATATAGCTCCTGGATCTACATAACACCTGGATGAAATTCAGTCAAAGAGACCACAGATACTGTCTAGTAGTCTCTTACCTAGAAGTCTAGAAGATGGGTTGTTGTCCAAAGTCCAAAAGCCAATACAGCAGTGGCATGGTTAACACCAGGTGTCCTGGGTCTCAGTCTAGGGCTCTTTGCTGGCTTGGCTCCGTTTGCCCCAGCTCCATTCTCCTTGCCCTGGGAGGCTGACCTCCGTGGACAGCATTGACTGAGCTCTCGGGCTTTCTGCCTTCTGCTTGGGTTTGGCCATTGGGAGGCACCACCAGAAAACCAGAAGGTAAGAGAGAAGAGGTGGCCATCATTATCTGCACATGCCCTACCCTCTGCCTCCTCCAGTTCTACGGTGCTGTACTCCTTTAAGGCACGGCTTGTGCAAAGTGACCTCTCTCCCACAATTCTGGCTCCTGCAGGCTCGCAGGCACACATACTTCCCTCCCCTTGTTCCTCAGGCCTACGGGCAGTATCTGCTTCCCCCTTGTTGGCAATCCCTTTGTGCTTCCCCGACCCTTCTTGGTTCCCTTAATTCTGCACACAGCTGCATGCATAGTCTCTCCCTTAAACTCTTTCCCATGAACTCCCTCTGAGCATGCCCACTGTGTTGGACCCTGCTGGATCCAGGCTCCTTCTCTGGAGTGTTTGGGTCTGTAATCTACAGCTTCAGCAGCTCCATGACGCGCTCGTTTTAATCCCCTGTAGCAGGTTATCTTTGTCTACAAAATAGCTGTGCTCCGAAAACGCTGCATTAAGTTACGCGTTTATTAGTTGAGCCCCCTGTTTTTCTATACGACTTTCATTTCAGATACACATTTTCCCTTCATTTTTGAAGGCTCTACAACAAGTTGTGACTCCTAACACTAGGTACCTTTGTCCCTAGTGTTTGTCCGTAACAAAACCTGTGTTTGTATCCCAGGGCAAAGCTATACATCTTTTGGCAAAGGAAATTGTACCTCCCTTTTCCCTTACTGTTTCCCTTCTTTTAACTTTTTGTTTATGAGTTTGAAGTTTTGCTTTTTGAAAAGGTGTCAAAAGTGGGGGATCTCCTGGACTCTGCTAGTAAAGTAGAAGAGAACCTTCTCGGTGGAAAGGAAGGACATTTATTTGAATCTGCTTTGTTTCCTAAGTGAGAAGTAACCAGTTTCGCTCTTGTTTGATTGGCATCTGAGGATGGGTTCATCCCACGAAAGTACAGAGGCAGCATGGGTGGAAATGGCCTCTCGGAGGTAAGCCCTAACAGGTGATGCCAGTGAGGCTGCCTGGGTGCGGGGGCAGCTCGTTTGCTGAGATGACCTCAGCTGCTCACAGGTGCTACCCGGGGGTTCCCAGAAGAGCAGCTCAGCTCCCCTTGGCTTGTCTCATTGCTTTCCTTCTCAACTGAAATTAAAAGCTTGTTTACTGCAGGTAGAATTCAAAAGGGGTGATTTTTGAGTCATGTAGTGATTTTCAGCGTACACGATTCTTAGATAGCAGAATCTAAGTAAAGGTGACCCCCATTTTAACAGCAGGTGATAAATAAAAATCTGTACTTGGAGAAACAAATGGATCAGGGGACAGTCTTTCTCCATACAAAATAATTTTTCACTTCACAATCTGAAAAGTTCCTTATCTCCCTTGAGTGTTTCAAATCACTGGTTCTTAATAGAGGTGAGAGAAACTTAACCGTGCTAGGGTGCATTGTCTTTTGAAACACAACTATGAAAGAAGAAAAGTAACCGTGAGGTCAATGGGAAGATGGGACTTAATGTACAAAGGCTTATTTTCACACAGTTTTCAGGAGCCTGATGCCAGGTCTGCCTGTTTTTCTCTTTTTTTTCTGCTCTTGTCAAGGTCTCTGCCAGTGGGATCAGGGACCCAGAGGCAGAGCCAGGGTACAGAGGTTGGATTCCACTTCTGGGTGGGGTGGGGGTGAAGGTAGTGTCAGAAACTGCTTAATTCAAGGCCAGACTGTAGCCTTGAAGGAACAAGGGTACTTTGCATGTTGTTATTTGACAAGACTTTGTAATTATTAAATAATTTACTCATAGGAAAAAGGCAGAAAATGCATAATGAAATAGTTGTTTCTAATTCTTTAATTTCATGAACAAACATACTTACCTCTAAAACCGTGGAACACAGCATTGGATCACTAGTAAGGAAATTGTCAAAACCTAGTTACCACTTACTACCACTTTTGCTTAGTAAAATAATGAAAATTTTAACATAAATTTTAAAGGATGAGGACAATCTCAAATAAAGGAGAGTTATAAAAATTCAGCTCAATGAAAGTCACTACATTATTATTATTTTTCTAGTTTTTTTTTCAGGATGAGTAAAAAACCTAATCCCGTACCAACATGAATCTGCAGACTGGCATTTGTCCCCCACCCCTGCCTTTTTTTCTTTTCTTTTTTCTAAAGATACAGGGTCTCACTGTGATGCCCAGGCTGGTCTCAAATTACTGGGCTCCAGCCATCTTCTCATCTTGGTCACTCAAAGTGCTGGAATTACAGGCATGAGCCACTACACCTGGCTATTTGGGACTTCTGAGTAAAGCAAAAGGTCAG
The DNA here is from genome assembly GCA_036589455.1 of Ateles fusciceps. Taxonomy (NCBI): domain Eukaryota; kingdom Metazoa; phylum Chordata; class Mammalia; order Primates; family Atelidae; genus Ateles; species Ateles fusciceps. Next base: position 1,320,988 of record JAZHEH010002656.1, read on the forward strand.
AATGGATCAGGCATTGAGAGACCTGTGGTCTCTGCTGAGGCTACTTACATTTCCCATACCTAGGAATGAGATAGACCTGCCCGCCTGCCATCCATACATCCCTCCCTCCTTCCCTCCCTCCATCTGTCTATTGACTTACTTAATATTTAAGAAGCACCTGCCTGTGGTAGGGCATATTCCATATGCTGGGGGATTTATCAGTAAACAAAATAGACATTCTTAGATCTCATACATTCCAATATAAATAGAAGACCATAAACAAGTAAACTTAAATTAAAACAAGGGATAGAGCTGTGAAGAAAAATAAACCAAGAGTGTTTATTTCAAACACAGTAATCAGAAAAATCCTCTCCCATGAAGTTAGGGGAAACCTGAATGCATTTAATGGGAAAACCAAAGTGATACCTGGGGGAAGAGCCTTACAGGTGGTGCCAAGAGCAAATGCTGAGGCCCTAAGGCAGGAGGTGCTTGTAATGTGTAGTAACTCAGGAGACCGGAGTGGCTAGAGCGCAGTGGCTAAAGGTGAGAGTGGTAAGGGGTAGGGTTGGGGGGGTGTAGTCAGGGTCAAGTTCATGTAACCTACAACAAAGATCAGCCTCTGAATGTTTTCCAAGTATGATGGAAAGCTCTGGAGAGTTTTGCGTGGGGAACTGACATAATAAGATATATACTTAAAAGGTCTGCTCCGGCCTCTAGGTGGAGAATTTTGTTTAAGGGAGAAGGATGGAAGAAAGAGGACCAGTTGGGAGGATACTGTACTTAGCCTGGTGGGAGATGGTGGTGATTTGGACCAGGTGGTAGTGGAAGTGAAAAGTAGTTGGATTTGGGATACATTCTCAAGATGTTGCTGACATGATTAGATGTGGAATGTGAGAGAATGGAATTATCAATTTTTGATATGTACAACACTAAGAAATACCTATTTAACATCCACACTAGGATGCAGAGTTGGACAGTACAATATTTGTGTCTGGGGTTGAGGGGAACGGGATCAGTATGCATGATATTGACGGTTATGGTGCTGAAAGAGATCACCTTCTAAGGAAAGGTACAGGTGAGAGCAGCCCAAGAACTCAGACTGGGACATCCCTACCATAGAGTCATGGAAATGGAAAGGATCCAATAAAGGAGACTGAAAAGGAATGTCTAGTGATGCAGAAGGAAACCCAGGAGACTGATGTTGCAGAAGCTAGGTAAATAAGGTATTTTAAGAAAGATGAAGTGCTCCACTCTTACATATGTAATCAAAGCCTGGGTGAGGTGAAAATTCAGAACCAGGGAAACCAGCTGGTTGTTGGTGATACCCTAATAATGGAAGAAGTAAGTCTCTCACTTTTTTTTTCCTCTGGTTCTAACTTCAGATTCAGTCCAAGCTATCCTCCTAATAGCTCTTGCTGTTGAGGATTATATTTTCAAGATGTTGACACAAAACATCTGTAGGATCTATTTCAAGTTACATCATGTTTTTCAGGAATATGACAGTTAGAATATGTGGGGATTCCACAATTCGCTTCTTTTTAAGAGCTGAATGACCGTTGAAGTTTTAAAATCCAGTCCTCAGATCACAGACTGCTTTCTAGTTATCCCCCACTCTGACTGCAAAAACACCCCTCTGATAGTTTCTGCTTTCAGCTCCTCAGCTCCTGATATGTGTGCTGTAAGAACAGTAAAGACAGAAGATGGAGAGGGGGAGGCAAGGCAGCTAGGTAAGAAGCTCTACAGCATACAGTTGAATCTTTTTATCTTTTAAATCTAGATGGACAGTCTCTGCCTTTTGATTGGAATGTTTCATCCATTCACATTTCATGTAAACATTGATGTGGTTGGATTTACATTGGCCACTTTGCTATTTCTTTTCTATATGGTCTCCTGTCATTTTTGTTCCTCTGTTCCTCCCTTACTTCCTTTTTTGTTTAGTTAAATAGATACTTTCTAGTGTACCATTTTATTTCTTTGCTTTAAAAAGTTGTCCTATATTTTATTGTTTTTAGTATCTTCTCTAGAGAGTATATTATGATCTTCAGTTTATCATAATCTACTTCAGATTAATACCAATTTAATTCTGGCAAAATGAGGAAACTTTGCTCCAGTAGGACTCTCTTTCTTCTCCTTTATGCATATATATATATTTCATCTTTATATATTATAAACCCCCAGATAGGGTCCTTATATTATTGTTTAACATTATTTAGCAGTGATATCCAATCTTTTGACTTACCCAGGCCACATGGGAGGAAGAAAAATTGTTTTGGATCACATAAAAAATATGCTAACACTAACAATAGCTGATGAGTTTTAAAAATTGCAAAAACAATCTCACAATGTTTTAAGAAAGTTTACAAGTTTGTGTTGGGCTACATTCAAAGGTGTTCTGGGCCACCTGTGGCCTGTGGGCTGTAGATTGGACTAGTTTGGTTTAAAGAATAAATCGTATGCCTTTTAAATTCATTAAGGGGAGAAAGAGAAAAAATTTGCATAGCCATTTATTTTTTACCTATGTATTTACCTTTCTGTGCTCTTTTTTTCTTCATATGGATCCAAATTACAGTTCAATGTCATTTCCTTTCAGCCTGAGGACTTCCTTTATTATTTCTTATAAGGCAGGTCTGATTCAATGAAATCTCTCCATATTTAATTATCTGGAAATGTCTTTATTTTCCCTCATTTTGAAGCATCAGTTTGCTAGATATAGAATCCTTGGTTACAAGAGATTTTTTTTTCTTTCCTTCAGCCTTTAAATAGGTCATCCTGCTGTCTTCTGGCCTACTGATTCTGATAAGAAATCAACTGTTAATCAGATTATTGTTCTCCTATATGTGATAAGTCAGTTTTCTCTTGATGCTTTCAAGATTTTCCCTTTATCTTTGGCTTTTAACATTTTGATTATAATGAGTTTGAGTGTGGGACATTCTTGTGTTTATCCTGCTTGGAGTTCACTGAGCTTCTTGAATGTGTTGATTAGAGGTTTTCATTGAATTTGGAAAGTTTTTGGCCACTAGTTTTTCAAATATACTTTCTGTTCCTTTCTCTCTTATCTTGTCTTCTGGGACTTCTATTATATGTTTGCTTGATGGTATTCCACTATTCTCTGAGGTGTTCTTCATTTGTATTTATTCTTTCTGGTCTTCAAATGGCATGCTTTCTATTGCCCTGTCTTCGAGTTTGCTTATTCTTTCTTCTGCCGTATGATATACTCTTTTAAGCCTCTCTAATAAAGTTTTATTTGTTGTTATATCTTTCAACCCCAGAATCTCTGTTTAAAAATACATGCACATGAATGTTCACTGCAGCACGGTTTACAATAGCAAAAACCTGGAACCAACCCAAATGCCCATCGATGATAGACTGGACAGGGAAAATGTGGCACATATACACCATGGAATATTATGCAGCTGTCAAAAACAGTGAGTTTGTGTCCTTTGTAGGGACATGGATGAACCTGGAAACCATCATTCTCAGCAAACTGACACAAGAACAGAAAATCAAACACCACATGTTCTCACTCATAGGTGGGTGTTGAACAATGAGAACACATGGACATAGGGAGGGGGAGCATCACACACTGGAGTCTGTTGGGGGGAAATGGGGAGGGACAGCTGGGGGGTGGGGAGTTGAGGAGAGATAGCATGGGGAGAAATGCCAGATATAGGTGATGGGGGAGGAAGGCAGCAAATCACACTGCCATGTGTGTACCTATGCAACAATCTTGCATGTTCTTCACATGTACCCCAAAACCTAAAATGCAATTTAAAAAAAAAGAAAAAAAAATGTCTATTGATGCTGCCTATTTGATGAGTCATTGTCATCATATTTTAAAATTTCATTAAATATGGTTTCCTTTAATTCTTTGGGTATATTTGTAATAGTTACTTTGACATCTGTCCGCTGATTCCAGAACCTGTTTAGAGACATTTTATATTGACTGCTTCTTTTTCCTCCTGAGTGTGGGTCACACTTTCCTATTTCTTTGCATATCTCCTAATTTTTGGTGAAAACTGGAAATTTAGATAATATATTGTAAGAACTCTATGCTCTGATTTTTCCTTGGGGATTGTCATTGTTGCTTGTTGTTAGTTTAATGACTTGTCTGGTCTGGGTAAGATCTGTCTCTCCGACAATATGTAGCTACTAATGTCTCTGCTCAGTTCTTTACTTCTGGTTTTTATTTTAAACTGGCTTCCTAGGGATTGCTTCTAGGTCAGCATAGCTTAGTGGTTAGCCAGCAATTGCTCAGAGGTTGTACTCAACATCTTAATCCGGTAGGGTCTCCAGCCCTTGCTGAAGAATCTGTGGGTGGATTGGGACATACACTCAATGTTCAGTCAACTTATAAGTCTCCCTGGCTTTTACTTTCCCTTATGTCCTTTGTGTGTCCTCTGTCCATGCACAATGCCTCATTTTCATCCAGGGCTATGTGGATAGCTGGGGCCCCCTCTGATCCCTCCTGAGTATGAGCACAGCCTTGTACATGCACGCAGCCTTTCAGACCACCATGGTTTTGTGGGAGTGTATCAAGACCCCGATGTTTTATTTTCTGGATCTCTTTGCTGTATGTCTAGTTTGTCTGCCATTTAGTTGATTGCTTCACCTTGGCATTGACCTTCCTTATTTATTGGCCACCAAGATTGCTACTGTTGATGACAATGCCCAGGAAATCGCTTTGTTTTGTTTTGCAATATACTCCAAATCAAGCCAGCCACCACCTTCCTTAGCAAAGCTGATGATTTTCATGTCTTGTTCTATCTTAATTGAAGTACTATTTCATTGGAGGGAGAAGTGGATGGGAACATCTCCTAAGCTAAAACCCAGCAGAGTCCCACTGATCTTGGATAAACATTTTTCAATTTGATGTATGTCTTACATCAATGTCCAAACTTTTTATATTGTTGTTTCTGACCATTTCCCCCACAGTTCTATCACTGTTGGGAATAGGATTTAGCAAACTTCTCACCACCGTTCCAGAAGTCACTCCCCCTCCTTGTATTTTGGTCATCTCTGACTTTGCCACTTTTGTGTAAAATCATCCACCTACCTCATCCTTAGGAAGCAGGTAATAGTCAAGTAATCTTATCATTTATGCACCACAGGGCAACCTAGGCCCCATCTGGGATATGGTAGAATAAACATGGTGCATCTTCTGGAAGTTTATATTTTACTTGAAGATTTAGAGTGAATGTTACGTAGGTGGCAATTTAAAAAGAAACCATTATTTTCAAATTAATAAATCCAGATATAGAGTAGAAAACAAAATTAACAAAAAATATTTTATTTTTTTTAAAGATAAAACCATATCAGATATCAGAGGAATTTTACACTTACTGGGGGCACTTTGGAGTAGTCCTACAGGTGTCACTTCATACTCGGAAGTATTTCCATTGGAAAATTACAGAAATACTATAGAGGTTAGGCCTAAAACAGTTAATAGAAGGTAATATAGGCTTTATGGTAAGAAAGCTTTAGGATTCATTAAAATTAAAAAGACCATTTTGTAATAATATAAATGATAACCCCAGTTCAGCCTTAGTGACTGAAAAGAATTGTGAATTCTCATGCAGTATATTTTTGTATTTAAAAAGAAATCCAAACTTAATGAATGTATTGCTTGCAGTCAAAAACTGTTGGGGTGGAGGCTTAATTTCTGCATCACCACTTTGTCTGGGGCACAAAGTTTAAAAAAAATTCAATTTGAATGCTATATTCGTGAGGAAGAGGGGGATGCACTCTCTTCTATTAAGATGTTGTTCTGCTTCTCCCTATTTGCCTCAAATTGGGAAACCTCACTTGTTTAGGTTTTTTTGTTGTCTCCCAAAGCCATTTGACTTTGCTACCCTTAAATTGGTTGAAATCTAGGTAAGGGCTAGGGTGGAACAAAAGTTAGAACCTTTGTCTGCAGGAAAAGCAGCCATTGGGATATAGGTAGAACTTTTGGATGGCTGGAAATGAAACAGATGAGGCAAAGAAATTGTGGATGCAGAGGACGGTCCCAAGTGCAGGGATCATTAGTTGTATACAGTTCCAGAGCTAACAAAACAGCAGTTCGGGAAGTCTAAGACCAAGTGAATGCTTGAGAGCTGTGAGTGAACATGATTATCATCGCAACGTCCACAGACTGAGCTCCAGTCCCGCTCCAGGTCCTCTGCCGGGTATGTCTGCTCCATCACAACTCCAGGAAGTAGCACAAGAGCCAGGGAAAGAAAAGTGGAGTCCAAAAGGGAAAAGAGGTGGGAGACACAGAGTGCGTGCTCTGTCTGTTGCAGCTGCTTCAACTCCTGCCTGCAACAGACAATAGGGGAAATTACCCATTTTGCACCTTGAGCTTCACAGAATCCTAGCTCTTAGACCTGGAAGGAACCTTGCTAGGCTATCAGGTCTAGCTCCTGATTCCAACAAAGTGAATTATTGTTATCATTAGTCCCACAGGCAGCTAAGGCCAGAAAAGAGCCCTAGAGACTTAGAATGTCCACAGGGACCTTACAACTCATCCAGTTTCCTCTCCTACTTTTTATAGATAAAATAATTGTTCACAACAGGGATCATCCAAGGAGAGAAGACAGCAGTGCCAAAACTTGAACCAGTTTACAAGCCAAGGCAGTTTGCATCACGCCAGGAACCCTGGCCCGTCTTTAAATAGTGGCTTCACCTAGTAAATCCATTTGATTTGCACACTTCTCTTTGGGCTCAGCAATTGTCCACTTTTTCAGGTTCTGATTTTGAGTGGAATCTATAGAAAACCAGGGGTTGGTGCTCTCTTTCTCCCTCTGCTGGCTCTTAAGGCTGAGACCCTGAAACTGACACAGATACTTGGGCCGAGAAATGATTTCAAATAAAATGGAGGCATGCATGTGGGAGAAAACGACAGCTTTTTCTCAACGAGGCAAAACCATTCCAATGGAAAGCTTGATACATACATATATAATATATATGTATATGTGTATGTATGTGTGTGTGTATATATATATATATATATAAAAATATATATATATCCCTCCCTGCCTTTCCTGGTTTCTCTTGACTACACACAATGGCAAAGCAAAAATGGAAAACTTGAAAAAGAAAAAAACAACTTGCCAGCATTTCTGTGATTCAGCTGGCAATTTGCTACGGTATCCAGGGAGACAGCTTCTCACATATATTAGCATAATGTGAAATGGCAGCTAGAACCAGAATTTACTGTCTAAGCAACTCAGCCTGAACAGTCATTGACAACAATGCAGTTTAAAGGAAAGCCAAATATTAGGCTTAAGTGACTGATACAGCCCTGAAACCTCTTCATTTTAAACATATGGGGTCCAGTTTGTTCCCTCATTTTTACTCCGTATGCTTGGGGCAGTTGGCTGGGACTCAGGGTTAACAAAGGAAGATATTGTGGCTGCTTCAGACCCAATACAGCATTCAGCTGGCATCAGCTCACTCCAGGCCTTTATCACCACGATGCATTTTCTTTCCCTTTTGATTTTTTTGAGGCTTTCCATTTCCGTTGGTATCCAAATACTGACATTTCTTCTTCCTGTATTTTCCCCGTGAGCCTTGACATAAGAATGTACCTCCTTGCTTCCCAGTTATCTGGACACCAAACCACTGCAGATGGCAGCACAACCTTGAAAAGGAGCTTTGTTTCTAAGTAAGGGGCCCAGCAAGCTGAGGGAAGACATCCTTACAGGGCGTGATTCCTAAGGATTTCAGACATTGTTGTGGCCGACACACTTACTGACCTCTGGCTTCCCTGGGCATTCCTCTGGCTCCTTCCCCCCACCCCTCTTCTTCTGCCCATATAATTTCTTCTCTTGGGTTGAGGATCAGACTCAGTGGAATAGTGGCTATAACATTTTCCAGGCTGATGGGATACATGGGCACAGGTGGCAGTTTCCCAGGTACAGGCTTCCACATGTTATTCCTTCCAACCCACCACCTTCCATTGCTATTTATGCCAGACTTAGAAATCCCAAATAACCCAGAGGTAAGACCTCTCCCATGTTGTACATGGGGGTCAGAGGACAGAGTGAAGGATGGGGTAGGGGAAGGTCTGTCTGTACACATTAATTCAGGGAGGGTTGATCATTGAGACTACACAAGGACTTGCAAGTGAAAGCAGAGTGACAATTTTAGGCTTTGAGGCTTGCCTAATGATGATGACAGGGGATGGACCAAGGATGTGGTTGTTCAGTTTCCTGGAAACTTCCTGGTACATACTGGAACCTTGCTGCCCATCTGCAAGGATTTTCCCAATGGCCTCTGCAATGTTAGAGGAACAGCCCACAAGACCGCCCTCATCTCTGACACCAATTGCAAGTTTAGAGGTCCCTAGAACCGCTCTTACTTTCCATAATTCTGTAGAAGGATGCATAGCATGTACCAAAAGTTATTTTTTACATGGTACAGTTTATTATAGTTAAATAATACAGATTAAAATTAGCCAAGGGAAGTGGCACATAGGGGAAGAATTCAGGATAATTCTACATGTGGAGCTTCTGTTTCCTCTCCCCTTGGAGTCACGGACAGTGTTACTTTTTTGGCATCAACATGACAGTATGCATGGAGCATTGCCAACCAGGGAACACACCTGAGCCTAGGTATTCAGATATTTTTGATGGGGGGACTCCATTACATAAGTAAGGCTGATTCTAGTCTCCAGTCCAATCTTCAGCTGGAGGTTGAGCTGCCTCAGCAAGACCCAAAGCCCCTACTGTGTCACATTGTCACATCTTACTAACCTGCATGACCCAAGGTCCTAGGCAAACCAAGACACACCTCTCAGGACTTGACATTCCAAGAGCTTAGAGGTGACCTCCCAGAAAGAAGCCCAGGGCAAAGGCCAGACTCTCTCTGGGCAAGGTTAATTCTTTTCTACACAGCCTCCCTTTGCTTGCCTGTATCTTCTTTGGGGTTTCTCATGCCAGCTGCAGAAATGTGTTCCATTGAGGCGGGGTGTTCTGGAGCTGTAGGAGGCAGCTGGCAGTAGTGTAAATGGAAGTGAGAGAACCACAGATGAGGGAGGGGGCGAGGAAATAGCTGTAGTTGGCAAGGAAGGGGATCTGCTATGAAGAAGTGTGCTGAAAGCTGACGTATGAGTAGACTGGGAGACATGAAACCCGATGGATTTATTGGTAAGTGAAATACTGTTTTAGGTTGTGATTTACTCTTTCATTTTGTCCATCAGGTGGGTATTAAACCAAGGATAAATGTATCTTAACCTTCAGGACTGAGAGCTAGTTTTGCCAAAAATGCAGGATGAAGTGGGGTCACAGTTGGAAATAACTTGCTCTGGAGTCAGTGGAGGTTTTGCTTGTGTTGTGTATCCATATAGGCAGTAGAGATACCACGTTGCATGGAAGGAAATGGACTGTGTTTTGCAAGCATGTCAATAGTAATGACTATTATAATGATAAATAATAAGGGCTGCCATTTATAGAGTGCTTCCAAGCGCCAAGCACTGTTAAATTATGTACCAACATCATCACATTTAATTATTTGAATATCACGAATGGGGTAGATATTATTCTCTGAGTTTTATATGTGTGAAAATTAAGCTTCTAAGTGGTCAATTAGCTTAAAGACTCACAGGTGACAAAGTCAGGATTCGAACCCAGGTCTTTCTGACTTTATACTCAACCTGCTGCAAGTCCCTATGAGGGACATGTTTAACATGACTTTGCAGGGAGAGATAAACCTCTGGTTTCCTGGTTTGGTCTTTCATGTGTTTATTTCAAGAGTGGCTTCACAACTGTGTATCTGCTAAGACTGAGGCTGGGTGCACCAAGAGCCTCAGTCTTGAAAGGCCTTGAATGGGGCCATAATGATTGGGTGGGATGGGAGAGGGCTGAGTTTCATGGCTTCAGGACAGTGGTGAAGACTTTACCTCAAGGGGCTCCTTAGCTCACAGGGTGAGGTTGCATGTTCAGGCCTGTTCATCTACACTAGAAAGGAGATGGTTTATATTTGCTCCTGGGAGAAGGGGATCTTTCCAGGATGGGACTCACAGATTAAGAATATTAAACAGGAATAGGCAGTGTTGCAATTCTCTAAGGCTGTCTCATTTATTGTTCTGTCTCCAGCACCTAGCACAGTGCATAGCACCCTGGAGAAGGTTAGTGAATATTTGCCAAATAACCAAGTGGGTAGATACACAAGGCAATTAGGTGGGGCACATCTCTTTTGGGTTTGGGTTGGGTGAAGAACAAAGAAGCAGAATCAGCTTTCCCACCACCATGTACGTTTTCAAAAGGCTTCCAAGTGCTTTCAAAATAACACTTGACATTTGTAGTTTAAGGTAAACTGTATAGTTTAAGGTGCTTTCATGTACATCCTTGGTGACTTGCTGAAGGTCACATAACTCATAGAGAACCGAGATCTTGTTTATTTGGAGAGGCATTGTGACAAAAGGTCTGGGTTTCCCCAGCTGAAGGCTCTTTGCTAGCTGGGCTAAAGTTCTCCCTCATTCACCAGCGTTGGATGTGGTGCCTGGCTAAGGGACCAGAGCCCCCGTGAGCTTGTCCTGAGTGGTGGAATTCCTCCTGCTCATCATCTATCCTATTCTGGAACACATCAGCTCTCCTTGCAGCAGAGACCTTAACCCAGAGGCTGTTTAGGGACTAGATGAGAAAATGTCTCTTAAAGACCCTCTTAAATGCTTTAAGAAAAATACTGAAATTTGAAGCCCCAAAAAGCGCTATAGCCTTGAGCAGCCCCTCTTCTGGTGTGACTCCTTGGGACTTCCCTCTATGGGGGAGGATCATTGCATTCATCTTCCAGGCTCCTTCAGAAGCCACCTGGACCATGATTAGTAACTGCCTTGCTTACCGGCCAAGGCATGCCTGAGTCTGGACACCTCACCCCACTGACTTTGGAACATTGAGTAGAGAGAGAAGCCTCATTTCTGGTGCCCAACAATTACCTGTCAGTAACTCAGAATCCTGGGTGTAACTTCTTTCTCAACAAATGTTGTACACTCCGAGCTGTTCATTCTGGAAAACCCAGTGTCAATGGAGCATTCCTGGTGGGTTCAGCTCTGCATACTCCCTACCTCAGGAGGAGTAACCAAGGTGTGGTTCCTGCAGGCTTTTGGCTTGAGGAAGGCTGTGAGAATCTCCTAGTAGGCTAGGGGCCACCTCTGGAGATCTTGAGCAAGTCTTGGCCCCACCTTTTGCAGCTTCTCTGCAAGCCATTGGTGCCTTTAGTCTCAGGGGGCCTCGGGACTAAGGATTACTTGTATAATGCTGTGGCGTGAAACAGGAGTTATTATTTACAGGACATTTTTTCAGAAATACTGTATTTCTGTTGCTTGATGATGAAGTTGTTACTCACATGGGAAACATTGTTAACTGAGATAGGAGAAGACACCCAGACCTGGGTTAGGGAGCATTATTCAATGCTCTTACCAGAGTTGAATTTTCTGAAGATGTGGCTGGCCTAGATTCTTTTGTTTCCTGAGAGCTGTTCACAAGCCCATAGGGCCTGCCTCCCATTTCTCTGAAACCAGGCAGTGCTGCTGGGAGCTTTGCCCTTGGTCAGGGTGACAGCAGTAGGTTCCCAGGTGTGTCACCTGCCCTTTCCTGCTACCTGAAGAGGTGAGTACAGAGCGGGAGGAATGTGACAACACAAAGCATTCTCCCATGAGGGCCAATCTAGAGCTAAAAGCTTGTTGGCCCAGGGGAATTCGGCCAACAAGTGAAGCTCTGTAACCTTTTCTTGATTCCGTCTCCTGGTTTCTGGGCCCTCTACTTACCTCACATATCTCTGCTTAATGGCTTTTCCTGTCTATCCTAACTAGGCATTAAATAATTGTTAAATTCCTTCCCACTAAAGTAATAGGAGCTTGAATGGATCCTACCCAGAGTCCAGCTTTTGCTTTTTTAGAGAACTGAAATGAGAGGACATTGCCTAATTCAAAACAAGGCTCAGTCAGTCATGGATTTGGAGGCCTTGGTAATGGAGAAGATATTTGAGGGTGACCCTCATTAGCTCATCATATTGTCGACTTCCCTCAGCCTCCTCTTCCTCTGCATTAGGTTGGCCCTGGCTTTGAGCCAACATCCTCAAGGGCACAGGTTTGGATGTGGGCATCCCCAGTTAATGGACTGACATTCAGCATCAGGCTGGAAACCAAGCCATGTCTGCAGAGATGCAGGAGTGGCTACGGAGCCTTGTGTGCTTCAGGCTTCACCGGCACTGCCGCAGTCTTCTCTGGGTTTTTCCAGCTTCCTTGCTCCAGCACTTAGGACATCCTTATATTTAATTTATGGTAGATCCTTGTCTAGAACAGCTTTCCTTTAAAAGCCTCTGAAGGGCTCTACTGGCCTGATTCTCTATTCCTCATCCTATAATTGGGGGAAGGGGTGAAAGAGGGGGTCAGGCTGATAACATTTCCTCCTCAGAACATAGCAGGTGCCTGCACTTAGCAGATGTTCCTTAAATATTCTCATAGTTCACCCTGAAAGTCAGTGTTGGAGCTGACAAAGGGGCACGAGGCTGAGTTCAGCCCGTTTGTGGCTGTCTCCCTTGCCACTCTGCTTGTATAGAGCTACAGAATTACATTGAGCCCATGTAAGCATTCTACAAAAAGTTCATGGAAAATGCATATTATGAAAATACTATGCAATAGATTTCAAAATTTTTTTTTGCCCCAAAGTCACACTAACATGCAATAACATGTCTGACAGGACCCAGTTTGAAGCACTAAGAAGAATAAGATATTAGTTTGAAAAAATCCCCCTATCAGAGAAATATGTATTCTGTTAAAATTGAAGCAAGAACAAGCATCAAATTTATGGTGAAACTTGAGTGGAAGAATGGTGAAATCATTGATGTTTTATGAAAAGCTTATGGGAAGAATGCCCCAAAGAAATCAGCAGTTTACAAATGGATACCTTGTTTTAAAGGGGTTGAGACAATGTTAAACATGAAGCCTGCAGCAGCAGGTCATACACATCAATTTGTGAGGAAATAATTCATCTTATTCATGCTCTAATTGAAGAGGACCCGCGATTAACAGCAGAAACAGTAGCCAACACTAGAGACATCTGAACTGGTTCAGCTTATACAATTTTGACTGAAAAATTAAAGTTGAGACAACGTTTCCCTCAATGAGTGCCCAAACTGTTGCATGCAGATCAGCTGAAGACAAGATCAGAGCTTTCAATGGAAATTTTAAGCAAGTGGGATCCAGATCCTGAAGGATTTTTTCCAAGACTTCTAACAGGAGATGGAACCGAGCTTTACCAGTGTGATCTTGAAGACAAAGCACAATTAAAACAGTGGCTTCTAAAAAGGGAAAGTGAAAGCAAGAGCAAAGGTCATGGCTCAGTTTTGAGATGCTCAAGGTATTTTGCATATTGACTTTCTGGTGGGCCAAAGAGCAATCACACCTGCCTGTCATGAGAGTGTTTTGAGAAAGTTAGCAAAGGTGTAGCAGAAAATGCCAAGGTGGAGAGAGTTTTCTACCACGGCAATGCTCCTGCTCATTCCTCTCATCAATCAAGGGGATTTTGCAAGAGTTTCAGCAGGAACATCATTAGGCATCCCATTTACCTTACGGTCCTAATTTGGCTCCTTATGATTTCTTTTTGTTTCCTAATATTTTTCCTTTTTTTAAAGACTGAGTCTCCAGGCTGGAGTCCAGTGGCATGATCTTGGCTCACAGCAACCTACGCCTCCCAGGTTCAAGCAACTCTTATGCCTCAGCCTCCCAAGTAGCTGGGACTACAGGTGCACGCCACCATGCCCAGCTAATTTTTGTATTTTTAGTAGAGATGGGATTTCATCATGTTTGCCAGGCTGGTTTCGAACTCCTGATTTTAGGTGATCCTCCCGCCTCAGCCTCCCAAAGTTCTGGAATTATAGGCATGAGCCACTGTGCCTGGCCTTTGTTTCCTAATTTTAAAACAGCTTTAAAGAGAATCAATTTTTCTTCAGTTAGTAATGTTAAAAAAAAAAAAAAAACTGCGGACATGCTTACATTCCCAGGACGCTCAGTACTTTAGGGATGAACTGAAAGGCTGATATAATCTCTTCTGGAAGTATCTTGAGCTTGATGGACCTATGTTGAGAAATGAAGCTTATGTTTTTTTATTTTTAAATTTAAATTTAATTTTTTTCATGAATTTTGGAGTCTTGTGTTTCTCCCTTGTCAACAGTATGAAATGCAGTGACTGGCTAGACATTCATGATAGGATAGATTTCCCTAGATACTGCTGACTTTATGTCTTTTGAATGGAGAACTGTGGTATGTGAAGTACTACTATAAGAATTGTGTGGTTTTGCGGCCAGGTGTGGTGGCTCACACCTGTAATCCTAGCACTTTGGGAGGCCAAGGCAGGCAGATCACTTGAGGCCAGGAGTTCAAGACCAGCCTGGCTAACATGGTGAAACCCTGTCTCTACTAAAAATACAAAAATTAGCTGGGCCTGGTGGTGCATGCCTGTAATCCCAGCTGCTCAGAAGGTTAAGGCAGGAGAATCACTTGAACCTAGGAGGCGGAGGCTGCGGTGAGCCAAGATTGTGCCACTGCACTCCAGCCCAGGCGACAGAGTGAGAATCGATCTCAAAAAAAAAAAAACAAAAACAAAAACAAAAAACCAACCAACAAACAACAACAAAAACAACAAAAAATAATTGTGTGGCTTTGGAAGAATATAGTAGCAGAAGTAAAGACCTTTGAGGAAGCAGTCAGTTAAAAACTCTGATCTTTGTATGATCAATACACAGCCCTGGGAGCACCTGGTTCAAGCCCAGACACTCAGGTGCGTAGAGACAGTCTACAGCTTTGGGGAGCATCTGGTTCAGGCCCAGAAGCTCAGGTGAGCAGTTGATACCTCTAGGAAGCATCTGCTGTAGGTGGCACAATCTTGGCTTGCCACAGCCTCAGCTTCCTAGGTTCAAGCGATTCTCCTGCCTAGGGACAATAAGAAGCTGACATTTGAGAATTTTCTTTAGGTAGGTTCTCTTGGTCCTAAAGATTCATGCAATGTGGTAACAGGTGTATTCAGCCATCTTTTAACATTATTTCTGGTTGTAAAATGCATTCACCAAGAGTCGTTTCACTACTTTGAATGATTGTTTTGTTGCTGTTCTTTCCAGTCTTGCTCAAAGCATCATTTCCAATTAAAATATGGGCTTTTTAAAAACACTGTAGGACTCGAGTTGAGGTTTAATCAAAATGATGCAGAGAAAGATAAATTCTCTTTACAGGCCCCCAGAAACTGAAGCACAGCTCTTGCTAGCCTTTGCTGCTAAATGTTGTCATGTCTTTAGTCACTATGTCGCTCTCTCTCTAATATCAGAAAAGAAAATGTCACTGCACTTTGGCCACTGAGCTATCTTCCTTAGTTCAGGTGTGTAAGAATGCTTCCATCTGTCAGCCTCTTTGGTCTCTCCTGTGCCTTCCCAAGCCTTCTGGTTCTTTTCACTTCTGTACATTTCTGCTGAACCATCTTCAACATTGTGGATGGTAGCACTAGCTGACAGTCAGCTACATTGCAGGCCTTCTCATTCCCAAGTCCTCTAAGCCAGGTACATTCAATATGGGCTCTAAAAGTCTCCCCTGGGACTTCAAAGGCACAGCTGATTGTGTCCTTTCTTTGTCTGTTGCCCCGAGTAACAGAGGAGTCCCTACCCCTGCAATGGCTCCTGGGTGAGACACACTGCTCTATCTGGTGCCAGTGAGCATTGTTCCTTCACCCGTTTTCTGGGAGGCTGGGGTTGGGGTGGGGAGGAGTTCTGCTTCAGAATCTCTCCATCTCCCAAGCATTGTAGCAACTACTCTCAGTCATCTCTGCCTTCAGTAAACTCTTATTTCCTGTCGTTTCCTGAGGAGAAGGAATGAGTGGGCAAAGATTGTAAGGCACCATTCCCAGGATTTCCCTGGGTTGATTTCCTTCTGGCTTTCCTCTTAGGAGCTTTTTGGTCTAAAGAGTGTAACTGGTGTAGGAGCTGGGCAAGGATGAATGGACTCCATTTCTCATGCTCATCATGAGATGGGCCCAGTACATAGAAAGAGTCTGCTGGCGTTGACCGTGGTCCCTTTTCCTGAATCACTCCCTTACATTCATTTTCATGAAAGGCACCGTGGAGCTTGGTGACCCATTTCCTCTCTCTGGTCATTAGTTGCTGTTTCAAAACAAGATTCCTCTGTCATTGATCTTGGCTCCAGCATTGAGCTCAACTCGAGGGTTGCCCATGTTGGTTCACAACCTGGAAAGTGTAATAATACTGAACACTGACTGCGGGCTTACCCTTAATTCCAAGTATGGCGCTGCCTAGTGCTTCACTTGTGTTATCTCCTCTATTCTCCATGACAATCCTATGAGCCAGGTTCCTGTAGTATCTCTCTTTTAACATGAGAAAATGGTGGCTCAGGAAAGTCAAGCAACTTGCCCATGGTCACACAGCTTGTCAGTGTCAGCATTTAAACTTGCATTTCCACCCTGTAGGTCTGCCCTATCGTGCCTCATCTTCATGCCCTTGCACACATTGTCCCATTGCTTGGGCCTCCTTCTTTCCATGCTTCAGTGCTCAGCTCAAATCCTACCCCCTCTTTGAACATTCCAGACAGAAGTGATCTCTTCTGTGGACTCATATAGCTCACATAGCTCAAACTGCTTACCATTCACTGCGTTGTGCTGCTTCCCAATTGGGTGGCACATTTTCTGAGGGCAATTCCTAATGCATTTCCCATGTCCTGTGGTGGTTAGCATATATTCCCACACAATCTTATGTTTGACAAATCCTGGTTGTTGATTATGTTACTTTAAACTTGGGCCATTACCTATGAAAACAGGAATGCATCTCACTGAATTGATATTGTGCAAAGCAATTTGAGGATTTTACTAACAGTTCACTTTTCCAATCCCCCCCCTTATTTAAGAAATAATTTAGTTCTAAAACAGGAATGATGTATGGCTATTTCCATGAAGTGATTCACTGAAAACAAGAAAAATGGTTTAAACCTTCTAAAGTCAAATCTACAAATAACATTCAGTGTCAACTATGCTATTTCCCTGGCAAAAACAAAATCTCCATTTTGAAATTTAACTGCTAGGTCATTCCACCAGAGGTCCTGAGAGCCTCAGTGCTGGGGATTATATCAGTAATGCCCCCAAATCCAGATATTCTCTTTTATGCCCTCAAATCCAGAGATTCTGAGAGCTCCTCTCTACACATCAGCCTGTGGGCTGCTGTTGCCATCCACCCTGAGCAGCGTAGGCACTTCTTCTCATTGATGCTTTTAAACATGACTTGCGGACAAGATAATATCAACTTGATTTTCAGCTATTAAGGAGAACAGTATGAAGGTTCCTCAAAAAATTAAAAATAGAACCACTATACTATCTAGCAATTCTCTTCTGGATGTGTATCTAAAGGAACTGAAACCAGCCAGTCAAAGAGATATCCGCACTTCCGTGTTCATTACGGTATTATGCACACTAGCCAACATATCGAATCAACCTCTGTTCATCAGTGTATGAATAAAGAAATGTAATGTGTGCACATACATACACACAATGGAATATTGTTTAGCCATAAAAGTAAGGAAATTCTGCCATTTGCAACAACAAGTATAAACCTGGAGAACATATGGTAGGTGAAATAAGCCAGGCAAAGAAAGACAAATACCACATGATCTCATGTATATGTGGAATCAAAAAAGTCAAACTCATGGAAGCAGAGTAGAATGATGGTCACCAGAGGACAGGAGTGGGAGAATGGGGAGATGTTTATCAGAGTACAAACTTTCAATTATAAGATGAACAAGTTCTGGGGAGCTCATGTATAGCATAAGTGGTGATGGATGTAGTCATTAATTTGATTGTGATCATTATTATGCAATGTCTACATGTATCAAATCACATTGTGTACTTAAAATATACTTGCTCTTTACTCATCAATTAAATATTAAAATAATAAAAAAATACTACAGAAATAAAATTTTAAACCCTGAGGGTCCTTGGAATATAATAAGCAAGTGAGACATGGAGACATTTTTGAATAAACATTAAGGAACAGGTATGATGCTGACCTGTGATATAATTTAAAAACCAAATCAAAACACAGCATTCTACAAGTAACAGAATAGTGATTATTAATCATTTAAGCATTTACTATTTCAGAAAATTGACCAGTAGTTACGACTGCAGAGAGAGTGTGCACTTGTATTTATTCTCTCATTGGCTTCAGTTATAAGCACACAAGCAGGTCTGCCAGAATTGCCCTTGCCTGAGGCTTTCATGGCTCCCACCATCTCCATACAGGTACTAGCAATGCCTGTTTCTTTATCTGCAATACCACTTTTGGCCCTGAACTCTGGACTTGTAGTTCCCACTGCCTGCTGGGCATACGGACGTATGTTTGGATGTAATAGGTTCTTCAAACTCAACAACTAGTCTCTAAAGATGATTTATATCTCATACTCCTTGATTTATCCTCACAGAACCCCATCCATACCACCTGGTGGTGGTTTCTTCAGCAAACCAACTGCTGCCTCTGTCCCCCCTGCATTTGCTCTTCAGTAAACTGAACACTTAGAACAATTTCCCCCAGATATCACAATGACTTGTTCAGAACTCTGCTCAAATGTCACCTCTGTAGAGAGCTTTTCTATGCTGCTCCTCTTCAGAAAGCAGTTCCCATTCACTGCCCTTACTTTCTCTTCTTGCAGTTCTTACCACCTGACATTATAAATGGCTTTGTTTTTTGTCCATCTCTTCCACCAAACCGTAAGCTCAATGAGGCCAAAATCTTTGTTTCATTCACTCTTACACCAGGCTTATAAGTTGGTGCTCAACAAATTTTTATTAAATGACTTAATTAACTTGTAATATTTATCCCCATCCCAGACCCCTCCTCTTTGTGTGTTCTGGTTCAGTTAGCAGCATACTCATCTATCCAACAACTCACTCACCGCAAAAATTTGGATTTCATGGGTTCTGAATCCCTATCATAAATCACTCCTGGAAATGTTTGATTGTATACTTGGGCCTAGGGCTGAAGCAAGAGTACAAATGGAAGCCAAAGAAGGCCCGCCCCCTTCTTTCTCTGTCCGACTCTGTTCCATTCCAGGAGGGTCCTCACTCCCAGATATGACAACTTAATCTACAGGTCCAAGCTTTGTCCATGCCCCCAAATACTAAGGGCACACAGAGGCAGTTATTCCCGCTTGAAGGAATAAACATGAGGAAGAAGCTGTTTCTTTGGGCAAGAAATTCCAAAGTCCTGAACACTTGGAGTTTGTGATCTAGAAGGAGGGTGGAGGGTGTGCTCTGCATGGGAACATGCCTTTGGCCCCCTGGGGAAAGGCACATCAGGGCCTTTTAAAAAGCAGGGACCAAGGAGGCAGTTTTGTTGCCCTGGTCTAATGGCAGCACTGCCTGCGATGAAACCCAAACTCCAACCAAGGGTAGATGGAACCAAACAAGTCAAGTCCCAAAAGCATGTGTCTTCCCTCCCTTGCCTAAAATCTGAAGATTTTAGTTTTATATTTCAAGAGCTAGCAATGTGGTCTAGAAATGGTTCTCTGGAAGACACTGAGAGAGTGAAAAGACAAGCCAAAGACTGGGAGAATTGTTTGCAAATCACATATCTGATGAAGGACTTGTATTCAAGATACTCAAAACTCAATAAAAATAAAAAGCGATCCAACAACAAAAAAAATTCCTATGCCCAGCACTATCTTGGGAACTGGGAAGAGTCCCAGGAAGCCTCTATCCAAGTGTAGCACCTCTCCCAAGAAAGACAAAATCAAAGCAGTATTTGAGTAAGTAAAGTACATGTAGCTGCAGTTTTTGTGAATATATGCAACGGGACATCTAGATGACTTTGTGATAGTGAAATGTTGAAAAACTGTGTCGTTTACCTTGTAAAATCCCACTAGTCTGCAGGAGCTTCAGATGAAAGGGGACTGATGTTCAGCCTCGCCTCTAAGGTAGTTGGTGATAATCCTTTGAACTCTGTAGGGGAAGGATGGGAGCACCATCCTTCAGCATCTAGAGGGGGTGCTCAAGGGTGAGTTTCATTAAAGGATTGTTAGTATCTGGAAGCAGGATAAAGAAGTTGCAAACCTCTCTGCTCGCCTTGCTCATAATGTACATAGCTCAATCAAGGTCCCTTCTGGATATAAGACTGTGCTTTCTTTAATTTCATTATAAGTTTCACGGAAAAACTACAATATATAGAGTCCAAGGAAAGCACTTCTTCTACACATAATTATTTGTTGTACAGAATTCATTATCACTTAATCAATGACAGACTGTTTCCCAAGGCCATTGACTGGAGCCCGGAAACAGCATTGCTGCAGAGAACAATGATTTGTGAAGATTCAGTGGCTCCTCCTGGTACAATGGATGTGTTCGTGGAAAACTACATGTTGAGCACATATGGGACATCTGATCATATTTTATAAAAATAAATTCATGACAACTTTTATAGAGAGAATCCCATTTTAAAGTAAAGGATGATTCTTCCTCTGTTTTGGTTAACCTCAGTGCTCACTGGTTTGCTCCAGATGTTTTTCCTGAGGATTAGATAGGCTAAGGGGACATGGGGAAAATGCAGTGGGTCGGGGCTCATGGGAACAGTGGGTTTTGAGATGACAGTGATGGGAACTAAGGAAGGGAGGGTCATAGAGAGCAGGGTGTGCCTGGATACGAGCAGGCTGCCTTGGGGGCATCCAATGAGACGAGCATGAGTCAGAGCTGGAAATACAGTCATGCATCATGGAACGACAGGGAGATATTCTGAGAAATGCATTTGTATTAGTCTGTTCTCACACTGCTAATAAAGTCATACCCGAGACTGGGTAATTTAGAAAGGAAAGAAAATTAATTGACTCATAGTTCTGCATGACTGGGGAGGCCTCAGGAAACTTACAGTTATGGTGGAAGGGGAAGCAAACACATCCTTCTTCACATGGTGGCAGCAAGGAGAAGCGCTGAGCAAAAGAGGGAAAAGTCCCTTATATAATCATCAGATCTCATGAGAACTCACTCACTATCATGAGAGCAGCAGCATGGGGGTAACTGTCCCCATGATTCAGTTACCTCCCACCAGGTCCCTCTCACAACACATGGGGATTATGGGAACTACAATTCAAGATGAGATTTGGGTGAGGACACAGCCAAACCAAATCAGTGATTTCACCATTATGCAAACACCATAGAACATACTTAACACAACCTGGATGGTAGAGCCTACTATATACCTAGGCTATACAGCACAGCCTGTTGCTCCTAGGCTGCAAACCTCTACAGCATGGGCTGTACTGAATATGGTAGGCGACTATAACACAATAGCATTTGTGTATTTAAACAATGTAAACATAGAAATAGTACAGCAAAAACATGGTATAAAAGATAAAAATGCTATACCTGTATAGGACACTTACCATGAATGGAGCTTGCAGAATTGGAAGTTGCTCTGCGTGAGTCAGAGTGAGTGGTGAGTGAATGTGAAGGCCTCGGACATTACGTACTGCTATAGACTTTAAAAACACTGTACACTTGGGCTACGCTAAATTTATAAAATATATTTTTCTTTCTTCAATAATCAACTTGAGTGTACTATGTAAACTTTTTAATTTTTAAAACCTTTTTGACTGTTTTGTAATAACACTAGCTTCAAACACAGACACATTGTACAGCTGTATAAAATATTTTCTTTCTTTGTATCCTTATTCTATAAGATTTTTTTCTATTTGTAAAATTTTTAGTTCATTTATTTTTTGCTTGTTAAATTTCTTTGTTAAAAACAAAGATACACACACATTAGCCTAGGCCTGCACAGGGCTGGGATCATCAATCTCTCTGTCGTCCACCTCCACATCTTGTCCCACTGGAAGGCCTTCAGGGGCAATGGCAGACATGGAGTTGTCATCTCCTATGATAACAATGTCTTCTTCTGGAATCCCTCCTGAAGGACCTGCCTGGGGCTGTTTTACAGTTAACATTTTTTTTTTTTTTTTGAGACAGATTCTCGCTCTGTCACACTGGCTGGAGTGCAGTGTCACAATCTCAGCTCTCTACAGCCTCCACCTCCCGGGTTCAAGCGATTCTCCTGCCTCAGCCTCCTGAGTAGCTGGGACTACAGGTGCGTGCCACCACGCCCTGCTATTTTTAGTAGAGATGGGGTTTCACCATGTTGGCCAGAATGACAGTTAACTTTATATACTCCTTCTACATATATCTACATAGAGGAAGTACATGCTAAAATAACAAAAAGTATAGTGTAGTAAATATTAGATGATGGGAATTTTTCAGCTCCATTGTAACTTCTTGGGCCAACTGTCATATACGTGACTCGTTGTTGGCTGAAATGTCATTTTGCAACTCGTGACAGTGTGTGTGTGTGTGGAGGGGCAGCTGACATAAGTCTTCAGGTGCTTGCCCCTAGGACTTAGATGTGATTCATCAGACGTTGAGAGTCCTGGGCAAAAGGATATTAGGATAAAAATGAAGCTTAATGAACCAGCATATATTTATTGAATATCCGCTGAATGTTACCATGCTGAACATTTACACTTATTCCTAACATAAAAGTATATAACACTCCATCTCACAAACCTTATAATCTAGTTGGAGAGATAAGATATGGAGAATCAGATAAGAACAGAAGATAATGACTTTTGAGACTAATGACAATAAATAAATGTTAGAGAATTTTCCTTAGATTTAAAATACCAATGAAGACATTCAGAATTGGGAATAGCTAAGAATTTTAGATGACTACAGCTTCATAGGTGTTGGCAGTGGGAAATAGCTTCCAGAAAGGAAATACACACAATCTCAAACTTCTGAATAAAGGCTTTGCTCTCAGGGCAAGAGGGCTGGGGGCCTTGGCATTCTGCACAGCTAAGCCTGTATGGTGCATGGCTTATGCATGGGAATGACATTTTAGGAGGCACAGCAAGACTGCAGGACCGGGCACAGTTAGGCTGAGGTGGGTAGATCACTTGAGTTAGGAGTTTGAGACCTACCTAGCCAACATGGTGAAACCCTTTCTTTACTAAAAATACAAAAATTAACCAGATGTGGTGGTTGCATGCTGTAATCCCAGCTACTTGGGAGGCTGAGGCAGGAGAATTGCTTGAAGTCGGGAGGTGGAAGTTGCAGTGAGCCGAGATTGTGCCATTGCACTCCAGCTTGTGTGACAGAGCAAAGCCATCTCAAAAATAAATAAATAAATAAAAATAAAAAGATTGCAAATGCCTCTTGAAGGGTATGATCAGGGAAGTGAAGGGTCTAGAAATCATATTGAATAAGGAGCAGTTCCTTCATTGATTCTTCAGCAAATATTGCTTGAGTATATATGTGCAGCCAGCACTGTGGAACATGTTAGGGATTTAGATGGAAGCTTACCGAGGTCTGTCTAGTTACCCTGGAAAAGAGAGGACTGAAGGGTGAAATTTAAGAACAATCGTGTAGAAGAAAAGTTTCGAAGGGCAAAATAAAGGTTGAAAGGTGGACGTTAAAGACAGGCAGAATTGGGGCCCAAGTAAGGAAAATCCTTTATTACCATTAGACTAGGGTGAGCACTTTAGCTCTCTCATCTGCAAAATAGCTTTGTGATGATAATCCACCAAAATTAATGTGAGTAAATAATGTATGAGCATTTTGTAACCTGAAAACATCTTACCAAGGTAAGATTCTGTTCAGAGTGAGGCCAAACCGAGGTCACATGCTGGCCATTCACGGGTTCTTGTCTTGGATTAGTTGGGCCAGAGAACTTCCAAGGAGAATAGCTCAGAAATGCTTGTATGCAGTCCGGCGCTGCTCCATGAGGCCATTTTCTCTTATCCAAAGCAAAATGGAAAAAAGTAAGTAGAAGGAGGAGATAGGAGGTGGCAGCATAGTACACTTTTCATTTGTTTATTCTGAGATTGTGTCTTTCAGGTGCTTTTCATTTTTCTTTGGTATGAGAACATTCTTTCTTATATGATAGGATGGTATTAAAGGGTTGTATTTTTGAAACAGTGTCACTTTTAGCAAAATAATAAGTTAGCACTCCTTTTATGAGAGGATTTTATAGGCCTGTGAAATTTTAAATATTGTGAAACACTGTCTGATTTTTCTGACTTGAAGGCTGTCACAGGCTGTAAATAAGAAGAGTGATGGGGAGAGCAAATGCTGTGAAAAGTCATGAAAGAAGGAGTTGACCACTTTTGTTCTAGGCAAAGGAATTGTCCCCTTAGCAAGGCAAAATCTGGCAAGCTGGCCTCAGAGAGGCATGCACTCTTAGCTGGGAAGGAGAGGCTGCCCTGAGCCTCAGGTGGGGTCCTATTAGGGCAGCCTCATGCTGGAACCCTGAGTCTGACCTCAGTTACCAAAAACGACTGGGGTGTCTCTGTAGAAGCCAGCCATTTGAGCAAATAGCACTGGCTTCTCTTCCTAGGTTGCCCTTTCGGTAGTCATCTGTGGATTCCCATTGCATACCTCCATGGTTCCCAAGTTATTCACTTCTGGGATCCTGGAAGTCCAAACTCTCAAATAGACTCCATTTTCACTCATTGACCTTGTATAATACACAGGACTCTTTCGGTTGCAAGTGACAGAAACCCAATTTGGCAAATCCAGTTGCAAGCTCACTTCCCATGGCATGAGAGGGGCAAGGGTGGGGTAAGTGGGGCCCCTGTGGGCCTTCCTGGGCTCAACCTCTAGAAAAAGGAAATAAAGGGAGGGGCTGCTCTGACCAAATAAGAAATGTCTAGTATTTCTGGGAAAGTTCCCTGTCTAGGCTGTGTTAATATTGTGGACTCCCTGTCGTCTTAGACCAGTAATTAAAGCATGATTTTTTTTTTTCACTGAATGAGTTGAAAGAAACAACTCTGGCTCTTGACTACCCAAACAGATCAGAAGCAGGCCTGTGTCTCTGGGCACCTGATAGTGTTTGGCTGTGTCTCCAGCCAAATCTCATCTTGAATTGTAGCTCCCATAATTCCCACGTGTTGTGGGAGGGACTAGTGGGAGATAATGGAATCATGGGGGTGGTTCCCCCCCTTCCCCCACCCCATACTGTTCTTATGGTAGTGAATAAGTCTCACAAGATCTGACGGTTTCCTAAGGGGAAACCCCTTTCGCTTGGTTCTCATTCTATCTTGCCTGCTGCCATGTAAGACGTGCTTTTCACCTTCTGTCATGATTGTGAGGCCTCCCCAGCCACATGGAACTATGAGTCTACTAAACCCATTTTTCTTCAAGTTACCCAGTCTTGACTATGTCTTTATCAGCAGTGTGAAAACAGACTAATACAGCGCCACTCACAAAACTCAATTTCCTGGAGCAGCCTTCTTTAGCATGGAGTTGCTTTCCAGAAAACATGCATCTAAAGGACACTTTTCTCCTCCTAGCAGAGGTTCTGATTCCATGGGTCTGGGGTGGGACTTGAATCTGGCATTTGTACCCAGACCCTAGATCTCGGGGGGACTGACACAGGTGGCCTGCTGGCCACAGTCGGAGGCTGCTTTTCTTTCTTGCTTTTTTCCTGTTTTCCTGCAAAGCATTCTAGTCTTTCCTTCAGGTTGTTAATATTTTGAAAATGAACGGTTAAATGTACAAAGTGAACTATTTCAGGGAATCTAGGAATGAATGCTTTTGCAAAGTGAAGCCTAATCCTTTGATGACAGAGCACCCTGTTCTCTTCACTCTCCACCCTCTCCTGGGAAGGGATATTGTGGTTTGTCAAAACTCTGTGAAGGGCCTTGCTTTTTTTGGATTCAAGGCTCCCTGTTACTGGGGAGCCTGTGATAACTCCAGCTATTAGTATTACTTTATTTTAAGTCTCAGTTTTAAAATAGCTGCAGGGCTGCACCTGGAATAAAAATGAATTAAAAAGAAAATCATGGAGTGGAATTTAAATAGTGCCTTGGGGGATAGGCTTGCTTTTCTGGTGCCATCAGTGAGATCCACAAAATTTATTTTTTCCTCCTGAAAGCCTCACAGAACGCCACTTACATGAGCAGACAGGGATTTTTGTCATCTTTTCTTTTCTGGGATTTAAAAATATCCTTTTGAAGGAACACTTGTCTACCTTCGCTAGTCATTTATCTAGTCTCTAGTTGAGGACTGAGTGGCGAACGTGCATCGTCTGCCTGGCGGGGACCAAGGACTGCAGGGCTTGATACTGGGAACATGAAGTCCAGTAAGACATGGTCCCTGGAGCTTTCTGTCTAGTGTGAAGGTGGAGAAGAAAACTCACCCTGGTAATGGGAGGGTTCCTGTGTGTCCTGTGTGCTATGGGCGAGGAACACAGAGCCCTCTTCTGGGGAGTCAGATGTTTTGTAAACGAGTCACTTTGGAGCCAAGTCTCCAACGATGGGTCAGAGTTTGGCAGTGGGGGAAGATAGTTTCAGCAGAGGGAACAGCATGTGTGCAAAGGGAAGGACACGGCATTGTGGAGGTGCAAGTGAATGAGAGGAGAGCACGGGAAAGCGGCAGGACACGTGGCAGGCAGGCCTGGCGGGCCCAGTCAACAGCAGATTTGTGTGTCCATGGTGCTGTCTGGATGATACTCTGGAGATGGAAAAAAAAATTAGATAAGAGAGTGATGTGATTGCTTTTTTTGAATGATCATTTTGCTGGTAGAGTAAGGATTGTATTGATAGTTGTGTGAGATTGACAGGGAAACCTGTTTAACAGCCATGGCAGTGGTTTCAGTGAACAATGCTACAGGCGTGAACCAGGCCAGGGCACTGAGGATGAAGAACTGATAGAAAGAAGAGATGTTTAGAAGGTACAACAGAACAAGATAGACCTAGATGGAGTGGCCAGAGAAATAGGAGGAAAACTAGATGCCAACAGAGAAAATTCAAAGGAGGAAACATTTGTAAGTCCTGAAAATACCCCCAGGTTTGCCAGTTATGGATTTGACAATTATGAGGCTTCTGTAACCCTGCCCTTGGGGAGAACAGTTTTGAAGCATCTACTGGTGGATGGGAGAAACAGACTGCAGCGGTTGGAGAGAAGATGGAAGAGAAGACGCTAAGATAGCGCGCAACTAAGAGGAACGAATTGTAGAATTAAACCACCTGCCTATAATCAGTAGGGCTTTCCTTTTTTATCTCCTTTGCTCATTATCATCACACCATATCCCTGAGGGTGAAGAACAACTTTGAAGAGGCAATGCCTGATAAATCTGGAATAGAAGAGAATAACTGGGAAATTAATTAATTATCACTCCATTTGCAATTCTGTTATGGAGTCCAAATGGTAGTTTACAACACCAGTTTAAGCCTTATTGGATGAGAGGTATTGACTTAGCATGAGTCCCTGGAGAGGAATGCTAGTGAAATTCAAACATACTTGTGAATGTAAATTCAAACCCACATAGGACTATAATCCAGGCACAGCCTATTCAGTAAATGAACACTTGAATATGAAGGAATGGCAGATAACAATTAATCTCAAAATGTTCTCATTTTTTCGTTCTTTCTCCCCAACTGCATTCAGATGAAAATGAAGAACAGGAAATAATAATGAAGAGCTCTAGGTATAATGACAGGTATAATTTATTGAATGCTAAGGTGCTGCCAGACACTGAGCTAAGTATAGGTTGTAAACTAGCTCATCTATTAGGTTGGTGCAAAAATAACTGCAGATTTTGCCATAAAAAGTAATGAGGGAGGGACTATTATTATCCCCATTTTGGCACTGAAGAACTTGAAGGCCAGTTGGTCACAAGGCTAGTTCCATGGATGTCACAATCCCAACTGGGCAGCCCTGGCCATATCCGAAGAGCATAGACTCTGCTCTTTCCAGAATGCACTGGCTCTCAGCTTATTTGTCAGCAAACGGAGGTTGGTTCCAAATGCCTCTAAAGTGTTCTCCAGCTGTAACATTCAACCAACTTCTTCCTCCTGTGGTTGCCTTTGCCTCTGGCCTCAGGAGTCCAGCAAATGTGCCTTAGCCCAGCGTGAGAGTGACCAGTGGGAATGAAGATACCAGTCTCCCAGATTGCGGAAGCAGAAGGTGAATTTCAGAGCGGAAACATCTCCTTCTTGGGAGCTGTCTGCCTCGGCCTGTGAAGTGCACCAGAGGAATATGGGAGTCCCAGTAGTGGCTTCCTTCTCCTTAAGAATTCCCCATCCTGTGTTCTGCAGCAAAGGGATGGCATTTCCCCTGGATGGACTCTGAGTTGCTTTGAAGTGTGCATTTCTCTAGAAATCTTCTTTTTTCTTATTCTTCACCTTTTAATTTTGTATGTTTCACTTTTGACATGTCCTATTGCAAAGACAAATGTCTGAGGTGTGTGTTGAGATTTCCCATTGTCCTTCCCAAGGCAGCCACAAGGTAAGCTCTTTGGCACTCTACTTCTCAGCACGTAAGCTTTCTTACCATCTATCACTGGGGTCAGAGGTGAGGGGAGGACCACACGACAGCTGGTTAATATATACTTATTTTTTGACAAGAACATTTTCTCTGGGACCAGAATGATCTTGATACTGAAAAAATTTCTAGTGCTAGATCCTCCTTCTAAGTGTAAAACGATGTATCTAGAATGCTCCAGAATGATTCCAGGTGTTGAGCTGAGAAGGACCTGGCAGCAGAATCTGATGATTGAAAAGTGACAATTGTTGATTTATTGAAGACAGAATAACAACTCAGCAGCACTGTTATGTTGAGTTGGACCCGACTTCCTTCAGCCGAATCATGCAAGAATCACTGCTGCATGGCTGCTGCTGCTACTGATTGAGGCTTAGTGTGCTGGGCACAGCGCTGTGGATTTTTACATGGTTGATTCTCACAGCAAAGGAACAACACAGGCTTAAGGAAACAAGCATCTCTCAAGGTTCTGCAGTGAGTAGTAGCTATCAGTAGTCAACATGCCGAGCGATTTGGGAGTTCAGCCCGTCTCCAGAGGTTATAGATGTTCAGTTTCCTCTTAAGGTTCTTACATAGATTTTTTTTTCATGGCTTTATCTACATCCTCCCTGAATTTACATTTTTAGTCCTTACTGGCTCTTGATATCATCCATTTTGTTGTTATTATTAGTAATTTCTAACTGCTTTAAATTTGTCTGTTTTAAGATTCAAGGGATGATACCTCAGTCTGTTATCTGGAATATGGTTTACAAATCCATTTTTTCTCTTCAAGGCTTTGAAAACATTGACATTGTCTCCTCCTAACATTTTTATTTGTCTTGCAGACTCCTAATTTATTTGATTCACCGCAGAAAGGAGACTTTTCTGTCTTTTGATGATTTTAGCTGCCCTTCTCTAGACCTTGCTGATTCTATTATCTTTACCAAGAATTGAAAGTGAAAGTGGCATTTATCATAGAATACCATGGTCTTATTCCAAAGTATCTTAGGATGGAACAATACAAGTCATAATATGGGGTCAGTGAGGTTTGTTACATGAGTGAATGAGCACCAATGCTACTGTCTGTTCAAACCCAGAATGAAGGGTGAATCAGACCGACCATTGGCTGTAAGAGGCCTGTACTGGTTAGTATTATCTCGAGGATATCAAGGGTTATTGAAAACTGTGTAATCAAAGGGGCTACATGACTTTATGCAGGGATTTGTTAGGGAGCCAAGTAGGTTGCGAATAGTTCGGAGACCAGAGTCTAAGACCAATCAAAAAGAATGGATCCCATTAATGGTATAAATTCTGGTGCTCATATTTTTGTGGAGCTAGTTGTGAGATAAAAGGTCAAGCCTACCAGACTGAAAAGTGTATGTGAAACCTCTTAAAAAAAAACAAACTAACTATATACTTTATTTGGCTATCACCAGTATTTCCACTAATGTCCCTTTTTCTGTCCCAGGATCGAATTCAGTATTCTACAGTACATTCAGAATTGCCCCACCTTGATCATCATATAGGTACACATTGTAATGCATATCTTCCTGAAAATTTATGTAGAAATCAAATTGATTTCTATACCATTTGACCCGGCAATCCCCTTACTGGGTATACACTCAAAGTATTATAAATCATTCTGCTATAGAGACACATGCACATGTATGTTTACTGCAGCACTGTTCACAGTAGCAAAGACTTGGAACCAACGCAAATACCCATCAATGACAGACTAGATAAAGAAAATGTGGCACATATACACCATGGAATACTGTGCAGCCATAAAAAATGATAAGTTCATGTGCTTTGCAGGGACATGGATGAAGCTGGAAACCATCATTCTCAGCAAACTAACACAGGAACAGAAAACCAAACACTGCATGTTCTCACTCATAAGTGGACGTTGAACAATGAGAACACATGGACACAGGGAGGAGAACATCACACATCGGTGCCTGTCAAGGGGTAGGGAACTAGGGGAGGGATAGCATTAGGAGAAATACCTAATGTAGATGATGGGTTGATAGGTGCAGCAAACCACCATGGCACATGTATACCTATGTAACAAACCTGCACGTTCTGCACATGTACCCCAGAACTTAAAAGTATGATTTAAAAATGAACAGCTAAAATTAAAAAGAAAAAAAAAGAAATTTGATTTCTGTAAATCAAATGGCTTACATCATAAATTATCAAGATAACGGATACTATCTATATTGTATAATTATAGAACTTATGCATTTTTACTTTATACTCCTGAATTATTGAATATGAGCAAAGAAGGGATGGTCAACAGTCATCTAAATATATAACTTTTTGTTTTACAGAGAATGACCCAAAGAGGTGAAATGGCTTGGATAAATTCACATTGTCTTAAGTAGAGAGCCAGGACCTCAGTTTTCTTCCTAGTCTAGTGTTTTTCTAGTGTATTTTGCCCTTATCCCAACCATTAGAACACATGTGAAACCTCTTTCTTTAGAGATGGTATGATAACTTAAAGAGCCATCTGAAGATAATCATTCATGTGCTATGGCTGGCCTGGCTATCATAGTGTTTGAAGACAGAGATGCTGGCTTCTCAAGACCCTTCCAAGCTTGGGTCATTGGCTGCCCATGTGAGCCTGTCCAAATTCAGCGAGAATCACACATACCACTGGTCTCCACAGACAAGAGGACCCTAAGTCTTCCCAAAGCAGGGCCCTGGACAGACTGCATAGAGAATGTGTGACCCTGAGCCAGCACTAGAAAGAAGAATGTGGAAAGTCCTCCAGAGCTTTGTTGTGTTGGTATTTGGCTTGTCTAAAATTAATCTGTACAGAATGTTGCTTGAAATAATCAGGCCAATATTAGAGACTGAGGATACCTTTACAGTATGGGGATTTTTAATGAAATTTATTCAAATTTGAATTACAAATAATCTAGACTAGAAAGTTAGGGAGTTCTTGGAGGTTATATATTACATTTAACTGTAAGAAAGTCCTTGAAGCGCTTGTTTACTACAATTACATACTTTCCTTTTTGTGAGGATCCTTGGGAGAAGTCTCTTTTGGGTCTAGTTTCAGGAATAATTGTGCTTCTTTTCCATTCTCTCTCTCTTTTTTTTTTTTTTGAGTTGGACTCTTGCTCTATCACCCAGGCTAGAGTGAAGTGGTGCGATCTTGGCTCACTGCAACCTCTGCCTCCTAGGTTCAAACAATTCTCCTGCCTCAGCCTCCTTAGTAGCTGGGACTACAGGCACACACCACCACACCTGGCTAATTTTCATATTTTTAGTAGAGATGGGGTTTCATCATATAGATCAGGCTGGTCTTGAACTCCTGACCTTGTGATCTGCCCATCTTGGCCTCCCACAGTGCTGGGATTGCAGGTGTGAGCCACCGTGCCCGGCCTCTTTTCTTTATTCCTTTCCACCTTTCTGTCTTGTCACTCTCCTTCATCTGTCTCCCCTTATATCCTCTTTCTTCTTACCTGCTTTTGTAAATTTCACAGATGGTGTGAAATGAAGAATTGATCACCACTCCCTTTGTTGTTGCCTGATAATTTGGCTCTAAGAACACTTAGAACCAAATTAGTGGTCCATCTTCAGCACATGACTGGAATTTATTTTTACAAGTAGCTAGGACTCTAGACTGCACATCTTATTATTGGTCTTATTTATGGCTCAATTTTTATGTCTCTCCTATCCTTTGCTTTCCTTTTATTCTTTCTCATATATTCATAATTTTCAATGTCTTGGTGGATTTTTGAAGTCTCTTTAATCAATCTTCAGCCCTTTTTATAATGATATAGGTCATAAAGAAACAGCTAGCAGTCTAGTTGCCCCTCTTAAAAGATAGAAATGAGGTTATGTAGCACAGTTTACGAACCCCAGTGGTTTCGAGTAATCAACATCTCTTCCATATACTCATGAGCCACCAATTTAATAATTAATTCCACTGTGGGCTTTAGCTTGGGTTTTGAGGGTGTGCCTTCCCCCTCTCCTCTCACCTGC
Organism: Ateles fusciceps; assembly: GCA_036589455.1. Lineage (NCBI taxonomy): Eukaryota > Metazoa > Chordata > Mammalia > Primates > Atelidae > Ateles > Ateles fusciceps. The sequence continues at coordinate 1,353,258 of JAZHEH010002656.1, forward strand.
TCTGGACAAAATCTGCTTCTCGCCAGTTCTCTGGCATCTCTTTGAAAATGTTTCCAGATATAGACCTGTGAGCCCTACCTTCAGTGCTGGGCAGTGCCTTGTCAGGGCCTGAATAGCTGAACTCATTGAAGGAAGCCAACTGTTCTCCTGTTATCTTTTCACTCTCATGTGCTTCACTTATTTCTTTATGATGTTTATTCTACCTTTCTTCCTCTCAAGATTATTTTCCTAAGGAAAGGCAAACAAACTAAGAGTTTTGCCTTCTTATTGCCATCTGTGAGCATTAAATTATCTTCCCTGAGCCATGGATTCATCATTTCTTGCTTGTTTTTTTTCCCCCCCCCCAAAGCATAGCTCAGAAATTCTTTTAAAAATGATCTAGCACTTTTTGAGCCCACAGCCCTGCTGACAGACACCCTGGCCCCTGTGGCAGAGCTGTGTGCCCCTGCATTTGGGGATCCTCCCTCCCCACATTTGTCTCTGTCACTTGAATGCTCTGGCGTATAGCTGTCTGGGTGACTGTGTGGCCCCCTTTAGAGGTCTCTACTCTTTTTCCCTCTGGGATTATTTGTGATTGTTGCGCTGAAACTTTACCTTTCATAATCTTTCTTGCATGAAGGGCTTACTCTGTTGGCCTGCCTAGCCATGGGATTTTACCTAGTTTTCTTGCCAATAATGTTTTCCATTCATTTTTTCCTCAAGTCCAGGTGCTTACCCAGTGCCTCGCCCCATCCTTTATTCCTTGTCTGTTGCAGCAAGGAACAATTCAATTTTGTCTGCTGGCTCCTTAGCTTCGACCTACAAAGATAAGCAGAGCTTCCCTGTACAGAAAGAAATGAAAAAAAAAAAAAAGGAGAGAGAGAGATTTAAAATAGGAAAAGAAAAATAATAGAAAGAAAAAACCATCTTTGATTGTCTTATTCCCACTAGTATCTGTCTTGCATCTCCTTTGAGTTTGCACCTGGATTCCTTGACAGTCCTTCTGCCCCATCACTTGCTCCCACCCACTCTTTCCTTGGCCCTTTGCAGACAGACTTCTGGTCTCCTGATGCTTTGAAGCTATAAGCTCCAGTGCGGTTGTCTGAAAGAGCTACCCGCACCCGGGCAGCGAATGCTAGGCTCCACATGAGAGTGACTTTCCTCACCGTGCGCTGGCTGACTGCGTTTCTTGGCTTATTCCTTACCTGGTGTCCTGCTTCGGTGGTTTTTCTTACCTGGCTGCTGACCTAGCTGTTCATTCAACCTCTCTATCCTCACCTCCCCACTCAGACTGACAAGTTCTCATCCCTCTGGGCTAACAGCCTTGGCTCTCCTCCCAGTTTTGTTTTCATTTCTTTCCCAATTAGGCTCAATGCATTCAAAGATAAACCTGGAAAATATTTTCTTTCTCCTGATGGTCTGACCCCCAGGATCTTCCTGCCTGTGGATTGTCTGCTCCTTGCACATATCATTCTCTTGCTCAAAAATCTTCAACTACTTTTATGATATGAAGGATGAAGTCCAACATCATTAGCCATAAGCTCTGGTTGCAGAACACATGCCTTTGCCAAGACATGGGGGAAAACAGTAGTAGGGTGGAGACACCAGCTCCAAATCAGTGTCTGGGTTCCAGGCCTGGCTCTGCTGTCATCCTAGAATGGCCTTATGCAGGTTATTTATACTCCACAGTACGTACCTACAGGTTCATTGCAATAACTCTGTAAAGTGCTCAGCTCTGTGCCTGGCACATATTATCATGGCCTTTGGGTGCAGTCACAGGACCCATGCAATCCAGCTTGACTTGAAAAGGAGAATGTGGCTGGGTGCAGTGGTTCATGCCTGTAATCCCAGCACTTTGGGAGACCCAGGCGGGTGGATCACATGAGGTCAGGAGTTTGAGACCAGCCTGGCAAACATGGCAAAACCTTGTCTCTACTAAAAATACAAAAATTAGCTGGGTGTGATGACATGTGCCTGCAATCCCAGCTATTTGTGAGGAGACTGAGGCAGGAGAATTGCTTGACGCAGGAGGCAGAAGTTGCAGTGAGCCAAGATTGTATCACTGCACTCCAGCCTAGTCAACAGAGCGAGGCCCTGTCTCAAAAGAAAAAAAAAAGGAGAATACATCAAGGTGCAGGGCATTCATGGGGCTCCCGCACAAGGAAAGCAGCCTGGCTCCAGAGGACTCAGATCAGGATGGAAATGGAACAGGGCTGGCCAGGCATGGTAGCTCAGGCCTATAATCCCAGTGCTTTGGAAGGCTGAGGCAGAAGGATCATTTGAGGCCAGGAATTAGAGGCCAGAGACCAGCCTGGGCAACATAGTGAGACCCCATCTCTCCTTCCCGCAAAAAAAGAAAGAAGAAAGAAGAAGAAGAAGAAATGGAACAAGGCAGTGGCTAGTTTGGTCCCTTCTGTCCTGAGAGCTCATCTCTGTCTTTCTGCATTTGTCTGCTTCATTCTTCTCATTTTTCAGACTGCCTTTCATGTCTTTTTGTTCTTAGGAGCAGATGGTCTCCTCGTAGCTCCTGAGTTTCTGCACCCATAGAGCAGCTAACCAGCAGATAATCCAAATTCTAAATTCTTGGGAGCAAGCATCTGTTTGGTTCAGTTTTTGTCACGTGTTCACCCCAATTCAAACAGCTGTGCTGGGGTGAAGTGTGAATGGCCACTTAGAACAAATATGGTTGCAGGAGCTGATTCTGAGGTCAAGAGAAGGAGGTGTGGCTTACTGAAAAGTTAAACCATTTACTACCTTCTGTCTTCAATCTCATGGCTTAGTGTGTCCTTATAGGAACTCTCCACTGGGCCAAACTCAGTAGCCTCCCTGAGAACATTTACATCCTAATTCTCAAACCACTGCCCAGGTGTGAAATGTACATTCCTCCTTCACACACAGACACATGTGCACACACACAGACACGTGTGCACACACGTGTGCACACACGCACATACACGTGCTTGCACACACAAACACCTGCACACACATGCATGCTTTAAATAATTCATCACCTTCCATAGTCAGCTCAAGTCAGATTTCTGTAGAATACCTTTTCTATGACATCACTTCACCCACAAGATACTCTTCTGTCTTTGAATTCTGTAACACCTGCCCTTTCGGCCTCTCCTTTGTCCCAGATGAAATGCCTGCAGACATGACTTACCTTCTGGGTAGACTGCAAGCTCTGGGAAGGAGCCATAGCTGGTTTCTACTCAGAGACGATGGCTGGGAATAGTGACCACGTCCACCTTCAAGCTGTGTCCCTTCCCAAGTGATTACGTTTTGTTCCAAGATAAAGTGGTCACTTACTCAGGTGATTCCTGTCACCTACCCATCGCTGGCTGGCTCTTCCTTGATGTCAGAATTGTGTCAAGAAGAGCAGTTTCCCTAATTGCTTTCTCTACCATTTGAGAGAGAAAATTGTCAGCACGACAAGGCAGGGATCTATTTGATGTTCTACATGTAATAGAGTGAAGCCTCCAGGAGATAGCAGGATTCTCGACAGCACTGCTGTTGCTAGATTCGGAGAACACTTTGCCATCTATATTGGGAAAGTGTTATTTATCCCCTGCAGCTGGAGGAGTGTTCTGTACTCGATTACCTCAACCAAAATGACTTCTGGTTGCCTCTTCTATTTTAGGATACCCTGTGGGAAATCTTTTTATGATCTCGAGGCCTTCTGACATCACCGTATAACAGACTCTTATTTCTTGTAAGAAGCAGCTGAAATTAACAGACGGTGCCTATTGTCTGTTAATTAAGTAGGTTAGACCATGATGTGTGCCCCGGTTCCTGGAAGGAAAGCCGGGCAGTCGTGCGAGGAGTGAGAACACATAATAGGTGCAGGTTTCCTTTTAAAACTCTTCATTGAGTAATCACACTGACTTCCTTTCTTTGTTGAGTGAAATGTGCCACCCACGTCCAGAAAGAGGTAAGAAAATTAACAGTAAAGCTTCCCAATTCCTGCCCCAAGGGGAGGTAATAAAAGAGGTGAGAGTACCTTACTCCTTCCTGGTCCACGAAGACAGCAGTGAGAACCCTGTGCCAATCTTAGGGTTCACTGAAGAATCGCACCTTCAGTTTAGTGGGAAATTTGGAGACAGCAAAAGACTTTTGGTCAAGCTTCCTCTTTTGGGGTGCAGAAATTTTCATCTTCTTACAATGAAAAAAAAATCACAGTCTTGTCGAGACCATCGTGGGGGCAGCCAGTATTTTGGCAACTTGCTGGGCACCTCCTTTTGTCTTCACCTAAATGTGCTCCCCGGGGGTCTGTACTTGGTTTTGTGTGTCTCACAGAGATCATTTTTTTCCTCCAAATATCAAAGCCCTGCCTGCTCTTTTCCCCTTTCCTTATTGGCTCTTTGTTATTTCATGTTGGATACACATTATAGGAAGACAGCACTCTGCTTTGCCAGGTTACAAATAGCTATCCTGTGCCTCTCGGGAGGGAACCTCCAAGCACCAAAGTGTACCTACCTTCTGCCCCATGACCCCAGGTTGCTAATGTTTCCTTCCACCTATGCGAGAATTTACCGAGAATTTACTGAAGTGTTGTGTGGCGCATGGAACCCTGTTCTTATTTAGAAGATCCAGAATATTTATGCATATGAAGCATAGCTGCAAAATTATTGAATTTTTCCTCCTTGCCCTACTGCATCATAGTCTGTGACACTTTCCCCACTTATCTTTGGTTTATTCTAATTTCTCAGAAATATCTTCTCACTGTCACCTTGCCATCTTGTCTAGGAGCCCTTTATCTTGTCTAATAAACCAGACGTAAAGAATCATTCCTCAAGCGCCTTTCATCTTTGAGATGGAGGAATGAGCTTGCCCTTGCAAACTCATCTCCCTGCGCAGGAAAACAAGAGGGCAGCCCGTACATGCCCTGAAAGTCATTGGCCTGGAGACCACGTTCTTGCATTGCTAATGAACCAATATCCTTCCAGCTTCTTCCCTATATATCACCTTTAAATGCCCCCTGCCCCCTGAGGTTTGCTTTTACATCCTTTTTTTTTTGATCCAGAGTCTTGATCTGTCACCCAGGCTGGAGTGCAGTGATGCGATCTCAGCTTGCTGCAACCTCCATCTCCTGGGTTCAAGTGATTCTCCTGCCTCAGTCTCCTGAGTAGCTGGGATTACAGGTGTCTACCACCAGGCCCAGCGAATTTTTGTATTTTTAGTAGAGACAGGGTTTCACCATATTGGTTAGGCTGGGCTCAAACTCCTGACTTCAGGTGATCCGCCAGCCACGGCCTCCCAAAGTGCTGGGATCACAAGCGTGAGCCCCCGAGCCCAGTCAGGTCTTCTTTCTGTTAAATTCTCTGACAACTGCTTTGGGGAAGGGTTGAGCCTGCAATAATGAGATTGCCAGGGTCATGGGAAAAGGGTCCTGTGAAACAAAAATATTACAGAGACCTATAGGTCCACCGCAACCCCAGAGATTGTTCTGATTTTGGAGGTAAGACTGGGGAGAACCCAAATCACTCTTATCTGGACAGGAAGATTCATCTGGGGTTTGGAGGTGAAACATACTTGAAATGGCCTCAAAGATCAAGACCTGACTTTGGTCTATCATATCGGGGGACTCCTAGAAGAGGACCCACCTGTGAGCTCCCCTGCTTTTCCCAGGCATGGCCAGACCTGAGCATCTTCCAGATATTGACCTGTTCCAAGCTCTTCCTCTCTCCCTGGAAGGCCTGCACCTGACTGTGAGTATGGTCTTTGGTAATCCTTTCATTTAGAATGCTTGGCTGTTAAGACCCCTGACTTGTGCTTTATTTGTTTGGTTTTTTCTGGGCAAAAAGTGACTTTTAGAAATGGAAGTACTAAGGAGCTTAGACACAACAACTGTATCTGCAGGCCCTAATGATGAGGGGGAAGTGCAATGGTGGCTAAGACTGGGATGCAGGCAGCGGAAAGGGAAAGAAAAGCAAGTTGAGACCATGGGAGAGACAAGAATCAAGATGTCAGCTGTACTCGATTCAGTCTTCTGCTGGGCATTCACCAAGAGCTGCTTGACGTTGTTTTGCACAATGGACAGCCAAGGTTCCCTTTGCTTCTCTCTAATTTGTTTTTGGGAGAGCAAAGGAAAAAGTTTTGCCTACAGCAGCAAGGCTTTATGCATAATGCTTATCAAGGTCACATGCCTGTGGCCAGCACCATGCCTGGCGTGTAGAGAGTGAATAGAAAGTCTTTATGAATCTGTAATAATAGATGGCAACTCATTGTCCTATCACAAACATAGGAAATCTGAAAGAATAAGAGAATGTTATGTTGTTATTTCCTTCTTGAGCTTTTAATTTGAAAGGTAGCAATGGTTCTGCTGTTTGGCATTTCTCCCCCCTGCAATTCTGTCGGGAGAAGGAGGTGATTGGTGGTGGCAAGAGCAGAGAATTTGAATGGGGGAGACCAGGGTTTGAGTCCCAAGTTTGCCACTTGGTGGTAAGGGACGTTGGGCCAGTTTGCTATCTCTCTAAAGTGTGGGTAATGGTTCTTTCCCACTCCCAAAGTGCTGTAAGATAAAATAAAATGATGTGGATGAGAGCAGTCTGGAAACTGCAAATGTGGTCTACAAATATTAGTTGCAATGATTACAGACAATTAAGATGTAGTTTCAGGGTCCCTTAGTTCCTCTCCACCCCTGCTGATCTCAGCTACTTGAATACGGAAAAGAGAACACAGCCCTTCTGAGAAAGCCAGGCCTTTTATTTTGAGACTCAGGATCTCAGACCCAAAGCAAGAAGCAGCAGGACACCACCTTTCTCTCTGACAGCCTCTGGTGCATGCAGGTCTGGCTGGACTATGAACGTAAAGATGCTTAACAGAAAGAAACAGGCAGTGAAAACAGACCAAGTCAGGCTCAGAGTGAGCATCCTTTCTTAGCTGTTACAGTTTTCAAAAAAATGTTAACTACGCTAAGACTCCCAATTAAAGACTTTCTATGTGGGGAAAACAAACTGAGTCAGGGCATTGTTCTTTAGAGACCCAGTCCTCTAAGCTCCCATCCTGACTCAGCACAAACCAAGTTGGTTTCAGAGGGTCAGGGATTTTATTCTTCTCTCCCACTGAAGACCAGACTCCTTGAGAGAATATAGAGAAGCAAATAGAAAGTACATCCTGAACATGACCCACTTTACCCTCATTTCTCTCAGCTAGAAAATGATAGATGAATCTCTTATAGAAACCCCTGCCTTTTCTGCCTTTCAGTTGTGCTAAATCCTGGTGGAATGCACCCTTGCCACATGCACAGACCTCAACTGTAAAGAGACATCAGGCAAACATGGGCCCTTTTCAATCTGATACGATTTGGCAGAACTCTGCTTGCACAGGTGATTTTGCTGTTTTAATACCACTAGATAGAGAGGCTGTTTGGGGCTTGCTGTCTGCAACATGAATTTGGGATGATCTGATGAGAAGTGTTCTTCCCTTTAGTGGGGTCTCCCATGGCCAGAGCTGCCCACCTGGGAGCCTGCTTGAAATATGACAGATGTCTACACCTGCACACTTGCTCTGCTATTCTGTGGGAGATTGTGGACACAGGTGAAGGAGGTATCCAGATTCCAGAAACCTGAATATCGGCTATGAGGGAGATGGGGGTTGGGGGAGATCTTGTGCCCTCCAGCATGGCTAGGCAGATTGAAATTAGGTATTTGGCTTGGGAAGGTGTGCAGAGGTGAGGAAAGAGGCCCTCTACAGCAGGCCTGTGAGAGGAGGGCACTGCACATCCAGCCCAAGGCTGCTGACCCAGAAGGTGTAATCCATTATTTTCTTCTCTTGTCTTTTCCAGGCATTAATTGTCACTTGGCCTGCTGTGATATACCCCCAAGAGGATGCCTTATAAGGTATCCTTATTCGTGAGTGCGCTTAGCTCAGGGTCTGGTGGGTCCCAGATGCTCAAGGATTATTATTATGAGGCTCTATGAAGAGTCAGAAGTAGCAGCTACCTGTCGAGGTGTGGTTGGTGAGCGGGGGAATGTTTTCTTAGCAAACAGACTTGGCCTTGCCTTTGGTTTCTGCAGGGGGCCAATTCCTCTGCTAATTCACTTTATCTTGTGTCAAGAGAGGCAATTCGCAAAGCACACGGCCAAGAGCGGGGAATGAAATTAGAGTGGGTATTTTGGCTGCCAACCCGGAGGCAGGTGGAAGAGCAGAGAGGGAATACAAGCACAGAAGAGACGTGAACCTTTGTCCCCACATTTTCAGAAATCTGAAGACAGCCCAGCCGCAGCCCTGTTTGCATTAACCTCCTGATGCTAATGGTGGCTGGTTTGCATCCGTGTTAACCTTTCCTGGTTTGGCGTCTGTAACTGACAGCAGCGCGCACATGTCTCTTGTAGTTGAGGTTTCCAAAGACGCAGGAAAAAATGAAATGCAACAAAACCCTCAACGTTTGCACTGCAGCCAAAGTGGCAGCAGTTCTTTTTTCTTTTTTTTAAGACAGGGTCTTGCTCTGTTGCCCAGGCTGCAGTGCAGTGGCATGATCTCAGCTCACTGCAGCCTCCGCCTCCCAGGTTCAAGCAATTCTCCTGCCTCAGCCTCCCGAGTAGCTGGGATTACAGGTGCGCACCACCGTGCCTGGCTAATTTTTGCATTTTTAGTAGAAGTGGGGTTTCACCATGTTGGCCAGGCTGGTCTCAAACTCCCGACTTCAAGTGATCTAGCTGCCTCGGCCTCCCAAAGTGCTGGGATTACATGTGTGAGCCACTGCACCTGACCGGGAAGCAGTACTTTCAACTGGTCTTCAGGGATAAGGGGTTTGGCAAAGAGGGTTTGTGCAGAGATTTAACATTCCTTCTGAGTCTATGGCAAGCCTGGCAACATGCTAGGCTGGGGATGCAGAGAAGAAAAGAAAACAGTGCCTGTTTGCAGAAAGCCCTGGTCTAGAGGAACATACTGAGACAGCCAGCTCTCCGAGGGCACACAGATTTATTTTAATCGAGTCTTAGAGACCTAGGCTTCTGGCAGACTTCTTTTAAAAACCTCTTATTTTAAGGTAATTTTAGATTCACACACAGTTATAAGAAAAGGCACAGAGTGATCTTATATACCCTTCACTCAGTTTCCCCCAGTGGTGACATCTTGCCTCACTGTAGCGCAATCTGGCAGACTTTTAAGTCTATTTAGGCGTGTTTTCTCTGCGCCGTCTCCCACCTCCTCTTTTCTTTTCTTCTTTTAAGAAGATCTTTCTCGTCTCACCCACACAGCCTTTGCAGGCTACAGGGTCTCTGCATCCATGGAAGAAAGTCACTTAATTAGTTAACAGATTCATATTACAGTGGCAACATGTGTGCTTCGAGCTTGTTGTGGGGGGAGGAAGCCTACAATGGTGGTTCTTAGTTGTGTGTGTTTTGTCACCATTTACATTTGTGTTGTATGTACTGGTGTATCTTTTCCTTAAAACAACTCTATGGGGTAGTGCCTGTGATCTGAGAGATTAATGATATAATTGCTAATAGCAGAGGCAAGATTCTTTAGAACTCTAGACTCTTTCTTTAAAGCAGGAGTTAAACAAAGGAATGAATTGGTAACAGTGGACTTTCAGGAGCCCAAGAAGTATTGTGAGAACAATGTCAGCAGATTGGGGAACCCCTTACTGGTGCTTCTTAAAACATACTCCAGTCCGGTTCCCCTCTTCCGCTCTTCCTTTAAACCCAAGGCTGGGTCAGATTATCTTTAATGTAAACTCCAAAAGAGTAGCTAGTAGTGGAGAGACGTCTAGGGTCACAACTTGTGCAGACCAACATTGGGTAGAATTCTTCAGGAGCTTATTCTTAAGCTTCTTGAATTTATTTGATGAGCCTCCATTAGTTCTTATCTCACTAATCTGGTATGTATGGTCATCAGAGTAGAGAGTGGCCTGGACTGGTCAGTACTATCTCAGGGATGTCCGGGATGATTGGAAAATTAGCTCTTCTAGTACCTCTTGGAGGGAAGGGATCTGGTAAGCAAGTAAATATGGTGAAAGAGGACCAGTTCCTTATATGCACTTGGACACATTTGCGGATATGCAATCCACATACCAATTTCAAAAAGTTTTTTTTTTTTTTTTTTTTTTTTTTTTTTTGGTAAAGAAGGTCAGTTAGAGATTGAAGTTGAGAAAGATATGGAGAGATGACCTCATTTACAAGCCAGGACTTTGGCCCCTACTCCAGCCGTCTCCCAGTCCTATTTTGCTTGCATGCACACCTGACTTTGGTAGGATCATATGGACTTTTGTCTGCAGGAGACAGGAGTAGAAGGCTGTTTCTGGGAGGCGTGGGTGAGAGAGAGGTCACTGGAAAAGATCTATTTTGGGGAAAAGGAGAGCTGCGCTGTAGTGGTGGCTGTGGTAGGGCTAGAATGGTGTTTCAGAGAACGGGGCTTATCCACTGCCTCTTTCTTCTTTGAGAGCCTGTTTCTTTTTTCTTTCTTTCTTTTTTTTTTTTTTTTTGAGACAGAGTCTCTCTGTCACCCAGGTTGGAGTGCAGTGGCGCAATCTTGGCCCACTGCAACCTCTGCCTCCTAGGTGCAAGTGATTCTCCTGCCTGAGCCTCCCAAGTAGCTGGGATTATAGGCATGCACCACCACACCTGGCTAATTTGTTGTATTTTTAGTAGAGATGGGGTTTCACTTATATTCATGACAATAGTCTTTTGGATTATCCATTCCATGAGCAGGTTCCCAGAATGTCACTCTTTGCACCCAAAACCCCTTCTGAGGTAGAGCTGAAACACCACCTTCCAGATCCACAGCCTTCCCTCAGGGCCTCCCTTCTCCAGACTTCCCTTGGCCAGGCCTGCCTCTTTCCTGCTTAGCTTCCTAGATTCTTTATCCTGGAGGTCCCTAACACCCTTGTCTAAGCAGGATAGGAAAATCCATGGGCTCTTTCCCTTTGGTTCCCTCCAGAATATCCACTGAGGGTAGAGGAGGACAGAAAATGAAGGTGTCCTCTCTTCTGTCCCTTCTTCCTGGCCACATACTTATAGGCCAGAAAATCTGGAATTCTTCAAATCAGTTCTGTGAGGTCCACAGAGTGACTTATTTGTTTGATTTTGGAAACAGTGTCTCGCTCTGTCCCAGGTGCAATCTCAGTTTACTGGAGCCTTGAACTCCTGGCTCAAGTGATCTTCCCACCTTAGCCCCTGAGTAGTTGGGACTACATACATGCACTATCATGTCTGGCTAATTTTCTGTTTTTTGTAAAGATGGGGTCTTGCTATGTTGCCCAGGTTGGTTTTGAACTCCTGACCTTAAGTGATCCTCCCATCTCAGCCTCCCAAAGTGCTGGGATTACAGGTGTGAGCCACCTCCCAAAGTTACAGGTATGAGCCTCCACTGCCCCACTGGCAGGCATCAAATCCAGTGGGAGGGGAACTGGCTCCATTAGCTTCTGTTCAGCTGCTTGTAGGACACGTCTTCACGGGACTCATGTATCTGTGATCAAGCAATGGTCGTCCTCAGAAAGAAAGGCTATTTTATTTGATGAGCTCTCAGTGTGGGAGAGATGAATGAGAAACAGTGAGGGAGGACAGGCCACATGCCTGGTTCACTAGAACAAGAGTTCAGGCACCTTCCTGTCCCTGTCCACCCCCCTCTCTCTGATGAAACAGCAGAGGAGAGTGAGAACCTTTGTTCCTCCTCTCCATGAGCTTGGATCTCTTCTGCTTCTTCTCCTTCCATTTCTTAGTTTCTTGGATCCTCCCATCTCTCACCATTTGTGGCTAATTTCAATGTGAGGCTAAGGAACAACCTGGAGAGGTGGGGAAAGCTTTTATTTCCAGCATTTACCAAGGTTGTTGACCCACACAGGATAGCACAGAATCCCCAGCGTCCCATCCCTTCCAGCTTTTCTCCCAACACCCCTACTCCACTTCTTCCCCTTGCCAGACCCCATTTCCATCCTTCCCTCTTTTGTCTTTTTTCTTTCTGTGCCCATCTCTGTTTTTAATTTTGTTTTCTTTCCAACCCACAATTCGTAGTTTTATATTACATTTACATGTTTCTAGAAAATTCCCCAGCTGGCCCTGCCTGTGTCTCCTAAGTCCCCTTCTTCCACATCTCCCTTGGGCTTCCAGTCCACTTTCCTGGGCAGTGCAAGATACATCCCAACCGTGGAGAAACACTGAATTCTGCTCAAAAGGCTTTGTTCCAGATCCTTCTGGGTACTGCAGCACCAGCTCTGCAATGTGGGCACCTTAGAGAGAATGGCTCCACTGCCCAGGAAGGGAGCTTATACCTGAAAGACCTGGCAGTATTTGGAGGAAATTGGGATTTAATTAGCGTTTCCTTTTATGCCACTGTCAATATGCTTCTGTTACATCTACGGGGTTATGTGGGTATCCTCTGGTGACTAATTACATGAAATTTCTGTTCTTTTTTAAACTTTAATAAACACGTACAATATATAAAGTTGGAACTGGCTCTTTTCCAAAAGTGAGATTCTTAATTTGCATAGGGACTTATTTTTCTTCTCTTTAAGGAGAGGTCATTTCACGTATTTATGTTCTACTTCTGGGGTGGGGGCTATTTGTAAACTTTTTTTCTCTTGTAGGAGATAATGAGTAATCAAAACCAGTAACGCGTTCTCTGTTTGTTCAGGTGCAGAAAGATTGTGATGGAAAGAAAGCCAAATGGGGACTTAAATTTAGATCCTTCCTGTTGTGCCTGGTTTTTCAATCTTGAGCTAAGTGTGTTTAATTATTCCAAGAGCAGTGTTTCGTAGGTGTGTGTGAAGGTCAGGAACAACTCCACTCCTTGCCACGTGGGAAGTGTTGGCCTCTTTTCCTGCGGTGTGTGGGACCTGTGCGTGTTCCCAGACATCCTCCAAATCCAGTCGCCACCAACAGACTGCTTGTGAGTACCAGTGCAGAAAGAATTCAGGGGAACCCCAGGGGGCCCTCACCCCACAGAGAAGAGAGTCCTGAGCTGAATGGAAATGACGCAGTGAGCACCTAAACCACTCCCGAGTTTGAGGCTGTGACGACAGCCTCCATTTCTCAGATGAAGAAGTTGAGGTTGATACAGCAGAAAGTCTTGGCAGGTGTGGTTGCTAGGGGCTGGGGGAGAGGAGGAGTGGGGGAGTTAATGTTTAACAGGTATGCAGTTTCAGTTTGGGAAGACAAAAAGTTCTGGAGATGGCTGATGGTGATGGCAAATGTACTTAATGCCACTAAACTGTTCACTGAAAATGGTGAAGTGCTATGTCTATGTTACCGTCATGAAAACAAGGTTTTATAACTACTAGTCTTTGATTTAAAAATGCAGTGATTCAGATGAATTGATAAAACAATGAGGTATATCCATACAGTGGACTACCATTCAGTTTTAAAAAAGAAGGAAGTTATGACACATGCTCCATCTTGGATGAACCTTGAGGACATGATGCTAAGTGACATCAATTAGTCACAAAAGGACAAATACGACTTCACTTATATGAGTAGTCCACTTATATGAGTATGCATAGTTATATGAGTAGTCCACTTTGAGTAGTCACTTATATAAGTAGTCAAATTCATAAAGACAGAAAGTAGAATGGTAGTTCCCGATGGCTGAGGGAAAGAGGGAATGGGGAGTTATTATTTAATGGGTACTGAGTTTCAGTTTGGGAAGATGAAAAAGTCTGGAGATGGATGGTAGTGATGGTTTCACAACAAAGTGAATGTACTTAATGCTACTGAACTGTACACTTAAAAATGTTTAAGATGGCAAATTTGCTGTTATGTATATTTTACCACAATAGAACAAAAAGTCTTGGCAGGCTGCAAGGTGACAACAAAACTTGTCTACTGTCCCAGCCCAGTGCTCTTTTGATAAGTGTTAACTGCCTTCCTGTGAACAGTGTGTGCACAGAACTGAGAAGGATTCTCTCTGTCCTGATGTCCTAATGCCCAGCATTACTGCATGCCAGACAGCAAAAGGCAGCCTGATAGAGACTTGACCTCTGGGCACAGAAGACGCAAACACAAATGCCAGCGTGGAAAGGGGATTAATGATTTAAACGATCTGAGGCAAAGAAAATGCTATTGCTGCTAGCTTGGCTTACTGAGAAGGGTTCATTAATTCACATATAGGAGTTCCAGGGGAAGAGATGTTGTCCTAATTATGTCTTGGGTAATTTGGTCATTCAAATGGCTAACCAATTTGCAACTAGGTTCTTCCTCGAGGTATCACATCTTTATTCAGTGCTGTTCCTTCCTGCCAGGCGTCAGGCGGCTCTTTAGATGCATGCGTCGTTGTGAGGATGTTAGCCTGTCTTTGCCCATTGCTATGCTTCCTCCTCTTCAATCATGTGACCTTGTAGGTTTTCTGTGGGATTGGAAATGTGTCTAGCTGGAATTATCGCCTATGTTAGCAGGATTCTTGTAGCCTCCGGAAGGTACAAGGCCAAATACCATGTTTGCAGCATCTTCCATGAATAGCTGTCATGGGTAAGGATCAAACAATTATACTTCAATTAAGGGGAGATTCAGAACCCATCCAAATCCTATCCCTGTGAAATGCCTCCTGCAGGAGCTGGCTTCACATTGACAGCCAGTGTCCTGCTGCCCAGACAGTGCCCACTCCCCAGAGATGCCCTCCCCATACCTGATGAGCTGCATGCTCATGAGAGGAGTGCCATGCTCAGCTGTGAGGGAGACTCATTAATTCAGAGATGAGGCCTCAGGCTGCTCTTGCTGTTATTTCCCCAGGCTGTACAACATGTACAACCAGTTTTTGATGGAAAGAGAGCTTTAGGATCAATGATTCCTACTTTATGCCTCCACCAATCCCCATCACCTGATGGGGGGAAAAGACATTGAAAGTTTTGGGGGTGAGAAAATGTAGCGTTCTTCCCAAAGCAGGGGGAAAAGGAACAAAGAATATTTATCATGAAGGCCTCCTTTAATATTAATAATAACAAAAGCTATTATTTGTTATGGTCAGGCACTATGCAAAGTGCATGCAACGTACTGCCTATGTAATCCTTACAATAACTCTAGGAGGTATGGGTATCATTGTCTCCATTTTAGAGATGAAAGAAATGAGAGGTTCAGTGACTTGTCTCAGACCACACAGCCAGCAAACAGTAGAAACTAGATTGCAGTCAGGTTTTTGGATGCAAATTTCCAGATTCTTTCAGCAGTTCTGTAGCCAGCCACTCAGGCTTGTGCTCATTGCAAGAGCTAAATATCTAGGGCTGATGAAGGAAGCTGCCTTTAATCCAAAAGACCAGGCAGCTATAGTATATGGCTATTAATTGGTTCGATTTTTTAAAAGCACTACGTATTTCTCCGTTTTATCTTCCCACCTGTAAGATCTTACATGCTCTGTGAGGTACTGGCGATTAAAGATGAAGGTAAAGGAGAATGGAAGGGTGGATGCCTGGGGAAGGGGGTGGGGCAGAGTGGCTACAGGATGGCAGAGTTCCATTCTTCTGAATGGGTTCTATCCTCTTTTGAGGCAAAGAAGCGAACTTGCTCCACTGGCTCTGTGCACTACCTGCCACCCTGTCCTCTTTGCACCTTCTGTCCAGCACATGTGGACCTTCCCAAAGCAAGGTCTATCCTGAGTTGCCTGCTCTTCTCTTGCACATTCTCTTCTCCAGGGCTCTCATCCACTGCTCGACTTATGCCACCATGGCCACTGCCGTGACCACCATCATCTAGGTGGTTCTCAGTTCTACAGCACCAGCCCTAGCCTCTCCAGGCTTCAGACCTGCTGCCCAACTCCCTGTTACACAGTTGCCGTTGGAGTTTTTCCGGCATCTTGATTCAGCATGCACTCCAACACATTATCTCCCCTTCCTCCCCACTCTAGAACTTCCCCCCCATCTGACCACTCTGTGGCACAATTCTCTAGCCACCTCCTAGTCCGGTTCTCTTCAACACCATCTCTTATTTTCCATATCTAACTTGTTACAAGTCCTGTGATTTCTGTTTGCAATGTCACCAGCATCCATCTCTCCTTTTCACTCATTCAAAATCTCCTTACTACACACCCACTACAGGCCAAGTGCTTTTCACAGCCCTTGCATCCCCCCCAGTCCTGATTCTCCTGAACTTTTTCAACAGACGAGCAGAATAACTTTTCTGGTGTTTCTACCTTCTATCTATTTTCACTCCACTCTGTCCTGTGCTATTGCCAGATTAATGTTCCCCAGGTAAAACCCAGATCACACAAGCTCTGTTGAAAATATTTTATGGTCTATGACATATTGGGTTTTCCAAACTGTGATCCTCAATCATCTTTCCAGTGTCGGATTCTGCCATCACTTCACTACTCCAAAATGGAAGGAGCAGTAAGAGCCATGATTTTAATCCTAGTAATAGTAGTAAAGCAACAGCCATAATCAAGGTAGTAGCCAGTGCTCATAGAACACCTGCTGGGGGCTGAGCACTGTTCTAAGGGCTATGTATATATTAACTCATTTAATTCTCATGCCTACCCAATGAGTTGGCACTGTTTTTGTAGTCAATGCACCACCTGCTATTGCAGGTTAGGCCCTGTGCTTTTCTTATGTACTTTTCCTACTGTTACTCCTGTCAGTACTCCCTCTATACCTTTCTGGGTCTAAATCTTAACCCTTTCTTGAGGTTATCATGGGTTCCCTGTTCTTCTGCTCTTTTCCAGAATGCTGGTCATCTAATTCCCATTAGATAGGCTCTTTATGTTTCTGCTTCTCTCCCATTGCACTTCTCATTTTCTGCCAGGTGTGGTAGCCATGTATGTACTTGAGTTATTTTGTCTGGACTCTTGAAAGACTCTCAAGGGGCTGGGCGTGGTAGCTCATGCCTGTAATCCCAGCACTTTGGGAGGCCAAGGCGAGAAGATCAGCTGAGGTTGGGAGTTTGAGACCAGCCTGATCAACATGGAGGAAACCTAAAATACAAAATTAGCTGGGTGTCGTTGCAGGCTCCTATAATCCCAGATACTCAGGAGGTTGAGGCAGGAGGTTCACTTGAACCCAGGAAGCAGAGGTTGTGGTAAGCCAAGATCGTGCCATTGCACTTCAGCCTGGGCAACAAGAGCAAAACAAGAGTAAAACTCTGTCTCGAAAGAAAGAAAGAGAGAGAGAGAGAGAAAGAAAGAAAAGAAAAGAAAAGAAAGAAAGACTCTCAAGGTCATGGACTGTCTCCTCCAGATCTGTATACCATGTAGAATCTGG
The DNA here is from genome assembly GCA_036589455.1 of Ateles fusciceps. Lineage (NCBI taxonomy): Eukaryota > Metazoa > Chordata > Mammalia > Primates > Atelidae > Ateles > Ateles fusciceps. The sequence goes on from JAZHEH010002656.1 coordinate 1,370,359, forward strand.
CAAGTTCTTTATACGTAGTAGGTGCTAGATATAGTTGGTCAATTGAGCTGAAGTTAATAGGACTGAATTCACATTCCAGATTCCTTGACTGCCATTAATGTCATTCATGTAGCCTAGTCCCTTGCAGCTAAAAGGCTAGATAAACCCAATCAAATCAGAAAGAATGGAGATGCCAAGCATGAGTGAGAGGCAAAATCCTCTTTCACCTGCTTATCAGTATTCAGTAGTTGTCTGTGCTCTTTAAAAGAAGCACATGGGAGGGGCCGTCATGGAGGGATGCCCTTTGCTGGAGGGTAAGGAGAGGAGGGATGCTTTTTGTGGCCGTGTTAATAATGCGCATGGGACCTGAGGGCACAGGTTCATGCCACAAGTCACAGGAAGGAAATTCTGTATCTAGAAAAGGTGTCCCCTTTCTGAGTATGGCTTTCTTGTGCTATGTTTAATTAGCTTTGAAAAATCAAACATTTTTAGTATAAGCCCTTCTTGTAGGTTTATTAATATGAGCAGCTTCAAGTAGGAAGAGGTTAGAGGAAAAAATACATGGGGTCTCCATGGTTCTGAGAGTTTTTTTTTTTTCTGGTCTCTCTGGTCTCCTTAATTCAGGCTATTCCAGTTTACCTTACCTTTTCTAAAAAGCCTCATCTTTGTTATATTCTGTTCTCTTTGTGCTATCCCTCTGTTTAAAAAATCACAGTAACTCCCAGTCCTGGTCTGCCCAAAGTAAACCATGCTCATACCTATGTCACACTGCTTGGCCTTCAAGCCATAGATAAACTCCCGTCTCTTCCAGGAAGCCTTCCTTGACTTCTTCATTCATACAAATGCCACTTCCAATTTCCCAAACTTCTGCAGACTCTGTGGTCTGTCCCACACAATTTAGTACTTACGTATATTACCATGTATAATGGCAATATCTTCGTTGTTTATTGGGTATTGATTTTGTCTCCCAAGTAGATGGGGGATCTTCTTGAGGACAGAGGCCTTATTCTATTTTGCTTTTTTTGATTCAGCAGCCCTTTACACCATGTTGAGCGTATATAATATACATATTTTTCCTTTTGGATATTGATTGATTGACTAAATCATGGAAATTGGGGGATGTTGGTACCATTTTTGTATCACTTCGTTCTGAACAATAATGCTTGGGCTGTAATCTAGTTTAGCCTGACTATTGAAATCAGATTTTTTTCCATTTAAAGGGGCAATATGTTTGTTTTAAAAAAGTGGAAAGTGGATTAATTTAGCAGGCATTAACTATCACTTTTGTAACAGATAATGTCCATAAGGGTATATTTAGCAATCTGTGAAGGGTGCTAGTCCACCCCTGTGGCCCAGGTACCCCAGGGGATGGCACCAGCTGGGAATCCTGACAGCAGCTGTCACTCACTTGCTAGGTGCCCTACATGCTTTCCTCCTCAGTAGGGCGCCCTTCTGGGAGCCCCCACTCTCAGGCCAACAGGAGGCTCTCATCAGACCCTGCCGGAGCACATATGTACCAGAATCTGGCATTTCAGGGGCATTATGGGGTTACAGGACCTCTGAACTAATTGGTGTGATTGAGGGACACTTCCCACTCTCCCTGACTCTCCCCAACTCTCCCCATAAGGACACACATTAGCCTTCCTGAAAAATAGGGTAAATAGGAATCACCACCTGCTTTCGATCTTTTCTTTATTTTCTAGGAAACCAACCCATGTTCAGTACATGTTGGCGGTAGGGAAGCTAACTTCCTATATTCCAGGCACCGGGCTAAGGGCTTTGTCTTCGTGATTCATTTAATCAACATGTTGAATGTAAGCCTAGCAGGGTCTTGAAATTTGGTCACATTTGATGGAAATATAAAACCAACATTCAGTGGATGATTAGTTATTGGTTTTTGAATGAATGAATACAAGTGCAGGGCTTGTGATTACCTTTACTGTGAATAAGGTAACTTTGTAGAGCAGATGTTTTGCATAAAGCACTTTTTGCTTATTTTGTCTATAACACTCTGTGATAGAGATTTGATTTGTATCCCCATTTGAAGATGAAGAAACCGGGGACAGAGGGATAAATAACTTGCCCCTAGTCACACATCAAATAAATGTCAGGTGAAGAAACAAGACTCAGATTCTCTGGCTCTAAGACCCAAACTCCTACCATGTACCTACTATGAAGTGGAACTCCAGCTGAAACAAACAATTCTGAGTCATCAGACTTGTAGCTCAGATGGTCATATGAGACAGAACTAGTCTGCTGACAGGTGGGGCGAGAAGCTTTGTGGGAAATGTGGGAAATGTGTTGTACATTTTTCACCCACAGTTTCAAAATTGTTTTTGTTAAAAGCAGAACCATTTGTGTGTGTGTGTGTGTGTCTGTGTGTGTGTGTGTGTTTTAGAGACAGGGTCTCACTCTGTTGCCCAGGCTGGAGTGCAGTGGTGCAAGCATAGCTCACTGCATCCTCAAACTCCTGGACTCAAAGATCCTCCCACCTTAGCCTCCCAAAGTGCTGGGATTATAGGCATGAGCCACTGTGCCCGGCCTCAACACATTTTATGTAGAACCCCAATGTAAAACACATACATGTGGAGCTGCTTTGGTTGAGAGTGCAGTTCAGGGCCTCAAATCCCACCCTAGTTGGTCTCCTTATGACCCTAGAGCAGGTCCCTAAAGAACACACCATGAAAACCATGCAACCAGCCCAACCTTGTTGTTCTAAAGATGACAAAACTGAGTTCCAAAGAGGCTGTGCAACCTGCCTGATGCTTGGCCATGAGCTGGGCAGGGAGGGGTCAGGACCGCATCTCCTGAATCCCCAGCCTCTGTTGTGATTGGCCACCTTTGTCATATTTGTGTTTCCTAATTTAACATTACAGACTGACCCCAAAGCACAGAAGTAAAACAAACATGGTGTAAAGACATCCTGATTACTGAGTGCTCAGAAGTAAAACAAACATGGTGTAAAGACATCCTGATTACTGAGTGCTCCAGGGGAGGACTCAGAAATTGGATCAAGTGAATTTTTTAGAGAAAAGGAGCCCAGAGCTTCAGCTTGAACTAGGAGAGGCTTTATTTTGTTGCCAGGAAGGGTAAAGCACTTCAACAAACACATTTTATTTTTTATGATCGCAATAATAATACATTTACATTATAAAATAACTTGGAAAGTGTAGAAAAAATTAAAGAAGAAAATAAAAATCACCTGTATTGCTACAACCAAGAGATATCCACTCAAAGCTTTGTATGGTGTGTCTCTTTTCATTAATTTTCTGTACATAATGCAGATATACCTAAGTGGTATCAAATTGCTTAATATATTGTCTTGTGTTCTGCCTTTTGTTCTTTAAATAGCATGTGCATTTTCCATTCTTACCAATATATTGTTGAAAACATAATACATTTCTCTCATGACAAAAGTAATACATGTTCATTGTAGAAATTTGGAAACTATAGATAAGCACTAAGAAGAAAATAAAAATCACTGATAATCTCAGTACCCAAAAATAACTGATGCTAGCATTTTGGTGAATACTCTTCTGATCTTTTTATTACATCTACTATGAAGACATTCTTAATATGATTATATGTACTTAAATATTTTCCAATGTGATAGATTAGGGATAGTATTAATTTTATCTTCTCTCATTACTTGATGATAAACTAAAAAAGTTTACAAATTATTTGTTATCCTTCCACAAATTGCCTATCCATGTCTTGTCATTTCTTGTAGATTTCTTATTGATTTATAGATTCTTTGTAGATTAAAAATATTTCTCTTTTCTCCTTTTGCATGTATGCAGAAATATTGACTATGTAATTAAAGAGTCTATAATTTAGTCAGGCCACTACAGTATATTTAAGTTACTTAAAGGTTTTTATTACTACAAATAATGCTACATGTACTATATTTGCACACAGATCTTGTCTGCATCATGTCTTTAGGATTGGTTTACAGAAAGAGGGTTATTGGGTTACTCGACATCACAAGTATAAGCAGTATCCATTTCTCTAAACTTTTATCTGTTATCTTTAAAAAATGTCCAATTTAACCCCTTCCTTATACCTTAAACAAAAATTAACTCAAGATGGATTAAAGACTTAAATGTAAAATCCAAAAACTATAAGAACCCTAGAAGAAAAATCTAGGCAATACCATTCAGGTTATAGGCATGAGCAAAGATTTCATGACAAAAACATCAAAAGCAATTGCAACAAAAGCAAAAATTGACAAATGGGATCTAATTAAACTAAAGAGCTTCTGCACAACAAAAACTATCATCAGAGTGAAGAGACAACCTATAGAATGGGAGAAAATTTTTGCAATCTGTCCATCTGACAAAGGTCTAATATCTAGAATCTACAAGAAACTTAAATTTACAAGAAAAAAAACCATTAAAAAGTGGGCAAAAGACATGAATAGACACTCCTTAAAAATACATTTATGCGGCCGGGCGCAGTGGCTCAAGCCTGTAATCCCAGCACTTTGGGAGGCCGAGGTGGGCGGATCATGAGGTCAAGAGATCCAGACCATGCTGGCCAACATGGTGAAACCCCATCTCTACTAAAAATACAAAAATTAGCTGGGCATGGTGGTGTGCGCCTGTCGTCCCAGCTACTCGGGAGGCTGAGGCAGGAGAATTGCTTGAACCCGGGAGGCGGGGGTTGCAGTGAGCTGAGATTGTGCCACTGCACTCCAGCCTGGCACCTGGTGACAGAGTGAGACTCTGTCTCAAAAAAAAAAAAAAAAAAAAAATTTATGCAGTCAACGAACATGAAGAAAGTCATCACTGATCATTAGATAAGTGTAAATGAAAACCACAATGAGATACCATCTCATGCCAGTCAGAATGGTGATTACTATTCTTTTTATTTATAAGTTCCAAGATACATGTGCAGGACATGCAAGTTTATTATATAGGTATACATGTGCCATGGTGGTTTGCTGCACCTGTCAATCCATCATCTAGGTTTTAAGCCCTGTGTTCATTAGGTATTTGTCTTAATGCTCTCCCTTCCCTTGTCTCCGAGCCCCTAACAGGCCCTGGTATGTGATGTTCCCCTTCCTAGAATGGCGATTATTAAAAAGTTAAGAAACAACAGGGGCTGGCGAAGTTGTGAACAAATAGGAACACTTTTACACTGTTACTGGGAATGTAAATTAGTTCAACCATTGTGGAAGACAGTGTGGCAATTCCTCAAAGACCTAGAACTGGAAATACCATTTGACCCAGCAATCCATTACTGGATATATACCCAAAGGAATATGCATCATTCTGTTATAAAGATACATGCACGTGTCTGTTCATTGCAGCACTATTCACAATAGCACACATGGAATCAACCCAAATGCCCCTCAATGACAGACTGGATAAAGAAAATGTGGTACATAGACATTTGGAATACTATGCAGCTGTAAAAGGAAAGAGATCATGTTCTTTGCAGGGACATGGATGGCGCTGAAAGCCATTATCCTCAGCGAACTAACACAAGAACAGAAAACCAAACACCACATGTTCTCACTTATGAGTGGGAGCTGAACAATGAGAACACATGGACAGAGGGAAGGAAATGCCACATATCTGGGTCTGTTGAGGGGTGAAGGGAGGGAGAGTATCAGGATAAATAGCCAATGCATGTGGGGCTTAACTAGGTGATGGGTTGACAAGTGCAGCAAACCACCATGGCACACGTTTACCTATGCAACAAATCTGCACATCCTGCACATGTATCCTGGAATTTAAAATAAAATTTAAAAAATGTCCAATTTAATAAGTGAAAAATGGCCTTTTGTTTTAATTTTAAATTATTTCCTATTTGATCATCTATTTGTATGAGTGCTTTGTATACTGACTGTTATGCTTTGCTCATTTTTCAATTAGATTATTGCTTTTCTAACTGACTTGAGTTTCAGAAATATGAATTCTGAATATTAACATTGTAATATTTGCTAAAATTTGTTTCTCATCTTGTACCATACATTTTATATTTGATTTAGTTTTATTTGCTATTTTATGTTATATTGTTAAATCTACCAATTTTCTTCTCTAATTTTCTACCATCTGTTTTTATTTTCAGATGTTTCTTTAAGAAAACTATTTTTTCTGGTTCAATTTTGTTCAGTTAAGCTTAAAACCCACTGTATGTATTTGTGTGTCATCTGTTTGAGGTGAAATAATTTAGGAAAGAATTTAAGGGAGAGTGAGGACCAAGTTTGAGCAGTCATCTTGAGCTGGCTGAATGAAGTGAGTGGGGAGGAGAATGTAACTGGGAGAGAAAACGGCACCCGAATGGAGGGGGATTGAGGATGTAGAAGAGAGGCTTGTGACAACTGGACAGCAGAGTCAAGGGATGCATCCCCCAAAGAATGTGCTGGTTAGCACAGTTGAAATACAATCAGAATCCAAGACTGAAAGAGAAAAAGATGACTTCTCTACTCTCTGCCATCCCCACCTCAAGGTGGGGCCCTGTGGCCTCTACTCTGTAAGACCTACTGGGTGGTCTTATCTATTCTCACACTTTCCATTACCTCCCATATGCTGAGGACTATACCCCTTAATTTGTTTCTTCAATCTGGACCTCTCTTCTGAAATTGAAGTGAATATATCCAACTACCTAATGGTTGCATATCTTCTCTCAAATTCAGCATGGTCTGAACTGAACACATCATCTTCTCTCTTCTCCCACAGAAACCAGCTTACTCAACAAGCATGCTTTTCTTCCAGAGTTTTCTATCTTAGTGAATGGGTTGGTTAACAAAGTGGTTCTGAGCTCTGTTTTTCAGAAAGGTATGGTTAAGAGAAAGGGATTCACATCTCAGTGAGAAACTTGAGTAAACATGAAGCCATTTCTAAGAATGAGAAAGCACTAGAGTAGGTCCCAAGGAAAGGTAAAATAGGAGAAAGAATGTTCTTTGAGTTGGGAAATAAAGTTCTAACCCCTAGATATTTCAGTGGCCCTGAGAGGTCATTTGGGAGACAAGAGTTTCTGACAAGAGTTTCAGTGTAAGGATTCTGTAAATAGCCTCCCCAATATTCAACTTGCAAAGTCAATCTTCAAAGGTCACGTATTCCAAAACAGTTTCTAAATTTGCTTCAGTGATTTGCATTCACAGGAAGATGCACCTGCAGATCCTGTAGGGCAACAACTAAGCAGTAGAATTGAAATCCTCTGCTGGTGGTCTGTGAAGGGTGGTAAATACCATTCCTAAAGCAGGTGGAAGCCTTTCAAAGAGTAACGTCTCAAACATCTCCTTTGAGCAGAATTGGCTCCTTATTGTATGTTTTTAATTAACAAAATACACAACAGGTTGATCAGAACGGGACCAGTTCTTTGCAGATAGGCACCTTAAAGTTTTAAATTTGGGCCAGTTGTGTCTTTGAGGGAGAAGACACAGAATGCCTGTTTGGGAATCAGCCCAGTAGATCTTAGCCTTATTTTACCCAGCCCCTATTCAAGATGGAGTTGCTCTGGTTTGAATGCCTCTGACACAAAGTTTGGAAGGTAAGAAAGTACTTTAAAAAACTCTATTTGGAGGGATGGGGTCACTGTTTTAAAAATCAGAAAAAGTGAAACAGCATCACGTGTCACTCTAGTACTGACTGAGTGGGAAAGAACGTTTGCAGTTACTAAAGGGTGTAATAGAAGACTTTGCCACGATTCCTTCTGTCCCTGTCTTCACCATGTCCTTTCTGGCAACCACTAAGCTGATCAAACAGAGAACTTCCTCTTTCCCTGCTCTTGGGCTCTCTCCTGGTTTGCTCTCACCCTCATGGCTCTCCCTGGAAGTCAGGCTCTCTCTTGCTCTTCCCACATTCATGATCTGTCTCTTTTCCCTTGATAAAACCTACTCCTGCTAGGTTACTACCACTATCAGCTTCTAATCCAAGTGTCTCCTGCTAACTTGCGGAAGCAGACCACAGCCATTTTCTTTCCAGGAAACTTTGCAGATCTTTAGAAGGAAGACATTAATTCTTACACAACTACTAGAGAAAGTTCTATGCCCAAAAGAAGGCTTGGGCTCCAAATGCTATATGCCCTTGGCTAAACGCTTTGCTTCCTTCTGTGTGTTTTGGCTGCCCTCCACAGAGACGTTGTTGTAAGATCCTTCAGCGAGTTGACAGTCTGAAAGCAGAATGGAACTGTGGCTTCCCCGTGGGCCAACACAGGCTGCTGGACATATTTTTATGTTAAAAAAAATCCTGCATTTGCACTTTGGGCATTATTGATGTGCGTCTTTGGAAGGAGGGCATGATTTCAGAAAAACGTAGAGGCACACTTTGGTTAGGACCCCCACTGATGAGACCAAGAAATTAGTATGTGCAAAAACCACTGATTGAAATCCATTCCCTGATAGGGGAGCGGATAAGAATGAGAGAGAGCTTCCACTAAATGATTCCAGTGAGATCAGAGAGCAATGAGGTGAAAACAAAGCGAAACTTTTGGCTGCCTGTGGCGCAGCCGCTTCAGCCTCTGCCTCGGCTGAGTATCACCACCACCTGACATCTCTTTCATTCAGTTGCAACAGCCGTAGCTTCTTTGCTTGGAAACCCAGGAGATTTCTTCTCTCATCTCTCTCCTTGGGAATCTTTAACCCCTGCCAACTGGAATCAGTATTGCAAGGAAGAAAGAGCAGCCATATGGCTTCAACTCTCAGGAGGACAGGTTTCAGGTTTCAGGCCTCTCACACATCATTGGTACCATGGAATATTTTTCTCCTGCAAGATTTTGGGCTGGCCTTGTAAGAAAGAGAGGATCTGATTGCAGGATGTTTATACTCTTTGGGGGACAGGAGAAGGTTCCTTCTGATGGGGCAGTGATGAGACTGTTGGCTGGCTGTGCCACTGCAGTCACTGCCATGTTTGTGGCCATGGGAGCAATCACGTGGTGGCTTATATCAGTGCTCTCCTTCCACCACATATTCATTCCTCCTATATCTTTCTGGCCCCTGTGGTCTAGCTTCTGTACCCGCCAATCTCCCAAGAAGACACACTCTGAGGCTTAGGTCCTGTGTGTTTTTTTGGGCATCCTCGTTCATCTTTCAAACTCAGCAATCCTTGCTGCTGCTCCTCTGGCCGTAGGTCCCTATCTGATCTTGCTTCTCTTCTGCCTCTGTGAATGCTCCTTCTCTGTACATCAGTGGCTCTTGTGTCTCTACACTTTTCCTAGATGCTTACTCTGTCCTTCATTGCAGACTGTCCTCCCACCGAGACCTCAGTCACCCTATGGCCAAGTCATCCACTCTATTCAGATATTTCTAATCCATGCTCTACTCTAAAGAATTTCCAGCAGAATATGGGCCAGATGCTTGGTGGCCATTTCTACCCAGGTATCACAATCCTATCACAGGTATTATTGCTTCAGACCCAGTCCGCCTAAAATTGATCAAATCCTTCTTGATCCACATCCGAGTCTTCTTCCTGATGTTCTTCAACCTTGAAAGCCAAGGCTTATGGCCACTTGGCTTCTGTTTTGGGGCATGTATCCAATCCGTTGCCCAGGCTTGGATGATAGTTTTTTAATGTCCTTGCAATCTGTTTCATGTTTCCTACCTGTCTCAGTCTGGTTAAGAAGTTTTGCCTGTGAACTGATCTTTCTGCCAGTCTCTGACCAACTTCTGTTGTACTTTTGTCAGATTAATTTTCTAAAATTGCCTCATCTCTCCACCAGGTCCTCTGTGCATACACTTTACCATTGTCAGTAGTCTAAAGTCTACAATTTTCAGGCCATCATTAAAAACTCTGATTCAGGCCAATGTGAATCGACATCTCCAGTCAAGTTGAGTGACACCGTGTACCCAGGACACGCCAAGGGCAGTCCTGTCCCACACCTATGCTTGTGCTAGTTTCCTTGTCTAGAATGCCCTCTCACTTCTCTTCTTATTTTCAAATCTTACCCCTTCTTCAAGGTCTAGATTAGGATCTATTTTCTCATGAAACTTTCTATAAATATTCATCTCAACACTGATACTCTGCACTTACCTTACATTTAATCCCATGCTTTCTAGTATGTTTTGCACCTTTTGGATTTAAATTTTTTCCCCTTTTCATTTACATGTCTTATTGACCTGACATGAATATAAACCTCTTGAAGGCAAGAGCCTTCCACTTACCTCGTGTGTCCCCCTTATTACCTAGTACAGAGCTTGACATGTGGAGTCATTTGGCACTAGAGTGCAGAATGAAGTTTAAGGTTATCTGGGACTTCTACCTTATTTTAATCAAGAAAGCCTATATTTAAAATAGCTATTTTACAAACTTATTAAACTGTTATTCCCTCCCAACTTGCCATCACTATGTAAAAATACAATTTTACTCATCAAAAAATAGTGCTGTTTGTTGCTTATGAGCTTGATTATGTATGATTGACAGCTGAGGCCTCCTAATAGGATCCTTGTTGCCAAAGACATGTTGGTTCATTTTCCTTGATGAGCCTGTGAGAGTGATGCCCAGGGTGGAATTTGCCAGTGGTCATGTGTTTGAACTCTAGAGAGGGAAGGAAGCAGCAATACTGCACACAGCAGCTGCTAAACCAGATTCAGGCACAACTTGGCCCTGATGACTTTGGCATTAAAAGGATATTAAGACAAAGGGGGAGATTGGTTGGCTGATGAGGCTGGGCCTAGTTCTCTGCTTGGCAAATTCATAAGCTTGATTTAATCGTTCACATTTTTCTGAGTGGGAAATTGATATTCACCAAACCTATAAATGCTGGTTATAAAAGCAGCGAATATTCGATTGTATTAACTCACAGTTAACTTACAAACCTTTGGAACTGATATATTTATATCCATTTCCCGGGGTTGAATGTAGAAGGTATCAAGGCATCTAAGCAAACTAATTCTAAGAGAGTTGATTTATGATATTTTAAGTGAATCAGAGCAGTGATCTGGGGATAGTCTTTCAAACTCTGGGACAGTCTGGAGAAATTGCCTTTGGATCGCTGTGTGTGCATGTTGTGCACACACACACACACAAACACACACACACACACACACACACACAAATACATCACATACTTTCCACACATTTACCTCTGATATTTGCAAGTATTTATTGAGTACCTACTAAGTGCTGAGGACACAGGCACCATGTCTGCTCTCTCGGAGTTCACAGACAGGTGTCTGTTTTAGATATTATTGAGTAAATAGTAGCAGCAGATGCACATGTTCTTGTGTCTTAAAAATCATTTCTTAAGTCAGTCTGTTTATAAAACTGGCTGTTCACATCAATTTTGTGTCACTGTATTTTTGTGACACTGAACTGCCTCTCCTACAGTTTTGGAAACTGCTCAACTTGCACGCAGGTACAAACACTCTAGTAATGAGAACGATGGTTAGGCATTTGCCACAGTCCTCCAGTTCTGGCGGTGCTGGATATCTTTGTTCATCTCAGGTATGTCTGGGAAGATGACCCAGACTTTCCAATCCAAATATTTCCTTTTTTTCCTTTAATAGACATAGACAGTGTGACTGTGAGTTTGTCCTACATCTGTCTTGAACTGTACGGAAGCAAGGAGAAGCTCCTGTTAATGAAGCCATGGACAAGGCAGGAAGTGTCGTTGTAGTCAAAGCAACCTCCAGTAGCACAGCTGTTTCTGGAGATGCCTATAGGGAGGGGACTTGTTTTTTCTTAAGGAAGAGAGTGGGAGGTTGCTTCTTCTGAGTGGGAAAAAATAAGTGATAGGATTTCATGCTGGAGCAAAGAAAGGTCCTTCGTGGTTATATTCCTACCTTTCTGCTTGGCCCACCTGGCTGCAGGTGCATCAGTGAGAACAGCAGACCTTTTCTAACTGATGAGGAGGCAAGGAGGGCAGGCTGAGGCTGTGTCTTTAGTTAGTGTAAACAACTTAAAACAAGTGGCACTAGACCTGGAGAAAAACTGCTGGTGTCCAGGAGAGACTAGGAGGACTTTTAATGCCAAGATGACCTGTGGTCCTGGGTCCAAAATGCTGAGGATACCTGCCCAGGAGTGAAAGGATGCCAAGATAAAGAATCTCCATGTGCTCTGATCAAGCTTTCAGCACAAAACTGATTAGAAACTCTAGAACCATAGCCCAGTCCTAGAATTTATTTCATCCCAAGATATGATCCAGAGCATTTAACCAGAGCCTAGGAATAAGACTCAAGTTCATCTGGTTCTGCCAACAATTAAGGATTTAGTGACAATGTATCAGATTCTTTTATGTATATTGAGAACTAAATAGTAACCGTGATGGTTGCCTAGGGTTGTCAAAAGCTGCAGAATGTGATTCTTTCCAATATCTTCAAGTGTAAAATGCTAGAAGCGTTTGTCTACCACCTAATATTTATTTTATTTTATTAGATTTTGCCTTCAAAAAAGAAGATGGGTGTTTAGGGAGGGAATTATAGATTTATTTTAAATGAAAACAATTATTGTATAAGTTTTCTTTTCAGATCTTGTGGTAATAACTGCAGTATAATCAAAGCCTCGGGTATTATTGGATGACCATCTATCCACCCTTCTGTCCATCAGTCCATTCATCCATTCTTCCATTCAGTAACAAATCACTGAGCCTACAACATGGCATTCCCTATGTAAATGACACACAAGTATATTGAATGTTGAGCCTGTAAAGATAAAGTATGATGATGGCTGGCCATTCTTTATTTTAGCCCATTTTGATGGTGGGAATGGGGCTGTAAAATCAATAATTGGGTGTTTTAATGCTACAAAGCTTGATTGTCCACATATCCAAGCTGGCTTGAATCAATCTAGTCAGGGAAAATCCCAAGTGTTTGGATTCAGAAAACCATTCGAGTTTTTCTTTAGCTTTTATTTCTTTGAATACATGTTTTATCTGATTGTAAAACTTTTCACTAACACTAAGATATATATCATTTGTCACTCAGTGAGAAGTAGAGATGTATTGGAGACTAAAATATTCCTCCTCTCTTCAAACCCCTGCTATATTGCCCAGTTGTTTGACAGCTAAACCTATGCCACCCCTTCAGAAGCCTGAACCAAGACACTTGGAATTTTGGTGCTTTAAGTCTGTCTGATTCACAGCTCATCCTGATCTTACAATATCTGCTACCTTATAGAGAGCAACAACAGTTCTATCACATATGCTAAGAATAATACTGTCGAATATTGTTAAACTGCTAGGAATCAACTTTTGGAAAAGAACTAAATGAATGTGTCTTCCCCATGTTGTCTTAATTCAGTTAAAGAGATCTTTTTTAACCATATGTGCCAGAAATGCTTACCTTGGAACCAAGCTTGAATATGAGATACTTCTGCCAAAAAAAAAATGAACAATTTTTACCAAGTTTCAAGTGATTGGAAAAAAAAAATGTAGTGACTGTGATGGTTGGAGAAGATTGTCAAAAACTGCAAAATGTGAGTCTAGCTTATCTCGAAAAAAGCAAAGTACAAAGCAGAAGGCTTAGAAATAGAACAAAATCAAGAGATTTGGCAATCCTAGTGGACCACTGTATTTAGAACAAGAGTATAGGAGAGTCACTCTAGAAATAAATTGGCTTTTAAGGACCTGTCTCAAAGAGTAGTGATTTACATTAGGTTTCCTGTAGGAAGATACTGCCTCATTGACAGACTGCACAGCCCTGGCCATTAGTAGCACTGAGCTTGGGCCCCCAGGCAGAAGACTCAGGTGTTCCTTCCCGCCTTCAAAAGGCTTATGAGCTTGATAGTTGCAATACATGTGCCCATTTCATTGGCCTTTTGGGGTCTCTATTAGTTTGAACTCATTTGCTTAATATCCATTGTCAGGCATGGGTGGAGCTTAGGCATTTTTTCATGGTGGAAAGATATATACAGGCCAACTTCTGAAGCATGGGGTCGAAAAACAATCTGCCTCATTGTGCAAATGTGTTTCTCTTCTTATCACAGAGTTCAAGAAAAATAGACTTTAGAGAAATACGGCTTGGGTTGGAATCTCTGCATTTCTACTTTCTAGCTGTGTGGACTTAAGCAAGTTTCCTGATATCTCAGTACCTCTGTTTTTCATCTGTAAAATGGGGATGTACTGAACCTGACTCATAGAGTCAGTGTGGTTGATATGATATGGTTTGGCTCTGTGTCCCCACCAAATCTCATCTCAAATTGTAATCCCCATGTATCGAGGGAGGGAACTGGTGGGGAGGTGATTGGATCATGGGGTTGGTTTCCCCCATGCTGTTCTCATGATAGGGCATTCTCATGAGATCTGATGGTTTAAAAGTGGCAGGTTCCCCTGTGTGCTCCCTCTCTCCTGCTGCCATGTAAGATGTGTCTTGCTTCCCCTCTGCTTTCCACCATGACTAAGTTTCCTGAGGCCTCCCCCAGCCATGTGGAACCGTGAGTCAATTAAACCTTTTTTTTCTTTATAAATTACCCAGTCTCAAGCAGTTCTTTATACCAGTGTGAAAACAAATTAATGCAGTGGTGATTAATTATATTAAGGGGCTCAGCACATAGTATGTGTTCATAACACATTGGCCATTATTTGATTCGGAGAACTCCACCAGGCATGCAGATTTGAGCTGGTAAAGTTGAGCCAGCACCAGTGACTGAGGTGACCACTGGGGAAGCAGAGACATGACTCAGGATTTCTGAGCCTTGTGAGTTCCAAGCCTGTGTCTTCCTACAGGCCTCAATGTCTGGCCCATCCCACCTTGGTTCCTCTTTCTGTCTCCTGCAGATCAGTAAAGCCCTCACCTCTGGAGGCTCAGACCAATTTTCCATCCTAAGCTAATCCTGGAGTGCTTTACTTATTCAGTCATTATCCATTTACGTATTCATTCACTCAGCATATTGGTGCCGTACCATTTGTTAAGTATTTTGCATATTACTCTGTATTTAATCCCCAAACACTCCTATGATAAAGATATTATCATAAATGTCTCCATTTCACAGAAAGGAAACTGAGGCATAAAGAGGTTAGATAACTTGTTCAAGGTCACACAGGTAATAAGTAGTGTGGGATTCAGACCTGGGTTATCTAAGTCCAACTTCCATTCTTAAGTTCCGGGCTGCGGCACCCCATCTTATGAGCTGCCTGGAGAGGGACTAGTCTTTCAGATGGGGGGAACCTTGCAGAAATTGAGTTGTTTTTCAGTTTGCTGCCCATCTGGGCCTACTCTAAGAGTCCATTGTTGAGAATACACCCCATTCATGGTCACTGATGGGATCTTGTTCCATGCACACACTTCTTAAGAAAGTGCAGTCCTTCCTTGTGTGACTCCTCTCTGTGGAGAAGTTAAGAATACAGTTAAATCCTGTGATGTTGCCTGGGTGAGGCTTAGCATCTGGAGGTAGCGAAGACCAAGCACCACATCCCTCATGATCTCCAGAATTGACCAGGGAAACCTAACCGATCATCAGTATGATGGCCGCCATGCTTTAGGGATTTGACGTCCTGTAAAGTTGGGCATGCCCTCCCAAGATGCCAATGGCCTTTCTCGAAGCAGTTTGCCCCTCACAGGCATGGGCATCTTTTCCCTAACATGTCAACACCCGTGTGCACAGTGGGACCTCAAGTGGCACTTGTTGGGTATAATGCACGCCACACACTGTGAGGGTCACTGGAGCCCAATGAATGAAATTAGACTTCTCAAAGAAGCCATAGCCAAGGAAGAGAGTGCAGTAGGAGGCAGTGGTCACTATTCACACCTGCAGCCATGTCCCCATTCTTACCTTTTCTCTCTTACCTGCCACAATTTCTTGAGTGTGGCTTTAAGGGCTCAACATTGGTCCCATTACTTGTAATTTTGTTCTGCTAAGAGTACCAGGCCTGAATAGAATACCAAAGAAAGAGAGGAACGGCTCATATGTGCCATGTGACAAAATAACCTTGAGACCAGAGCAGGGGTTCTTAATCTTGGCAGCCCATTGGAACCATCTTTTAAAATCAGCTTTTAAAGAATCATGGATACCCAGGCTCTGCCCTGGAGTTTCTGATCTACTTGTCCAACAATTAAAAAAAAAAAAAGCTTCCTAGGTGAGTTTCACGTGCAACCATGAAGGAAGATGCTCCAGGACCCAGGAGGCTTGTATTCAAACAGATACAGAAGTCATTTCCCACTGACCAAAGGCAGCCTGTACTCATCATCACTATTGCCAGCATACATTTTGTGGAGCTCCTCATTCTCTGCTTTGTTTTGGGAAATGAGAAGCTCAAAATCAAGTTAGCTTACAGATTGACTGGAGATCTGAGATGGTCTGAGATCCAGGGCCAGCCTGTCTCATTTGTCATGCATCCTTACTACCTGCTCTGTTATGGAAACTCCATAAATGTAACCTTTTACTTTTGTTGTTATCAGTGACAATGACGGCAAATCACAGTGCTGCAGAGCATAACTTCGGTGTCCATTAGAGACATTATAAGAATACAGAGCAAGCAGGGCCTGGTGTCTCATGCCTGTAATCCCAGCACTTTGGGAGGCCAAGGCGAGTGGATCACTTGAGGTTAGGAGTTCGAGACCAGCCTGGCCAAAATGGCGAAACCCCATCTCTACTAAAAAATACAAAAAAAAAAAAAAAAAAAAAAATTAGCCGTCATAGTGGTATATGGCTGTAGTCCCAGTTACTTGGGAGGCTGAAGCAGGAGAATCCCTTGAACTCGGGAAGTGGAACTTGAATTGATCCAAAATTGTGCCACTGCACTCCAGCTTGGGCAACAGAACAAGATTCCATTTAAAAATCAATCAGTCAATCAATCAAATAAACAGAAAGCACAAAGAATATGGAGTCATAGGAGTCTGGGGTCAAAAAGCTTCCTGGCAGAAGACTCTAGCAAGTTCAGATGGAGAGGGGGTGTTCAAGGCAGGGACATGTTGAGAACAAAGGCTCGGAGATGCATGGGGTATTTAACAAACTCGGTTCCCCCAGCCTGCCTGGAAGACAGCCTTCGACTGAAACTGAGTGTCCAGGAAAGGAGAGGTTGAGGGTGGAGTGAGAGCAGGTGGCTAGGAAAGCACAGGCTTTCTTGTGAGGACGCCTTCTCCTCCCCTAACTTTCCCTGCCCCATTGTATTTTGAGGTTGGGGTTCACGAAATGTTAGTAAGCTAGACTTCTGACTATTATGTGCTTTTTCTGGTCTTGATTTTTAAAATTTTTATTTACATTTTACCATTTCCTTATACGCCCTTTTGTTGTAAGGGAAGGAGCTATATCTTCCTTTGGAATTCTGAAGTGCCAGCTGTCAAATAGCTTCTGGAAGGTAGAACTGAAATAGTTTGAATGCTGCTTTTTGCGGAATGTTAAGTTTAGTCAGACTCCCTGCAGGTACGTAAACCTCGGTAAATGTTAAAGAGAAAACTCTTTAAAAAAAACTCTGTTTAAAAGCTGCTTGTTGTAGAAAATCCAATGCAGAAGGAATAAAAAAGCAAAAATCTCCTTAATTTCTTCTACCAAGATTGACCAATTTGCCTCTCTCTCTTTCTCTTCTCTATCATCTAGCTACACAAATACATACACAAAAAAATGGAGTTTTGCAATAAACATGAGATATACACATGTATCAAGCTCATAATCTATTCTACACTGGAGTGGTATACCTACTGTTTTTCAGCCTTCTTCTTTGATTTAATATGTGTGGTGATCTTTCCACATTAGTGGGTAAATTGTACATCATGATTTTAAATGCTGCATAGCGTATCACTTTATGGCCCTATTATTATCTAACCATTTTCTTGTTTATAGGCATTTAGGTGGTTTCTAATCTTTTTCCAATTATATTTTGTTATTAACTTGTCATTAACAGGTGGAGTGCTGTATTTTAGCATTCATATATTCAATAAGTATTTATTGTTATACACTAGGCTAGGCACTATAGCAGTGATTCTTCTTGAACCAGAGACAAAAATCCCTGCCCCTGTAGACTTTGTATTCTATTATGAGACACAGACAATGAACAAGATAAATAAATAAAAGATAAAGTATGCTGGGTAGTGATAAGTGCAAAGAAGAAAAAGCATGGAAAGGGATATGACGTATTAAAGAGGGGGATGGGAAAAGACTTTGAGATGGGTTGTCAGGAAGGCCTCAGAGAGAGGGTGACTTTTGGATACAGACAGGAGGAAG
This sequence comes from Ateles fusciceps, assembly GCA_036589455.1. Lineage (NCBI taxonomy): Eukaryota > Metazoa > Chordata > Mammalia > Primates > Atelidae > Ateles > Ateles fusciceps. The sequence continues at coordinate 1,388,379 of JAZHEH010002656.1, forward strand.
CTAGGTGTGGGATTACAAGGAGGCAAGCAAAGCATTGCATGCACAGAACCAGCAAGTGCAAAGGCCCTGAGGCATCGAGATCCTGGTACATTCAAGAAACTACCTGGAGGTCAGTGAATGTGGAATAGAGTGAGTGAGAGAGAGAAAGCTTAGTGGAAGATGATGTAAGAAAGGTAGGGAGGAAGCAGATCATTTGGGCCCTTGGATTTTGGAAAAAAAGCCATTGAGAAGCTTTGATCAGAGGACCGATATGATATGAGTTGTATTTTCATAGGATCATAGCCTGAAGACAGGGCAAACTCAAGACACAGAGACACAGGAGGCTATTGGAATATTCCAGGTAGCAGAATGTAGTGGCTTGGGGAGAGTGACAGCAGGGAGGATGATGAGAAGTTATAGGACTTTGGGTGTACTTTGACCCAACAAGATTTGCTGACAGATTGGATGTGGAGTGTGAGAGTAAGCGAGGAGACCAGGAGATGATCTGGGTGTTTTTGTTTTGTTTTGTTTTGCCTGAGCAATTGAAGAATGCAGCTGCCATTAACTGAGATGGGGATAAGTGCTCCCACTGTGAGGGCAGTGGTTTGGGAGGGGCTTCAGGAGCTGAATTTCAGGGTCAAAAGACCTTTGGTATGCAGCATTCCATGCCTGTGAACAATTTCTCTTTACGGCTGTTCTCATTTAAAGTACAGGTTGGCTCCCAGTTTTGAGAAATGCAACTGTTAGATTTTAGGGGATTTCCTCATCATATTTGGAATCAGAGCATATCATCCATTTCAAGAATCAGTTGCTACTTTGTGTGTGTGTGTGCATGCACACATTTTGTTTTAGCCATAAGTCTGTTCATCATCGATTACATTTTTGGTTGGCCATCTTTGAGGATTCTTTATAACTGTGTCCATTTGCATAAAAACAGGGCCTTTTGTTTCTGAGACCATGATTAGCTCCTAGCCATACTCTCCAATTGAAATCATAATCCAATCTTTGTGACAGCATCCTGGTCGCTCTTGGAAATGATTAGGATGTCACAATTGGGAATAGGATTCCAGGTGGAGAATAAGTGTGAGAGGCTAATGATAATTTTCTCAGAAGCAAAAAAATTCCTGCCTCCTATCCCCCATGCTCTTAGTGATAAGGGAAGGAGGCCAGGAAAATGTATGATCTATAAATAGAACTGCTTCTAAGGAGCCTGCTGAAGGTTTCATTAGGCATCAGAAAGTCCTTTACACTTAGCAATTAATGGCATTGATTTGACTGTGCTATAATATAAAGATGGAGAAAAGGAACCTAGACGTGCATCTTTGTGGAGCAGATGCAGGCAAAATGCCTGAGAGAACTCTAAATGGGGGCTATAAATCTCAAGTCATCCCCACCACCAAACCCCCAGATTATAAAAGCATCTTGAGGAAGAAAACTTCTGCATTTCTGTGTTAACTCTTTATTGTTGATGGCAAACAAGATGCTGTGCTTTTTCTATCACCCCAGTGCTGTCTACCCACAGCAAGGGTTTCCCCAGGACACTCATTCTCCCACTGTCCCCCAGGTACCAAAGGCCATTACTTGATGCTTGACCTTCGGTGCGCCAAGTGTGGCACCTGTTTTACCTGGTCCCCATAGCGATTGGGCTTATGGTCTCACCCCATCAGCATCATGCTCAGGCCTGCTGCTGTCACAGGGCCCAGAGAAGGTGTAACAAGCCTGAACTTCTTGGGGGAGGTCACAGGGGATCTTTTTCTTTACACTGGTCCATGTTCTCAGACTTGGAAAAGTGACATCAGAAGCCCCCTCCTCCATTTATCCTGAGTGAATTATATTCAAGGCAAGCAGCTTTTCCACCTGATGGTTTGAATCCAGATAGATGACTTTGGTTAGTCATGGAAGACGGCCATAGGAAAAAAAAGTCTGCTTCTCTATGGAGCTCAGTCATAGATGGACAGAAAAGTCAAGTCCTTGTAGGTTTAGTCCTGGGGATAACTGAGGATTTTTTCACCTTTTCAGATCACAGACATCTTTGATAATCCAGTGAAAACTGCAAGTCACTGCAGAAACTCTCAGATAGAGCCAGCATTGCTAATGCAGTCAGAAAGTTTATAGAACTCCTGAAGTACAGTTGTGAATACCCCATTTTGTAATATTCAGACATTTTAAAATTCAATGAATATTTATTGTCTACCATGCATTCAGCACTGTTCTAGGTACCAGGAATATAGCAGTGAACAGAGGAACCATGTATTTTTATTTACATATTAACAATAGTTAAAAATCTACTGAGTAGAAACTCAGGTAATTCTCTTCTTCTTTCTTTTTTATCTTTCTCATTTTTCTAAACCAAACATGCATTACTTGTATTAGAGAAACATAATAAAAGAGACAAAATTCATGGTTCATTTACTGAAAATAATGCACAATGACAAATGCTCCTTTGAAAACAGTAGTGATTTGAAATGAATTTATATCTTATCAGTCATGATAATATAGAGGTATTCTGATAAATGAAGTTACGGGTATGTGATGGACATATTATTTGGTCTAAAGCTATTGATTGCTTATAGTGCCTATGGGTAGATGCCTCACAGTAATTAAGGCCTCTTGGGAGCTGAATTTTCCTATTATAGATTAAGAATGGTTCCTCTAAACCAGGGCTTCGCAAACTTGACCTACAGACCAAATCCTGTTTTTATAAATAATTTTATTGGAACACAACAATGCCCCTTCATTTACATGTTGTCTATGGCTGTTTTTGTACTACAAAAGCAGTGTTGGGTAGTTATGACAGAGATGGTTTGGCCCACAAAGCCTGAAATGCTTACTCTCTAACCCTTTACAGAAAAGTTTGCTGACCTCTGTTCTAGACTTGTGCTGTCCAATAGCACCTTCTGCATCAATGGAAATCTTCTCTCTATGTGTTGTCCAATATGACAGCCACTAGCTACATGTATCTACTGAGCCCTTGATATTTGGTTAGTGGGATGAGGAACTGACATTTGAATTTAATTTAACTCACATTTGAATGTATAAATATCCATGTGTTGTTGGTGACGACTGTATTGGGCAATGCAACTCTAGACCAAACCATGAAATTATTTCAGTTTGTCTCCCGAAGCCCTATTTTTTGTGCCATTGTTCAACCTGAGTGCTTTTCTCTTGGTCCTCCCCCAGGCTCTCTGGACTAAAACATTTTTCTTTTTTAAAAAAATATCTTTTTCTCTTCCTAAGTTGGGTAGATGGTGGCTTCTTTGCATGAGGTATAGAGTTTATGAAGTTTTCTACCCAGAAAAATCCCATTATGGGAAAGACAGACTTGCCAGAGAAAAATATTAAATATTGGGCAGAGAGTGTGGAAGGAGCTTAAGTCCGGTTTTTAAAAAATTAATAAATTTATTTTTCTGGAGCAGTTTTAGTTTCACAGCAGAAGTGAGCAGAAGGAACAGAGGGTTGCCATGTATTCATTCCTTGTTCTTGCACATGCACAACCTCCCCCACTATCAGCTTCCCCATTAGAGTGGTACATTTGTTACAATAGATGAGCCTACACTGGAACACTATTATCACTCAAAGTTCAAAGTCTATAGTTTATATTTGGGCTCACTTTTGGTGTTACAGATTCCACGGATTTTGACAACTATATAAAGACATGTTCAAATCCCTTTTTGAGGCATAAGAAGGACAAGATGTATGCTTCGTTTCTTTGTGTCCCAGGAATTTTATGTGTTGGAAACTTGATCCCCAATGAGGGAGTGTGGGAGGTGGAACTTTTAAGAGGTGTTAATGAGGGCTCTGTTCTTATGAATGAACTAATATCATTATTGTGGGTTCTCTATAAAAGGATGAGTTTAGTCTCCTCTTCTGTCTTTCTTACCCTCACTTTGCCCTTCTGCTATGAGAAATGCAGCAAGAAAGCCCTGTCCAGATGCTGGCCCCTTGATCATGGACCCTTGATCTTGGACTTCTCAGCCTCCAGAATCATGAGCCAATAAATTTCTGTTCGTTGTAAGTGACTCAGTCTGTGGCATTTTCTTATAGCAACACAAAATGGGCTAAGACAATGTATAAACCAATCATTAACCTTTAAATTCTAGATAAAGCTCACGATGACCTATAAGATCATAAATGAACGCACAGCTTTGAAGATAGAGCAGGCGAGGCAGGCTGAGGAGGATGGAGGGGGTGCTGAAAGGAGAAACAGGAGAATGAAGGAAAACACTTATCTGCTTTACAATTTTGATACTCTGTCTTTGCCTGCTGAAAGCTGGAGGTGGGCAGGTAAACATATGTGGATATGAGCTTCATACAGTTCAGGCATCCTATCCTCACTGTGTGCACCCATGATTTTAAAGGGTGTGTTCTGTATTTCCCCTACTTATTTCAGGTGCTTTCCGGAGACATCCAAAAGACCTGGTAGACAACAATGTTGGCAATACAAACAGCCAGTCTGATTTTCCTCAGAAGACATATATTCCCAGGGATCTTACTGTCCTTGTTACAGCTTGCAGACCTCTCATTTCCAAACCAATTGCATGTTCAGTACAATGAATCCTAAACAAAACTCTTTGAGGTCTCTGAACTTGGTCCTTTGAATGTGGCCTCTTTCAGTTAGTCTGTGTGAAGTCCAAGGATGAGTTAGGATTTGCTGTTTTCCATGACACATGTAATATGGCTTCACAATGAGATCAAGATTTTAGGTAACATGCTTTAATATTTTGGTCTTTTAAAGAAAGCCATATGTATTTTATTCAAAGTCTCAGATTTTGGTAATGATCTAATACCCCATACCTCCAACTAGTCCTTCCTTTCTGATGTCTAATTATTAATGCAGCATACTGGAAGGGCATTATAAGAATCCCAGTGTCCACTTTGGGAGGCCGAGGCGGGCGGATCACGAGGTCAAGAGATCGAGACCGTCCTGGTCAACATGGTGAAACCCCGTCTCTACTAAAAATACAAAAAAATTAGCTGGGCGTGGTGGCGCGTGCCTGTAGTCCCAGCTACTCGGGAGGCTGAGGCAGGAGAATGGCTTGAACCCGGGCGGCGGAGGTTGCAGTGAACCAAGGTCGCGCCACTGCACTCCAGCCTGGCGCCTGGTGACTGAGTGAGACTCTGTCTCAAAAAAAAAAAAAAAAAGAATCCCAGTGTCTTTCAGGGAATGATGTTAAATTATATTGTATCACCACTGAAAATCTTGGTGGTTTATTACTCAATGTCTTTAATGTATTTGTAGCCAAAATGAGGTATATAAAAATGAGACTGGCATAACAGATATAAGATGTAGTCCGTCAAATTTTGATAATTTAACACTATTTATAACATAGAGTTTTCATGAAGCTTATACATCCTACAATTATGGACATAATTGGACCAAAATGTTGATAGCCCATTAAAGTGCACAGTTTTTTTGTAATGTTTTGTTTTGTTTGAGACAGAGTCTCACTCTGTTGCCCAAGCTGGAGTGCAGTGGCATAATCTCAGCTCACTGCAACCTCCACCTCCTGGGTTCAAGCGATTCTCCTGCCTCAGCCTCCCAAGTAGCTGGGACTCCAGGCGCCCGCCACCATGCCCAGCTAATTTTTATATTTTTAGTAGAGACAGAGTTTCACTATGTTGTCCAGGCTGGTCTCAAACTCCTGACCTTGTGATCTGCCTGCCTCAGCCTCCCAAAGTGCTGAGATTACTGGTGTGAGCCACTGCACCCTGCCACAGTTGTGTTTTTAATAGACGGTATTCTATTAAAGTTATAGTTATAGCTGAAAACAACTTCTAAACCAGCACCACACCCATATAGAGTGTGTGTAATTCAGCATGAACACTAAGTGAAAGTCAGTAACATGTTGGAGAGGCACCAAGCTGAGCTCTCTCTCTCTGGCTTCCTCATGCATTCCGGGGCACAGACCCTGAGTGCTAGCTAGCACTGGGAGTATTTAGCCAGCTTGGGAAGTAGAGGAGTGAATCTTTCAAGGATCTTAACTGGACCTGGTGTCATTCATAAATGCGTCACAAGACCTTCACTTGCATGCTCATTTCTGTTTCCCAAGGTGTAAGGGTGGCTCCTAAGGGAGATTGTCTCTATTTTCCTTTCTGGTCATCACATTTCTTCTGGAAGCACAGGCACTGTTATTGTGACTGGATTGGTGAAGAGGAATGCCAGCTGGAGTTCTGCCCAAACTTGACACAAGTGGCATGTTCTATCCAATACCTTTTTTAATGGGGGGAATAGGAGAAGGAACTGCGAGACACAGTGTCTGCTGATAGGAAGAGAAATAGGCTTCTTCTCCCCACCCCCAATCCTTTCTTTTTCCCCTGGCGAGGGCTAGAGACTCAGGGAGGGAGTTTCAAGCCTAAAAAAGTCACTTTGATGTGGTTGAAAGAGGTCTAGCCTAGGAGACAGAGAACTTGGCCACTGAGAGTATAACTGGGTCACTCACGGTCTCTGGGTCTAACCCAGGAACAGAAGGGGAGGAGTGTCTGAGTCCCTGTGAGTCCTCACACTGGTTTGTAACCTTCTCTCTCTTCACCCTGTGCTATATCCTTCTGCAACACCTGGCTTAATGCTTTTCCTCTGCTTAGAAGAGGTTGAAGCTATTGTCCCAAATCTTCTTTGACATGGGCCAGGATCCTGGCCAGTGTCATCTACCATTCCCAGGTTCGATGACCTAGGCCAAAAGTGCCTTTCATTTTCTTTTCCTGTAATGAATCTTAGGCTTGTTGACTTGCAAAGGGCTTTGAAAACAGCTAGTATAAGATCAGCTATACTTCCAACTCCTTTTTCTGCAGATGAGGCTCAGAGAGTTTCTGTGACTAGCTCAAGGTGACTTAGGAAATTAATGGTGAGAATCAGGTCTCAAGACTTTCAGATCATTTTGATATGCTGTGCTTCCTTCCTGATTGGCCTTCTTTATAAATTATCTCCCCAAAGTCTATAATGTCTTTAGATCAATTGCCCTTAGGTGTTCTTAGAATCAACCCTGAAGCCTTGGAATGGGAGGCAGTGTACTTTAGGCATTGCTTCTGGATATCCTAAAATTCCCTGAGGGGTACAATGTCTGTTACTCCCCTCCAACCAGTCCAACCTCAGATATTTGGCAAGAGATGCCATGGAGTTTTGTTAAAACATTACATGATAAAATGAGTGCAGTAATGCCTCCCCCTCAAACTCTCTTTCCACCCTCTACCCAGGGTGTGGATTTGTAAGAATGTCTGTCTGGGCAGAGTCTTGGACACCCTCCCCATATAAGACAAGAGGAAGAAAGCTGGGGCTCTGACTATCTGGCCATCATGGTTGCCATCTTCTTTATTCCCTACCGTGACTGGGTAACAGATTCTGCAAGGCAGCGTACAGCCTGTTGAACCACTGTATCTAATCATCATCCTTTTGTCCTGAGACTTATCAGGTCAGCAGAGTTGCCTTTTATCTCCTGTTCCACAGGATAAAGCTTTTCTGTCATTGCAGCGTATTCAGGTACAGTCATTTGTTCTTGGTGTTTTTGTTCAAAAGAATTGAAAAACTAGTTGTACTGAATGACTAGCACATCGACCATCCTACAGAACATTTTATAATAGCCACTGCAGATGTGCTGGGGGAAGAAAATCAACCTGTGTCCCAGAAACACTTACCCAGCATTCCTTTACGCAAGTTACACAGTTTGTTCTGCTCCATTAATTAAACAAGTATCAAGTGACCTGCTATTATCAGGGAGCTGATAAAGGGACAGAAAATAAAATAGGAGATGCGATCCCAGCTCATAAAGAGCTAAAAACAATCTGGCTGGGGACATGAAACTCATACAAAGAGGGGGAACTCATCAGGAAGTATTCTAATGACAGGTTAACTAACATGGTAGACACAGAATCAATGGTAGCTGAATGTACTCACCAAGGCCTGTGGCCAGGAGATGCACTAGGACTGTCACTGCATAGTGAAGATGGCCATAGTAACTCTGAGAAATTCAGTCTTCACCCTGAGGGCAGTAGGATCCTATAGAAGGGCTTTTTTTTTTTTTGGTTGTTGAAATTTTATTTAATTTTTAAATTTAATATAAAGTTCTGGGATACATATGCAAGATGTGCAGATTTGTTACATAGGTAAACGTGTGCCATGGTGGTTTGCTGCACCTATCAACTCATTACCTAGGTATTAACCCCCATGTGCATTAGCTATTAATATTTATCCTGATGCTCTCCCTCCCCCACGTACTCCCAATAGGCCCCAGCTTAGGTTGTTCTCTTCCCTGTGTCCATGTGTTCTCATTGTTCAGCTTCCACTTATAAATGGGAACATGCGGTGTTTGGTTTTCTGTTCCCGTGTAAATTTGCTGAGGATAATGACTTCTACCTCCATCTGTGTCCCTGCAAAGGACATGATCTCATTCCTTTCTGTGGCTACATAGTATTTCCATGGCGTATACATGCCGCATTTTCTTTATCCAGTCTATATTGAAGGGCTTTTAATTGGAGAGTAACATGATTAGATTTCTCATTTAGAGAGAAAACACTGCCTGCTGGGTGGAGAATAATATGGGAGGACGTGGGTGGTCTTGACACGGAATTGGGGAAGAGAAGATGGAAGTGAAAGGTAGATCAGTAGAAACTGATGGATCTGAGGGAAACTCTTCAATGGGAAGCCATTGGAAGGCTTTGAGAAGAAGAACCACGTGATCCAATTTGTACTTTTAACAGGACCACTCTGGCTTCTGTGTTGAATGGATATATTTCACTGGGGGGGTGAGAAGAGGGCAGTAACAGAGAGACCCAGTGATTGCAATAATCATCTAGGCAAGGGATGATGGGCTTTGACCAGGAAGGTAGTAGTGGAGGTCATGAGAGGTAGTCAAATTCTGCCTTTAATTTGAAGGTTGAGCCAACAGGATATGCTCATAGGCTAGGTGTGCTGTGTGAGAGAAAGAAAAGTCAAGGACGACTCCAAGGCCTTTTTGGTCTAAGCAGCTGAAAGTTGGAATTGCCATCAACTGAGATTGAGAGAAAAGCAGAAAGGGTTGGATTTATGGGGCAAGTGCTGGGTGTTGACATTTGGGATGCCTATTGGCTATTCTGGTGGAGTATTAAGTAGGCAAGTGGATTTCAGGTCTTGAGTTCAATATAGGGTTGGGGACTGGAGACATAAATTTGGGAGTCTTTGGCATGCAGATGGTCTCTAAAGCCATAGAATAGATGATAACATCAAAGGAGTAAATGTAAGTAGGAAAGAGAAGTACTGGGCACTTGAAAGTTAAGAAGCCATGGTAGTCAGGGAGGAGCGGAAAAGTAGATGGGAAATCTGTGGTCTGTGAGTCGTTGGAAATCCTGGCAGTGTGATGCTTGGAAGCTGTGTGGATAAAGCCTTTTGAGGGGGAGGAAATGAGGAACGGTGACAAATGCTGTTCGTGGGTTAAGAAAACAAGAGGACCGATGAGCCTCCCCTGGGATCAGCAGTGTGAAGTACAATGGTGAACTCCATAATGAAAGTTTAGGGGAAGGAGAGGAAGCAAAAATGTGATTGTGCTGGTTTCAGAAAAAAATGGGAGATAAGAAATTGGAGATAACGACTCTTGTGAAGAGCCTTGCTCTAAAGGAAAGGAAAGAAATGGGGAGGGATACTTGGAAGTGGAAGTGGGGTAAAGGAAGTCGCTGGTATTTGATGACAGTTTCAGCGGCTGATGCAGTGAGCCTGAGGGAGGAGGGCAAGAGTGTATCTGCTGAACCTTCAGAAAGGGTGAGTGCTTTGGGCCAGTGATTGCATGGCTCCAGGGCCAGGGGCAGACCTTGGGGTTTTCTTCCTGGTCTCTTTGTAACTCTCTTGTGTCTGTACCCATTTCAGTGTTCTAACCCATTTGTCTTTTTATTCAGGATCTCCTGTGTCTCCCTTTGGAACATTCCCTCATGAGGCTGTGTCCTCTGGACTGTTTTTCCCCGTCCTCTCAGGACATTTACCTGTACCCCTCCAGTGAGTGAGGAGATGACCTCCTGGCTGTGACTGTCCATCTACACAGCTCAGACCTTCACATCTGTCACTCCAAATCATTCTAACTCAGCTCATGGTTCTGAATTGTCTTGTGTTGCTGCCCAAGATCCAAGACCCTCTTCCAAACTTTTATGCATAGTTTTGTTCATTAATATATAACACAGGTGCCAGTTATTCAGATTCACATTCCAAATATTTTTAACTCTCGTTCTTTAAATTACATATATTATATTGTCAGAAAATTAGAATATACTTATAAACAAAAGGAAAATAGCCCTCTGTCAGCCCACCACCCTCATCTGTCTGTTGTTAACATCATATGGTTCATAGATATATACCTAAGGAAAAAAAAAAATTCTGTTGAAGAATTCTGTTCATTCAGACCAATCAGCAGGAGGCACAAATTCTGCCACCCGCAACCCCGTCCTTCCATGAGCTTTTATTTTTCTTTTCCTCTGCACACAGCTCCACTGTTCATCCCTCTAGCTCCCTCATCATCAATGTAGAGACACATGTGAATGTCACGTGAATGTCTGTGAAGGTTTTCATCTCTTCCAGACATTGTTTTCATATTATACAAAACAACAGTGTGTGTATATGGGAGGAGGGTGACAGTTGAGTTTGCCCAGAAAATAGAGGCATGAAATGCAGATCAGTTTGTTTCCTGCCTGCAACTCTGTCTGTCTGCACAAAAATGTATCTATTGCCCATCTTATCTGGAAGAGGCAAAATGTGTCCGTTTTCTTTAGTATTTCCCTACCTTGTAGTGAGTTTTGCAAATTAAATTCTAGACTCACCAGCCTGTGCTTCATTCATCGTTTTAAGAACTGACATATTTTGGTGCTCTGCTATTCATTTCCTGCTTGCTGGATGGTACAGTTTTAGTAGGTTGCAGGGATTTCCTTTTGCTCACACCAGCTCTTCACTTAGGTGAAGAGTTGGCCCATCCATTTTGAATCCACCATTGTGAGGAAATTTTCAAGTCTCTTTATCATTCTATCCTCTCTGCCCTGCCCCTTCGTTGTTCCTAGAGGTCAACTGCCCCTAAGAGTGGCCCAGAATTAACATCTACTTCTTCCAGGTCTCAGTGACATCTCAGTGAAATAGCCACCTCTAAAATTCTATGGTGATGAAAACAGCATTAGACATAAGCGTTCATGAGGCTTGATCACATGTTAGTTGGCAGGCTTTGGCCAGTCTGGGACTACTCATGATTCGTGTAGGTATGGAAGTTTCCATTTTTCACCCTCTTTGCCTCCTCAGCATCAGCCCTTTGTCACAGCCAAGCACAGCTACTTTGAGTTAATAATTTCCTTTCTGGTTTCCACAATCTCTTATTTGGCTTTTATGCCTATGAAACCAAATGCTCCCACACAATCATTAGCAAGCGTGGGAATTATTGTTAGGCGCTGAATATTTATTGTACACCCACAAATTTTTAGGTGCCATGCAGAACATGATGGCCAGGGACTGCTTTTGTCTAAGATGCAGGGAAAGTTAATTAGCATTTGAGAGAAATGCCTGCATTGCAAAGCGGCCTCCTGACCATTGTGGCAGAACAGGACCATTTGGGCTGGTGATTGCATGGCTCCAGGGCCAGGGACAGACCTTGGGGTTTTCTTCCTGGTCTCTTTGTAACCCTCTTTGTGTCGGCACCTATTTCAGTGTTCTAACCCATTTGTCTTTTTATTCAGGTCTCCTGTGTCTCCCTGAGACACAGGAAGAATGTTGGAGGAGAAGCATCACAGACCAAAATGGGCCAGAGCTGGATGTAGGCTGGACCCAGACTGTCCACGGTGCTGAGTAGATGTTCTTTAAGGCAGCAGTCGCTAATCTTTTTGGCATCAGGAACTGATTTCATGGAAAATTTGTTTTCCATGGACTGGGATGGAGAATGAAGAATGGATTCAGGATAAAACTGTTCCACCTCAGATTGTCAGGCAGTAGTTAGAGTTTCTAAAGGAGCGCGTAACCTAGATCCCTTCCATGTGCAGTTCACCATAGGGTTTGTGGTCCTATGAGAATGTAACCCTGCAGCCGATCTGACAGGAGGTGGAGCTCAGACCGTGATGCTCGCTTGCCTGCCCACCTGCAGCTTACCTCCTGCTGTGCAGCCTGGTTCCTAACAGGCCATGGACCTATACCATCCACAGCCTGGGGGATTGGGGAACCCCTGCTCTAAGGGCCCCGAAAGAGGAGGGTTGGAAGAGAGCCAAACCCAGGGGGAAGAGGCTGAAAGAGTTGAGGAAGCCAATCTCCAAAACTGCCTGACATTTGTTCATCTTTGCTCCACACAACCCTGGGATATAGAAACCAGTATGGATTTCTGGAGCTTCTCTGGGAATGTGTGGGACTTGCTCAGGATGGGCTTGAGATGCAGCATAGGGTTTTGGTCAGACCGATGTGCGTTCTAGTCCTGTCTCAGCAATTCATGAGTAGGTGACGTTGAGTAAGTTACATAACATATGTGGGCCTCTGTTTTCTCATCTGAAAAATGGGCATAATAATAACTCTAAGCAGGTCTATTTTGCAACTTAGAAATGAAGTATATTGTGAGCCTGGTACTACATCTGTCCCGCAGAAGGTAGTCAGCACATGCTAGCTATTATTAATGGCTGTCGTGGTCAGTTCCGATTGCACACCTGCAGTCATGTATCTTCAGGGACCTGAAGAAGATGAATCCTGGGCCAGCTACCCTAGGCAGAGCCCCAGAGAAGATACACAACCAAGTTCCTTGGTAATAGAGGGGAAAAGCTGTCTGTATTTGAGCATGCAAAGATCTATTGAAGGAGGTAGGAGAAGAAAGCCCTGCATAGAGGTCACCATCCCATAGACCCTCGTCCTCCTCCTCTTTGCAAATCAAGAGCGAAAAGCCTTGGGAAATGCGTGTAGCTGGCATTCTGAGCCACGTGTATCCCTTGTCCTATAGAAGGAGAGCACTTGATCCAGGTAATTAAAAGTGTTAGCTCCTTATCCAGGAGAGGGTTCTATTAAATTATGTACAGTAAATATTTTTGCAAGTTGGAACTCTGAAGAAGACTTATTGATCTGTGGCAAGCTGCCAGACAGCTGGTAAAGATTTGGAGAATGGTTCTCAATCCAGGGCAGGTCCTAGGAGGAGTAGGGGGAAAAATCCAGTCTGGAGGATCTTTTGTTTCACCTTAATCTTTGCCTCCCTCAAGGTGCCTGCAATTTCTCCCAGGGCTGCCGAATCAATACCAGACCATGATATAAACAGCTTGGTTAGTGCAGCCTCCATGGTTCTGATACAAGCCACAGTACAGTTGCCAGGTTGGGCAGCCTGGATGGAGTCCTGGATAAGGAGGGAAATTGATGTCAGGAGACCAAGGGAGTCTGGCCCAGCGGAGGGAACAAGCAGCACTGTTAGGAGATGGGCAGAGGGAATCAAGCTACCTGGACCCTCAGCTCAGCTTCCTCCTCCAAGGGTTCCTGACCTGTGCACTGAGGTCAACCCTCGTCTCCTGCCACCAGGTTTCCTATCTGCCTCTCTTCTGCCTCCACACTTGGTGCTGGAGCTCTGCCCCCAGAGAGCGCTCTGGAAGTGGCACGGCTTTAGTAGTTGTGTCTTGAGAACAGGTGGGAGGCGAAGCCAGGTTTGACCAGATCTCTCCTCGTAGTCTTGGTTCTGGACAATTGGACGGGCACCCTGTGGAGGAGCCCAAGGCAACAGCTGAGGGGGCCACCCAAATGTCCCCAGCTCCTGGGTCTCCTACCAGCTTCCTGTAGGGGGTTCCTGTTTCTGGTCTCTCTTCCTCTCCATCTTGAGGACACTCATGGCAGTAGCCTCAGTTCTTAGAACACTTCTTGGCACAGAGTAGGTGTTCAATAAATGTTTGTTGAAAGAATGAATCACTCTTTCCTTCCTTGTCTTGATTTAGTTGTCCTAAGAAGGTTCCCAGGGCTGGAGCAGAGGGTGGAGGTGGAGAAAGGGCTATCATAGTGCTTGGAACTTTCAGAAAATCCTATTGTGCCCATATGCTGAGGAATGCAGCAGGGACTGCTCCAGGACCTGGAGTCCAGGCACCCCCTGTCACTTAGAAACTCCTAGCAGCTGGGCTGTAGGACAGAAGAGGCAACCAGAAACAAAGGGACAGCTGTTCCAGGACTGATGTAAATTCAGAAGGAGGCCCTGGGATAACCCATGTGATGCCTCCAACTGACCCTCCTCTCTCCCCATCTCAGTCTCTGCCTCCGTACCTGGCAGCTCCTGGCTACCCCCTTCCCTTCTCCTCTTCATTTTTGTCACCGTCAGTCTTAGCTTGATTGTGCAGACCTGACACAGTCTGAGGCGGGTCCCTGGGCCCCCTGAACTCTCCTTCTGCTGCCTGGCACTTTGAAGATTTGTGGCTCATTTGTATTTCAGTGGTTATGGAAGAATAGAAGAAAGGAACCCACAAATAGACAATATTGCTGCTCATTAGTAACTGCTGTCGGGTGGGAGAAGCTCATGAATATAGTCACAACAGAGTGTGCAGTTTGGGATTACCATTTCCCCCCCCCTTTAAACTTCTCATTGCCTCACCTCTCCCTGATTAGCACAATTCAGTGGGATCTTGTCGGCATCACAGATGTGTTCATAGCAGATTTGTGGCCACTTCTGTTGGGTTGGGTTGGCATTCTAGGTGAGAAGTTTGGGTAATGTTAGAAGGAAGGCTGGGAAGATGGTGTGGGTGTGTCCTAGGTAGTTCTGTGGCCATGTTGTTTTTTCCCAAATCTGGAGGAACTTGCGAATTTTCCTCCCAGTGTCTCTGGGAAAAGGAAGCCGTGCTCTTTGCGTGAAGTTGAGTTCTCTGCGGGGGAGCCATTACTTTGCTGTTTAAAGAAGGCTTTATGCTTCGCAGTTTTAGATCATTTCACATGATGAAACACTGTCTCACTACTGACAATTGTAATTTAAAATGTTTGACGGTGTTTTCAACTGAGAAAGAGTAATAGTCACTTGCCACGGGCAGACTCGGAGAGTCGCTGTTACGAGCCAGCTGGAAGAATCTCACTTGCCCCGCCCTGGTCATCCTGGGCTACACAACTTTATTTGCTGCTCTTCCTCATCCTCACTCTTTCCACCCACCTTGGCTACTCTCTACCTCCAGGCCTCCTTGCTCCTACCCACGTGTAAACTCGTTCTGGTCCTAGCTCCCTGGCTTCCTGCCTGTCTGCCTCCATTTCCTCATCTGTGAAACACTAGGGGTCTACATCCCTACCTGGCTGTCTCACCGTAGGACCAGGCAGAGGGAAATGCTGAGCTTTGCAGAGATCAATCAGGAGGAGAATGTTTGTTAAACGACAGAATTCTGGTTGCTCCACTGTCCACTGCATGGCCTTGGTCATTCACTTCACTGCTGTAGGTTTGTAATTTCTCATCTGTAAAATATGTCTGGTAACACCTACCTGTTTGGGATGTAGCGATTTGTAGAACCAATGCTGTAAAGTTCCTAACACAAGGATTGGCTCAGTTAATTTTAGTTTTATCATAAGGATAATATCCACAGGACAATGTATTTCAAAAATAACATAATATATAGTTATACTGTTCATACTCTATTGCCCAATGAGCTACACATTATATAACTCTTACTATCATCACTTCTAGCATCCCACCATTACTGCCACCACCATTACAATCATCAACATCACCACCATCACCATAACCACCATCACCACTTCTACCACCACCATCACCACCACCACCATCATCATCACCATCATTTCTAGCATCAGCAACAACACCACCCCCACCATCACTGCCACCACCCCTATCACCACCACTACCACCACCACCATCACTACTACCACCATCATCATCACCACCACCATCACCAGCATCACCACCCCCATCACCACTACCATCATCATCACTACCATCATTTCTAGCATCAGCAACACCAGCAACCCCACCATCACCACCACCACCATCACCACTATACCACCATCATTACCACTACCACCACCACCATCACTACTACCACCACCATCACCAGTACCACCATCATCATCACCACCACCATCACCACTACTGCCATCATCCTCACCACTACACCACTATCATTACCACTACCACCATCATCATCACCACCACCATCACCAGCATCACCACCCCATCACTACCCCCATCATAATCACCCCTACCATCACCACCACCATCATCACCATCATTTCTAGCGTCAGCAACACCCCCCCCCCCCCATCATCACCAACCCCACCATCACCACTACCACCATTATTACCACCACCATCACCAGCAAGACATCCATCATTATTGCCATCATTTTTAGCATCAGCACCACCCCCCACACCACCACCATCACCACTACCACCACCATCATCATCACTACCACCACCACCTCATCACCACTATCACCATCACCACTGCCACCACCATCACCATCCCCATCACCACCATCACCACCACCAGCACCCCATCACTACGACCATCATCATCACCATCACCAGCATCACCATCATCACCACTACCACCATCACCATCATGACTACGATCACCACTACTACCACCATCACCACCATCATCATCACCACCACCGCCACCACTATCATCACCGCTACTACCACCACCTCATCACCACTACCACCACCTCATCACCACTACCACCATCGTCATCACCACCACTGTTACTGCCACAATCATCACCACCACTACCACCACCACCATCACCACTACTACCACCATGATCACCACCAGCACCACTACCACCACCACCATCACTATCACCACCCCACTACCACTGCCACTACCACTGTCACCATTAAAAACAGCAACAAGAAACTCTTACCGGGCTTACTTGCCAAGAGCTATTGTATATACTTTACATGTAATTTACTCATGTAATTCTCAAAGAAACTCGAAGATATATTCAAATATCAGTAGCTTCATTTTTTAGTATTATTAGCTTAATATTAGAGATGATAAGTGTAAGTCCTAGAGATCCTGTAGGTCATAGAGTTTGCCCAAGGTCATAGAGGTAACAAGTGGTGATAGAGCCTCTGTTCTGGCAACACTTTTGGGTACATCTTTCAGGATGTTTACATGTGTGCTTTTGTATCTGTCTGTGTGTCTGTGTATGTTTTTCTGTATAGGTTAGTGTATACTTTGTCATTTTGACAGTGAGGCCCATCGGGGCCTTATAAAGCCTTTTAGTGCATTGCAAACAAACAAAGAGGGAAAATATTCAAGAGAGATCTGGCAGATAGCATAAAATGGTTTGATATTTTTTAAAGCGCAGTTATTTTTGAAATTCTGTGATAGAAATTAATTAGAGCAGTAGAGGTATAAGAAAGGGAAGGACAGTAGAATTTTGGTCATGATACAGGTAAAGCCTTTATTAATAAATCTATTTTGTTTAAAAGTGATTATTATCAGTGGAGAAATGCTGTAGATTAGTAAATTATGTAATTGAGCTTTCTCTCAACTTTTCTTTTATTTATTCCCAACTTTGTTTTCTTCCCTATCAATCAAAGAAGCATATAAAAGCAATATTTGGGGTTCAAGGTGGAGGGCACTCTTATTCTGGCAAGAAACATCTCATTAAAATAGTTAAGAATGAAAACACCTGGAATCCTAGAATGTCTGCCCTCTATTTGACATTGAATGGGGATGGGAGAAAGGCAGGGGTGATGTCTGTTTTCTTACCTTGTTTAGAGCAAAAGAAAAAGAAAACGCCCTTTTTAGTGATTTCAGGCATCAGTACCACAATGGACTGCTTAACTGCAAGTGAGTTTGGGACACTGGATGTAGTATGAATTTGCAGGGAAGGCAGTGACCAAACTGTTCCCCTGGCCAGCCACTGGACCATGCAGTGCTGTGGTGGGTGGGGTTTGCAGAGGATATGGGGGCTGACTTGATAATTCCACCTGTCACAGCTGTCAAAACCACTTGAAGCTGGCCAGTGAGGACATCTCTGCATTAAAAAGTCACCTTGTTTTTTATTTTAGAAAATAGGGCCTTAAAACCTTGCTCTAGATATATTTCTCGCCCATCACAAATAATTGTACAATGGGGAGCTACCCTGATCTAGAAGATGGAGGTGGGGTTTATTAAAATGTAAATCATTATTTCAGAAACTTGTGGGGATTTCCATGGCGGGTGTGGAGAAGAGAAGGTGTGCATGTGCACACGTGTGTGTGAGAGAGAGAGCGAGACAGATTGTGGGGACTTCATATTGCAGTTCACATGCATTGTAAATTATAAGCCCTCAAGTGGGGTAATTTCTTCATACCAGGTTGCGGATGGCTACAGTGATGTTCCCTGGGAGCTGCTTTCCATCTCTTTGGCTTTCTTATCCCTGAGGAGTGGAAAGATGACCCTTCCAAGGGATGGTGTCTGCAGGTGGGGGAGGGATAGTTTCCACAGTGGATAGCTCACACAGCCAGCAGCCAGGAGGGGGTAGGGCAGCCATCCCTGGTTGGCCTCAGTGGACAGGGCCTGTAGAATGGTCAGTGTGCTGTAGCAGGGATGTAGAATGGGCATGTGGAGCTGAGCAGTCGGGAGGTGGAGCAAGTCAGCAATGGCTCAGGAAACCAACTGTCCCAACTACTGGAGTAAGTGCAGATTTCAGAAGCCAGGCCAAGCAGGGGTCAGAAAACCAAGACTACACTTCAGCAAAAGATCTGCTAATTAGGATGAAAATTAGCAAAGGAGATTTTTTTAAAACTAGAGAGTTCAGCTGGGCGCGGTGGCTCACGCCTGTAATCCCAGCACTTTGAGAGGTTGAGGCAGATGGACCACGAGGTCAGGAGTTGGAGACCATCCTACCAGCCTGGCCAATATGGCGAAACCCCATCTCTACTAAAAATACAAAAAATTAGCCAGGCATGGTGGTGGGTGCCTGTAATCCCAGCTACTCGGGAGGCTGAGGCAGGAGAATTGCTTGAACCCGGGAAGGCGGAGGTTACAGTGAACCGAGATCGTGCCATTGCACTCCAGCCTGGGCAACAAAAGCGAAAATCCATCTAAAAAAAAAACCAAAGGAAAAAAAAACCAAAAACTAGAATTCGTAAAGTGGAAGGTGTAAATATAAAATTGAGTAGAAAAACAAGGGCATTCATGTGGTTCTTGAAAGAAAATCTGAACATTGAAGCAAATTCTCACCCTATCTTCAAGGCAATGTGGCCTTTGTGGCAGAAACCAGTCCTTGATGCTGCAAGTGTGGGGGACAGGCGATGGAGAGCACCTGTCTAAGCTGGGGGGAAAATGTAGGCAGAACCAGGAACAGCAAAGACTGCCTTGGAGGCAATGGGCTCGTGTTAGTAGAAACTGCAAAACATTTGCTGTCAATCTGGTTTGAAGCCAAAGAGGAGGACATTTGTCTGTGTGGTAGGATTTAGGGCAAGTTGGAATGGTCATTTTGTCAAAGTCTTGGAGTAAGACCAGGATCAAATTAAATCATGTTTGTTAGGCATGATTTGATGAAAAATTCCTGTGTAGACAGAATAATGCCCCTCAAGATAGCCACATCCAAATCCCTGAAACCTGTGAACATGTTATCTTACGTGGAAAAGGGACTTTGATGATGTGATTAAGTGAAGAGAGATTTGAAGATGCTACACCGTGGGCTTTGAATATAGCGGAAGGGGCCATGAACCAAGAAATGCAGGCAGTTTCTAGAAACTGGAAAAGGCAAGGAATCACATTTGTCCCTAGAGCTTCCCGAGAAAGCACAGCCCAGCTGACACCTGGCTTTCAGCCCAGTAAAAACCATTTTGGACATCTGACCTACAGAACTCTAAGATAATAAGTTTGTGTTGGAAGCCACTAAATTTGTGATTACTTGTTACAGCAGCAATAGAAAACTAATACCAATTTCTTCTGAGGTACTAATTTCTTCTGAGATATCAGTTTCTTCTGAGATAGTCATTTCTTCAGTTTGCTCTAGAAATTTCATCTATAAATACTGTTAATGTAATTTGGTGCATGGAGCTGTATTAACAACATTCTATTTAAATAAGGTTTTGTGTTTTTCAAAGGGGTAGAGTCATGCTTATTTCAATTTTTGTCAAAAGTCACCTATGTCAAGAGATATTGTGTGCTCTTCAGAGGAATCTAATTGTGGCTATACCACCACCTGTTGGTAACACAGCCTTCATTTCAGAAAAATAAGAAAAGCACAAAACACATCAGGAGCACTGCAACAGAAAAACACTAAAGTAAAAAGTAAAAGGAAAGGAAAAGAAATATCTTACCTTGACATGAAACTGTACCTAATCTTTTGGTGGGTCATTGATGGATTTTATAAATATTGCATGAGGCTGGTACACTTTTAGAAAACAGTTTCTCTCCTTCTCAGGTGCATACAGAATACTGTATACTGTAATTTCTGCAAGATCATCTAATCCTTCTTATTTTTCAATATTGTATGAATTATGAATCTGTTTGGTCTCAGCTCTGTCACTAAATATGAAATTCACTGTTCCCTTCTCCCAAATCAGAAAGATAAGCTTTAAAAAAAATTGTAGCCAAAAATATTGAGGGAGATCAATGCACAGAAATCTATATATGCACCTTCACAACAAATCCATACACAAATATAGACGTGCATCTTCTACTTTCTTCCTCAGCCCAGATCTGTTTTTGACCCCGTTCAGAGTTCTCTGCACACAAGCTGGAGAGAGGGATGCAAACTGCTTGCTGGTTGTCGTTGCTATGGAAACTGGCAGAGACAAAAGGCCACAAAAATGAAGGAATACGATGACATCTAAGGATTCAAAAACAAAACAAAATGAGATATTCTTTTCCTCTCTCCACACTGCGCTACTTTAACTTAGTGCTGTGGTTTATTGAGCCAGGCTAGCATGGGGAGAAGAATGTGAAGGAAAAAGAGCAAGGATTTCTCTCTGCCCGGTCCCATTTTACCTAAGGGGTTTTTCTTGGATTTCTCATCACCTTTTCTCTTCTTCTAAAAAAGAAAGCATCAACCCATCAGTCTGAAGGCAGCACACTCATCTCTCATTTCTCTGTGAGAAAGGAAGTGTGCTGATTTCAGCTCACCCTGAGGAAGATCCTTCTAACCCATGGACTGACCGTCTTCTGACTATTTTTCATCTTCACTGCAGGCAGGCAGTGGCTGGGGAGGCTGCCTGGATGACCACTAAGGGCCCTGCCACTCTCTTGTCTAGTAATTCAGCAATTAATCATTTCAGCCATTTACTTAGAAGAAATGGGACTGAATTTCAAATGCATCTCCTTTTTAACTAGAAAAAAAATTATGGCAAAGCTCCTGTCTTCAACAGCCCAGAATGCTTCCCCAGCCTTTCCATCAGCCCCGTTCTACCTTGACCTGGGACACTTCCTACACTTAGGGCTCCAGTGACTTTTTCCCACTTCAGAAATTAGTTTTGACTTCTCCAACATCTTCTAGTAGGAATGTACAAATTACATCAAAATACAACTTTGGTTTTTTGAGACCGAATCTCATTTTGTCACCCAGCCCAGAGTGCAGTGGTATGATCTTGGCTGACTGTAACCTCTGCCTCCAGGGTTCTGGCAATTCTTCTGCTTCAGCCTCCTGAGTGGCTGGGATTACAAGCGTGCACCATCACATCCAGCTAATTTTTGTATTTTTAGTAGAGATGGGGTTTCACCATGTTGGCCAGACTGGTCTCAAACTCCCAACCTCAGGTAGTCCACTCGCCTCTGCCTTCCAGAGTGCTGGGATTACAGGCATGAGCCACCACGCCTGGCCCAAAATACAGTTTATAAGCAAAGTGTTGAATAAAATAGCAATTATGGATTATTCAGTATCCTTGGTTCTAACCTTCCCACTGTGGATAAGTGAATCACTAAAGTAGTATTTCTCAAACTGGACCATCTAAACCAGGACAGGTGGAATCCTTTGTTAAAAATCCATATTCAAAAAAAAATAATTTCCATGGAACTCCTTCTCGGACATTCTGAGTGAGGAATCTTTTGGGAGGGGCTGAGGAATTTGCTTATTTTATCTTCAAGATCCAGCTCCTCCTTCCAGCCAAGGTCTTCCTGATGAGCTTCAGGGAGGCAGAGAGCTTGGGCCAGCCTCACTTGTTACATGGTTGCATCGCCCCTTGGTTGATAAAGAATCTCTTTAAGGTAAATCTTAGTAAATTTTCCTCCCTTGAACAGAGAGAAGAGCAAGCTGAGTATCCACTTTAACCAGACTCTTCTCACATACGGATGACTTAATCATTCCTGTTTTTGTTCCTTTTGAGTTTCTGCAGTCAGTGAGGTGTGAAACTCTCTGACCTATCTCATGTTGAGTCAGGCTTCAGTTTCTCTCAGCTTGATTGACTGTTCTGCCCACCGTCGGTGGGTCTTCATGCCATGAAGTCTTTGTGATATCTATCCTCATAGAATGCCAACTTCCTGTCATTATTTTGTTTTCCATTGCTCATGTCTAGCTGCTCCTCTTGAAAACATCCTGTACCACTGTTTCTTAAACTTTAGCTGTATGGGACTCACCGAGATGGCTTGGGAGAGAGAAAACACAGATTGCTTGGCCCACCCCCAGGGTTTCTGATTCACTAGGCCTGAACTGAGGCCTGAGAAGGTGCATCTCTAACAAGCTCCAGGTGATGCTCATGCTCCTGGTCCGGGGGATTGCATTTAAGAACTGCTGCCCTAGACTTCACCCACATCTGTGGATCATGTAGGTCTGATTCATCCCCTGTACCACTCGCCCTTGCATTGCATATGGCAAAGCCACGCACAGTAAACATGTATTTATGCTGAAGCAGGAAAATGAAACAGGATACCTCCATGACCTCACCCCAGTCCTGGGGTTCTGATCATGAGTTTCCAAAGCCAGATTATGAGTTTCCAAAGCCAGAGAGGCCTGTGGGGTGGCACTCTCCATGTCTGCCTGTGGCCTATTGTCAGATTCATTTGCAACCTCAGATTATAAGGCCAGATTGGTGCCCAGACTGCTGACCTTCCTGCAGCTGCCCAGCTCAGAATCAGGCTCTTACAGCCACAGCTGTGATGGGAACACTTTTTAAGCCTTTGTGCTCTGGCTTGGTTTTAGAGACAACTCTGGGGCTGGCTGCCCAAGCCCTCGATCTCCTGTTGCAACCCAGAGGGTCCATGATCTTGGCCTCTGATTCTAAACCTCCTTGGGCACAAAATAAATGCGCTTATTCATACTGCAGAGGAAAGGGCAGCTTGGATTGTGACAGATTTGAAAATACAGAGTGTTTGAGATATTGGCTCCTCACTATATGCTGATCTAAAATTCTCTGGAGTTACTAGGTTGGTGCAAAAGTAATTGCGGTTTTTGCCATTACTTTTAAGGGTGACATAGCTTAATGACCATATCAACAGCAGCAGCAGTTAACATGGATTATCTTATTGAATCCTCTATGCTATAAGGTTTTATGAGTCCCATTTTAAAGATGAGAACAGTGAGGATTAGAGTGCTTGAGTAAAACTGGTCCTTGGCCACAGAGTTCAAGATGTTGGTTTCAGATCTCTGACTTCAAGGCCTGAGCTCAGAACCCCTGGTCCAATGGCCCCTCAGTCACCAAACTTCATCAGATGACCTTTTAAGAGATCCAGCTAATGTTGAGTTCTGCTTTATAATAAAGAGTTATGGTAAGTTTCCCGAATATTTTAGGCATTCTTTTTTACTTTGAAATTTTAAAAAATGTGATTTTAAGACTTTTTAAAGCTGTGATTTTAGTCTCCCTCCCGCTCTCCTTTCCTCTGTCCATCCCCTCTTTCTTTTCTTTTTTCTTTTCTTCTCTTTCTCTCTCTCTTCTGTCCCTCTCCTCCCCTCCTCTTCCCTTTCCCCCTTCCCCTCCCCTTCCCCTTCCCATCCCCTCCCCTCTCCTCCCTTCTCCTCCCTCCCTCCCTCCCTCCTTCCTTCCTTCCTTCCATCTATCTATCCTCAAAAGACCTCTCAGAAGGAGGAACAAGGTATAAAACAATAAAGATGGACACAGAAGGTACAGCACCCCCCACACACACACCAGGCCCCTAGGAATTAAAAAATCAGCATAAATGCTACACCATTGAGATTACAAAGATTTCAAACTTTGGAAGTCAGAAGACCTGGCTGTTCGCTGTGGCTCTGCCGCTAGCTGGCTGTGGAACCAGGACTTGGAGGTCTTGGTTGTAAAATTACAGAAATGAACAGGACCACATCTCTGATGCTGACCCATGATTTAATTGCTAAACATGAGTTAATAGATTATAAGATGTAGTAAAGAAATAGGCTCTACTTTTATGAAGATATTAAAGCTAGTCATAATTAGCATGTTGCATACAAATGTGTCATGAAAAAGAGCTTGGAAATAAATTTTGTCCTAAAGTAAGTAAAAAGTTACAGATGTATTTTCATTTATATTGCTACTTTGCTTGGGATACCCCCCACTCTCACTTTTCCATTTATAAATTGAAGAGAGCTTACATTTTAACCTAACTCTGGTCAAATTGGAACAAATTGATGATCAATAGTACCTGAGTCAGTAACAGGTACTATTGATAAAACCTCCAAACTTACAAATAAACTTAGAGAGGGAGTAAGTAATATTTCCATGATAAAATCATTTAGGCTAACAATTTGAGATTGATCATATCAGCAATTTGAGATTGGTAGGAAAGATTTTCGGAGAGGTTCTGGAAAAGTGGGATATCTCCTTCTGCCCTGATTTTGCTTTGGTTTTGTTTGTCCTCATAGTTACAGTACTTAGTCTCTTTCTTTGCCAAGCTACAGTGAAGATGGCACTGTTACAGTGAGTGATAGAGTTATCACACAGCAAACTGTGTTGCGTGCCTCAGGGTCATGCTATCCTTGTTATATTCAAGTACTAGGTGATTTTGTCATTCTCTTCACCCTGTAATGGGCTTGCTACAGATGGCGAGTGTTTCACAGCAAATGCAAAAGGAGGTTTGGTGCTGAAATGAACATTTATCTGTCACAGAAAAAAAGTTAACGAGGTTAGTTTAATTACTAACTCAAGTTATAAATATTTACTGAAAAATACTTACTGATTGTTTTACATTAACTACCACTTTTAACCTTAGCCTGGCATTTTAAACTTTCAGACACTGAAAGAGTTGTTAACTAAATGAGACCTGTAATTTGGGCATGCTGTCACCAGGTGGTGGAAGTCTTACGTTCCACCACCTTATAAGGGACCTAAAAATCTTATAAAACTTTTGTTTTGTGGTATGTGATCCAGATCTTATCTATGAAATTTCTATTTATGTATGTACTTTAATAAAAACTCTTTACCCAAATAGTTGAACAGAAAAAACAGTAAATCATGCTGTAGAAAATTGGATAGATAAATGCTAAAAAATAAAGACCTATGTATAATTTGGGACTATTTTCAACAATTTTTACTTCAACCTGGTGTTATCTTTCCTAATTTATGCTAAAGTGTTACCTGGAAAAATCAGCCCTTCTTAGGATAGCACCTACCTTCAGGGCTTGACTTACCGTCAGCTTTGTGTAAGGTTTGTTAGGACCTTATAAGCAAGTATCATATGCCATTACCTATACTTCTTCCCTATTCTCACTTCAGCCACCTCACACATAGGCAAAGGACATGTGTGTACCCACACACTCCACACACAATGATACACACTCGCGTGTGCGCACACACACACACACACACCCTAATTCTTTGCTTTGTTTGGAGTCACGATTCTCTTCCACATGGAAGGTGAGAAAAGAAAGAAAGAGCCACACAGATACATGTATACTAACATTGTGTAACACACACACACACGTGTGCGCGCTAACAGGATTGCATGTTTTATAATTAGAAAGCAAATTTCCATTACAAAGTAAATTGCTAATTGATATGGTTTAATTCTGTGTCCCACCCAAATCTCATGTGGAATTGTAATCCCCATGTGTTGAAGGTGGGGCCTAATGGGAGGTGATTGGATCATGGGGGTGGTGTCTAGTGGTTTAGCTCCATCTCCCTAGGGCTGTCTCGTGATCGAGTTCGCACAAGATCTGGTGATTTAGAAGTGATGGTGCCTCCCCCTTGCTCTCTCTATCTTGCCCCCATTTGAAGAAGGCCCTTGCTTCCCCTTCATCTTCCACCATGATTGTAAGTTTCCTGAGGCCTCCCAATCATGATTCCTGGTAAGCCTGCAGAACTGTGAGTCGATGAAAACTCTTTTCTTCATAAATTACCCAGTTTCAGGTGGTTCTTTTCAGCAGTGTGAGGACAGACTAATATACTCATAAAGAAAAGAGAGGTGTCTCTTGCACCATAAAGAATCTTCTGGATAAGGTTCTACTTAGATTTTCCTTCAAATTTAAATATAGTGTGGAGGAGGGTCATGATATTGTATGCAGACTCTGAAGTTAGGGTGTGAGATCAGTCACTCCCTTGGAAATCTCTTTGGGTTGTGCCCCACATTGGAGACAGGCACACAGTCTCTCCGGCCTCCTGGCAGAGCTGGTTTTCCTTTGGGGTGGGAACAGACCACTGTTCAGCTGAACATCCTATGACATAATCAGCTGGTGTTTAGCAGCCACATTGTATGAAAATACTTATCTTTAAGCACCAGCATCATGATCCATGTAGCAAGATGCTCATGGCTGGGGGAGTTGTGGTAACCAGGGATGCCTCTGGGACCAACAGGTTCATTGCCCTCTTCTGTATCACAGTCTCTCCACACAAGCACAAGGTCAGTGTGTGGTCCGTGTTTATTTTATTTTTTTAAATATATATT
Organism: Ateles fusciceps; assembly: GCA_036589455.1. Classification (NCBI taxonomy): domain Eukaryota; kingdom Metazoa; phylum Chordata; class Mammalia; order Primates; family Atelidae; genus Ateles; species Ateles fusciceps. The sequence goes on from JAZHEH010002656.1 coordinate 1,415,030, forward strand.
TTATTGCGTTTTAGGTTTTGGGGTACATGTGAAGAACATGCAAGATTGTTGCATAGGTACATACATGGCAATGTGGTTTGCTGCCTTCCTCCCCATCACCTATATCTGGCATTTCTTCCCATGTTATCCCTCCCCAATTCCCCACCCCCCGCTGTCCCTTCCCTCGTTCCCGCCCACAGACCCCAGTGTGTGATGCTCCCCTCCCTGTGTCCATGTGTTCTCATTGTTCAACACCCACCTATGAGTGAGAACATGTGGTGTTTGATTTTCTGTTCTTGTGTCAGTTTGCTGAGAATGTTGGTTTCCAGGTTCATCCATGTCCCTACAAAGGACATGAACTCATTGTTTTTTATGGCTGCATAATATTCCATGTTGTATATGTGCCCCAATTTCCCTGTCCAGTCTATCATCGATGGGTATTTGGGTTGGTTCCAAGTCTTTGCTATTGTAAACAGTGCTGCAATGAATATTCACATGCATGTGTCCTTATAATATAACGATTTATAATCCTTTAGATATATGCCATGTTTCTTACTCTCCACATCTCCTTCTCTCCTCTGCCTTCTCTGTCTCCTCATCTCTCTCCTTTCTGTCCTCCTCTCCCCATTTTCTACTGTCTCTACCCCCACCTCCCCACTCTGCCCCTCCACCAGTTATGGAATTCACTGGAGTAGAAAGTGTGTGTAATGTAACGAATGCAACCTCAGGACAAACAACTGGGACAATCTTGCTTTGTTACAATAGTTACCTAGGAGAGATGATTTCACCAACAGCCTCTGTAATAGAGCCTTTAAAACCTCATATCCAAAGGTCCAACTCTATGAGTACAGAACAATATTTACTAGCTGGGAGAGAAAAGGGTTTAAACAGATCTAACTACGTTTAGCAACAATGCTTACATATGCTGTTGTGTCCTTATGAGATTTTATCAGCCAGGTTATTTTACTTTATTTCATTCTTGTTTTATCTCAGCTTTTGCCATAGCAGATTGGTTTATTGTTGTTGCTGTTTGTTATTTGTTCCTTTCCAAATTTCGCAGTTATTTCATTCTACTGAAAAATAAGATAATAAAATCAATGAAGCAAAGTTTCCTTTGTAATAAAGCCCAAATTGTGTGACGGTTTTCACCATTGTAGAAGCTATGTAATGTATGCATCCAACATGTAATTCAGATGGGCAAGATTCATGTGGTCTTTAAAGGATGCTGGTCTTTTTTGGGGAGAGGCAGGGTGGTGAGGAGGCTGTGAAGGAATGGTATTCTGACTGGGGAGTCAAGTGTTAGAAGAAAGACAGGTTTATGGAAGAATGAGACCATCTCTGGGCCATCTTGGCAATTGTAATTTAGGGGGAGAGCAGTCTGAAATTAGTTAATCTAATTTAGACTGTGAGGAAAATGTAGCCATTTACGAAGAGTGTGGATAATTTCAGGCTGAAAGCAAATCTTCACCGACAAGAATATCTCTAGTCTAGTTAAGCTAATGAAACCTTAACTAGGTTACAAAGAAATCAGAATATGAGAGTTTGAAATGGACCTGTAAAGAAAGGAGGCAATTTTAGTTAACGTGTATTACCCTGGGTGGAAGGCTGATTTTGTCTGAAAAAGAATATCTTTATCCTAGTTAAACTAATGAAACCTCAACTAGGTTACAAAAAAATCAGAGCATTAGTGAGCAGAACTGACAGTAGAAGCTGTCAGATTCCTGTTAAGAGTGACTGGCGGAGCTCATGACAGAGTGACTCGTGGGGTTCATGACTGGGTACTGACAGCAGGGTGTCACTGATTGACAGGACCAGGAAATGTTCCCACAGTGACTGACACACAGCAAAGGAAAAAGGTCAAGAAATAATAAATAATATAACTTAGGTATATTTTGTAATTTTTCCACTGGACTTTTCTTCTGTACTTTATTTAATAGCTAATCAATATTGTTATTGGTTCATAAATAAACAACCTGCTTTTATTTATAAACCAGAAGTGTTCTATATTTTTAAAGTATTCTATTTCTCATTTATATATTCAGTATATTTATATATGTATTGATTTGTATTGATTTTTTGTGTATTGAGCGTGCTGGAATGTTTAGATTGTCAAAAGATATTATGTGTTTTTAAATGCACATTACTCATGGGAGTAACCTATAATCTCTGGATGGAGCAAATGACTGATGGATCATCCTAAAAGCAGACATCTTGCAGGAGAAGACAGACAGGAAAGGGGTCCAGACACACTTTAGATCAGGCTCTGGAAACCCTGAGATGGATGGGCTCACATTTAGACATTCAACACACATGTTTTGACTCTTGTTGTATGCTGGATGCTGTATGAGGTGCTTAGGTTGCAGCAATGAGCAAAACAGACAAAGATCCCTGTATTCAGGAGCTTGTATTCCAGTGATGGAAACAGACAAGCAATAAACGAAACAAATAAGTAAATTATCTGGTATGGCAGAAGGTAATCATCGCTATGGAACAAAGGAAAGATTCAGCAGAATAAGGGGACATGCGTGCCAGTGGTGGGGATGGTGGGATCACTGATTTTCTTAAAGAGGGGGAAGAAGTTATAATAACAATGTCAAGGCCTTTTAATTCTTGAGTGAGGTAGGGTGGGTATGTGCTGGATAGGAAGAGCAAGGCAGAGCCAAGGGAGAATGTAATGTTAAACTGCATGGTCAGAGTAAGCCTTACTGAGAAGGCAGACACCTCATTGTTTATTTACTGAGTTCTCACTGTTTGCTGAAACCCTGAGGAAGCATCCATGCATCCATGCATCCCTCCCTCCCTCCATACATCTATCCACACATCTGTCCATACATCTATCCATGCATCCACCCATGCATCCATGCATCCATCCATTCATCTAGTAAGATTGAGTGCCTCCTATATGCCTGGTACGTTACTGGGCTTGAAGGTACAGAGATGAATAAGACATGGTATATCTACCTTCAAGATGTCACAATGAACCAAAATACAAAAAAACAAAAGAAAGCCAGTGATTACGTTGTAGAGATCTGTCTCCCAGTGTCCCTTCATTCAGGCCCAGCTGAACCGTTCCTTCCTTCTCCAGTGAGGCCTTCTTTGACCATCCCATTGAGAAAAGCCCTCTCCATGCCTTTCTAATCCCTGACCAGGATTTATTTCACTCTATGGTATGTATCACTCCTGGCATCGTAAATGTTTATTTGTATTTTATCTTCCCCACTGTCTGAGAGGAGGGACATTGTTTTGTTTAAGGCTCTATCCTTATTGTCCAGAACAATGCCTAGTATGGAGAAGATAATTAATATTTGTTGAAAATAAGAATAAATAAATGAAGAGCTATGAAAGAGGGATATATTAAATATGATGTTGCTGACCTTGTATCTGCTAACATAGCAGTGAGCAGAAAAGCAATATTCACATAGACTCCCCTGGGAACGGTGTAAGGGAGATGATTAATGTTATTAGTAAGAAAATGTATGTTTACCAGGTTAAAAATTTTTATTTTAAATTACAAAATATTTTAGACAAACAAATGTACGTCAAGTGGTCACATATACCTTTAACATGGATTTCTGTTTTATTTTTCTTACATACACACACAACAAAAAACTTCCCTAAAGGTTTTGTACTGCTTGATTCCCATGATTCAAAGTAGCAAGACTTAGTAACAAGCAGGTCTTGATCACTTAAAACCTACGGAAGTTGTGTCCATCCCTCAAAGAATAGCCCCTACCCCTGGCTTGGTGGAACTGCAGCTGGGGCCCTCATAGAACACGTGACTTGCTCATCCTCTGGCATTCTTTTTAGCAAATCTTACCCCCATGTGGATGATAGATGGAGTGATACGCAGCAGGGAGTGATGTTGGTAACGTGACAACTAAAACTCGGTGTCTCTGGAACTAATCTCCTCTGAAGCACTGATTTCCTTTGATGTAGAAAGCCAAAGAGTGTCTCACCTATTCCTTTTTCAAAGGTAGTCCATCTTTAGCTTTTGCTACAAATACCTCCCAAACTCTCATGACGCAAAGTAACAATTATGTATTTAGCCCATAAGTTTCTGGGTTTGCAGTGTGGGCTGGGCTCAGCTGGGCAGTTCTCGTCTTCAGGAGGTCACTCATGCATTTACAGTTAGCTGAAGTTGGCTGAGGGCAGGCTAGCCTAGAATGGCCTTATCCGGAATGGCTGGTCACTGCCTCTAGCAGGCCAGTCCAGGCTTGTTTATGTGGCAGTTTGGCAGGTTTCTGAGAGGGAGCAGCAGTGTGCAAGGCACAGGTGTGCACGGATGAGGTTACTTTTGCTGTATTCTGTTGCTCAAAGTAAGTCGCAAATTCAGCCCACATTGAATGGGTGGAGAGAAAGACCCCACTCCTTGATAAGAGGAGCTTCAAAGTCACCTTTGGAAGAATGCGGATAAAATAGGGAGAATAGGATGGTTGCGACCATTTTTGCTCAGAATATTCCCAAAGACTGATACCATTTTTCTTCAGTCTAAATGTCTACTTTACTTTTTCTTCTTATCCAATTTTTTAAAAATAAAAAAAGTCCTAATTTTATGACCCTTTTTAGCACCTCCCAACTTCAGATCAGTGAACCAGGTATTTTTAGAGATAAGAAATGAACAAGTAATCAAGTGATGTGTCCCACCTTCAAAGGTCTTCCTTCAAACAAAAAGAAGTAAGAAAGAGACTTGAAAGACTGTGAGACAGGGACAGAGAGACAGAGGCCAGGGCAGCATGTCCAGGAGTGGAGTCCACCACCCGCTACCACTGTGCCAGAGAGCTGGAACAAGGATGTGTACCCTAAGTCCCCATGCCCTCGCTACAGGCCTTGTACCCCAACCCCATCACCTACTTGATGAAGGCCTTTGACCTCCTCGTGGCCTTTGTATGAGAGAGTTTATAAAGGGGCAGCATGTGAAGACAGGCATTACTACTACACTGGGAGTATCACCACATGCCAGACATCAGAGTGCAAGGAGGATGTTGTGTGCATGTTTGGAGCTGAAATGCAATGGAGAAGGGACCATAAAGTCGATCAAGAAATTGTCGGCATCATCCAGGAGAGACTTAAGGAGGGAGCTACAGGCAGACTGTGCCAAGGAGCTAGAACCATTCACCCAGGTGGCCAAGGCCTGCCAGGACTGCTGTCATGACCAGGGGTCCACTATTCTGAAGTACCTGTCGAAACAGAGGAAGAGGATGGTGGTGGAGAGAAAAGCTGCAAAGGAAGCTGCTGCTACCTGAGGCAGCTGTGTAGGTACCCACTGCTCTATGTAGCTCTATAAGACTATCACTGTATTTCTGAAATAAAGTGATACAACCTGAAAAAAAAAGAGAGACTTGAGAATAACACTATTTTATAGAAGTTTGTTGAGTATCCCAAATTGCCAGGCTCAGTAAGAAAAAAATAATAGAATACAACTTTTGTTCTTGAGGCATTCACAGTTGTTTTCAAATTATTTAGCAGTGTTCCTGGTGGCTCACTCTCCCTCACCTCTACGTTCAAACACAAAGTCCCGTGGATTTTGCTTTTAAATGCCTCCTTGGATGCATCCCTTCCACCACTGCCTTAGTTCAGTCCTCTTCCTCTGTTGCCATGACTACAGCACAACCTTCTTGCTGGTCTCCCCGCATCAATCTCTCCTTCTCTGCCAACATATTGACTGAGTTCACATTCCAACTGGAATGTCCTGACATGCAAACTTGGCCATGCAACATGCTCATAGTGAGAATGCCCCTGTAAGCATTCTCCCAAGGATCTTTCCAGCCTAACGGCTCACAGCCAAGGATCCTAAAGGCTCACAGATAAGGATCTTTCCATGCAGTGCAAGACTCGTTTTGAGCTGGCATGCCATCACCCTACCGTCTCTCCAGGCTTATCTCACATTTTATTCTCAAGGAAAACAGAACTGTTGATAGTTTCTTGAACATGCCAATCTTTCTCAAATCCTTTGCCTTACATTTGTTGTTCCCTTTGACAAGAGCCACTCCTCTCTCACTTGTCTGCCTATAGCCTATAACTTTCTTTGAGGGCAGGTCATTCTCAAAATTACTTAGAAGCTGTATACGGTACTCAAAACATGCTCTATCACTGCTGTGTCTGATGACTTCAGACTTCTGTTCCTATTTCAAGCATAAGCCTCCCTTCCTCTTAGGATCACACTGCATCATTATTGTCTTTGTTCGGTTTTGTTCATTCTCTGTAACCTTCTTTAAGACAGTGACCATATCTCTTCAGCCTTCTTTATTCGGCAACTAGTATTTAATAAATATTAATGGAATGAATTAAATCAAACCAGAAAGAAGTGGAAAATATTAAGTTCATTTTAGTTATACTAATGGACAGGCAGCAAAGTATCCTGTAATGGTCATTGGATTTGATGCCAGAAGAGGCTGCTTTGCCCCTTAATACCCATTTGACCTTGAGGAAGTCTCATTCCCTCTTACAGTCTCAGTTTCCTCATTAGCTAAACAAGAATTAACCTACCCTGTCTACCTCATAGTGTTAAAAGGATCACATGAGAGAATGAAATGTGGGTATCTAATTATTTGCAAAGCAAAACCAAGAACTAGCCCAAGTCCTTAGAGGAGGCGTTGAAGAGTCTGTAGTCTCTTAGCCCACTCCCTGGCTCCACAGTTTATGTTCTGCAACTTGTATAAAGTCTCCAGGAGGCAGTAGCAATATATATGATTTGAGTGTGAATATATGTTATGTTTTGGGCTTAATATAGACTTCTAAATACTGTCATTTTTGGTTTCTTTTCTTTAGAATACGATATTCTTAAAGACTGTTAAAGAATGTATGTATCAGAAATACACCATATTTGGCAGAGATATTTCTGGTGCTGTTATGCTATGCACAGTAAGTGCTCTTCCACTTCCTGCCACAACTCTGAAACCTCAAATTTGGCATAGCCGACAGTTCCGACAAAGTAATGAAGCAGGTTACTCATTCCAGTATGGACCAGGAAAATGAGACGTTCAGGAGTCTGAGTGTATGTGTTCACATGTGTGTGTGCTCAGGCTGTAAAGTCTTTTCTTTCGGGAGCAGTTTCTTGTATTCTTTTGTATCCCCTTCCTACCTATTCACCCATATTCCTCCATTATTAACCTCCAAAGTCAAATCCTTTTAAGCCTTAGAAACATGTAGTGGCCCATCTTTATGTCCCACACCCTCCACCTCTGTGGTTTCATGGTTCCTATTTGTTCACCCCCTTTAGTTCCATTTCTGTGTCCTTTGTTTGTTCCTGAGCCACTGTTACTTGCACCACCTCCTCCTGAGACATTGCACTGAGTTTCTCTCTTTCCTTTGATCTCCTCCGGACTCCAGGTCTTCTGACTTTCTCCCCTTCCTGTGAACTGATTTTGAATATCCTGTTTAACAAAAGGTTTCAGAGATTCTAGCTGCTTATTTTAAGATTCAAGTTTTCCCCTTTGAGTTTTTATTTTTATTTTTGTTTTGCTTAGAGGAAACAAAGTTACTTATGTTAATAAAACATTTCACTCAAGGCAGCCAGACCAAGGTAAACAGCTTCCTCCACCAGGTTCTCTGCTGCTGAGATGGGGTGCGGTGGGGGGTGGTGGTGGAAGGGATGAAGGACTGTCCCTTAGGAAAGCAGAGGGAGATCTAGGGTGAATACTGATCACTTTCTAGGGCCGTTCCCAGCTTCACTGAAGGGAATCAAATGTTCTTGCTAATATTGTCAGGGCTTTGGCTGCTGTTCAGACTTGGTGACTAACTCAGGAAATAAAGGGAGTCAAAGGGTTGGATGGGAAATCTTGGGAAGGAAAACAGAGCCATAGCCAGTCAGGCTTCCCTCCCTGCAGTGGAGGCTTAGAGAAGCATTAGGACCCCCATGGACAACCGACAGTCCCTTCATCAGTCATGTACCTGCCATGAATTGAGAGAGATGCAGAACAAATGAAAATCACTGATTTTCTTAAAGAGAGGATGAAGCTGTAATAACGATGCCAATTCTTGAGTGAAGTGGGGTGGGTTTATGCTGGATAGGAAGGACAAGGTGGAGCCAGCTGAGCCTTGAATGGCATTCAACACAGGTTAGGTTTTTTTTTTTTCTGCAGACACTTTTTAGTTTGACATAGTCCCATTCATCTATTTTTGTTTTTATCACCTGTGCTTTTTATTCAAATGTTGTTTTAGATTCAGGAGGGCATATGTGCAGGTTTGTTACAAGAGTTTGTGTGATGCTGAAGTTTGAGGTACAACTGAATTCATTACCTAGGTAGTGAGCATAGTACTCCACAGGGCATTTTTCAATTCCTTTCCCCACTCCCTCTTTCTCTCCCCACTCCACTAGTCACATTGTCTATTGTTTCCATCTTTATGTCCATGTGTACCCAGTGTTCAACTCCCACTTACAACTGATAACATGTGGTATTTGGTTTTCTGTTTCTGTGTTAATTCTCTTAGGATAATGGTCTCCAACTGCAACCATTGCTGCAAAGGACACAATTTCGTTCTTTTTTATGACTCTGTAGTGTTCTCTGGTGTATATGTACCACACTTCATTTTCTTTATCCAATCTATCATTGATAGGCAGCTAGGTTGATTCCATGTCTTTGCTATTGTAAATAGAGCTGTGATGAACATATAAATGCATGGTTTTTTTTTTTGTAGAATGATTTATTTTCCTTTGGGTACATACCCAGTAATGGGATTGTTGGGTCAAATTATAGTTCTATTTTCAATTCTTTAAGAAATTTCCAAACTGCTTTCCACAGTGGCTGAATGAATTTATATTCCCATGAACAGTTTATAAACTTTCTCTTTTCTCTGACACCTCACTGACATCTGTTTTTTGTTGTTGTTGTCTTTTTAATAATAGCCATTCTGGTTGGTGTGAGATGATATCTCACTGTGGTTTTGATTTATTCTCTGTAGAGCATTTTTTCATATGCTTGTTGGTCACTTATATTTAGTCCTCTGAGAAATCTGTTCATGTCTTTTGCTCACCTTCTAATGGGGTTGTGTTTTTGCTTATTGAATTGTTTAACTTCTTTATAGACTGTGGATATTAGATCTTTGTCAGACATAGTCAGCGTTAGTGGGGGGAGGAGGGTGTCTCTGCCTAAGGTTGAGCTGTCCAAGGTGCTGAGTGGCCTCTGCTTTCAAATGATCTCTTGGTCGTTGATCTGATCCTCAGAGTTTCTGCCTCAGAACTTGACTACCTTTGAATCTTGCTACCCTTGGCACTATGACCTCATGCCATCCCTCCTTTTAACATATTCTCTGGATCCTGCAGTCACTCTCTTCCCAGTTCCCTGCAAAAAATGATATTTTGTGGTCCATAAAGTATATCCTAAATCAATAACTGTGAACACAGACCCCTTAAGCTGGGGTCAGTGAGGAAATGCCTATTATGTAATTATGGTGGATTGTGCTGTAATTTGTTTTAATTGTGAACAGAGAAACTGATTCAGAACAAGAGTGAATTCTTAAAGAAGAATAAAAGTATTGCAATATTTGGTTCAGACCCACCATCTCCAACTTGTCTTCTGCTGCAAATAATATCCTCAGTTGAGGGCTCTATTCTTTCCCTAATGTCAGCCTTAAAAGTTAAGTTGTCTCCAGCTCTTCTCTTTGAGGAGCCTTTTGTGGCTAAAGTTGACGAATTTGTCCAAATCCTTTTCGAATCTTTTCATATTTCCAGTTAGTACCACCTACAGTAATAATGAGGTACACATCTTTATAAAACTTGTTGTAAAATTACCCTTTTTAAAATCCTGAACTCACTTCGTTTGTGTTTCGTATGCCCTCTCTCCCACCTATCTACTTGTTTGTGGACATGTGAAAGAAGTTCATTTTACCTACATTATTTATTACATGATAAGCATAGATCGTTGTCTTTCTCAGCCCTTGCTGTCATAGTGGTAGTACTAGCTGGGGGTTCCCAAACCCCTAAGATATCTGTGAGAAAACTACAGGTGGTTCATGGACTTGAAAGAGAAAAATTGCATCTTAATTTAGTATTTTTTTCCATTAAAAATGCCACCAAAAGGCACCACAGATATTTTCATGTCATGTTATAATTTTTGCAGGTATATTGAAATACGATTTATGTGCATCACTACTTTGAATTTATGGAATTATTTTATCTGCCATCAGCCCTTGTTACTTACTGTGTGAATAAAGACACACATATATCACTACATCACCAATTTTTAATAAAAATGTTTTGATAACTAGGTGGCATTATTATGAGTTTTCTCAGTTATATCGTGTATTCTATTTTGTATATGTGAGAACATTATCCTGAGAAGGCATTCATAAGAACACTAGACTACCACAGGTGTCCAGGTGCAAAACAGGTGAAGAATCCCTGCGTTACAGACTACAGATTCCCAGGCTTTTTGGAATTCTGTCTTCGTGCAGCTGCTCATGTACCATTTTAACTGCCCTTTATCTAGAGCCCCAGTTCTGTAATATAAATGTTCTTGAGAACAGAATTGAGCATAGCATTTAAGAAATGGAAATGTTATTGTTTATATAAAGAAAAGGTAGGCCTTTCTGCCTTATTTCCAATATATATTTTGATGATGATTAATATTTTATTGGCCTTGGTTCTTAGCAGCATACTGGCCTGGTATCCTCAGGAAAGGTCCTTTCTTAACTGTTACTCAGTATCTCATTTCACATGGGAAGTTGGTGCCATTTATATTGAAATGCATTGCCTTGTTACTTAAAGATGCATGCCCCTCCCCTTCTTTTTTGCCAGTTGCACTGGTTTACAAATGTTTCCTGTATCTTCTTTCAATAGCTTGGTCCTCTCCCCACACAGTTTCATCTGCAAGACATCCCTATGTCTTTTCCCCTCAACATCATTTATAAAGATGCAAAAAAGCACTGGTCTGGAGCTTATCTCTGAGAAACCAGGCTCTTTACATCATGCTTCTCTACCCAGAGACACATCAATGTTCTTTGTTCCCTAAACCAATTCTTTATATACATGAACTTCCAACCCTACCCTATGTTCTCAATCCCATGAAAACTCATTACATAGATTAAAAAACCATTGAGCTCTTTCATTAAAGTTTCCCAACTTTTATTAATGACTAACATTTTGTTCCTCTTTATCTAGATTCCTACTTTCTTTCTCAGAGAATTCTAATAAGTAGGCAAGCATTCCCTTGTTTGAGCCATCTGGCTTTTTCCTTAATAGGGAATGTTTAGATTTTATAGCTGTCCATTAAAAATGAATATTTTTGTAACTATTAGATCTCAGGGAGATGGGGTTTAGACAAATCGTCAATAGATGCAGAATTCTGATTTTCAGGAGCTTTGTTAGTTACTAAAAGTGATTCCCAGCTACTCAGTCCTTTACACACATGCCACATGCACACACTCACCTCTGTCCCTACTCCTGTACAGACAGTTCGTAGTTACTATAACTGACCAGGTGACCAGCTGTTTTTTTCATAAAACTGTTTTGATGAAACCATTGCTTTGAAAACTAAAATGGTAGGAAGCAGCTACATGTGTTATTTAAATAAAATAACCCCAAGAAATTCTATTTGAGAGACGCTTTCATATAAAAATCCAGGAAACTTGCACTAGTATCTAAAAAAGAAAAAGGGGGAAAATGCCTTTTCACTCAGTGTTTTACTGATGATGTGTTTTCTTCCTGATTCTCTAGAGTACATTTGGTCTCAGCCAGATGTGCTCATCATTTCTGCCCCAGGGTATCGCCTGCCAGCTTGGTGCCCTCCTTGCAGTTGAGTCTTGCTTAATTAACACATTTGATGGTATTGTCGAAGTTCTGTATTGAATTTCTCCTTACCATTTTCCTATAGTAACTGCCATGCTCTCATTCCGCCTCTCGGATTCACTCCATCCAAACCTGTACTCCAATCTCTCCTAATTGACCGTTATCATTAACTCAATTGTTAGCTTACTCTAACCATAATGACTGTAAACAATTGTGATGATAAGCTATTCTTACAAGGGTTACTGAAACAATTTGGCTCACAGTAGATCAAATCCTCTTATTACAGGCTTGATCAGCCATTTCTTCAGGTCCACCTTGGAGTTTTTGTGAATAGGGAATGCATTTTCAATTATCCGGTCCAGAATTGGGGGCCATTTATGAGTAGACTACATTTTTTGGCCCATTGTATTCTTGAAATTCCTTCAGAACTCTTGGCTGCATGCCACCTGTATTAGTCTGTTTTCATGCTGCTGATAAAGACATACCAGAAACCGGGTAATAGATAAAGAAAAAAAGGTTTAATGGACTCACAGTTCCATGTGAGTGGCCTCACAATCATGATGGAAGGTGAAAGACACAAGGCATGTTTTACATGGTGGCAGGCAACAGAGCGGCAGGGGTTTCGCCTTATAAAATCATCAGATCTCATGAGACTTATTCATTCCCATGAGAACAGTAGGGGGCAACCGACCTCATGATTCAATTATGTCACACTGGGTCCCTCCTACAGCATGTGGGAATTATGGGAGCTACAATTCAAGATGAGATTTAGGTGGGGACACAGCCTAACCTTATCACCACCCCACTTTGACAATTAACTTATGTTTATTTTGTAAATTTAGCTTTGTGCCATGCTTTGCCTCCATAGAAGCCACATGACCAGGCCTTTCTTACTAACAAATCCTGATTCTATTCAGATAAGGATAGAAGGGGAAGACAGGGAAGACAGGTTCTTCCTGCAGCCTTAGGGGATGAGTCATGATTGATATGAGCTAGCCATGGTAATCCCATTCTGCTCTCATAGATACTCCTTTTCGTGGCCTCCATGCATCCGGGGTATTCATAGGTATCCTCTTATTATAGCTAATAAGAGGAAAGAAGATGTCTTCTGAAGGCTTCTAGAAAGGATTTTGATTCCAAATGAAAGGCCAGGTTTTCAGGAAGAGAAAGCCTTATTTCCTCTACTCATTCTTTCCTGCTTGGCATGCCAGTATGCAGGCTGGATGTCTGCAGTGGCTGTAGCTGTCTGACAAGTATGACGGAGTGGTCAAGAGGAACACAGAATGCTGACCCAGCAGCCTAACGTTTCTGTGCCCTGCACTAACTCCGTAGGAATCCATTTCTAGACTTAGTGTTAGGTAGGATAAATGAACAACTTCTCAGAAATCAGATTTGCTGATACTTGCATCCAAACACATTTTTAACCAATTTGGGCTTAACATAAAACGGTGTTTTAACCACAGTTTCCATCTGGGATTTAGGTTAGAATCAAGTTCTAGGTACTGGTTTTTAGGTATACTTATAAGTAAGAATCAAACATTTTAGAGGACATTTTTAGGAAGAAAATATCATCTGATACTCCGTGGTGGAAGGGGAAAAAAGGCGATTTGGTAATTCTTGGGAGCTGCAAGACCAGTTAGCAAAGAGAACAGTAATCACTGGGCAACTCAGCCAGAAGAGGCCTCCAAGAAGGGAACAAGCAATGAATGGGGCTTCTCTGGGCAGACAGAAGGAAAGGTCAAAAGCATTAAGGCAGGAAAGGCAGGGGCATCTCATGTATACTTTCCAAGATTGTGTGCCAGAATAATAACTATTTCAAGGGAGACAGTCTGCTATTTCAAGAGAGGCCAGTCTTGAACACTGGCCTGGGACTGTCCTGCCACTGGCTGGTGGTCCTTGCTCCTCTACCAGAGATGTAACAGAAGCTAGTGTCACAGGGCCATTTGTCTTCACCATCCCTCTTGGCTTTAGGGTGGGGAAGCAGGAAGTAGACAAGCAACCCAAATGGAGCGTCAAGTAACTTGAAGAATGTCCTGTAAAACCAGTACTATAAAACCATCAGATCTCATGGGACTTATTGACGCCCTCGAGAACAGTATGGGGAAACCACCCTCATGATTCAGCTATCTCCTACCAGGTCCCTACTGCAACACGTGGGAATTATGGGAGCTATAATTCAAGATGAGTGCAATTCAGTACTCAAGAATCTTTGAAATGGGAAAAATCTTCAATTTCTCTATATCCAAGCACATTTGGGGGAGAGGAGAATGAGAACAAACAGCTCCAGCAGGGACTGTAAGACAATTCTAGAGGTCCTGGTTTGGTAAGAGGTGTATTGTTTGATGTACACACTTTATATGTCTAAAAGATTAGTTGCCAACTTTTAAAAATCAGGAGATTTTACATAAAAATCGATGTTTCTGGGTGTGGTGCAGTGGCTCACGCCTGTAATTTCAGCACTTTGGGAGGCCAAGGTGGGTGGATCACAAGGTCAGGAGTTCAAGACCAGCTTGGCCAAGATGGTGATACCCCATCTCTACTAAAAATACAAAAATTTGCTGGGCATGGAGGTGGGTGCCTGTAATCCCAGCTACTTGGGAAGCTGAGGCAGAGAATTGCTTGAACCCTGGAGGTGGAGGTTGCAGTGAGCCGAGATTGTGTCACTGCACTCTAGCCTGGGTGACATAGCAAGACTCAATCTCAAAAAAAACCAAAAAAACAAAAAACAGAACTATGTTTCTGATCTCTTTAGCCATCCTGGCATTATTAGGCCTGCATTTCTGCATGACACACTGGTCAGGGCAGAGTAACTCTTGTCTCATTTTAGCGTAATGTGTTCTATCTAGTTTGCCACCATCACCCTCTCTTGATTGTCTCCATGACACCGAGGCTGAGTGTTAGTTTATCTATTATCACCCTTGCAGCGTTATTTTTCTCATGATTGAGACTGTCTCTCTCAAGAGTAGGAAAACAAAAGAAAAGATAGAGTGGGCGGCATGTTGCTGACACCCAGCCCACTTCATCATTAAAATTAGCTGCCTACCAGCACCTGTAGGCCTTAGAATTTGCAAACCCAACTGTAACTGTATAGTACAGACCACAAATGGAAATTTGTATCTGTGACACTTTCAGACTCATCCTTCTTGGAAGAGCGAGGTTGATAAGGTTGATTATTCTTACAAGGCGAAACATCTTTAATGCATGGCAATGGCTAAATTAATTCAGCTTTCCAGACCCCTTTCCTATAAGACAGCTAGCCTGACAAATGCCATTGCTAATCAGTGTATTGAATCATGGCAGGGAATTCACTATCTGGAGATCACAATTAGTGCTTTTCAACAGTTCCCACAGACTAAGATATGATTTGCAATCTTCATCTGGTGCTGAGGAAGTCCCGGGTGTCAGCAGTAGGACCTTTACTTTCTATTGGCAGAGGGTGCCCTACCAGGGCCATTTGCTGGGACAAAAGTCACTCGACCCCAATGCAAAAAAAGTAAACATATGGCACCATAGTCATGACAAAGTGGACTTGTTTTGGCTTTGAAGTGTACTGACAAGTTGCCTGCAGCCTGATCATCTCTCATGCTTCATAGTAAAATGCTGTCCTCATGGTGCCTAAAAAACTGCTGCTTTCCTCTTTGATTCTCTCCTAAGCATAATATATGTACTTAAAAAAAAAAAAAAAAGACCCGTTAATTCTGTTAATTGGTCAGACAATTAACATGTCCATTAAAAGAAAAGTGCTCTGTGGAACAAGGAGGCCTAGATAATTTTATGATGAAAGTGACAAATCTAAGAATCATCACTCTGTGGGGGCATTTGGTGCTTTGAGGTCAGCATGGTAACTTTGCTGGCATTCTGGCTGAAGAACTGGCTTAGGGCCTAGAATCTGGATGTCCATGAGTAATTGGGAAAGCATCTGTGAGTCCCCCCTACCTCAGCTGGGCAGAGATGTAATGAGCAGTTTGAAAGTTACAGGAGAGATGGGAAGGAAACCACCCGGGCTGTAGCCATCCCCTCCTGGAGCGACCGAGAAAAGCTCAGAGGTCAGCGTGTCATCCAGAACCGCTGCATCTCTGGTCGGCCATCTGAAAAAGCCCTCATGAGCTCAGATATGGCCAGAACCATGGCAGAGGGAAATTGTTTGAGCAGGTATAGCAAGGGCTGGGAAGATAAAAACGGGTCTGTCCTCTGAAGACAGAGCAGACCCAGAGCTCCCATGCCAGTGGGTTCTGGAGAACTGGCAAGGCAGAAAATTTAAAGGAGACAAAAATCATCGGAAAAGTCCCAAGGGTCCTAACACCAAATAGCTCATTAATGCTTGGAAAAAGAGTGAGCGAATGTTCATGTGAGTCAACATATTATGACTCTTGAATGGGACTGGCACAAAACCCTCGGGATTCACTTTTGCTGGGTTAGTAAACAGGAATTCCTTTAGGATCTTGCTGTTGAGAGCCAAAATATTTTGAGCAAAATACATCACACATCACTTTCTTCCCTGAGTCTATTGCACATGTCTTTTGGGTGTCAGTTTCTCAAGGTGCCATAACTTGGTTCACTAAGTGCTTCCACGCATGGCCTTGTAGGACCCTCCCAATAAGTAACCTTCTGGAGTTGACAGAAGTGTAAGGTATATTGTCGAGTTGAAATGAGGAAACTGAGGCCAGTATAAGAAAATGTAAGTCTGATTTATTCAGTTCCCGGGCGAGGTTCTATGGTCCAAGTAAGGGCCAGAGAAGTCGCACTTAACTTTTTAGGGTAAGGGGTTTTATAAGGAGTGAAGGCATTTGATTGGATATAGGGGAGACAAAGCATAGGGCACTTGATTGGATATTGGGACCCAGGAAGTGGAGTGAGGGCATTTGATTGACATAGGGAAGACAAAGCATAAGGCACTTGACTGGATATTGGGACCCAGGAAGGGGAGTGAAGGCAGTTATTACTGGTAGGTAGGTGGGATTTTTGGTGAGTAAGCTGCCTTGGGAAAAATGACCTTGACGGGGCAAAGTGCTTATCGGGCAAGGGAGTGCTATCAGGCAAGGCTTGTCGGGGCTTTCTGAAAATTTTTTGGGCGGGGGTTTTCAGCGGGGGCTGGGTATCGGGTGCAGAGTGGTGAGGTAATTCCCTGTTGCCGGGAAGGATGGGCGTGTCTGAGCTCCTGGCGAGGCGACCGACCTTACAAGAAGTATTTTAATTTTCAAGTGAGTGAAACTGAAGATCAGTCAAGGGATTGGCCAGAGTCAGGCTCATAAGTGGGAGACCAGGACTTGAACCCAATTATCTGATTCCAACTGCAGTGCTGTTTCTGCTCTCAGAGGCTGAATGCTTTCCCAAGATGAGGATGGTGTGTCACAAAGAATTATCCCTTCCTGTCCATCGTTTATCTTCAGAAGTGGAAAATGGAGAGTTCCGTGGAAGTTAGGTCTCTTGTAGTTGCTCATTTGAAACAAAGTGCTGTTTAGAATAAAGAAGCCTGGACACGCAGGAGATGTGGTGATCAACCTCCCTGAGGCTATTCTAAAAGTTAAGTAGAGGGTCCTTTGAACCCAGGAGGTCGAGACTGTAGTGAGCCGTGATTGCGCCACTACACTTCAGCCTGTGCAACAAAGCGAGACCCTGTTTCTAAAAGATAAATAAATAAAAACAAATCAAATAAAAAATAGAAATAAGGATATTTATAAATGAAAATAAAATGTTAAATATTAAAGAATTTAAAATTGAAAAAAAAAAGTTAAGAAGGCTTCATAAATTGCCTCGACTCACTCCTAATATCTCTTTAGGCTTTTATTACCCATGTATCTATATTATGTTTAGGTGTAGTTACAGCTTTACATCTTCTAGAAGTAACAGATTTATGTGTTTTCTGCCTACAACAAAAAATGGCCACATTTTCTGCCTACAACAAAAAATGGCCACACTCTTTTCATTTGTCCTATAACCAACTCCTTCAAATGCTGCTTTGCAAAGTGAGCAGTTCCCCTTTCCTGCCCTAAAATAATTTCCCAGTAGCTATACCATTTTAGTTCAGTTAGAAATTCATTCATTTGTGGTGCACCTCTGGGCTAAACTCCCTTTAGAAAACACCTCTCCCAGTATTTGTTCTCAAGTATTATGAACACATTAAAAAGCTGGACCAGGGAGGCCAGGCACAGTGGCTCACACCTGTAATCCTGACACTTTGGGAGGCTTACACGGGTGGATCACCTGACGTCAGGAGTTCGAGACCAGCCTGGACAACATGATGAAACCCTATCTCTACTAAAAATACAAAACAAAAAAATTAGCTAGGGGTGGTGGCAGGTGCCTGTAATCCCAGCTACTCAGTAGGCTGAAGCAGGAGAATACCTTGAACCCAGGAGGTGGAGGTTGCAGTGGGCATTGCACTCCAGCCTGGGCAACAAGAGGGAAATTCTATCTCAAAAGAAAAAAAAGAAAAAAAAATTGGGCCAGGGATCACACAGTGAAGTGACCACTCTACAGGCCAGGGTGTCACACAGTGAAGTGACCACTCTACAGGCCAGGCAGGTAATGCAAAGAATGGAGTGGGCTGGATGTAAGAAAACCAGCCCTGTAAGAGTAATGTAAAAGGAAACTCCCTCAGCCTCTGCATGGGGCAATAGGAAGTAGTGGGGACTGAGGATAAAGCCCGATGCCACTTCTCAGCTTTGACTCATGACGCTGTGTGAGAATATAGGTCAAATGTTGCCAGATCTTCTGGTTTTCCAGTGAAACCTGGAAGTCGATATTTGAACGTAATGCCTCCTGACTTTTTATGTTGTAACTCATTAAAAGAATTTTAAAACACTTTTCGTACTAAATGAAACACATCTGTAGTCAAGTGATGGTTGCAAAGATCGACTTGGGAACCTGTAGGCCCATCTCAGAAACCCCATCACTCCTCATTTCTTTAATATGAACCCTTGGCATTTCCACAGTCTTACGTAAAACACTGGGTAAATGCAGCTTTGAGAACCCTCCCTCTTTCCAACCAGATTACTGTCTTTAAACCCTTGCTGTAGACATTCTGGGTTCAAATTGGCCTTTATGATGCATATTAGAAACTAAGTTGGAGTGTGACCTTGGCAAAGATAGAGGACCGTTTCCTCATCTGTAAAGTGAGGCAGACAAGCTTGAGGGCCTCCAGGGGACGCTTCTGAGTTGATGCCCTTGCAGTGCCCTGTGAGATGGTGGCCACCAGCTTTGGGATTGAGCCTGTGTTAATTCGTATGCCAACTGCTTAGGACCTGTAGAAATTGGGGCCCATCTCCTTCACTCCTCTGAGCCTCAGTTCTCTGTTTGTAAAATGGGGATGATGATGATCTGCAGTGAGTGGTAAGGCTGTTCGCAGGACTAGAGGAAAGGTTTGTAAAGATCTTGACACAGAGCGCTAAATCAGTGTCACCATTAAGTTTCTGTTTTCCATGGAAGATAAATGAACTGGCTTGCCATGGAACTCCAGTCTCTGCCTTTCTCCCGTCACATGGCTGTCTGCTCGCTGTGTGTCTGTGTCTTCACATGACATCCTCTCTGCATGTGTCTGTCTCTGTGTCTCTTGTCTTCTTATAAAGACACCAGTCATATTGGATTAAGGGCCTACACAACTCCAGTATGGCCTTGTCTTACCTGACATCCTAATTACCTCTACACAAACCCTTTTTCCAAATAAGGTCACCTTCACAGGTTCTAGGAATCAGGACTTCAGTGTGTCTTTTAGGGGGATACAATTCACCTGGCAACAGTGATCTCAGGCAAGTCATTTAACCCTCACAATGTCATTTCCATCTTTTGTCTGCCTCAGCCATCTCTTGGAGCAGATGAAATGCATTAATGTTGGGAGAAACATTTCTATAAAGCATAGAGCACCTTTATAGTTGTATGGGAGCTTGTTCTCACCCTGGAAGGGATGTGGTAAGGTCAGAGATGATGACTGCTGAGCGTGTGCGTTCCTTTGGAGCTATCATAAAAATAAAAGCTTGTAGCATTTATTATTAATAACCTGTTTACTGGATCCCTGGAGGCCAAGGAGCCTGCTGATGGGGATCCTTTGACACTCTTCTCATTTTTCCTACTCCTGACCACTTCCTCTCCTGAAAGCATGTCTGTGACTCCTGGCTTGAAAGGAAAATGAATGCATTGTTTTCCCTCCCAAAGAAAATAAACGTATGCAAGGGTCACAACAAATCTGTCTCAAGGTATTTTGCTTTTCAAATCCATGCTGATTGCCTGACTTGGTTGCCTGTTAGCCCAAAGGATACGTTTCCTTGGGTTTAAGATCTCTTTGTTTCTGAAGGTTTAAAAAAATGCATGTCTGGTCTGTATGAACTCAGGTACCATTTGCTTTGGGCAGGGTGGAGGGCTTCTCTGCATTCTTGGCGTTTCAACCTCTCCGTCTTCACAGCTGCCCTTTCTTGTCTGCCTTTGGAGTTCTTCTTATCCTCTTTATAGGGCCATTTTGTTTGGCTTTCTATAACTTTTCCTTAACTGCCATTTCCCTCTCTACTTTTCTGCCCCATTTTTCTCCTGCTTTTCTTCTTCGCATCTGCTCCTATTCCAGAATGCAGTTGTCCCTCCCTCTCCCACTCATGTCCTTTCTTTCATCCGATTTGGATGGGCTCCTTGGCTAACCTCTGGTTAATTTCATTCTGGGAGCCATTCAAGCTCTCCAGCCCACAGTGTACCCTACCAGTCTTCTGTGACAGTTTATAATCTGTTTTATGGACCTGAAAACGATTCAGTATCCTGGCTCCCTAAAGGAGACTGCTGATGCTAAATTGAATGTGGAGGGTCTTGGTGGTGGAGCTGCTCTTGATGGACAGCTGCTTATTTATGTCCCTCTATTTGTTGATAGATTGTGTTGCTGTGATTCAGGGATTCACATGAGAGTGGTGGGGCATAGTGGGGAGGGGCAGAAGGCAGGCTATCTGCCCAGGGCCTGTGAAGACAGCACGAGCCCTAACGCCAGCCTCATGGACTAGGAGAGGGAAGAAGGGACTCTTTCTGTTCTTCTCGAAACGTAGGAACTTCTTTTACAAATCAATTATTTGATAACAGGGTGGGAAGGTACTCCATTCACTGGTTCAATAATTACCTTTTTTTTGAGACTGAGTCTCACTGTTTCCCAGGCTGAGGGCAGTGGCGTGGCCTTGGATCACTCTAAACTCTGCCTCCTGGGTTCAAGCTCAAGCGATTCTCGTGCCTCAGCCTCCTGAGTAGCTGGGATTACAGGCATGCGCCACCACACCCAGCTAAGTTTTGTATTTTTAGTAGAGATGGGGTTTCGCCGTGTTAGCCAGGCTGGTCTGGAACTCCTGACCTCATGTGATCTGCCTGCCTCAGCCTCCCAAAGTGCTGGGATTACAGGGGTGAGCCACTGCGCCTAGCCAACAATTACTGTTTGAGCTTAGTCCTGGGAGTATGTGAGGTAAAACATTTTCTTCAAACTGGAAGATCTCATTGGTCAATATAAGAATAATTATAGAAGAAAGGTGTGATTTCAGGCTGTGCTTAGCACTGTGGAGTATAACCCGACCTCCTCTCTTGGGAGGCGGAGGGAGAGGACTGAGGGGTTTCCTGTGAGACAAGGACCTTGAACTGAGAGCTGAGAGGTAGACAAGGACTAACCAAGGGAAGGTGGAGAGGATGGGGTTCCAGGCAGAGGAAAGCACAAATGCAAAGGCCTTTAGGGCAGGTCGACCTTGGAGCATCTGAAGCTCTGAAGACAGGACTTGAGAGCTGGAGAGCATAAAGGCTGAATGGCCCAGGACCCAAGAGAGGGAGGTAGAGGCCATGCTTATTCTGGAAGAGCAGGGACATGTTGAAAAATGCAAAAAGGGGCGGGGCACGGTGGCTCACACCTGTAAACCCAGCACTTTGGAAGGCCAAGGTGGTCAGATCACTTGAGGTCAGGAGTTCAAGACCAGTGTGGCCAACATGGTGAAACCCATCTGTACTAACAATACAAAAATTAGCCGGGCATGGTGGTGCATGCCTGTAATCCTAGCTACTCAGGAGGCTGAGGTGGGAGAATTGCTTGGACCTCGAGTGTGGAGGTTGCAGTGAGCCTAGATTGTGCCACTGTACTCCAGCCTGGGCGACAGAGTGAGACTCTGCCTCAAAAAAAGAAAAAAAAAGGAAAAATGATCTGAAACCCTACTAGTCACTCTTCTGAATGGGTATCATACTATATTTACACATTTTAAACTTCTCTGAGCTATAACATGTACAGTAAAGTGCATAAAGTGTATTTATCTTAAGTGTACACCTCACTGGATTTTTGCATGAATAGATTCTATGCCTACAAACTTGAGATTTCCGTTCTCTAATGTAATGTTATATCACAAAAATTTTGCACTGTTAAGGGCACTTCAGGACTATGAAACATAGAGACCAAATACAATTCTACTGCACGGGGCTTCTTAATTTGTCCATACTCAGTGTGTACATTTCTTTTGTGTTGATTTTTCCTGACTGTACTGTGCACTGAACATCATTGTGGATAAATGTTGGTGCCTATCTGGTTATCCTAGAAATCCTGGAAATGAAACAGGCATATAGGTGAGGCTCTTGATATATATTGTCAGATGACTGAAAGATTCCTTTTTTACTCCAGGATTTCCAATGGTATGAAAACATTCCCAAATCCCCTCTGCAGGGTTGTCTCTTCAACCTGGGTCTCTCACTAGAGGACCATGCCGCTCCTGCCCTGCTCCCTTACATCTAAGTCTGAACAAAGAAAAATTCTCAAGTAAAGAGTTGTCAGTGCATGTTTGACTTGGTGGGGAAAGACTGACCTGTGGGCCGTGGGCCCCTCCTGTAGATGGGGATGACCCTAGGAACAAAGTCTGGGGCTCTGGCTCATGTGCCTCCCCCAGTAGACTTGTCAGTAGAAGAGCTTTTCAAGCCATAGAAAGAGGTAAACATCCTGTCCACCTCAACTGGGCTTCTCAATTGTCCCTCTGCTATTTCTCTCCCCAGTGGACCAACCTATTCCGTATAAGGTGCAGATACTCAGTATTTGTGTTTGTTGAATTACTAAAGATATAGTCATTTCTTAAGTGATACTGCCTAGTATAATTTCCTCTCATTATTATTTTTTTCCAGTCTCTCTCTCTTTCTCTCTCTCCCTCCCCACCCCGTGTGTGTGTGTGTGTGTGTGTGTGTGTGTGTGTGTGTGTGTGTGTGTGTGTGTAGAGGAGAGAGAAAATAAATATCACTCTAGAGAAGGTAAAATTCTATTGATCTCTTTGGCTCAGCCTTTCTCTCAAAGCAGCAACTCCTTACAGGGTTTCTGGGCTTCTCCAGCTGTTTAAAATGCCTGCCTCCTGTGCGCTTCCTTGTTTGTATGTCTTAGCAAAGTGGAAAATTCAAAGGAAGGTGTTTTGCTTTTTCCCTGAGCAAGAATGCCGAGCAGGGAAGTGCCTCCACCCGGTGTTCCTAATGGAGCTTGCTCTTTGCAGACTGGCTGTGAGCCCAGGTTTACAGAAATTCACTGCAGACAAATCCATTCTGCCACTTTCTGTCTTGGGAACAGATATGGCAGAATCCCAGTGGGTCATTCCATCTGTCCCCTGGAGCTGGGATTACTTTCTACCTTATAGCTACAATGACTTTTTCAACACAACTTTTAAATAAGCCATAAAATGGAAATATGCCTGGCAAGTGGGGAAATATTCTATTGCTTGAAAAGGCCCATAGAATCAAACAGCTTGGAGGGAAACAAATAAAGAGAACAATATAAAAGCAACAACAGGGAACAAATCGCTGCTTATTTTGTCCCTCTTTCTCCCAGCACAAGGCCCACCTAGTCCTTAGTCCTCCCCAGTGACAGTGGGTTCCATGTAGGTTTTAACTCGCAGGCCTGAGATAAGGAGGGCCTGCCCCAGGTAGTTCCCGGGTCCACTGGAACTGGGAGGAAGCCCCCAAGTGTGTGATTGGAACACAGAGAGGGAGGAGTCAGAGCAGGGGTGGTAGCAGAGAAAAAAAGGAATGGACCATTGCAGAGATATCATTAAGAGAGAAGACCCAGTTTTAGGATATTAAGAATGGTAGTGAAGAAACCCAGGAGAAGGCAGTGAGGATGCGGGGTTTTAACTGACCAGCAGTTCAGGGAGTGAGGTGCATCTGGTGCTCCATTTTGGCAGCTGAGAAATGCCTTGGCAAGAGGGACAGGGCTGGGCCGAGATGCTGTTCCAGATGAACCACCTGGCACATTGCTGAGCTTGGCAATGTACAAAATGCATAGCACATGGTATCTGCCCTCAAAGAGCTTTTAATCTAGCAAAGGAGACTAATATATGCAACAGATTGTATAAAACAATGTGTGATAAGGTATCCTAGTATGGATAATAGACAGGAACTTTTATTGGTGCTTAGACGGAGGAACTAGTTTTGACTGATACAGTTAAGGAGGATTTCCTGGGAGGAAAAGGATTTGTGCTAAGTCTTGGAGAAAGAAAGAGATTTGGACAGGACTTTCAAAGCATTTCAGATTCTGACTCTGTGACATTTGCCAATATTTAGTAAGGTGGTTTCTGCTAGGGTGACCCCTTAGAGTTTGGGTAGTTGCTCCTAAGGATTAGGAAAAAAACAAAAAACAAAAAAAAAAAAACAGTGTTTCTCTACGGCAAATGCAGAGAATGTGCGTTTGGTCTCCACCTAGGCAAGGACAGCTGCTATTTGACCACTGATCGAGACTCTCAGTCATGCAGCTCAGAAGCCCGATGTTGTCAGCATTCTGAGTGTGGATCTCTCTTTCCTGAGAGGATGCACAGTTACCAAGTTCAGGGGATGAATGTAGAAAACCAGAACCCTGTACTGTGTACTCAACTGACAAATGAATGGGCACATGGGTGGGAATATTCATTAGCTTATGTGACCAGCTCTTGTTCTCTCCCATATAGGCAGATCTGTGAGCAAAGGTGACTTATAGGCAACAGAAGTTACTGTGGACTACAGGTTGGATCTTTGTCTCTTCCAATCCTCAAATTGAACTGTGGTCCCCAATATTAGAGATGGGCCTAATGGGAGGT
Source organism: Ateles fusciceps (assembly GCA_036589455.1). NCBI lineage: Eukaryota > Metazoa > Chordata > Mammalia > Primates > Atelidae > Ateles > Ateles fusciceps. Next base: position 1,439,762 of record JAZHEH010002656.1, read on the forward strand.
GTTTGGGTTATGGGGTGGATTGCCCACGAATAGACCAGTGCTTTTCTTGGGGTAAGTTCTCACTCTGTTAGTTCCCTCTAGAGCTGGTTGGTAAAAAGAGCTTGGCACCTCCCTACCTTTCTCTCTTCCTCTCCTGTCGTATGATCTGCACACCCTGGCTCCCCTTCACCTCCTGCCATAAGTGGAAGCATCCTGGGGCCCTCACCGGATACAGATGCCACTATACAGTCTGTAGAACCATGAGCCAAACAAACCTCTTTTCTAGAAAAATTACCCAGCCTCAAGTATTCCCTCATAGCAACACTGTAAATACGGAGTAAGTGGGGCTGGAAGGAAGAAGGAAAGGGGATTTAATGGCACTAGGCAGAAACAAACTAGATATCTTGATCTCTCAGCCACCTCTGATCTCTTCTGTGAGAACAGAATGCATGACACCAGAACAGTAAAGGTCTAAAGACTGTAACCCCAACATACCTATCTGCATTAGAGGTAGACTTACCACTAGGGCCAGGATACCAAATGGCCACTAGATAAGGCCACTCAGTCCATCTGCCCACCTACATAACCTCTCTTCCCCTTCTCCTCCCTGCTAAAGCCAGTCCTTCCACCCCAGCTAGATCCCATCTCCTCTTAACTACTAGAGACATTGCTCTACCAATTCTCCACTTCTCATCTTATTTCTTTTTCTTCATTGAGTCAATCTCAGGAGCGTACAATCATCTGTTATTTTTCACTTCTTAAATAAAAGTCTTCACTTGGACTCATTTTTCCTGCCAGCCAGTCCCCAACATCCTTTCTCCTTTTTTTCAGCAAAGCTTTACAGAGAGTTGCCTTCTCACTGGTACCTATTCCTCTACTTCCTTTCCCTCTTAAACTCACTCTAGTCTGACTCTCACCACTTCCTTACAGAATCTACCCTTGGCCAAGTCACTGATGACCTCCACGTTGCTCATTCAGCAGCCAGTCCTCAGTCCTCCGTCCTCCCCCTCACTTGACCTATTAGCATCATTGGACAGAATGGATCATTCCCTTCTCTGGGTGACCTGCAGTTGCATCTCATTATCCACCACCCTGCCCTCACTGTCTTTGCTCAGGACATGCAGATCTCCAGGCTTCTCCTCGTGCAGGCCAGGTGTGCTCTTGCCCAGGACCTTGGCATAGGCGGTTCCCTCCTTGCAGAGAGCCCCGTGAGTCACTCCTTCACCTCCTTCAGGTCTTTACTCAAATGTTACCTTCTCAGTGGGGCTGCCATCCATGCAGCACTTACATTACAAAAGGCGTATGTCTGGTTACATTGTAGGTTCCCAAAGTCCATGGCCTCTCTGATCAGAGTCCATTTCTCCTGCAATCCCAGGGGACAATCATGTAGAACCTCCCTCCTCATCTGTATGGGTTTTATAAAAGACACAAAAGAAGTTGCTGGAAATGTCTATGTTCCCATATAGAATGTGAGTTTTAATTATTTTAAAATTATGAACAAAACCTCAGAGAAATGCTTTGAAAACTATGTGTAGTTCTGAGGATGTCCTCAGTAAATGTAAGAACTTGGTGATTAGAATTAATATTAGAGCCAGACTTGGAACCTAAATGATTAGATGACTTCCAGACATCTGAGCTGTCCAGGCTTGTGAGAAGAATGGAGGCAGCAGTGATGAGGAATGGGGTGGGGGAGATGAAAATTAAAAGGCTCTTAAAAGAGGGATGGAAAAAAGGAGAGGGAAATGGCTTAGCGATTAAGAGCATTGGTTTTAGCGTCAAGACAGCCTGGAGTCCAGCAGTGGCTCAGACACTTAGTAGCTGTGTGACTTTGGGCAAATTGTTTAACCTCTCCGAACCTTGGCTACTTTATATAAAAATAGAGTTAATTGGGCCTTCCCCTCAGGACGTCAATGATGAAATGAGATCTCGCATATGAAATACTTCTTGCAGTTCACAGCATATTGGAAGTGCTCTGGAAACAGGGGACTCTGGTGTTCTTGTTGCTGTGGTGCAGGCTCTGAGGATAGGCAGAGGCCAGAACAGATGGTGAGATAAAGGTTACAGATGAGATGAAGTCTATAAGATGTGATCCTCAGGCCCAAATCATTATAGAGCAGCAGCAGCAGCAGCAGCAACAACAACAGGTCCTGATGACCAGTATGGAGCCACAGCTGGAAGTGGGCTTGCAGAAGGTCAGGTTTCCCTGGGAAATGCATTGCGAGACTTGAGATTTGAATGCAGGGGGCTTCTCAGGGGATGCTCTTGGGAACGATGCCAGGAGGAGTGAAGGAAGCAGGACTGCTCAGAGCAGGAGGATGAACTGCTGCGCAGTTGCAGCCAAGGCCTTTGCCAACTTATGAGGAGTTCTAGAGCTAGGGTAGCCTTTTAAGAAGTCTCAGTAGAGACAAGGGGATCAGGCCTAATGCCCCAGCACACATTGGGCAGGCTGCCCCTGGGGAAGGGGCATTGCCTTGGGTGAGGCAGGCTCTACTAAGCCTACAGCAGCCAACACTGCCCACGGCTGGGTGAGTGAGGGCTTGGTTCTGAAGGGTGAGCCGGGCAGCACACCACAGTATCCACTACAGGGCTGGTTTCTGTTTCTCCACCTGAGTCCAGAGCCAGGGAATTGAAAATATTTAAATCTCTGCTCAGGTGTTAGAATGTGAACCTAAATTTTGTGAAGGAGGACTCAACTATGCCCCCAAATTCCTCACATGGGCAAACATTTAGTTAGGCATGAACTCCAACTCTGGGGAATAGAATTTAACAGACAAGGAAGGAAATGGTCATGATTTTCAAAGGGTCCTCCCCCTCCTTCCATTTGATTCCTTAAAGAGTGGCTATGAAGAGAAAGCTTAGATCTACCCTATAGCTGATGGCCTGGGAAACCCTGAGCTGGGTCACCAAGGTAAGTGTGTTTCTGATGTGAAGTCTGGGACTGGAAATGCCCAGGAGCAGCTCCTCCTTCATAGCCTTGTGATACTAAGGTGGGGCTTCATACCAGCTTCTTGATTTGAAATCAGCATTTAAATGAGATTCTACCAGCAGCTGTCTGTGGCTCTAATGGGAGAGCCTGTGGCATCTCTTAGATGATTTCCATAGTGTCAGATGCCCTGTTTGGCTAACCACTCTTTCAAACAATACTCATTTAGGCGTGCACACACACGCACACACACACAGCGTAGACAATACTCACAAACACTCTTGTGCACACAACCTTCTCCCACCTCTTCTTTGTGTGCACTGGAATGGAGAGAAGTGTACACAGGTGGGTGAGAACAAGTGATTGTTGAGAGGAGAGAGCTGGCCTAGAGATAGATAGGGAGTGAGAATGAGCCCACTAGCACAGCTTAGAAACACCACGCACGTAGAGCGTCAGAGTCTCTTCCATCTGCGAAACTGCCTCTTCCCAAGTGCTCCCTCACATGTCACCCCATGTGACAGTTACTTAAGCATTCACAGGATTTGCTTTCTCAAACTGGCAACTTGTCACTTGATTTTACTCTGGCGTTTACCTTTGTAGGCAATTTTCTCTGTGTGACTATGGATTCACCTTTGGTATTTGAACTACATTTGTGAAAATTTAATCTGATAGACGAGATCATTACTAGAGACTCTGCCTTCCTAAGACTCCACGTGTGGCAAAGGTAATGAAGCAGTATACCAACTGCATTTACAAAATCCCAGGGTGCACCACACTTTCTGCATCCTCTTCAGTATTCATTTTGTAGTTGTCTTAAGATATATGTCCCCGTGTCCCATGGCTGGGATTTGAGAGTTTGTCTTCCTGTTTCTATGCTGTTTGTTGTTCATAATTTAACATATCCTTGGATACTGACAGATACTTTCCCTTCAGGATTTCGCAGACTTGAAGAACAGATCATCCTCTCACTTTATATACCGGATGATGGTTATGACCATTTGCTTTTTTTCGCTCCTTTGAAACACTTAAATGTTGTTCCATCTTTCTCTGATTTTAATAATTAGAAGTAAATTATGCCTAGGATCATATAACCTTGATGGACCCTGACCCAGTGGAAAGGTTTCGATGTGGTTCATATTTGAAACTGCTTGCAGTCTGAAAATACCGGCCCCATCATTTCAGGGTCATTGTGATGTGCCATGTGAATTGCAAAAGTGAGTCCTTCTGTTACATCCATCTTGATTGCACCTGCATAGAGATTGTCAAAGGCAGACCCTTATTTTTAAATGAAAAAGACAGAGAGTTACAAATATAGTAGAAACCTTTTATGATGCTGATTTTAGCAGACAGGACTAACATCTGTGTTAGAAGCAAACTGCATTATATCCTATTTCTTATTATAGTAGGAGGTAATTATTGTGTTCTAGGGGAAATTACTTGACTCCAGGGGTTCTTCCACCATTTTCTATTAAGAAAGCCATGAAGAAATGAGCCCCCCTGTTTTTCTGTATAATTCTGGGTTATTGGAGACTACGGTTATTGAATTATATTTAGGAGGCCATGATTATTGTAGTGTATTTGGAATTGGTCATGTTATGGGTCTGTAAGAATTTAATACACTGGTGTATTAATTAGGAGGTAGGGAGGCTCACTTGAAAGGGGAGATTATTCTTGGGGGAAGAGGCCAGCCTCTTAGGCATAAAATAGAAACAGAGAGGGCAAGCCTTGGTTGAGCAACAGGAGGAGACAGCCCACTTGGCCATAAGCCTGTAGGTGTTCATATGGGACCAACAGGGAAGTAGCCCAGGAGCTGGCAACCCAGAGAGTAAGGCAAGGTGACTCTAAGTTGTGTCAGTCCTTTGGGTACCTGTCTTAGTCTTTGTAAGCCAAAGCAAGTTTCTATTTTATATTTGCAATACCTTTAGCATTTATCTCCCTTTTGATCTTCCTTAATGCTTAGCAAAATCTTTTAAATACTTCAGCCAGACTTCCTGTCCTTTCTGTAAGGAACTATGTTTAAGGATAACCAATAGTCCCAGCTGATGAGGGGAATGTTCTACTTTACAGAAGAAAACCAGCTAATAATAATAAGAATTAAAAAATATTTTTGCCAATCTCAATGGAATTATTGATTTTGGCAAGTATTATTAACTTGCAGGAAAATCACTGGATATGAACCTACTTGGGAAATAAGCATTTGTTATATTACCAAAATTATACCAACTACACATATTACCTTCTGGTCTAAAGAGGAAAACATAACTGTAATACAGGAAAGAGATTGCTATCACTCTAATGCAGTAACTGTAGCATCGCTGATGATGTAACAGCTTGACGTTCTATGTCTTTGATGTAATTGAATACAACTACAGAACATCACTGCTGTCTTCTTGACAAACATGTTTAAAATTAATCTGTCAAATCTTTAGATAGGTATTTCAATGTCCAGGGAATACAAGGGATAGAGAAACAAGCTCAACATCACCATGAGGAAGCAATCACACAAATCCAGTGGGTTGGTGCAAAAGTGATGGCAGTCTTTTGATGTTTTAATGGCAAAAACGGCCATTACTTTTGCTTTTGCACCGACCTAATAGAAGCTGAGACATTCTGCAGGACTACTGGCTTGGCGCCTTCACAAATCAGGGTCAATGGGGAGAACTTGCTAGATTTAAAAATATTTAAAAGGACATGACAATCAAGTGTAATCATCCTTGATTAGATTAAATTGGAGGGAAATTTGAATATGATAAAAGCATTAGATGATATTAAAATGTACTACAATGGAAAAGAATAAATCAATGACTGGAAAAAATGCTGTAGGATAATGTGCAACCTAAGGCCTCATATTGATAAATACACGTTTACGTATATTAGAAAGAGAACCAAAAGAAAATATGTCCTAAGATTGTAACAGTTGATTTCCAGGTAGTAGAAATATGACAGTTTGGTTTGATTTTTAGTTTTTATTTGTCTATATTTTGTAATTTTCTGTAATGCATGGAGGCTGCTTCTGTTATTATTTATTTTTGAGCCAGAGTTTTGCTCTTGTCACCCAGGCTGTAGTGTAGTGGTGCGATATTGGCTCACTGCAACTTCTGCCTCCTGGGTTCAAGTGATTCTCCTGCCTCCGCCTTCCAAGTAGTTGGGATTACAGGCACCCACCACCATGCCTGGCTAATTTTTGTATTTTTAGTGGAGACAGTGTTTCATCATGTTGGCCAGGCTGGTCTTGAACTCCTGTCCTCAGGTGATCTGCCTGCCTCGGCCTCCCTGCTTCTGTATTTTAAGAAATCACTATAAATAAAACATATCAAAAAGGAATTAAGATTTTATTTTATATGATGAACTGCTGGTTCTTTTGGAAGTTGAGTACTTTTAAAATAAATTTTAATTTGGGAGTAATTTTAGATTTACAGAAAAGTTGCAAAGAAAGTACAGAGAGTTCCTGTGTATCTTTCACTCCATTTCCCTTAATGTTAACATATTATATAACTACAACACATTTGTCAAACTAAGAAATTATCATTGGTACATTATTATTAATTGAATTCCCAGCTTTATATCCAGATTTCATCCCTTTTTCCGCTAATGTCCCATTTCTGTTCCACGACGCCACACTGCATTTAGTCATCGTGTCTCCTTTATCTCCTCTGGTTGGTGCCAGTTTTTCAGCCTTTCCTTGTTTTTCATGACCTTGACAGTTTTGAAGAATACCGCTCTGGTATTTTGTAGAATGTCCCTCATTTTAAATTTGTCTGATGTTTTTCTCATAGTTAGACTGGGTTATAGCTTTTGTGAGTCATTCTGTGGAGGTCAAGGGCTCTTCTTCTTGCATTATATCATGTTGACGTGGCTTACCGCTCGTGAAGTTAGCCTTCATCACTCGGTTAAGGTAGTGTCTTCTAGGTCTCTCCACTATTTTTCTATTGACTGGTTTTTAAAGTTACTATTTTTCCTTTTCCATACTTTATTCTGTAGAAATGAGTCACTGAGTCCAGCCCATATGGTTTTTTTTTTTCCAAACCACCCCCCTACAAAAAAAAAAAACAGAGCATGGTTACTTTTAGCTGAGCTAAGAGGAGTTAATTTTTGCCCACTTTTGAAAGAGACATTGCCTGGTTAACAATACACACTAGAGTGGTGGCATTGTTGGAGATGGTGCTGAAGGCAGAGGCCCCTAAGGGAAAGTGGTCCCTGGGTTATAAAGCCGAGTCCTTGGATTGCCTCTACAGCTACATACTGACCTCTGCCAACCTGCAGATCTGTTTCCGGCTAAATTAGAAAAGCATGAACTTCACTTTATTCAAGGAGTGGTCTTCCCTTAGAGGAGCTATTTATTCTTTCCACAGAGCTTTCATTGCTCTGGACCAGGCTGAGCAATTGCTACTGGAGAAGAAACTACAGGAAAAAGGAAAGGATGGTAGCAAGAGTGAAAGAAAACTGCCAGCCAACTTCTCTTTCCTGGTGGACATCCCTTCCCACTTTGGGAAATGGGATTTATGCTGCCATTAGCCACATAAGATTTCAGAATTGCCCTTGGGGGGCACCCTAGATGTGCAAGTTATGTGACATACCAGCAGTCTGTTTCACAGTACACAACCGGGGCACTGAGGGGCCTCGGAAACATCCTCTGCTTGGGAGAAGCACAGAACAAAAGGAACCACTTTGGATTTGGAGAGCCACATAGGGGCATCTTAGTCTCTCTCCAGTTCTCTGCTCATGAGCTCTGTTGGACTGCCAGTTAACAGAGCATTCTGGAACCTTCTAAAATGGCCACAGTGTAGGCTGGGCACAATGGCTCATGCCTGTAATCCTAGCACTTTGGAAGGTCAAGGTGGGAGGATTGCTTAACCCCAGGAGTTCAAGACCTATTTGGTCATCACAGTGAAATCCCTGTCTCTACAAAAAAAAAAAAAAATTTAAATGTAAAAAGTTAGCCAGGCCTAGTGGCATGTACCTGTCTGTAGTTCTAGCTATGCAGAAGTCTGCGTCAGGAGGATTGCTGGAGCTCAGGAGGTCAAGGCTGCAGTGAGTCATGATCATGCCACTGCACTCCATCCTGGGTGACGAAGTGAAATCCTGTCTCAAATAAAATATAGACATAAAATAACAAAATAAAATAAAATGTCCAGAGTGGCCCTCAGCAGGTTCATGAGAAGCAAAGCCAAAGCAGTTACATTATCTTCAGAATGACTTGGTTTATTATTATTTTTTAATCCTAGGTCTTGCTGGTTTCCTGCAACTTTACCCAGTAGAGGGCTGTGTGCTGTGCCTTTTAGTTTTCTGTGGCATGAGAATCCTGTCGTGATATTTAGATGGGGTCTTCTCCATGGACACAGAGCTTCACAGATTCATATGTTCCCTTATATCTGTTTTCCTTCCATCTCTCTCATCCACCTTCCTTCTCTCCCTTTCTCCCTTTCTTCCTTTCTTGATTATGGGTATTATTATGTAAGAAGTGAAGGTATCTGCTTCAGGCTAACACTAAACAGTTCTTAGGAGATTTTCATCAAACTGGGGGGATGTCTCAGGTATATTACAATTCTACCAAAATCCTTTTACCTTTAGAGAATTTGGAAATGAATGTAAATTTACAGAATTTTACATTCAATAGCTTTTTCTAGCCATCTCTTCTTACTACTCTAGATATAGACCAAGACGTTCCTTACTCACCACTCTCTACCCATAAATGTAAATCTAAAAACAAATTTAGTCGAATTTAAAAAATGCATATTTCAGCAACAAAATGTTGAGGTCTAGATGTGTATTTTTGGGGAATACTTGATTAAAGTCCCCACACATTGGTGCTGACAACTTCAGTACCCTGGAACTGATTGTAATTCTATAGCGCTTAGTGAGGGATAGCAAGAAAGTAAATTATGTCAACATTTGTTCACTGTACACAAAAATCTAATCTTTAAGTAATATTCTGTTCTTTTTGGGAAGACCTTCCTAATTGAATAGGAGACTCTATCTTTCTTATATTCAATTGTAAAAAACTTTCTGCAATTTTAGAAAATGATCTCCCATACCCCTTCTTTGCAATATCTGAACTTGATGAGTTTCATGCCAAAATGTTTTTAGTTTTTAGTCTTTTTGCCTTCCTAACCGGAATATACATTTTGCCAAGTGTCTTGCTCAAGTAGAATACGTTGTTTACTACTATGATTATTTTGTGCTATGTATAGGCCCAGTAGTTGGATTAAACTTGGGGGGAAAAAGAATTCTATGTTATTTTCCCTTCTAATGGTGGAAATCCAACTTTATATTTTATAAAATTGGATATATATTTTATAAAATTGGATATAAAATATATATCCAAAATAAAATTAGACATATATTTTATATCCTATTTTATATTTGCATTGTTGTTGTTATTGTATGTGTGTGTAAATGTTTGTTTGGGGGAGTATTCTATGCCTTTCTATAAGCAAATATTGATTGAATGCATTTATCATTCTGATCCTTAAGATAATTATTCATGTAAGTTACAATCATTTTCAGCTGTAGTATTAGATCTTTTCAGTTGATCATGGCATGCAAGTGAAATAGTCTCAGCATGCTAATCTCAGTGCATTTTAGAGGCAGGGAAAGATATACTTATACCTCTTAGTCTATTAGGAATTTTCAGATTCAAATATACATCTAGGAGAAAGCAGACCTAACTGGGGATTACAGAGGAAAACATAGTGGCTGCTGAGTACCTGATAACAGATTCATCACTGTCACCAGGTACCCACCCCATAACCACAACACAATTCACATCTTACATGCCTACACAGCACATTTTGTTTGCACACTTCACTGTCTCATAATACTGCAGGAAGTGAGGTAAAACAAATGGAAGTATTCCCAGTCCTTGAAGTTGGGGCAAATGTAGCATCAATGTGACTGTAATCTTTACATGTAATTCAGTGATGTGAACTCCTCCACCTGCATCTAAGTCTTGTAGTTAGTAAGCAATGGCTTCTTCCAATTCTCCTCTCATGGCCTTGCTCATATCTCTTAAGTTCTTCTAGATCCTTAAGCCAAGTAACGGATAATTCTGGTTTCTTATTCTTAATAAAGATGTAGACTCCTTCCCTGTAGTAGCAGAGAAAGTAATTTCATTTGATATTCCTGTGCCACACTTGGTTTGTCAGAGAACTAAGTATTGTCTAGAATTTGTCCTTCCTTAGAAGAAACAGTGTTTGTTTTTTATATTTATTCTTTTTCTTTCCTGAGCTCCAAATACTTCTGTCTAAATGTCATTATTTCAGAAGTCAAGTCCTATTTCTCTTAATTCTTTCCAGATATCCCACCAACCTTGCTTGATCAGGACATAAGGAATTTCAAATATATTTAAGTGAAAAAAAAATGAGGACCTTAGTAGCCAATGTTGCCTACATTTTTTTTCTTTTTCTTTTTCTAATAATTTATTTATTTTACTTTAGGTGCATACTATATCTGGCATTTCTCCCCTTGTTATCCCTCCCCACCCTCCCCTCCCTCCCCCACCCCCACATTGTCTCTCCCCTACCGCCCCCAAACTATCCCCTGTGTGTGATGCTCCTCTCCCCTGAGTCCATGTGTTCTCGTTGTTCAACACCCACCTATGAGTGAAAACATACGGTGCTTGGCTTTCTGTTCTTGGGTCAGTTTGCTGAGAATGATGGTTTCCAGATTCATCCAAGTCCCTACAAAGGACACGAACTCATCATTTTTTATGGCTGTGTAGTATTCCATGGTGTATATGTACCACATTTTCTTTGTTCAGTCTATCATTGATGGGCATTTGGGTTGGTTCCAGGTCTTTGCTTTTGTACACAGGGCTGCAATGAACATACGTGTGCATGTGTCTTTATAGTAGAATGATTTACAGTTCTTTGGGTATATACCCAATAGTGGGATTGCTGGGTCAAATGGAATTTCTATTTCTAGATCCTTGAGAAATCGTCACACTGTCTTCCACAATGGTTGAACTAATTTACACACCCACCAACTGTGTAAGAGTGTTCCTATTTCTCCACATCCTCTCCAGCATCTGTTGTCTCCCGATTTTTTAATGATCACCATTCTAACTGGAGTGAGATGATATCTCAGTGTGGTTTTGATTTGCATTTCTCTAATGACCAGTGATGATGAGCATTTTTTCATATGTTTGTTGGCCTCATATATGTCCTCTTTTGAAAAGTGTCTGTTCATATCCTTTGCCCACTTTTGAATGGGGTTGTTTTTTCTTGTATATCTGTTTTAGTTCTTTGTAGATTCTGCATATTAGCCCTTTGTGAGATGGGTAGATTACAACAATTTTTTTGCCAGTCTGTGTCTTTTGATTGGGGCATTTGGCCATTAACATTCAATGTTAATATTGTTATGTGTGAATTTGATCCTGCCATTTTGTTACTGACTGGTTTTCTTTCTCATTAGTTGACTCATTTTCTTCATTGCATTTTTGGTCTTTGCCAACTGGTTTGCTTTTGCAGTGACATACTTGTTCCTTTCCATGCTTAGTGTTTCTTTCAGGAGCTCTTGTAGGGCAGGTCTGGTGGTGACTAAATCTCTCAATAATTGCTTGTCCTATTTCTCCTTCACTTATGAAGCTTAGTTTGGCTGGATATGAGATTCTCCTTTAAGGATGTTGAATATTGGCCCCTACTCTCTTCTGGCTTGTAGAGTTTCTGCCGAGAGATCTGCTGTGAGTCTGATTGGCTTCCCTCTGTGACTGACCTGATCTTTCTCTCTGGCTGCCCTTAGCACTTTTTCCTTCATTTCGACCCTGGTGAATCTGACAATTATGTGCCTTGGGGTTGCTCTTCTTGAGGAATATCTTTGTGGAGTTCTCTGTATTTCTTGAATTTAAAATTTGGACTGCCTTGCTAGGCTTGGGAAGTTCTCCTGGATAATATCCTGGAGTGTGTTTTCCAGCTTGGATTCATTCTCCCCATTATATTCAGGTACACCGATCAAGCGTAGATTAGGTTTTTTTACATAATCCCATATTTCTTAGAGGCTTTGTTCATTTCTTTTCACTCTTTTTTCTCGTATTGCCTTCTCTTTTTACTTCATTGAGTTGGTCTTCAATCTCTGATATCCTTTCTTCTGCTCGATCGATTCGGCTATTAAAACTTGTGTTTGCTTCACGTAGTTCTCGTGCTGTGTTCTTCAACTCCATCAAGTTGTTTATGTTCTTCTCTAAGCTGGTTATTCTAGTTAACATTTCGTCTAACCTTTTTTCAAGGTTTTTGGTTTCTTTGCATTGAGTTAGAACATGTTCCTTTAGCTCTGAAAAGTTTGTTATTATCCACCTTCTGAATCCTGTTTCCATCAATTCTTCGCACTCCTTCTCGGTCAAGTTGTGATCCTGTGTTGTTGAGGAGTTATGATCCCTTGAAGGAGAAGAGGTGTTCTGGTCTTGGGTGGTTTCACCTTTTTTGTGCTGGTTTTTCCCCATCTTTGTGGATTTACCTGGCTATGGTGTCAGAGAGCTGCTTGATGAGGTCGCTTGTCTGCCTGTGGAGGCTCTAATGGGTTTCTAGGGACTCCTTCAGGTTACTAGGGAAGCTTCCTGTGTCTTTTTTGTTTATGCTGGGAGACTAGGCCCGCCTCTTCCGCTGACCTGTAGGCGCTGCTGGGTTGTCAAGAATGCCATCCCGTTGTTACGTAGGCTTCCTGTGTTTTTTGTTAAAACATGTAGCCCAGTCCCACCCCTCTAGTGGTGGGTTGTGCCCTTCCTCCACTGGGCTGGATCATTCCGGGTTCCTCTCAGACTATGGCACTGGCTACGCAACCCACTAGAGTCAAAGCTTCTCTGGGGTTTGTGGGGGGAGGGGAGGGACCCGTCCAGCCGCACCCGGCAGTCTCCCCCTTTCAGCTTTCTCTCTCTCCTGTCATGGGGTAGGGGCCGCCCCAGCTGCTCCCACTAACAGCTCCCTCTGTCTCTGGGCGGGGGGGAGGGGCGATAGCTCAGTCTGCAGACTCTTATTCAACTCCACACTTGTAATTCCCGGCGCTTGACTGGCAAAGATCCCCTGTTTTGTGTATTGCTGAGGCTTTGGGGGAAACGCTGTATCTGGACCGGAGCGCCAGAGATGGAGCCTCCAACTCGCCGGTCAGATGCACTTTCTGGGTGAAGCAGCACCCTTCCCCGCCTCGGTCTGCCCTAAGTGGGCTTTGCTCACCCTCAGACCAGACCCGTTGAAGTGCACCTGGTATCTCGGTTGGAGCTAGGAGATCTCTGGGTTTCTGCATCTCTTTCGCTGGGTGTTGGGCACTGGAGTTGTGTCTAATCAGCCATCTTGGATCCTCCTGCCTACATTTTTTAAAAGCCCTAAGTACTTCTCTGAGGTTTTGTGTAATTAGAGTCTGTTGTCAAGTATAGGAGCTACTTTTATGTCTTAGGACAATGACAGTTCAGATCCCTCCTTTTGCCCACAAGGATGGTACATTTTTTTTGTTTTAACTGAGAAGCACTGAATATATTTACACTCGTCTATTTTGTTTTGGCTAGAACATACCCCATTTTTTTGAGACAGAGTCACGCTCTGTTGCCCAGGCTGGAGTGCAATGGCGCGATCTCACTGCACTCTCCACCTCCCAGGTTCAAGCGATTCTCCCGCCTCAGCCTCCCAAGTAGCTGGGATTACAGGGGTGCGCCACCAAGCTCAGCTAAGTTTTGTAGTTTATTAGTAGAGACGGGGTTTCACCATATTGGCCAGGCTGGTCTCGAACTCCTGACCTTGGGATCCACCCACCTCAGCCTCCTTAAGTGCTGAGATTACAGGCATGAGCCACCAGATTATAGGTGTGAGCCACCAATGTACCCCATTTTTAATACAGAGAATGGGCCTCAGAGATCCATTGATTCATCCCAGATTTCAATCTCTACTTTCTGAGCTCCAGGATCAGATATCTTCTGCTATCTAGTTAATGTCTAACTGAGATCTTCACAGGATGTCTAATACTTATCTCAAATGCAACATACTCCAACAGGGCTGGATTCTCCTCTCCCAGTCAACGAAGTGTGATCCCTCATTGGTCCCGTCTTCTCCATAGGGAGAACTGGTCTACCTCCTGCCAAGGCTCCTCCTATCATCTGTTCTCCATACAGCAGCCAACGTGGCCCTTTAAAACAGAACTCTTGTGTCAGTCCCCCTGTGTAAAAATGCCCAAAGACTTCCTATTACACTTAGATCAATATCCAAACTCCTCATTATGAATCTCTAGGCACTGTGTTTTTTGGCTGCTGGCTGTCTCTCCACCTCCTGTGTGCCAGGCACCACTGTAGACACAGGAATCTGAAGTGCCAGACAAAGTCAGCCCTCTCCTAGAGCTGAGAGTCTGTGGGATATCAAAGGATGGGTCCCAAGACCTTTGAGAATCCACCAATTTGTGAATATTGCTTGTTATTTTAAGATCCCGCATAAATTACAGTTTCTGCACTGGCTGAAACATTCATCAATTATGTTTTCTAATTTTCCTCGTCCATATAAGTGAACTTGTTTCTTTCATATGTCTGATCTACTGCCAAATTCCATATTCTACTTTTACTTTATTACAAAACTCCACTTTCTGAGACCTCTTCTCATCTGTTACCACTGTTAATACTGGCTTTCTTTTGTGGGCTTTATGTCACAAGAAATTTTTTAAAATAACCACTTTATGCATGTTAATATTAATATATATGTAATGATAAAGAGAAAACAACAGTAATGTATTTAGTCGGGTGTGTCACTAGCTAAATGATTCAGTCCCACAAATAAACTTCACAATGCACACAACTCAAAGTTATGCCTTAGCAAAGGGGAGAGTTTCTTTATGTCCCTGAAGTGTTTTAACAAATGTAGAAATCACAACATCTACCAGTGTGAATCCACAGAAACTCCCTTGCCTTCCTTTTAGATATCTTTACCATCACTGCCCCATTCTCCCACGCCAATCTCCTTGGAAATATGGGAGCTTCAAAAGCAAACTCATTGCTATGCCCCAAGTAGTGGCAAAGCTTGGGCCAGGGTAGGAGGCTACAGCCCAACATTTACTTCCTTGATAGTGCTTGAGTTCACACTGGCATTGGACTGCTGCTTTTAGCATTGCTTTTAATTTCAACATGTGGAGGAGACTCTCGACTGCCAAGTTACCCATCTGTCTATATTGTATTCAAATCTGTTCTTGGGGATTCGCTTTCTATAGGTCAAGTTCTGCTTGAGATCTCACCTATGTAGTATTTTGATATTCTGTGTAGTGTGGAAATGCACCATGCATAATTAATCTCATCTTCTCTTATGGGGCATGCTAGTACTCTTCTATTTCTATATTTCTTTGTTCTTAGATAAACCAAACCGACTTCTACATTTGTTATGTACCCCTGAATTCAAAACTAAACCCAAAACATTCTTTGCTTCAACTAACCATCAAAACTTAAATGTATGTGGGCTTTTAGAAAGGTTGCCCAATTATTTTCTACTACAAAGAGAATCTTCTCTGATGTTTTGTATTTTTCAAGATCACTCATGACACTATTCCTGATGTTTCATGGTCCTTAATTATGCCAGCTCTTCAGAAGCTGCAGTGTGTCCATCTCTGCAATAAAATAGTAGGTTGAAAGAATATCCCTTAACATGGAACCAGACCCTTTGGGTTCTATATACGTAATTATGGTCCTGACATAAGGTGGTCTTCTCTAGGGGCATTCTCACAGATAGGATGGCTTCCTGTAACCACAGTTGGGATTTTCAGGGATAGTCCACACAACCCAGATATTTGGGCTTTTTAAAGAAAAAATGTACATTGAAAATTTCAGAAAATATTACATATAACCTTGAACTCTATAAGTAATTCATACCTAGAGCAAATGGTTGGGGGTGGGGAACTCTATGTTCCAAAAGCATATCATTAGTGCTCACCTGAGTGTTAGCAAACAGTGTTTCCCATCATCCTTTCTGTTAAGGGATCGACAACCTTTTTATCTAGTTCTACCTGTTCATCCTGCTTATTCTCAGCCATGTTTCAAGACATAAATCCTATTTGCATCATTAGCACCTTTCCTGTTATTCCTGGACCACCTGTTGGTCTTATTATCCCTGGCCTAGGTGAGTCTAGGAACATCTGTTACCAGTCCCTTGGGTCCACTTTTATTTCTGCAAGAGCAACTCCCTGACAACACAGGAGATAACTCCTCCTCTCTATACCACCCTAACTTAAAAAAATGATTCCAGCTGCTAGTTTGGCCCCACCTGGGCCTAGCTGTATTACAGACAGATTGGACTCCTCTTCTCGGGCTTCTTTCTGAACTCATTAAATCACACAAAGGGACAAGATTTTCTGTGAAGCACTGGACTTCGTACAATATTCCTCTACCTTTCAGCAGTTCTCAGCATCCATTCATCAAAGACAAGAGGACCAGAAATCTTGGGCCTTATGAGTAGGTGGCCTCTTAAAAAACAAAAAAACAAAAAAAAGCAAAAAAAAACAGGAATTTTGAGGGCCTGAAGTGGTTTTAAAGCTTTGTGCCCATCTTCTGGGCTTGGAATTGTCATGGATTTAATTAGTCCTTCCTGTTTCCTCCTTCCTTCCGCTCCTGTCTCTCCTGGGTGATGACCCTTTGTGCTAGAATGCCTCCATTGGTGCCATTCTAGCACAAAGGGTTGTTTGGGGACCTTGCAGAAGCTTCAGCAGTATTCCCTGGACTCTGAAATATGGGAGAAGTCAGAAGCATTAAAATCTGCTCTCAGGAGCTTTGCTTTCCACTGAGTAAAATAAAGTGCTACTTTTGCTTTCCACAGAGCTGCCTATTACCTTATATGAAGGTCTTATATTCTTGGTTTTTTGTTTGTTTTCTCTGGACACGTTGTGCAGTTAATTTGTGGGGTACAATTTGATGTTTTGATACATACATGCTTTATAGTGATCGGGGTATTTGGTGTATCCATCATCTCATGCATTTATTATTTACTTGTGGTGAGAACATTCTTGGGCTTTCAACATGTTGTGTGGAAGTCGTGAGTACTTTGAAACTATCATGAAAGCTGTGGATCCTCTTTCCAAGCACTGCAGCTATGCATGTACCTGCGTTATCATGGACCTGTCCTTTGTTTACAAGCAGTAGAGATTGACGCTGACTAATTTAAACAAGAAAGGATCCTGGGGTAGCCCATGGAACTGAATAAGAGATAAGTGATCTGGAAGAGGGCAGGGCAGTCCCAGGGGTTCAGCAGCTGGAGTTTGGGGGTTCTCTTTCTAACACACCATCAATAACTCAGCTTCGATAATCCCCAGTGCCCATATCTGCCCCAAATTTCAAAATCCCAAAAGAAAGAAGTCAAATTGTTCTAGCTCAAGTCAGAATCTGTGGGCTCTTCCAGGAGACGGGGGATGCTTATTAGGGTGCACTGGTGGAGGGTGAGGCCATTCCCAGCAATGGGGAAGTCATCATGAGCTAGGCAGGCATATCTCCTAAATTTCAACTTTGCCTGCAATCTCAGGGCACTCACAGTCCCCCTGCTTTGAAGGAAGATATGACTAGTTTTGACAGAATTCATAGAATCTTGACTATTAGAGTTGTAAAGGGTTTAGATTATATCTACATAGCTTTATTGAGCGTTTACTATGTGTCAGACATCAGGCTAAACACTTTACATGCACTTTCTCATTTTATTTTTACAGTAACCCCATAAGACAGGTGCATTTTTATCCTACAGATAGAGAAACTGAGACAATCACCCTAGAAAAGATAGTTTGGCAACCCCTAAATGCCTCATAATTTATTGTAGTCAGAAGAAGAAATTCTACTCCTTCTTCTGAGCTCCTAGAGATCCATATTTTATATCCAGTTAATAAGGTAAATTACAGAATAACATTTTGTCCCCATCTAAAATGGATTTCAGGGCAGACAAATCCCCCCCCTCATTCCCGTCTTTTTAATACCATTGTCAATCAGGACTTTGAAGAGGTTTTCATAGCGAGGAGTTATATTTAGCAGACTCCTTTTAATAAAGGAGGAAGTGCTCAGCCTTCACGTAGCTGCACACTCCCCCGTTCCTGTCACCCAGTGGGTGGCCTCCCTCTGCCCACCTGCCCACCTCCTGCTGTGCTTCCCTGTGGCCTGACACTTGTCTTCCAGCTCCACATGTCTCACCCACAACCGTTCCGTTTCTGGGCCTCTCATCCACCCACTCTTGCTATGTTCTTCGGTCACAGAACCTGGAACTCCTGCAGATTCCTCCTCGCCTTGGTGGTCATCTTCTTGGCCACTCCTTTCTTGCAGGAAGCCCTCTCTCTCAACTCCCCACCTGCACTGAAACCTGCCTTTGTCCACTTACCTGCTGTCACCTGCTCTGGCTGCCAAACCGCACACCCTTTGAGCTTTCATCGGCAGATTCTGGGGTGTGTGTGTCTTCCTGGTTGTGACTGCAGATGACCATATAGGACGCATCTGTCAGTGAAGCAGCTTTCTTTACTCAAATAGTATTATTTCAGCTTGAGCATGGTATCAGGTGGCTGTAAAGTTCCTGGAGGTTAGGAGGAGGAAGCCCAGATGTGTCTTTGGCCACTCCAGACTTGGCAGAATGCCAGACTCATCTTAGGGTCTCCATAAGAACTCGCCCTGGACCACCCCAGTCATGTCACTGATAGGCTTCGAGCGGAGACATTTGCCTGAGATAAATGATGTGCACGCTTTCTACTTTAAGAAGATGGTCTCTAGTAATACCACCTGGTTTGCTGTGCATATCACTGTGAACTCACTGAAGATTGATCTACTTTCCTCTAGGTAAAAAATATTCTTGTCACTTTAATGGATTTATGCTGAATTCTTCTAAACAATGAGAAAGTAGATCAATTTTTTTCTTCCTCCTGTGGTTGTTTTGCTCCCTTCCCTCAGCCCCCACACCCATTCCTGCCCAGCAGAAGAATCATGTTGTGATATCCAAAACCTAATTCTAGAAATGGTTAAAGAGCTAGTTGAAAAGGACCAGAGTAATAACTGTTCTGGGTTGGCATTGACTTTTCCCACCAATCACTGCAACATGAGTGGTGGGCACTGGTTTTTGTATGCTCACCTCCTTTGCCATTTGAAAGTTGTATGATGCTGGATGTTTTATATACATTTGGGGCTGATTTTGGTAGGGTCAGAAGACTTACTCTCATTTCCAAGGGTCTACACAAATAAACAAAAATGGGTGAAATCAAATAACGCTGAGAGCTCCTGAAATTTCTATTAAGGAAGATATGGATATTTTAAATAACATCACTTCTGCAAACTCATCTGCGTGAGTAGTATCTTGGGACAGTTCAATAGCTGACTTGTGGTACCTTACTCCTAGCAGCAGTAAGGTTTCCATAGGTCTTCCTAGGTTCCAAAGACCAACTGAGTGTAGCGTAGTGTCACCACCTGTTGATCTACAGGATCTAGGAACTGGGCCTTCTTGGGTTTCTTTAAGCTGGCAGAAACAAACTCCAAACCCTAAACTCCAGCCAGCGGAAGCATGCCAACAAGTTCATCACTTCTTCCTGATACCACTACTCACATTAGGTTCAAGAGGTACAAGTACAGAATGCATAGTTAAAAAAAAAACCACGTAGCTATTTTGGGCTCCCCTCCGTCAATCACATGGGTAATGGATAATTTAGAAGGGAAAGCGTATCTGTTCTCTATTACCAGCTTGCCACAGTGAGTAAGTCACATGTGCTCTCCTGACAGCCCCTTCTGGACCCTGGAGTGGTCTCTCTAGTAGATTGGTTTTGAAACTGGGTCATATCCAGGCTTAGACTTCCATTTGTACAGCCTAATGGAAGAAAGAAGGTACATCTGTACACAATGTAGTAGAGTAGAAGAAACAGCAGTGATAGCTGTTATGTGTTTTATCACTTAGAGCTGGGAAGATTGATTGGTGTGGGAGGCTCTGATGTTCCCTTGATCTTAAGATCTCTGATTAGCCAATAATAACACACTAGTGCACCAACTATGCCAGCTGTCACGAGGCAGCACCAAGCTGTCAAAGTCATCAATAGAGTGACAGCCCCCTTTACTTTCAAAATTGTCCTTGATCAGAGTCAAAGCCATTGTTATCGGGAGATGTCTAAATGAATCTATAGGAGAAAATTATGTGGGGTCTATGTTTCACAAGAAACCTTTGAGTCTGAACAGGGAGTCATTCAGAGACTTGGGGGAAAAGGCTGTTCCTCGTGACCCCAGTCTTTCAGAGAGGTGACTGGCATGGACACCTCAACGGTCTGCCTGGGATGTCTAGAAAGGAGAATCTTTTTCTTTTTAAAAATATGGCTGCTGGCCAGGCGCGGTGGCTCATGCCTGTAATCCCAGCACTTTGAGAGGCCAAGGCAGGTGGATCACGAGGTCAGGAAATCAAGACCAGCCTGACCAACATGGTGAAACCCTGTCTCTACTAAAAATACAAAAACGAGCTGGGCGTGGTGGCATGTGCCTTTAATCCTAGCTACTCGGGATTGAGGCTGAAGCAGGAGAATAGCTTGAACCAGGGAGGTGGAGGTTGCAGTGAGCCGAGATCGCACCACTGCACTCCAGCGCTGGCCAACAACAGAGCAAGACTCCATCTCAAAACTAAACTAAACTAAGCTAAACATAAAATAAAATATAAAGAAAGAAAAAAAAAGTATATGGCTGCTTTGAAAACTGAGCAGTCTCTGACAGAAGGCAGCCTTCAGGGACGGACCAGGCGCATGGCTAGAAAACATCTTGTTCTAGGCCTAAGCAATTACTGCTAAGAGACATTTTAGCTGCATCTCACCTAGAAATACTGCAAGCACTAAAATCCATTTCCGCTCAGTTTAAAATTCCCTTTTTTTAAAAAAAAAAAAAAGAAGGAAAGAAAGAAAGAAAGAGAGGGAAGTATTTACGCTTAAATGACGGAATGAGAGAAGTTAAACCGAAACTGAGTTACAAGGTAAATCAAGCCTCTCCCTGCAACCCTCCTTCCTTCTTTCCTGGGCCTTCCTTTCCTCCCTCTTTGTGAAGTTGGGAGGTGGCTCTGCGTTACTCTTTTATCACAGGGACTGAGGGCCCTAAGCCCCAGGCCTACGCTTTTCTACTATGAACAGGGGTTGGTGGTTTCTATTCTCAAGTGACAAGTCTTTTGTTTCTGTTTCCTATTTCACAAAAACATTTTACTGTGGTTTCAGAAGGATCAGCTCCCACTCAGAATCAAGTGAGTTTTACTGGTTGATGAAATCCTCTCCTACTCCACAGGAGCCGGCCTTTACAGGGGCTGCCGGGTAACCCAGTGGGGTTTGAAGAATGCATGTCACATTCTGCAGTTTGGTTCACTTTGCCTTTAGGTTTTCAAAGCCAGGAATTCTCAAACTACCTGTCCCATTCTGGCATGACATGTGATTAGAAATTTTAGACATAGCTTGGGATTGAAGGCAGGTTCCCAGCTATGAGATTAACTCTCAATCCCATATTACTCATAACCTTTCTACTGTGCATATTTTCTTGAAAGAAAATTTATGTTCCTCTACCTTTGCATGGAATCTCAGATGAACTATATACACAGTGTACTCCGCCTTGGCCAGTATCTGAACATTGATTTTGTTTTCAAGAACAAACAAATATTTATGGAGAATATAAACAATATGCAGCAGGAATTAGACAGGGAAAGAATCACTCTGGTAGAAAGAACAAGGGAGGGTTTTAAAAGGACGATGGCATCTGAGCTTGCTGACAAAAGCGAATGTGATTTGACAGATGGGAAAGGAAGAGAGAGTTCAGAGGGCAGGGCTAGAGAGGGTGAAGGGGCCAAAGGGTCTGGGCAGGAAACCCTTGGGAGAGCTGAGGCGGCCTCAAAGGCCAGGCTGTGGCTGTTTGTGTGCACAGTTTTGTTCTTTCAATTCTTGAAAACCTCTTTTAACACACTGTTGCTGACTCGAAGTGATTTTTTTTTTTTTTTTTTGAGATGGAATCTTGGTCTGTCACCAGGCTGGAGTGCAGTGGCGCGATCTCGGCTCACTGCAACGTCTGCCTCCCAGGTTCAAGCGATTGCCCCGGCTCAGCCTCCCAGGTAGCTGGGACCACAGGCGTGCACTACCACTCCTGGCTAATTTTTTTGTATTTTAGTTGAGTCGTGGTTTCACCATGTTGGCCAGGATAATCTCGATCTCCTGACCTTGTGATCTGCCCACCTCAGCCTCCCAAAGTGCTGGGATTACAAGAGTGGACCACCACCATGCCCAGCCTGCTATTTTACTGTGGTTAAATGTACATGAGATTTACCCTTTTAACTGTTTGTAAATGCACAGTTCAGTGGCATGAAGCACATTCACATTGCTGTGTGACCATCACCACCATCCATCTCCAGAACTTTTCATCTTGCAAAGTTGAAACTCCATCTTCTATAGATGTGAATTCCCCCATTCTCTCCTCCCCCAGCCCCTGGTAACCACCACTCTACTTTCTGTGTCTATGAATTTGGCGACTCTAGGGACCTCTGATACATGGGATCATGCCTATTCTTTTGTGAGTGGCTCATTTTACTTAGCATCATGTCCTCAAGGTTCATACGTGTCGTAGCACATGTCAGAACGTTCTTCCCTTTAAGGCTGAACAATATTCCATGATATGTGCATGCCACATTTTGTTGATCCACTCATCTGTCAGTGGCACGTTGGTTGCTTCCACCTTTTGGTTTTTGTGAATAATGCTGCTGTGAACACGGATGTGAAAACATCTGTTGGAGTCCCTGCTTTCACTTTGGGGGGGCATATACAGAGGAGTGGATTTCTGTGTTTAATTTTTTTAGAAACTGCCGTATTGTTTTATTATGAAAAATTTTAGGCATGTACAAAAGTTGAAGAAAAGTACAATAAACAATTATAGACACATCACTCAGATTCAAAAGAAAACAAGGATCTCAAACTATCTAGCCCTAGAATGCAATTTGATTAAGGATGTTACCTATAGTATGGGACAGAGGGACAAGGATTAGACACCCACGTCTGGCCTTCAGCACTCAGTTCCATATGATGCACAAAATTCTGACACTTATTTGCTTGAAAGAAAATTTATGCTTCTGTACTTCTGAAGTGAACAGAGAAATACATTATCCAATTCTAACAAGTGCTAATATTTTGCCATATTTACATAATCTTTCTCTCTTCCTCTCTGCCTACCTATCAAAAGTTTGATTTTCAGTGAACAACTTTAATGTAAATTGCAGACTTCAGGACCCTTCATCCCTGCATACATCAGCGTACCAACATACCCACATTGCCATGATCACATCCAACAAAGTGAACTATAATTCCCTAACATCACCCGTGCCTCACTCATTTTTAATGTCCTCAAATGTCCCCCAGATGTCTATTATGGTTGGGTTTATTTTTCCAAACCAGAACACGGTAACCAAGGATCACACTTGGCAGGCTTTTGACTCTATTCAGCAGTTAAAAGGGAGTCACTGGAGGTTTTGAGGAGGAAAGCAAAGGTCAAATCTGGCTAAGTGGATAGCAGCATCTTTCTAGGTCCCCTAGAGCCATAATCTAACTCTTGGGAGGTGGATTTGGAAGACTGAAGAATGAATCCCTACTCGGGGGCAAACTAGACATAGGTTCTAATGGGACTTTCAGCTGTCATATACTCTTGCCAAGCTTCAGAATAACTGAAGAAAAGACTTAGAGTAGTTATTACCAAGCAACCAGAAGTTCTGCATTCACTATCTCCATGCGTTATTATTTAAGGTAAATAATACACCAGTTGCTGCAATCTTAGCCTGTGCTTTTGTGGTACATTTAGATGCCGGGAATTTACAATATGTATGATAACTCATTTTGTCCCACAGGGTTCTTCTTCTCCTCTTTGGTAAAGAGAACTTGCTTCTAGGGGAAGGAGGCCTTCCTGGGGTGCTGTGAGAGGGGCATTTTTCTTCCCCCAGGGCAACTCAGTCTTTAGCTTACGTGAAACCAAGAATTCTTAAATTCTTAATTTGTCACTGAATCAGCAATGTATTTACAGAGACAACTATTTACTCAGCACTGAGGGGAAGTCACAGGAAATAGAAAGCACTTAAAACCAGGAGAAAGAAAACTAACAGAAGCAAAATAATTATAGAATCCATGTTTTGAACCAAGAGTGCAAAGTGTAGTAGTTGTTCACATTAGGGAGAGATCAAGGTAGGCCAACTGGATAAGTGAATTTCAAGGTTATGACACTCCATTTTGGGGAATTCATTCAAAGACATGTTTTCAACTTTCATTTAGGTGGGATTTATTAGCCTAGAATATTTGTTTTGTTCTTTAGACAAAGGACAGCTTCATTCTTTTGTGTTTACCCTCCACTAATGATGTTCTCTTTACCTTCCAAAGAGTGGACATGTTCAAGGGGAACTCCTCTTTTTTTCTCAATGAATCAATGGCAAGCTCTGTCACTTGAGGTCCTGATGACTTGCAGCTGGACTTCTGGAGGATTTTGCTTTTGTTTTGAGAATGATCCCACAGAGTTTGGCCAGGGATTTTTTCCCCTAACAATCGCAGCCGCACCCTCTGCACCGTGCGTGAGAGCCTGAAAAGACTGGAAGGAATGCAGCAGCTCCATGCCCACTTCTTCACCCCCGCCTGTTGCCATCTTGGTGCTTGTCTTCAGAACTTTGGTGTCACAGCAAGAACTTAGGCTTTGGGCCTGAAAGGGTTTGATTCAGATGTGACCTCCCCCACATCCTTGCTATGTGGACCTAATATCAAGTAGACCCTCTCCTGTGTGGTGACTTGGGAGTCGAATATGGGTTTGAAGCCCAGCTCTGCCAGTGACTGGCAATGTGGCCTTGGATCAGATATCTACATTTTTTTTTGAGCCTCAGTTTCCTGATCCATAGGATTGGGGAAATAATATCTAACTTATTTTGGGGATTGTAAATGACATTATAAAATGCCTCGCCTTCCACAATGCATGAGATTCCAGCCAAATCATAGCCCCTGTGTAGAATAATAACCTGTGTGGTGTCTCTGACCCAAGGATACAGTCCCTGACATGGGTATTTTTCTCCCCCAGCACCAGTGTTCATGTGGGTCGATGGTATTTTGAGCAAGTTCTGTCATTTTCCATTTTGCATCTATGCTATATTAGTTTACATATTCTCAGACTCTACTAAGACACAGAATAGAGGAATGACATAAACAGTTCTTTTTATATTTTTTCTCCTCGGCTATATCTCACCCCAAATCCTCCTTTGCCTCACTTCTCTGAATGTCTTCCAGCATACAAGCCCATTTTAAAGTTCTTGTTTTATGATTTAACTATGTGTCCCCCATAAATTCTGGTACCGACATACCCACATTGCCATGATCACACCTGTGATCCCTTTGACCTTTCATTATCTCACAGCTTCTCTTTGTCTACCCTCAATACGCTGCCATCTCTTCACCTCCAATCTGACCCTCTCACTCCTGTTTCCAATTGACTTGTCCAGACACTGGGAAGTCCCCCCTCCACCAATCCCTGGCCACCTGCTTGTTCTTATCTAATCATTCTGATTCTAGTTCCTTAGTATCCATAGAAATTTGGCTGCAACTATACTCCAGGAGAATCTATAGAAGTGTAGAGCAGTTACTAATAATCTCCCAATCTGGCCAATATGGTGAAACTCCATCTCTACAAAAATTACAAAAAATTATCCAGCCTTGGCAATTTGCACCTGTAGTCCCAGCCACTTGGGAGACTGAGGCAGGAGGACTGCTTGAGCCCAGGAGGTTGAGGTTGCAGGGAGCTGAGGTCACGCCACTGCACTCCAGCCTGAGCGACAGAGCGAGACCCTGTCTCAAAAACAAAAACAGAAACCAAAAAGAATTTCACCTCACAAGTAGATAGCATTGCTCAGTTTCCAGAGTTCCCTTGTTTTGAATCTCCTCAGAAGCTCAGAGCAGGAGCAGAGCTGGCTGGTCACTCTCTTCTCAGGACAAGGAAGACACGGCCTAGCGACATCAGGGGCGCTCCCCCAGGGCCTCTCTGCCAGTCTGCAGCGGTTCCAGAACCCGAGCCGATGGTGTCTGGCTCTGCCCTCGCTCCACGACGCTCTGCTCCCCCCTCAGTCAACGGCAAATCAGCACTGTATATTCACTGTGCTTATTTATACACATATGGATTTCTATATCAGGGGAATGGGAGAGAAGGATGGGCATGGGGGTTGGGAACGGGTTGGAACCAGAGAGCTATAATTAATCCTTTCTCCCACACAAACCACTGAAATACTGCATATAATAAACAGCGTCACCCGCAAAATGCCATGATTACACAGTATTGCTTCGTATTTGGGAGGAGAGGGAGCGGGCGACACTAATTAACAGGTGGATTTGGGAAATTTACAACATACTATTACTGGTAATAGAATTATCTTCACCCTCTTAATCATAATGGAGATGCGGGGGATCCTCCCAGCTCTGCATCTGGCCACGCCCTGTGAGACAGAGTGATGCCAGAGGCTTGGGGGTGCTCATCAGCTCTCAGGAGAGGTGGGGAGCCAGCAACAGCTCAGGGTGGGGGGTGGCTGTGCCATCACACCAGGGAATGAGCATCGTTGTCAGGCCAGTGTGCCTCACCTGTTGGGGATCCCAAGTTGTTCCCAGTTTTCTTGCCTGCCCTCCCCTCCCAGGAGTTTGCTGCCCAAAATCCAGAGTAAGAAGAGGAAGAGTCTGTTTCAAAATGTTAAAAGAGGCAAATACCTCACCACTTTCCCATCACCCACGTCTATCCCCCACCTGCTACTCTCCTGCCTTTTCCCGAAAGTGCTCCATACTTACTCTGCTGTGCAGCGTGGCATCCCTGGTCCTGTGGCATTTGCAGCCTTGAAGGTCTTAAAAGCCAGAATGACCTTTGAGGCTCAGTGGGTCTGGGCCTCTCATACTGCAGAGCAGAAAACAGATCCTCAGAAAGATGAGGCGACAGCACTGGGGCTAGAAAAGTTTCAACCCCCTCTTGGGCTGACCACTGCCTTTCCTCCTCTCTTTGTAATATCTGCATCTGTTCACAGGCTAGAGGCCACTCCAGGTGAGGCCTCAAAGAAGAGAAAAATGGGATAAGTCTCAGGGAACAAAACACTCTTCTAACATGGAAAGTGGGCACAGTGACCCGCCTTAGCGGTCTGTTAGATGTCCACATGAGCCCAGAGAGAGGATAAAGAAGGTCAGCATGGCAGAGTGGAAATGAGAGACACAGTGGTGATGGAGCTGGTAAAAACACACTTCAGCAGTCGCCGTGGGTTGGGTGTTGTTGAAATCTCACCGTCAATTCAGTATGGGGACAATAGCACTCCAGGACGTTTTCAATTATTGTCATTCAGGAGAGAAAAAGAGCGCCAAGAGGACAAAATGTCATCGAAGTTGAGCTTGGCTTTTTTGTCCCATGAGCATTGCTGAGGAGGGAAAGTGAGATGTGGGGAATAGTGTCACTATTACCGCCATCATCAGCCTGAAAACACCATGGCATCAGCTCATATTCATTGAAGGTTGAAGACTGCATGGAAGATGAACTCCAGTTGGTGCTTGAAGTAATGAGATCATGGAATTTTCTGCCCAAAATCATAGTGGTTAACTGTTTCATCCAGCTTCTTTCCCCCTAGAAATGGTACAGTGAGAGGGGGAGAAATAGAAACCAATTTAAGTAAGCAGAGCCTTGAGGGATAAGAAAACATTCTTCTCCTGAGTAATTTTTGGACTTCCTTTAACATGGGAATCCTGAGGCCATTTGTGCTGTGAAGATCCCTCTGTTGCCAAATCAGGTCAGGAGTGGCGTCACTTCCCCTGAGTCAGACCTCTCCAGCAAGCCCTCAGACAGACGGACCTTACGCATTGCCACTGGCCTCCAACTTAGAGTGAGCCACGGTCCAGATTTTCTCCATAGTAAGTGACTTCGAACTTGGAACACATTTTCTGATAGGAATCATCCTCTCAATGGCAGACAGGTTCGCCAGCCAGTGAGTAAACACCCGTCAGCCCATTTGTAACTGAGCTAGAAATTAGGAGCCCTGGGTTCTGGTTTCAGCTCTGTCACTAGCTCCCTATATGAGATGAACAAATCCTTTGGGCATTGCCCCTGATTTTCTCACCTGAAATCTGATTATTTCTCTCTATTGGATAATATAGAATATAATTGCCATTAGAAATACTTCCATAGGAAGCTATGTTCCACTTTCTCATGTGTAATGCCAAGCATGCATCTCTTCTGCAGAGGCAGGGGAGTTCTGCCCACACTGTCCCCAGTAGCCCAGAGCCCGGCTGCAGTAGTTATCGGGCAAGCGGGGACTCAGAGGAGAGCTAGAGCTGTGATGTGGCCTCTCTGGCATCAGGGCAGCAGGGGAAATGGGAAGGGGTCCAACTCAGCTATACTAGGATCTGAGTCAAGGTCATTTTCAGAGTCAGGAGATTGGTGGTTGTGTGTGGGGTGGGCAGGTAGGAGAGGTCTGCAGGGCAAGTTTGGGGAGGGGCGTCCCAGTGTGCACAGCTGAACTTTCTAGTGCATGGGGAATTCAGTAAGGAAGATTTGACCAGGATTAAGGGTGATATAAAACCAAACTTTAGGATATTTAAGACCTTTGCTTGATGTTTGCAGTCTAGAAATTCATGCCAACTCTTTCAGGAGGATAAATTTGAGTCCTGTATCTCCATTTTAAAAAGGAAAATTCCTTTTCATGCCTTTTGCTTATGAGACACCTTGGCCATCTAGGTACACTGAGGATGGAGGGATCCTCTGTTTTGCTGCGTGGCTTGGGGAGCAGCTGTGACCCAGCTCCTGTGCCTTGGAGTCTGGGGGATACCCAGGGAAACAGGAGGATGGCACAGGAGCCTACTCAGGGGAAGCTCAGTGAAGAGCACATCACCTCCTCTCCACTTCTCTCCTCCCATCCCCTCTGTCTCTCCTCATGCCTCTTTCCCACCACAGTGAGGTTTCTTTTGTTCCCAAGGTTTGAAGCCTCAGATACCAGTGTGGTATTTTCACTGGGACATCTGCAAGAGCACATGGGAGGCAAATTTGACTGTTCAGCAGGAAGCAGGAAATGTGATTTGCTGGAATGGTTTGATGGAAAACTCTGAGCTTTCTGGAAGCCAAGGGGGTACTGTAGGAGGGCTTCAGCGAGCCAAGGGCTGGCAAGTGATTCAGGTAGCTCTTGTCTAACCCTCTCCATCTACAGAGGAGGAATCCGAGACCCAGAAAGATGAACAGACTTCACTGAGATCAAGTTAGAAGGTGACAGAGAAAGGGCAGTGACCCCACTATTTGTCATTGTTAAAGCTCCTGGTATATTTTCAGAGAAGAGGCACTGAAGCGAGATGGCTCAAAGGGCATCTTCATCAGTGGGAAAATACGCTGTCTTCCCAGTCGTCCCAAATTAGAAAGCATCAAGTGGTAATCAGTGTGCTTTGAATATGCGGACAGCACAGATTCAGCACCTGTTTTCTTCCTTTGCTTTTTCTTTTTAATTTTGGAAAGGTTTCACATCAATGCTAATTCTGACCGAATTTATCTCCTCCATCCTGACTTCCCTCCCATTTTCTTGTTTCTTACATTCAGATGCCTACCACACATCCCCCCCTCAGACCTTGCCTTTATCACAAAGCCAGCTCAGGCCAGTTTAAGTGCTTTTCTCCTTACGCCCGGACTTTGGCTGCAGCTGGCTGACTGGATGCCTGGCCTTCAGTCTGTCCCCTGACTTGGGCAACACTGGAGTCGATTGCTAGCATAAGCATTGTGGGAAATATGGAGTGTGGTGGAATCATATTTGCATGTATTAGCTGATATATAGTCACGGCAGAATCATGACAAGAACTCAGGTCTCCTGATTCCCAGTCTAGTGCTCTTTTCATCACATTCTAGTACAGTAGAAGTAAACAGTCGTGCCCATTCTTTGGAGTCTGTGTTAATGAAATGTTCCCAATAATCACAAATATCCAAGGCTGGTGACTTGTCCTTCACTAAGCTTGCTAGACACTGCTGGGTCTTTGCAGAGCAAGTCGTTTCACACCTGTTTTCTAGGCATGTGTCTTTGCATTTCTTGGAAGATGGTTTATGGGCATCATTTTGTTCGCCTTCTTCTTTGCACCTTACACCACATTAAAGGGAGTATCAGATGACTTCCACACATATCAAAAGCAAACTTAGGATATTTAAGACCTTTGCTTGACTTTCACGGTCTGGAACTTCATGCCAACTCTTTCAGGAGGATGAGCTATAAGCAGCAAGCCTCTCTACATCTCTGCGAACCTTTTTCTCTGCTGGCCCTAGGGATTTTCTACTTTCCTTTCCTTTTTAAAGTTATGTCTTACTTTGGGTCTTGAAATTTTCATTGCTCCTTCCTTTCTTCCTTCCTATATTTGAAAATAAGTGCACTTGTATTCTTCATCTAAAAAGAAAATGTAGTGGTCAACAAAAACTCGTATTCAGCAACTTTAAAAACAGTCAGTCTCCCACATGTCAAACTCTGTTGGGTTCTGGGAACACAGGGGTAAATAGAAGCTGATATTTGATTTCCAGGAGCCCATGGATGCAGATGTTTATAGCATGACATTCCAAGTGCTATGGGTCATCATGCACCATGGCATAATGGCCACCCCCTCTATACCGGGAGTTCTAAAGTTTTGGACCACGCTTAGCAGAAGTCACTGTTCATATTTTTTATCTTTCCTGCATCTATTCACCAGATGACAAAGACAAAGATATGTCCAAATTAAGTAAGACTGAGGTTCAAAAGTCCAGAGAAGATTCTGTAGACTCTCTTCTGTTCATTTCACCCTTCCTTGAACTTCAAGAAGTTCTTGCTCCTGGCTTATTCTCTCAAACACATTTGCATTTTTCTGCCACAGCTTGAACTTGGGCTCTGGGAGGTATGCATCCCTTAGCTTAGGCCAGATTTGCCCTTCTTTTTCCAAGGCTGTTCATCTTTCCTAGAACCTCCTGTCTCCTCCTCCTCCTCCTTGTTTGAGGCAGGGAATACACCCACCCATTCCCAGAATAGTGCCTTTTACCCATACTCTTGTTTAAGGCAGCTGGCAGCTTTACATCAGAGTTAAGTCTTTCACGTAATTCTGACAAAAGGTGTTTAAAATCCTTTTGCAAAGCAATGGTCTCCTTAACACTCTCACAAAGAAGGCTGCAGCCAGCTCTTCCTAGGGTGTAGGGATGGTCAAAGAGGGCTTCAGGAGAAAGTAGCCTTTCCTATAGGCCTTGCGGTGTGTGTAGTAGAGTGGGGAAGTATTCTAAGTACAAGGAGTCACTGGTGGGACACACAAAAAGCACAGAGTGTGCAAGGACGTGTTATGTCACGATCCCCCGTCTGGTTTGTCTTCTCTGCCCCCCCCAGCTTAGAGGGCAACCAGTTGTCCCAATATTGCCTTTCTTCTCTTTCAGTCTCTGAGATCTTCTCCAAAGGCCTGAGAATCTCATCCTCCAGAATGACCATCTGGAAGCACTCATCAGGGGCAATAAAAAGTGTGGGTCAGTGGCCATTAAAGATCCAAGCCTCCAGCCAGGCACGGTGGCTCATGCCTGCAATCCCAGCACTTTGGGAGGCCACCTGAGGTCAGGAGTTCAAGACCAGCCTGACCAAGATGGAGAAACCCCATCTCTACTAAAAATGTAAAATAAACTGGGCGTGGTGGCGCATGTCTGTAATAATCTCAGCTACTTGGGAGGCTGAGGCAGGATAATTGCTTGAATCCGGGAGGCGGAGGTTGCGGTGAGCCAAGATCACCCCATTGCATCCAGCCTGGGCAACAAGAGCAAAACTCTGTCTCCAAACAAACAAACAAAAACAAAAAACAAGCCTCTAGTGGACCATTGCTGATCTCGGGTAGCTATAGCCTGGGAGCCTCTCCTCAATCCTCAGCTTTATCCAGCGTCAAAGCATCATTTTGAAAATTAAAAACATGACCCTCATACAAAATAGAATGAATATGTTTCAAAAATGTATTCAACTCATGGATGAATAAGGGAACCAGCAAGATGGTAAAAAGCTGATTTTAAGACCATTAAAGAACAGAGTTTATTGCTTCCATAGGGAAAGGCATTCAAAATATATTAGAATGAGATTGCTAGGTAAGATATAAAATTGGTTCATGTACCACTGGGCAAGAAGCAATAAGCACAGGGTTTTCTTTTCTTTTCTTTTTCTTATTTATTTATTTATTTATTTAGATACAGGGTCCTGCTCTGTCACCCAGGCTCGAGTGCAGTGTGGTGCGATCATAGTTCACTGCAGCCTCAAACTCCTGGGCTCAACTGATCCTCCTGCCTCAGCCTCCCAAGTAGCTGGGACTACAGGTGCATGCCACCACACCTAGCTAATTTTTAAAAAATTGTTTTTAGAGAGGAGCTATGGTATGTTGCCTGGGCTGGTCAAGAGATCCTCCCACCTTGGCCTCCTAAAGTGCTGGAATTACAGGCATGAGCCACGATGCCCAGCCTGTGGTTATGTTTTCTACATACCATATTCATCTGCCTTGCTATTGGATGGAATCATTTACATGGCTATCGGTTTTTTAAAAGTTAACATCCCTGATGGAGTTGTAAACGTCCTATTCAATAGTAAATAGCAAATCAAACCAAGGTGCACACCCCTAAAACGTCAGATGACTCCAGGTAAACATCTTCCAGCACTGTAGTAAAAGGACCTGCAATCAATCCTTTGCTGCATCTCCAGATCCTGTATGATTGTTTCCAATACCAGGATGGATGTTCTTAGCAACATTTCCTTTCATTAATAACACTAGCAAACATTTACTGAATGCTGCAGCATGTGAGGGACTCCATGGTGCCAGGGAGTCACAAGGAAGGGTGAGGAACAGTCCTGCCCTCCAGAGGGCCTGATCACGACACTAAATGTCACTCCCAGGAAGCATTACAAAGGAGGAGCTGCACAGACAGTGGACGCTGTTCTAGTTCTGGAGAGAGAAAATTCCTTTCTAGCATGGGAAGGCCAAAAGGCGACTGAGGAAGCTCCTTTGCGCCTGTGGGTTTAGCTCACCCTGTTTTCCACTTGTCTGGTGTGTGGCATTGGCCCATGTGGATGTAGGCTCCTTTCACGTGTTCTGCAGAGATGGGAGTCCAGTCTCTTTGTGACTGCCTTCCTCCTTCCCTCCCTCCCCCTGCCGCTCATTCCTGCTGACTTTTCACCTGCCATGTGGGAGCTGCTTCTTGGTATAGCTCAAGTGCTGCTGTTTCTGGCTGTGCAGCAGGTAAACCTCAGCATACCAAGTCACCAGCAGCCTAGGGTCAAGCGGGTTGGTGCTTCCATGCAAAGACACAACTGAGCAAGGGGAGGAGGGAGGGAGGGAAGGTGGGAGGGAAGTGAATTTATGGGCAGTTGCCTAGGGACGTGTAGACAGAAGTGAAGGAAGCTTGACAGATGAATTAGAGGAGACAGATGTTGTAACTTCAGCTAGTTTGGGTCTGGAATTAGCCCCCATCAACCTGTGATGATAGGCACTTAGCCATGCCAAGGTGAGGCCTGGGGCTGCCGGCACACTGGAGGCCTGAGTGCTGACAGCAACTCTGCAGAGGGCTCTGGGTTAGTAGCAGAAAGAGTAGAATAGAGACAGGAGAATACTTCGTTTTCCTTTGTTTTTCAGTTAACCGCTGTGAAGAGGAACCTACTGCCCTCGGCAGCATTCCATCAGAGTGCTGTTTTCCATAATCCTATGGAAGCAGGCCCCAAACAGGAAATGGGGACACAGGCATTCATTTCTTTGTGGCTGGTATAAATTTCATTTGCCCTGGGTTAGTGGCTACTTGAAAAGATTGGCTTTGAGGTCACAGAGACCCCATAGATAAACCTACGGGGCTGTTAAGGCCAAAGCAAAACACTGTGACAAACTTATCTCGCCCCCTGGCCTTCCTGGGGGGTCTCTGGGGAGGTCAGCAGGGCAGTGGTTCATGCAGCCGGCCATGTGTGATGGTGGAATGAGCAAGGGTTTGGCATCACAGGGACCGCATCAGACCCTCTCTCTGCTACTTAGATGCGGCATGATCCTGGAAATTGACTTTGCCTTTTCTGAGCTTCAGTTTTCTTTTCTATCAATGGACACACTACGTTTATGATTTAATCTGATCAAGTGTCAGGGCCTTTTCCACTGCCAGGCATAGTGTAGATGCTCACAGTAGGAATTGGTATAATAAGTGTTAGAGCTCCCAACTGCACAGTCCCTACAGGAGAGAGGCTGGTTATTATCCACCCTCCCGAGATAGGGACGAGCTCAGACTTTCTTCACTGGGTCTTGTTTCTGTCACTTGCTTAACTAGGATCTTGGGCAAGGTGCTCAATATCTGCATCTCATTGCGAAGTGGGAATAATAATGGTCTCTATTTCACATAGATGTGAAAGTGAAAGGTGAGAAAATCTACATCAAGTACTTAGTCCCATGCATGGAACATGGCCCCCCATCAATCATTAATAGCAAATCTGTTGTTACAGAAAGTCCCTGTCTTTGGCAACTGCCTAATACCCAGGGAGGGAAGTGGTCACGAGTAGTTATTACAGACACAAATTTCTCCAGAAAGACCAAAAATTCTCTCTGAAAACGCATCACTTTGCTACTTTGTCCCTTGCAGTTCATAAAGGGGACTCCTTTGTAGTCCATCCATAGAGTTCCTCCTTGGAAATAAGCAGGATAAGGTGTTTACCCCGACGTGTTAGTTTTCTAGGGCTGCCATAACCGTTTGCCATATACCGGAGGCCTTAAAACAACGGAAATTTATTCTCACAGTTTTAGAGGCTGGAAGTCCAAAGGCAACAAAGGCAAGGCATTGGCAAAGCCGTGCTCTCCTCAAAAGCTGTAGGGGAGGATCCTTCCTCGCCTCTGCCAGCTTCTAGTGGCTTCAGGCACTCCTTGGCTTGCGGCAGCATCACCCCATCTCTGCCTCACTCTTCACATGATCCTCCTCCCTGGGTCTCTGGGTCTCAGATCTTCCTGTCCTTTCTCTTCTAAGGGCAAGAGGCATTGGATTTAGTGCCCACCCTGGATCCTGGATGACTCATCTCGAGATCCTCCATTCAATTACATCTCTAATTAATTACCATGCTAAGACCTTTTTTCCAAATAAGGTCATATTCACACGCACCAGGGGTTAGGATTTACACGTATCTCTTGGTATAAATTCAATCCACTATACCCATTTTGTGTATAAGGAAACGGGCTGAGAGAAGTTTCCTGCCTTTTCTGAGGCTGTATGGCTGCTTCATGACACAGCCTGAGCTGAGATCTAGGCCTCCTGATATCTTGTCCAGTGCTGTGTCCAGTGCTGTGAACAACCCTCTAACCAGTACCCAGCAGCCCAAGGACAAGGCTAGGGGTGAAGTTTCCTTTGCGCCTCCTTGTAGTATGTGGGCACACGGGGAGGTCCTGTTCTAGGCCTTTCAGGCCTTCCCTCTCTCCCTCCTACATCAGCACAGGCTTTCCTGTGTGTCTTTCTCTGTGGAGCTGCTTCATGCTAATTTCTTACAATGGAAACTAACCTGTGTCTGTGACCGTCCCTCTCCTATCTGAACCACAGCCAGATGTAAAGGCCTTGAGTCCTAATCCAATGGAGGGCATTGGGACATAGGAATTGCAGCTCCTCTGACAAACTGGTGCTGTTTGGGCAATCAAGCTCTCAGATACCTTGAATCATGCCCATAGACAGCCAGCCACCTGGCATCCATGCCAAGGGCTCAGCCTGGCTAAGACAGTGCCATCAACCACATGTCCTTGGGCCAGAGGAAGGGACCTCACCATCATGGAGGCCTTTCCCCAAGTCCAGAGACAAGGTCATAAGCTGCTTATGCAGCTTACCTTGACCTTGATCTTACCTGATTTTGACTGTGGGGCCAGTTTCCTATCTTAAGGAGGAGAAAACACACTCCCAGTGATCTCCCAGGCTGTGAGGATCGCATGAACTAATTTATGTGAAAGTTCTTGAATACAAGCGTGAGGATTAATTATACTGTGATTAGCCTCCCACTTCTGTCCTCCCCACATCACACACAAACCAAACCCAGACTCCTAAGAAACTGGACTCCTTCACCAGGTTGTACACCCGTTCCTCTGCCCAGAGTGCCCAGGTGCACAAAAGCAGATCCCCTGCCCTTCAGAGGGGGAGAGGGTCTACCCCAAGGAGGAGGCAGGAGCCTTGAAAATGGTAGTGGGGCTCCCCCCCTTGCACTGCCACAAAAATCTCTGGGTGTCTTTGGAGTGGGGATGGGGCTTCCTTGTGTCATGAAGCAGCTGTGACAGGCTCTTCAGATGGATTTCCATTTTAATAGATGTGTCAGGGCATCAGAATGTCTCTGTTGTGTTCTGTCCCCATTAAAATGGAAGCCCATTGCTACAGGGCACAGAGGAGGTATGCTGCATTATTTATTGTTTTTTATCTGCTTTCCTAAAACTGAGCTGTTCAGGTTCAAATGGCAGATAAAATTGCCACCCACCTCTCTCCACCCTGTCATTTTCCAGCTCACATCTGTTCACTGCACATTGTATGTTAAATGTTACATTACCAGAGTGTCAGAAGCCCTGAGCAGTATTTCCAAAACCTGATTTGTCTAGCTTCCTGGCAACTTGTAGGGGTTATTTCTGTTCTTTCCTTTCTTAGGAAAGTCCCTGCCTCTGGCTTCCATCTCTCTGCATTCTGGCCTCTTCCCCATCCTGTATGCCATGAAGCCACTGCCCTAAGGTGTCAGGAGGTTCCTACCTCTTTCCATTGATTACTTTGTTTCCTGCCTTCCATCTTGATGCTGTACTTAACCAGATAATGCTAGATGATATCAGTAACTCTCTCCCAGATGATACCAGAGTTGGATGTGAAATAAAAACTCCCTTCACTGCCCGTAAATCCTAAGGACTTCTAATAGAACAAACAACTACTAATTTAGCCCCCATCACTTGGAGAGCTGTGTCTGTGTTTATTGAGATTACCTACCATTGCACTGATGTTCTTATACAATTACTATACATATATGAAGGATCAAAAGGACCATATTTCCATAATTGTGACTAACTCCTAGAAAGGCAGAGATCAGTTGAAATGCCTGTGGTGCACTTAAAGTTTCACTTAACCAAAAATATCTTATTCTAAGTAGGAGGAGAAAGTAGCAGTTTGTGTAGGCAGACATGGGAAAAATTCTGTTTATAATGCTGGACCTTCGAACGTCATCTGTTGAGATAAAAATCCTATAACAAGCGCCACATGACTCCAATTCTGAAGTTGAAGTGGGGTTTTGTTACAATTCATGTATTTCTAGAATTCACACCTCCAGGTTGCATGAACTGGAGATAAAATAGAGTTGATAGCCAGTTTCACTGTGATGGATTAGGGAAGGGGGAAAAAAGTGTCTTAAATGGGGCAAGGAGGGACCCCCATTCTGTCACCTCCATTTCCTTGTCTATCTAAGCCAGAAGTCAGCAAATTATGGCCCATGGAGCAAATTCAGCCCACCACCAGGCCCATACAGGAACACCTATCACTTCATATATTTCCTGTCGTGTTTTCATGCTACAATGGCAGAATTGAGTAACAGAGACCATATGGCCTGCAAAGCTGAAAATATTTACTATCTGGCCCTTTACAGGAAAAGTTTGCTGGCTTCTGCTCTGAGCTGTTGACACTCTGTGCTATTTAGCATCCCTGGGTGAACCTTCTGACAGAAGAATTTGAAAGGCTGCCCTGTTTGATGCCTGCAGCAACCAAATAAAACCAAAACACAGTAGTCTGTACTCCATAGTCTGGAGCGCAGAAAAACAATACAATCCAATGTCACATAGTCAGAAGATTAGATTAACTATGCTCTCCTTTGTAGATTGCTTGCTACCAGATGTGCTTTTCCCCTCAGGGATAAAAATAGCACCATGAATAACAGCAATACTGCATTAGTAGAATGGTTCCCCGCATTTATCGAATGCGTCTGATATGCTTTGAATAGCTTACATACGTTCAAACAACCCTGGGGAGGTAGGTGGTAATCATGGTCCACTTTACAGACAAGGAAACTGTGGTCCAGAGAAGGTAACTGGCTTTCCTGTGTCACACACTTGGAAGCATCAGAGCCGGTTGGAACCCGATCTGATGCCTGAACCTACATCATGATCCAACACTCTGTGAGGAGCGTGTCTTTTTATAGTGTTTGTTGAAATAAAATTTTATCTAGATTTTCACAGAATCATAGAATTTCATAGCTGGAACACGTTGGTACTTGTTGGCCCAGCGTCTCTCATTTTATCAGTAGTAACTAACACGTATATGATGCTTTAAAGTTGAAGAAACACATTTATGTAGATTCTCTTATTTGATACGCATGCCAATCCCATGATGTAGACAGGTCTCCTTTTCCAGAAAAGGAATGAAGGACCAGAGAGTTCACATGCATTGTTTAGTAACAGCCAGGACTGGCTGGGCCTCATCCCCGACTTTTCTGACACTGAGATTGATTAGATTTCCTAATGCCACATGACCCAAGGATTCAGCAATTTCATTTGTTCCAAAGTCTCCTAGCTAGTTGTCAGCAGCACCAGGGCTAGAAAAAGAAAAGGTGAACCTAGGATTTCTGGGCAAGAAAGGACAGCTAGTCCAAGAATGTCTGATCATCTCCCCAGGGAGGACGGGGCAGCATGAGGCCTCCAGCGGCTCTGGGGTGGCTGGTTTCCAGTGACAGCTGCAGGTCTTTTCATCCCACGTTTGCTGAAGATGATGTGCCAAGCACTGTATTAGAGTAGTGGTTCTCAATCCAGAGAGTTTGTTCAAACACAGATTGCTTGGTCCCACCCCCCAGGTATTTCAATTCAGCAGGTCTGGGGTAAGCATGAGAATTTTCATTTCTAGCAATTTCCCAGAGTGGCAGTGCTGCTGCTAGGAATCACATTGAGAGAATTAGTGTATTAGAGGCTCGAGACATGGTGACTAAATCAGGGAGTTGTGGTTCCTACCCTGAATGGAGCTTGCACGTATGAGTGAGTAGATGAATGAATGAATGAATGAATGAAAGTGTGTTGGGACAGAGGGAGAGCACTGAGTAAAGAACACCTTTACAACACCGTGTGGAAAGAACTAGAATAGAGATAGGTGTGGGGAACTGAATAAAGAAGCCAGCTTAGTCTGGCTGAGTACAGAAGGCTTTGCAGAGGAGGTGGCCCCTGGTGGGCTCTGAAAGTCCCAGAGGCATCAACCAGGCAGAAAGGGGAGGTGAGTTTATTCCTAGGAAATAGCTGGTGAAGAGGCACAGGGTAGGAGAGTAGGAGGGCTGAGAGCCTTCATGAGTTGGGGAATTCACAGTAGGTGTGACTATCATGAAAGGTGCATTTGCGTGCAAGAGACAGGGAGGCAGGGAGCAATGAGAGAGAAGGCTGGGAGCAAAACAGCAGCCACACCACTGAGGGTCTTGACTTGCACATCGGAAGAGCTGGGATATCCTTCTAGAAGCAGTGGGGAGCCGCTGAAGGAGTACAGGCTGTAGAATAGCAAGATCAGGTGTGCGTCGAAGAAAGACGCGAGACTCAATGCGGATACTGTGAGCTGGAGTTAGGCCAGCCCATGTCACTATCATGTGGGAGGCAAAGTGCTGTGGGAGAAATGGGCAATGCCACTGCAGATGGCTGGCAAGAGGAGGGGGAGAAACACTTCTCAGCTGCATTTTATTTGGGATTCTTGCTAACTGCATTTTAGACCTTTACTTAAATATATGTATGTATATATACATCACCAGAGAGCTATTGAATGTCTCAGAAAGAAAAACAGAATGTTAGAGTGTCTCAGGAAGAAAAACAGAATGTTTTGATTCTACTCTGCTGTATGACCTTCAGCAAGTTACTTAAACTTTCTGTGCTGCTGTTTCCTCATCTGTAAAATGAGGATGGCAGTGAATTGTGAGGATTGTGCAGGATAATATAAGTAAAATGCCATCCAACTGTATTGTTAGTGCTTCACACATGCTTGATATTTTTATTAATTTATTTTAGTTGGCATTCTTTCCTTTCCTGGGAGAGATGATATGGGTGAATATTTTTGTTTCATATCTGGTATCTGTAATTAGCCTGCTTTCTTCAAGAAAGAAAACAGCAGGAGTCCCTCCAGTACACAAACACAAGTGCTTGTCGTGTGTGTGTGTGTGTGTGTGTGTGTGTGTGTGTGTGTGTGTGTGTGTGTGGTGTGTGTTTAGAAGTAATTTCATTGCTCATGCACTTGAGATTCCATCAGGAAAGCTGGGCCCCTCTATCAAGCAGATGATCATCCCTGCTGGGCATTCATTGGCAAATCACAGTTCTTTTAATTAACACAATGTGGGATTTCAGCTCTCAACTCCTTACAAACTCACCCTTCCTTCCTTGGGTTTTTGAGTTGCGGCCTCTTTCCTCTGCTGAGCTCTGGTGACATGTGTATCTTGGAGCCATCCCTTTGTACTTTGCTCAGCCCTGGGCTCCGCAAAAGCCAGACCATGGGCCTCCTGCCACCCCACCTCCACCTGCCTTGCACATCCTTGCTCTGCTGCCTGCCTTCTTATCTCAACATCCCCATCGCCTGTTTTCTGGAAAAGTTCCTGATCT
The DNA here is from genome assembly GCA_036589455.1 of Ateles fusciceps. Lineage (NCBI taxonomy): Eukaryota > Metazoa > Chordata > Mammalia > Primates > Atelidae > Ateles > Ateles fusciceps. Next base: position 1,480,161 of record JAZHEH010002656.1, read on the forward strand.
CTCCCAAGTGTAAAAAGGGGCATGTGTTTCTATTCGGAGCACTTTGCTTTGACTTGGCATGCCTTCACGGACTTCAGCGGGGCGTCTGGGTCTGCGTGATGAGCCTCTGTACACGCAGCTGCCAGCCTAGAGGAGCTTTGCTAATGCAGATGTAACAAATTCCACCAAACAAAACCCCACTAACAGATGCCTTTGCAAGTCAGGGCTCCAAGCTCTGTCTTTTGTTACCACTTTTGCTACTTCCCTTGAGGCTGTGTCCTTGGGCATTTTCTTCCTTCTTTTTCTTTTCTTTTTTTAAAACCAGGTTGGGGCAAAGGGTTGTAATAATCCACCCACACCCACATCCTCTGGCTTGGTACCTGTCACCCGAGATGTAGAAATAGCAGACTCAGAGGTGAGGGGACTTACAAAGTCCTCAGCAGGGCCAGGTCCTAACCCAGACCTCCTCACCTCTTTTTGACACTAACTCTGAAAGAACTTTGAAAAGTTAAGAGGACTGTGTATCATGCAATCTATTGTTGCTGTTGCTATGACTATCGTATTAAAAGTGGACGACCACAGACACTGAATTGTACACTTGAAAATGATGAAGATGATAAATTCTACTACAATTTTTAAAAGGCATGAAATTCTGATGCATCCTACAACATAAATGAACTTTGAAAACATGCTAAGTAAAATTAATACAAAAGAACAAATGTTTATGGTTCCAGGCATTTAAGGTGTCTGAGTGCTCGAATGCATACAGAAATTAGAATGGTGTTTGTGATGGATGCCATTTTACTCAAATAAAATTAAAAAAAATTTTTTTTTTAAGAAATTAGAGGCTGGGTGCGGTGGCTCACGCCTGTAATCCCAGCACTTTGGGAGGCTGAGGTGGGCGGATCATGACTTCAGGAGATCAAGAGCATCCTGGTCAATATGGTGACACCCTATCTCCACTAAAAATACAAAAAAAGCTGGGCATGGTGGCGGGTGCCTGTAGTCCCAGCTACTCAGGAGACTGAGACAGGAGAATTGCTTGAACCCGGGAGGCAGAGACGTTGCAGTGAGCTGAGATTGTGCCATTTTATTCCAGCCTGGCAACAGACAGAGATTCCGTCTCAAAAAAAAAAAAAAAAAAACAAAAAACATAATGGTGGGCTGTGGAGAAGATGGAGAGTTAATGCCTAATGCCGACAGAATTTTAGTTCGGGAAGATGAACAGTTCTGGAGGTGGGTGGTGGTGATGATTTCACAACAATGTGAATGTATTTAATGCCATCGAACTGTATACTTTTTAATGGTTAAAATGGTAAATTTTATATATAAACATAATTTTCAAAGGGGGAGGAAGGAACCACCATGAAAGCATTTTTAAAGCCCCAAATGAACATTTTTTAAAAAGCAAAAAAATGTAAAAATAACTTTTCAAAAGCTCCATTTATTGATTCAAAGTCATTCTCTTAGCTTTAGGATATAAAAATGGATTATGTATAATTTGGGTTGCTCACAAAAATCATCGTGTTTGTTTGGCGCATTCAATTTAAAAGTATAACTCAACTCACCCATTCATTCAGCACATTTATGGAGATGATGTGGGAGGCAGAGTGCTCAGCCTGGAATAAAACAATCAGTGCAAACTCGCTAATTGAATTTCATGTAAAACAGTTGACATTTTTCTTACAAATCGGTTGACAGGCTGCTGAACCTAAGGAATCCAGTATCTTTTGATTCTTGTGGGTTTTATTGGTGAGTGTCTTTCAGGTTACCTGGAGGAGGCAGGTCTGGCTTGTCTTTGGTGCAAGGATGCGAGGGAATGAAGGATGCAGGGAACCCATGTTCTCGCTGGGTCCCAGGGCTTCCCAGGCTGGACTCTGCAGAAACGGTAACTCCGTGTTGTTTGGGTTTCAGGCTGAGCTTGAGTGAGCTGTCCTTTCAGTATACCCTCCGTAGTCCTGTATCCCCAAAGAGCATGTGATTGGGTCAGCTTGTCATTGTGCAGAAAGAAGTGACCGCATAGGGCAGGACATCCCTCCACGCCATCTCTGAAACATAAGGTTGTTATGACAATTAACTGAGTTAAATGGAGAGTCCTTAGAAGAGTGTTTTATTCAACACATGGCGAGTGCTGAATCAATGTTGTCATTCTTATGAAACAAAACACAATGTGAGACCCTAGGATGAGAGCGGGGGAGTGCAGGAACTAAGTGTCAAATCTGACCAACATTTGGATATTCTGATTCAACCTCATCCAGGTGTAAATTGTCCAAGAGCCTGCTCTAAAGGTGATCTGGGCTTTAGAGTGGAGGCGAGTTCGGAAGAGAAGCAGCATGACCATCCCTTAGGTTTCTGCCTTGGAGCTGTGGGCCCAAGATATTTGCGGCAGCCTGAATTGGTTGACAACACAATCCGTGCTGTTTATTGACAAAAAAATTTCACTTAACTTATACATTTAGGTTCTGCAAAATGTTGAGTTTTATTTGATCTGAGCCATTTGCTAGGGAGTATTTGGGTAGATTCAGATGAGGGAAGGGAAAGAAAATGGCTTTGCCAGTGATGTGCAGTGCTCAGCGGAGCTCGGGGGAGTCAGGCTCACCCAGCGCTCAGTGCCCCACATGGCTCACTTTCATGGAGCACATGGTATGTGCCATGGATGAGCCCCTCAACCTTCATATTCTGAGGGGAAGCATTGTTATTAATCCCATTTTACAGAGGGGGAGACTGAGGCATAGAGCAAACCAGTCTGACAAGAGCCAGTGTTCACACCCAGAAGTCTAACTTCAGACGCTTTTGGGTCTCAAGAGTCTCGATTTCTAGTTTTAATTTAACAGCATCACTGAAGTTGACGAAGTCTTTGGTTCTTGTTTAGATCTTCGGGAGAAGCTCAGCTGCACGACGTCACAGAGAAGCACAGTTGATTGTGCTCTGCTGCAATGTCATGATCTTTCATGTTATGAAAAGTGTTGGTCCATCAGCCATGATTATTACTGAGCCCTTCTGCGCGCCACTCACGGTGCCATGTGTAAAGCAATTGTATTCCACCCCATCCTCTGCCTGACATTCAGGATTGCACAGCTGATACATTCTTTAGGGTATCTGCGCTTCCTATTTCTACTTTTCTATAGAAAACTGATTTCAAATCACAACTTTTTTTCTTCCCCCCAATCCCAACGTGTATCTGTGAACGTGTAATTGTTGTGAGTCACAGTGATGCTTCTTTTAGAGATTCCTGTGTGTTTTTCAATTCTTCTTCTTTTTTTTTTTTTTTTTTTTCTTTTTTGAGATGTAGTCTCGCTCCCAGTGGCATGATCTCAGCTTGCTGCAACCTCCACCTCCTGGGTTCAAGTGATTCTTCTGCCTCAGCCTCCCGAGTAGCTGGGATTACAGGCATGTGCCACCAGACCCAGCTAATTTTTACATTTTTAGTAGAGACAGGGTTTCACCATGTTGGTCAGGCTGCTCTAGAACTCCTGACCTCGTGATCTGCCCGCCTCGGCCTCCCAAAGTGCTGGGATTATAGGCGTGAGCCACCGTGCCTGGCCATATTCCAGTCCTTGAAAGAGGCCTATTCAAAGATTGCCTCATGGACAAATGGCATAACAGCCTTAAGGAACTTAAGAAAAGACAAAATAAAATTAACAAGACTTCTGCCCGGATGCATTGTCAATCATGGATAGAGACATTATAGAAAAAAAAAAGGCCTCTGTTCTTTTGCAAGACCTTGGATCCTTTTTTCTGGCATTCTTGGGTCATCTTGCCTCTAAGCCAAATCATTGAGAGTATTTAGCAGGCAGCTGCTGATAGTATTTTGTTCACAGAGTCTGCTGATGAGGAAACTTTCTTTGTGGAATCCAAATGCCTCCATGGAAGGACAGCTTCTGGCTAGACAATGCAGAAAATAGCTGTTTGAACTTGCTCTATCCTTCTATTCCTTATCGAAGCTCAAGGACATTTGTTTGTTTCTGCGTTTGTTCTTAAATAATGCTTTAAGTATTTTCCTCTTTGATGTAAGAGCAACGCATACTTATTGTGGGGGAATTTAGAACCCACAGAAAAGGATAAAGAAAAATTAAAAATTATTGAAAATTCTCTTGTCCCACTATTAACCTTTGGTACATTTTCCTTTGGTCTCTTTTTCTTGCTTATTATTATCATTAGTATTTATAATCATTATAATTACATATCCAGGAGCAGATAAAACATGCAATTTCATGTCTAATTTTTTCCAGCATCACTTAATTTCTCCAAAAACATCATTTTTATGGCTGTGTAATAGCTCATAATGTGAGTATGCCATAATTTCTATAACCAGATCCCAATTGTGAGAATAGTTTAGATCATTTTCAGTTTTCATAATAGGGTATTTAATGTCTGCAGTATGCTTCTTACATAAAAGGATATGGTGGGTCAGCCTAACACATTTGGATATTAATACTTCATTAGAGAGTATCTGCAAATGACTTTTCCTTCTCAAACTAACTACTAGATAGAAAGATGTAAATGTTTTGGCTTTTTTTTTTTTTTGAGGTGGAGTTTCACTCTTGTTGCCCAGGCTGGAGTGCAATGACACGATCTTGGCTCACTGCAACCTCCGCCTCCCCAATAGCTGGGATTACAGGCATACACCACCATGCCCAACTAATTTTTTTGTATTTTTAGTAGAAACGGGGTTTCTCCATGTTGATCAGGCTAGTTTCAAACTCCCGGCCTCAGGTGATCCACCTGCCTCGGCCTCCCAAAGTGCTGGGCTTACAAATGTTTGTATAGAAAGCTACTGTCTAGCTTATCTCTATCTCCATCTTCTCTAAGCCTCTCTACCTATCTATACTCACCCACAAATACCCTAAGCCTAAGTTATTATAAATGTGTATTTATATATTTAGTAGTAGCATATGCTTCACATAAACATTATATAACCTTGACAAATTAATGATCCCTGCAGAGTTCTAAAACTTGGGTCATATGTGTGTGCATTATTATTTATTCTATTATTTGCTACCAGTCAAGCTCAATTGATAATTTCCATGTCATTAGAAGGTGAGTGTATCTTTTTGAGGGCTAAAGGTTGTGCTGAGCTGGAAGGCTGCAGGGCTGGAGAGGAAGTGCCTTCTCTCCAGCATCAGCAAAGGTGGGGGACAAGCAGTGTGGTGAGGGAAGAGCATTCATGGAGAAGGGTGAGCCAGCCGCCCAGGTGGCCGTGGTGCTGAGTGTGCGAAGGAGGGAGGAGAGAAAGGGGATTGTGCTGGTGAGTAGGGTCACACAGACAGGGCCTAAAACCTAGGCCTTTGGTGTGTACTTCACTCTGACAGACAGTGGAAAAGCCACAAGGCTTGAGCGCAGAGGAGAGAGGATGAGGTTGGCTCTAGGAGAAGTCATCTGGCAACAGGACATGAAATGAATTGGAGCAGAGAAACTCTGGAAAGACTGACTCTGGGGAGTGGATCAACAAGAGGGAAGAAAACCAGTGCTCGCTGAGCAGGGCCAGACAGCATTTCATGTAAACTCTCTCATTTTACCACCTGTCCATAGAGATGGGAAAATTGAGGCCTGTTGAAAGTCACAGGGCAGAAAGTGACAGAGACAATGTTAAACTGAAAGCTGAAGCTCAGGCCCTCTTGACTACACTGAGCTGCTTGGGGTCAAGGGAAGGAGGGCAGAGTCAGGGCAGAGGCAGCATCTCCAGGGGCCGAGAGGAGGGGCTGCATACACTAGTTACCGTGGAGGCAAAATCAGGTGAGCTTGGCAACTGATCGGAAATCCAGGGACAAAAAAGAATGAGACTCAAAATGTCCCTGAGATTTGGGGGACAGACAGATTGCGAGGATGGTGATGCCACTGGCATCAACAGGGGAGGTGCCCTTTGGCAGTGAAGATGAGAAACTGGGTTTTAGAAGTTCTGAATTAGAGGCGCAGGGAGACCACTCAAGTCAACATGTCCAGACAGCTGTGAGAATTGGATCAGAAGCCCAGGAGAAGATCAGCACCACTGATGGAGACGTGAGAGACATCAGATGCACACAAATGTGCTTCTGATTTGTGTGTGTTACAAATATATATGAATGAAGCTAAAGCACAATGCAATATTATAAGCTTATATAAATGTAAATGCTCACCTTTCAATAGGAGAATATTATTTTTAAATTCTTTGTTGAGTCATAAGATCCGAGAGCCAGAAGGAGCCAGGTTTCCACTTCCTTTCACTTCCAAAACCTTGGGTCTTGCTGTGTGTTCTCTTGTGCTGAGTCTTCTGACCAGGCAGGACAGCGAGTTCCCTGTTTAGCCTTGTTAACTTCCTCAAGAACACGTGGAGGACACAGCTGTGAGTCCGTCCTACTCACAGACATCGGAGGTGCAGCCCTGAGTCCAGAGACGTTCCCACCACCTCTACATCCAAATCCCACAAGCACGAAAGGCCCTGACCCTTTGTGCTTTTCCAGTGACAGAGACTGTGTCTCCAGGAAGCGGAAATAAATCGTGAACTTGGGAATTGTTTTGTGCTACTGGGTAGGAGGACACGGGAAGTATAAAGACTCCATGAGCTAGTTTCAGAGAAATAGCTTGCCTCTTGCTCCTTTAGGAATCATCTGGGGGAGCAGAACAGGCTGGCTATCAATATATAAACATCTTGCCTTAAATATTTTACCCATCACGCTTTAAAAAAATCCACCATCCATTTAGTTTTATTCCAACTTGGAGGTAAATCAAACATACTGTTTCCTTCGGGAGAACTGAAAAAAAAGGTTTTGCTCAAATGTTTCTTGTTTTGTTGTGGATTTTCACATATCTGCCAACTACCTTGGCCTCATTAGCGCGCACCTTATTCGAGCATGCTTCGATAGGCCGCCACAGAACAAAGACAATGTCGAGGGCAGAGGGAGAGATTGGCACACATGGGGCTAAAGGGGTGGGGATGGTTGTCTCTTGTAGAACCAGACACAAAGTACATAACGAGCATTTACTTAACAAAAGACCCAACAGCAAAACGCCGGCAAAATTCAAAAGTGACTGACTACACATGAAGCATGAAAATGTTTCCAGTCACGTGAGACGCTTCAAGCATAGAAAGCAAACCATGCAAAATGGAAAGCATTTGAAAACATAAAAGCAAAGCCATTAGGCATCACTTTTGAACAAAACAAATAGAAAAGGCATTCTCATCGTCTGCCTCTTAGTGAGCTGCGTACGGTGCACTGTCGACCGTTCCTGGCACATAGTAACTGCTGAATAAATGTCAGCTCCTTCCTGTCTTGCTAGCTCATGGTCCAGGAGAGACACTGTGGACTGCTAGTCATTCATGCTTCTACCAAATGGAATAGACTCATTCCTTCGTTCCATAGAGATTTAGACCTTCTGGTATGTCTTAGATGATGTGAAAGACTCAAAGAAGAAAAACTGCAGACTCTGTTCTCCAAACAATTGGATGACTGCCTAAGCTGTGGGAAAACAGTAGGAAAGAACACAACAGGAGAATTTGTTTTCTGGACCAGCAGTCTTCTCTAGATGGAAAGGCTGGTGTCTTACCCATCTTTGTCTCTTCAGTGTCTAGAATAATACCTGGCTGAGAGATAGACCTCAGTGAATGAACAAATGAATGAGTCAGTGAATGAATGAATGAATGGGTACTAAGTGAGAGGTCCTGCCCACAATGATGCTACATGATTGGCACTTCTTGCAGAATGGGTGATTCTCGTAGAGCTGTGAGTGACTTGGGAAGAGGAAAGGTGCCTCTCACCTGTAAACTCATCTGCTTTTCTCCCTACCCCCCACCTAGAAAGCTGTGTCCTCTCTTGTTTCACTTTCCACTAGCGCCTTCCACTGAATGTGCATGTGTGGGTGTACCTGTACATTGCGTGTCTCTTTCTAAGCCTTTTTGAGCACTTACATAGCAGTTACTTTGTGCCAGCCTCTAAGTAATATGCAAATATAATTCTCATAACAATCTCATGAGGTAGGTACTATTATTAGACCCTCTCAGAGCAGAGGAAACGAAGGCCCAATGATATTAAGGTCACATGACTAGTAAGAGGTAGATCCAGAGCTCAAGCCCAGATAGTCTGACCCCAAAGCAGTGTCTTTTTTTTTTTTATCGAGACAGAGTCTCGCTCTGTCACCAGGCTGGAGTGCAGTGGTGCAATCTCGGCTCATTGTAACCACTGCCTCCTGGGTTCAAGCGATTCTCCTGCCTCAGCCTCCTGAGTAGCTGGGATTACAGATGCCCACCACCACACCCAGCTAATTTTTGTATATTTGGTAGGAACGGGGTTTCACCATGTTGGCCAGGGTGTTCTCCATCTTCCGACCGTGTGATCTGCCTGCCTCAACCTCCTAAAGTGCTGGGATTACAGGCATGAGCCAAAGCCCCGGCCCCAAAGCAGTGTCTTTTACCACTGAAACTGCTGTTCGTGTTTATGAAGTAGAACCTGGAAGAGCTTCTCTCAGTTTGCCTGTGGTCTGCTATATTGACTTGGACGAGATTCAGAGCATGGGAAAGGTTGTCTCGGGTATTTTCAGGTTCATCCTCTCTGCTAAGTCTTTCTCCTCTTCGTAGAAATATGCTTAAGTCTTACATCCTGTATAAAAAAGAAAAGTACTCCTCCACTCTGTGTTCCACCCTCACTGCTGCTCCATTTCCCTCCTCTTCTCTCCAGCCAGGCTACTTGAAAGCGTACTAGTTAGGAGTGACTTTCACTTCCTTACCTCCCACTCGTTTCCGGTAACCCAGTGAAATTGACTTCCACTCAGAGAGCCCTTGACAAGGCCACAAGGGAACCTCTTCTAGTTGTAAATCTAGTAAGGGCCACACAGGAAAAAAAACATGCTGTAGTAGAAACTGTGCTTCTTATTACTAGCACCATGCCTAGCACACAATCGGCACTCAGCAAATCACTATTGAAGGTTTTATGATCTATGTCTTATTTGATCCCAGTAACATTAGCCGTCAGTGAAACCTGTTCGTTTCTCCGCTTCCATGGTGTCCCTCATGCTAGATTTGCCCTACCCTTTTAGGTCATCATGTTCATTCTCCTTCTCCTCTTCTTCTCATCTCTTAAATGTTGGTATTCAAATTCTGTCCTTAACCTTCTTTACTTCTCACTTTATGTTCCACCTCTGGGAAAGCAGACATTCAATCCTACAGTTTTAATTACATGATTCTCAAGTCAGTATCTCAAGTAGTAATTGCTACCCTATGTGCTGGACCTGTACAGCTAGTGCCATGAAGGACATTTCCAATTAGATGTGTATTAGGCACTTAATGAATTGAACTTGACACATTTCTCTTCTGGGATTTGTCCTTCCTTTGTGTGTGTGTGTGTGTGTGTGTGTGTGTGTGTGTGTGTGTGTGTGTTTTGAGACAAAGTCTCTCTCGTGTTGCCTAGGCTGGAGTGCAGTGGTGTGATCTTGGCTCACTGCAACTTCCATCTCCCAGGTTCAAGTGATTTTCCTGACCTTAGCCTCCTGAGTAGCTGGGATTACAGGAATGAGCTACCATGCTTAACTAATTTTTTATATTTTTAGTAGAGACAGGATTTCACCATGTTGACAAGGCTGGTCTTGAACTCCTGACCTCATGTGATCTGCCTGCCTTGGCCTCCCAAAGTGTTGAGATTGCAGGTGTGAGCCACCCAACCTGGCCCCATCCATGCTTTCCATCATGCCTCTCCTCCAAAAAAACAAAAAGAAAAGAAAGAAAAACTCCCAAAGAAAGGCAACACTCTTTGAGTCTGTATCTTGGTCAAGGATATTATTTTCCCCATCATCCAAACCAGAAACCTGGGAGTCATCAGTGGCTTCTCTTTCCCCTTCTCTCATATTCAATTGATCACTAATTCCTATCAATTTGACTCCTTTACTGTCCCCTAATTCAGCCTCTCAACCCTGTTCTCTGCTATAGTGCAGGTCTTCATCATTTAAAGGATTGTCTTGTCTCTAGGCTTTCTTCTCCCAGTCAGAGCTCCACTCTGCATCCATGGTCATCCTTCTAGAGAAAACAGAAACCTAACCAGTTTCTCCCCCAGTTTAGACTCCTTCAGTGGCTTGCCGTGGCCTTCTGGATGAAATCCAAACTCTAAGCATGGCATATGGAGTCCCTGGTGAGTGAGTGACCAAGTGAATTCCTCATTAAAAGCAGTTCAATTGAGTAAAAATCTCTATCCCCTTCTCCTAGTTATCAGGATGGAAAATTGGAACATATATTTATTCCCAGGAAGAGAACTTAGCTGGTTACAGCAAGTATATCTTTGTTTCTAACAGATAATTGCAATCTATTATGTGGCTCTAAGTCAGCATGTTATAAAAATTACGACGAAAAAAAACACAGGAGTATATAGAACATCTACTCTCTCCTATTCATCAAATATGATAAGCAGACTCCTGCCTCGGTGCCTTTGCATCTGCTGTTCTCTCTACCTGGAATGCTTTTCCCCCAGACATTCCTGTACCCATTCCCTCCCTTCCTCAGGTGTCTGCTTAAATGTCACCTTATTGAGAGCGCTTTCTTGACCTCCCTGTGTTAAATAACAACTCTCCAACATCTACTTCATTACAGCTCATCCCCTAACCTACTTAAATTTTTCTCTATAGCATTTATCACCCCCCCCCACATACACATATATATATGAATATGCTTGTAGTTTGTGTCTTTCTCTGGAAAGTATGTTTAATGGAGCCAGTAATTTGGTTTGGTCCACTGCTTTACCTCTTACACACAGAGGCTGCTTGACAAACACGCACTGAATGAATAAAATGAATGTAGGATGAACCCAAAGAGAAATTTGTGTTGATGGAACTTTTTTTCAAGTGAGGGGTAAGATACAGACTTTAGTTTCCTTCTACAGTTTGTTTTCTTGGCAAGATCTTTATTTGAATGAGTTCTAACCATTTGCTTAAAAAAAAAAAAAAAAACCTGGGTCAACATAGCCTTCAAAAATAAGTCAGTAGAGCTGCAGAGAAAGGCACAGGGGAAAGGAGAAGTCAACCGAGCCACTCATTCTTTACAGGTTACTAACAGGCATCTCCTTAGTAGGGGAGGGGAGCGAGTAGAGAGAAGGAAGGACTGCCTTGGAGGGAGGGGAGGGGAGAAGGCTCTGTTACCTCATGCACAATGACTCCCAGCTTTGTGGGAGGAACACAAACCTGTTATCATTGACTTGATTTATGGTTCCTCAGCATTCCTCAAAAATAGCTCCATGATGTATTATTAGTGTTTAAATAACATTCTCTTAGTTTGCAAATTTTGTTCCATGTCTTGAGATAAAGGCAGACTGGCATATTGCATACATACATGGCATTGAGAATCTCAACTACTGGGGCAGTCATCTGGTCTACACCCTAACTTCCAAGTAGCAAGGAATGTTATTCCCATGTCAGAAAGTAGACAGATGAACACAAAAATTAAGCAGCTTTTATAAAGTAAGAACTAAGAAGGAGTCAGAAGCCATCTCCTGTTCACAGAACAGCAGCCTCCACTATCCCATAAACCCCCATTCTCCCGCCATACTGCCTGATCCTGCCCTCCAATGCAATGGGCTTTGGAAAACCTCCTTGCTTATATGTGGATGGAGGTAAGAACGTACTTTTTAGGCCCCTTCCCTATCATACTTCTAAATTAGAAAACAGAATTTGTTCGAATTTTAGAATTTAAAGGTTTTTGGGGTGAAAAGTAAGTTGCTATCTTATATTTCCATGTTGTTTGTAAAGACTGGTATGCCTCGCACCTGCTAAATACACATTGGATGATACCAGTAATACCCACTGGGCCTTTTATCTGTTCCTCTGCCTTGTAGTATGGCAGTAAACAGAAAGATCACTGGCATTTGTGTTAGCGCTTTACAGTTTACAAAGGGCTTTCACAGTTCTCTTCTGATCAATGACTCTAGGGGGTCATAGAACACAGTGATTAAAAGCATAGGCCTGGCCGGGCGCATGGCTCACGCCTGTAATTCCAACACTTTGGGAGGCCAAGAAGTCAGGAGATCAAGACCATCCTGGCCAACATGGTGAAACCCCATCTCTATTAAAAATACAAAAATTAGCGGGGCATGGTGACATGCACCTGTCGTCTACTCGGGAGGCTGAGGCAGGAGAATCGCTTGAACCCGGGAGGCGGAGGTTGCAGCTGGGGACAGAGGAAGACTCCAGTTCAAAAAAAAAAAAAGAAAAAAAAAAACATGGGCCTTGGAGTCAGAGCCGGATTGTCACCCTAGTTCTGCTGCTTCCAAGCTGCCTGCTTGGGGCAAGTTCCTTATGATCTCACGGGTAAAGAGAAATGACAAGCTCATTAATTCTGGGGGAGGATTTCAACGTGATGATGTAAAGAAAGCACTTAGAACATGCTTAGCACATCAGAAATGCTGGCTTTATCATCATCATCATCATCATACCATTCTCAGATATGACTTGTATACGGTCATCTGTAAACTATTTGAAAGACTGTGCCCTACAACTTTTTTTCTCACTACAACCTTTTAAGCCCATCCTGTCTGAGCTGCCGTGTCCACTCCTAGGTGATACCTATGGGAGATTCCATAGATTTAGGGGTAAATTGTTACATATTCATAGGCTTTTATCTGTAGGTATGAAAATTTCATTCAGATCTAATATCAGAACCTCAGTCTCATATTAATAATATATAGTTTACATCTTCTCCCTCTCCCAGCTTGGGCTTGACACTTTCTTAGAAACCGGCAATAAGGAAAGAGATCTGTTCGGCTTCTTCATTTTTACAATTCTACCTGCTCCCTGGTAACCCTATTACTTTGGCTTCTCCAGGGCTGGGGTTGGTGAATGAAGGACAGGCAAAAGGCCGAGGGTCTGACTTGCCTGGTGTTACTGCTCTCTGTGTTGGGCCCTCCGTGTGGTGTGGCCCAAAGGCTGGCTCGCTCTCTCTCTTGTACGGCACTTTTGAGATTCCTTTGGGAAAGCTCTGCAGGAATTGGTGATGCACCATTGATTGTCTCCCGGTGTGGGGAGGACACCTTCCAGCTAAGCTGTTCTGGTCCCTCTCCACCTCCCGTTTTTGGTGTTACCCCACCATGGAGACTCTTATTGTTGGCGTGACCATACACTAACAGGCAAAGCTGTAGGACAGAGTCTTTTCAAGGTGCTCTAGTCTTCATCGGCATCCACTTGGCACATGGAGAAACCACTGGATCCTTCCCGACACACAGCCCTGTCTTGGTTCTGTTGCCACAGGCAGCATGAAACAGCCTCTGGCCTCATTTCAGGCCACAGCCAGGCACCCTCCCCTATGCCCTCTAAACTCCAGAGTACCTGTACACAGCCATCTGTGTGATTCTCTTGAGTGCCTTTTTCTGTCCTGGAGCCAGCTGCCACCCTCTTGAGAGGTGCTGGTGGTAGGAGTGGAAAAGCTCCCATGGGGAGAGAATAGAAATGCAAGAAACTGTCACTCGCCAACCTTCTGCCTCAATCTCCTGGTCTCTTGTTATATGTAAACTGAAGGTGGGGAACACACTGTGAGTTGCAGAAATAGGTTGGGGCACTTTGTAGCAAGTCTGCGCAAGGTCTCACGCCTCTCTTTAGAACAGTGCTGTCCCATAGAAATAGAGTGCAAACCACATGTGTAACTTAAAATGTTCTATTAGCCACATTACAGACACAAAAAGAAATAGGTAAAATTAATTTTATTTATTTATTTTGCTGTGGAGCCTTGCTCTGTCACCCAGGATGAAGTACAGTGGTACAATCTCAGCTCACTGCAACCTCCACCTCCCAGGTTCAAGCAATTCTCTTGCCTCAGCCTTCCAAGTAGCTGGGATTACAGGCGCCCGACTAATTTTTGTATTTTTAGTAGACACAGGGTTTCGCCATGTTGGCCAGACTGGTCTTGAACTCCTGACCTCAGGTGATCTGCCTGCCTTGGCTTCCCAAGGTGCTGGGGTTACAGACGTGAGCCACCGTGCCTGACCCATAATATATTTTATTTAATCCAATATATCCAGATATTGTCATATCAATATGCAATTAATATAAACAATTATTATTGATATATTTTATAAAAAGTCATGCTGAGCCTTTGACATCTGGTACCTATTTTACACTTACAGCCTGTATCAGTTCAAGTGCTCTACACCCACATATGCTGGTGGCTACCATTTAGACTCTTCAGCTTTAGAATGTGGAGGAGGAGGGGACTCACCATCTATTGTTCTCAGCTTTGAGGACTCAGAACTAAGAGTTTGGTTGTGGCATATACAACGCATTACAACCAGGATGTGCAGAACGAGGACTCAGATGCTGGTCTTCTAACCTTAAGTTCAGTATTTGTTTGTTTCTTTGTTCTTCCCATGCCGTCCTGCTGTTCAAACAAACTGCCATGCTTTATTCACGTGGACCTCAGTAATTTAAGGGGCAGGTTTGAGTAAGAAGACTGCTATAGTGACATTTGTATAAGTTGTTTATTTTTATTTTTTGAAATGGAGTCTTGCTGTGGCACCCAGGCTGGAGTGCAGTGGCATGACCTTGACTCACTGCAACCTCCACCTCCTGGGTTCAAGCCATTCTCCTTGCCTTAGCCTCCCGAGTAACTGGGATGACAGGTGTGTGCCACCGTACTCAGCTAATCTGTTTTTTTTTTTGTATTTTTAGTAAAAACGTGGTTTCACCATGTTGGTCAGGCTGGTCTCAAACTCCTGACCTTAGATGATCTGCTTGCCTCGGCCTCCCCAAGTGCTGAGATTACAGGCATGAGCCACTGTGCGCCTGGCCTCAACATTTGTAGAAGTTTTGTTTGAGCTTCCAGCATGGTCCCAAAGAGACTTGCCACTAAAGTATGGGGTATAGTCAGACAACAGGTACTCAGGGAACCAGGCACACATCACTGAAAGCATCACATGCAAAAAAGGCGTTGGTGGCCATGACCCCTTAGAGCCCCATTCCTCATTCTTGGCAACCAGCCAGTGTTGGCCTGACTGGAGCTGCCAATGAAGCAAGCTCAGGCCTCCAAAGGTGAGCATCTCCCACAGCGCCCGCACACTGTTGGCCAAAGAGGAACATGGCAGGTCTGCAGCTTTCACTGTAAAAAGAAAATATTTAGTGGCAGCATGTCTTTTAAAAGACGATACTTATGAGGAGAGGAATCTGTAGCCAGGCCTCCGACGACTCTCTCCCATCAGAGATCCAGTTAGGGCAGCTTGCCTCATGATTCGTGCTTGGAATTTTTTAAAAACAATAAAGCTCACATCTCTCAAATAACTCAAAAGCTGATTGTTAAAGTAACACATCCTTATTGTAGAAAAGAACAAACAAACCCCAAAATATCACAACCCAAAAAAGCCTCCCAGTTAACATTTGGTGTACTTTTCCTCTGCTTTTCCCACGTGGGTAGACACACGCCGGCAGCACAGAGATGCAGCCGTAGCACTTGGATGGGGGTCATATAGCATATGTAGCCTTGCACGTTGTTTTCTATTTAATATCTTATGAACTTTCCTCATGTCCTTGACATTCTTCAAAAGAACACTTTTAGTAGCTGAATACTATTCCATTACATTTGATTGAATGTCCAGTTCCTTTCTGGGGTTTGAAGTGGCATGGATCATGAAAAGCACTGAGGAAGAACGGAAAGGGTGTGGACAGCCCAAGACACCTTCCTAGAGCTGCCTGTTACTGGCTGTGTGACCCTGGCCAACTAAAATCCCTTTGTCTCAATTTCCAAACCTACAAAGTGAGAAAAACAGCGCCTCCCTTATAGAGTCGTTGGGAGGATGGAGCACGGTGACCTGTGCTATGTAAATTGCTCAACACGTGCCTGTACTTAGTAAATGCATAATCAGTGTTAATTCCTATTTATCTTCCCTTTTCCTAGGCTTTTCAAATCCTTGCCATCAGCCAAACCCCAGGCACCTGGAACATTTTTCTGGGTTGGCTAACACCCTCTAGGGTACTCCTGTGTTTTAAAACTCCCATCTTCTAATTGTTTTGTGGTAAGCCTCTGGGGGGGACATTCTTGCCAAGCAACCCCAAATTCCTGCACTTTGCACTCAGCACAGCTGCCAGTGATGTGTGATGTAGGAAAGGAGAGAAATGGAAGCTTCTTTTGGGTGGGGTAGCAGATTGTACCAACCTAGCTTGTCTTCATCGGTAAAGACAGCCAGAGGACAGAGAACCAGACTCCAAACTGGGTCTACCTAAGTACATCTGGTTGGCTGAGCTGCAGTTTCCTTTCGTCCTTCCCTTCTGCACTTTCTGCTGTTGGCTTAGCAGTGTAGCAGCAGCAAGAGAGGAGCCATTCTTGTGAGTTTTCGATTTGCTACTCTGCCTCTCGGTCCTGTGTTTTTACCCACTTCTTTCTTCTCTCCAGGCACTTGTGTTACCAGCTGACCTAGCCTTCATCAGGCGAGTACAAATTTTGCAATTTTCCTTTCATTGTTTTGACAATGGATTTGATTTGTATATGGCCTCATCACATAATATCCCTATTTAGGGCACTTCTCTGATCCGGAGGTGGGATTGAGGAGGAGGAAGTGTCAAGTCTGTCTTCTGACCCAAAAACCACTTCTTGTTTCCACAGAAACTACCTTCCCCCACTGTCTCTTCCTGACTTGGGGGAGGCACGGTGCGGAAATGTCTGTTGGGTTCCTAAACTGTGGGCTATCATATGTGCTCACTGAACTTTATTGCTGTGTGTCATCTGGAATCTGGCCCCATGTTGATGTTGTCATTGTATGCAATAAAAAACTATGTGATAGTTAATGCTGGCTTTAAAAAATGAGATTGGAGAAGAGAAAATTTGGCCTTAAGTCACAATGATATTTGAGTCACTGAAGTGGATCTGCTCTCCTCACCCTGCACTATGCCACGGTGAATACAGTTTTAGTAATTGTTGCAGGTGGAATGGCGATCTCACTTAGTAAATAAATATTTAATGAGCACCTCTTATGTCAGGCAGTGCTCTGAAGACTAGAAAGACAAACCAAACCAAACGTGAATGCAACCCTCAACAAGCTCAGATTTACTGGTAAGAGGGAGACATAAATAATTATAAAAAGATGTGGTAGTGGTATCAACCAACTGCTCCAGGAACCTCAAGGACTGGATGCGAGTGTCTACTAAAGTACCATGGAAGTTTCCCAGAGATGTGTACTTTTTAGGGAACTCTGCAAGGATGATGAAAACTTGACAGATGGAGCCAATGGGGACCCATGTTGGCAGACAGCACAGTGTCATCATGGAAAGAGGGAGAGAAACTCCCTCTTGTGACTGAAGCATGGGGGTCTTAGAGAAATATGGTGATGCAGGGAGAGGCAGAGGACAGTTGTGAAGGGCCTGTTAGGGATCAAAGCCCCAACTCATGGACTTTCTCATGGAAACATAAGAACGATCTTATTTTGACATAAAAATAATTCTTAAGTATAACTACATTATGTAGTTATAGAAAGAAAACCCTAAACACTCCACTAAAAAGCTATAATAACTAATAAGTTGTAAGTTACAAAATCAATGTACAAAATCAGTAGCATTTCTATATGCTAATAGTGAGCTATTTGAAAAAGAAATCAAGTACAGTACAGTAGCTACAAAAAATTTAAACACCTAGGAGTAAATTTACCCAAAGGGGTGAAAGATCTCTACAATGAAAACTATAAAACACCGATGAAAGAAATTGAAGAAGACACTAATAAAAGGAAAGGTATTCCATGTTCATGGATTGGAAGAATTTATATTGTTAAAATGTTCATACCTACCCAAAGCAAATCTGTAGAATTCAATGCAATCCCCTATCAAAATACCAAAGACATTCTTCACAGAAATACAAAAAGCAATTCTAAAATTTGTATGGAATGACAGAAGACACCAAATAGTCCAAACAATCCTGAGCAAATGAAAGCAAGCTGGAGACTTCATACTTCCTGAATTCAAAATATACTACAAAGCTATAGTAATCAAAACAGCATGGTAGTGGCATAAAAACAGACCAATGGAACAGCATAGAGAGCCCAGAAATAAATCCACACGTTTACAGCCAACAGATTTTCAACAAAGATATCAAGAACACATGACGAGGAAATGACAGTCCTTCAGGTAAATGGTGTTAGGAAAACTGAATGTCTACATGCAGAAGAATTAAATTAGAGCCTTATCTCTCACCATATTCAAAAATTAACTCAAAGTCAATTAAAGACTTAAACATATGAAACTACTGGAGGGAAACAGAGGAAATGTTTCGTGACTCTGGTCTGGGCAAGGATTTTTTTGTTTTAATAAGACCTCAAAAGCACAGGCAACAAAAGCAAAAATAGACAAATGGGATCTAACTAAAAGCTCTATGCAGTGAAGGAAACCATCAACAGAGTGAAGTATCACTCTACAGAATAGGAGAAACTAGCTACAAACTATACATCTGACAAGGGGTTAATATCAAAAATATAAAGAAACTCAACCCAACAATAAAACAATTCCATTTAAAAATGGGCAAACGCTTTGAATCAACATTTTTCAAAAGAAGACGTACAGATGGCCAACAGTTATATACAAAAATGCTTAATATCACTAATCATTAGGGAAATGCTAATTAAAACTGTTAGAGTAGGTAGTTAGGCAGACATGACCAGGGACAGAAGAAGTCCCCCCTATGAATGTCAGGTGACCATCAGGTGATGGTCAGTCAGTTGTTAAACTGTTTCTATTAATAAAAAATAATTGGTCATAGCTGGTGCAACGGAAAGACAGTCTCCCAATAGTAGAAAACACCTGAAACTGGTGAACAGCAGCTTCCTAATAAGATCTCAGGAGTCAGATGAGCAGGCTCAAGCGTGCATGCTAAGAGACAAAATGGCAGAGTTTAACTGGTAGATGACCTTCCTCTAAAAATGCTTGACTGGGTAAGGAAAAAAATGCCTCAAATGAGGATGTGCACAACTTTAAGTAAACACACTGTGCGTGCAGCCCCTCCCAAGTGCTGGCAGGCCACTGCGCATGTGGACAGCTGCCCCAAGGGAAAAATCAAGGGGGAGAAATGGAAACCCTGAAACCATGCCAATGTGTAAAACCCCACGTCAAGGGCCAGACAGGGCACTTGGATCTCTCAAGTTGCCCACTTGGCCCTCTTCCAAGTGTACTTTGCTTCCTTTTGTTCCTGCTCTAAAACTTTTCACTAAACTCTTACTCCTGCTCTAAAACTTGCCTCAGTCTCTTCCTTAAACCTACTCCTGCCCCTAGCTGAATTCTTTCCTCCAAGGAGACAAGGATTGAGTTTGCTGTAGACCCACTGGATTCACTGCTGGTAACAAAACCACAATGAGATGCCATCTCACCTCAGTTAGAATGGCTACTATAAAAAAGACAAAGGATGACAAGTACTGAAAATGGAGAAAAGGGAACCCTTATATACTCTTCGGGGGAATGAAATTAGTAGAGCCATTGTGGAAAACCATATGGAGTTTCCTCAAAAAATTAAAAATAGAACTACCATACAATCCAGCAATTCCACTATTGAGTATATACCCGAAGAAATTGAAATCAATATGTTAAAGAGATATCTGCACTTTCATGCTCATTCAGATTACTCACAATAGCTAAGATGTGGAATCCTATCATGCTGAGTGTCCATCAGTGGATGAATGGATGAAGAAAATGTAATATATACAAACGTGTGTGTGTGTGTGTGTGTGTGTGTGTGTCTATACACACAATAGAATACTATTCAGCCATAAAAGAGAATGAAAGCCTGCCATTCACAACAACATAGATGAACCTGGAAGACATTATGTTAAGCCAGGCACAGAAGCACAAGTACTGCATGATCTCACTCATATGTGGAATCTAAAAAGTTAATCACGTAGAAGTAGAGAATAGAACAGTGGTTACCAGAGGCTGTCCTGGTTAGAAGGGAGGAGGACATGGGGAGATGTTGGTCAAAGGATACATAATTACTGTTAGATAGGAAAAGTAAATTTCAAGAGATCTATCGTACAATAAGGGAACTATTGTTAATGGTGATATATTGTATTCTTCAAAAATATGTAAAGATTGGATGTTATGTGCTCTTCCCACAAAAGTGATAACTATGAGTTTATTTGTTAAGGAGCTAGATTTAACCATTCCACAGTGCATATGTACTTCAAAACATCATGTTGTACATGATAAAAACATAAAACGTTATCTGTCAATTAAAAAAGCAAAAACATATCACTACATTATGATGCTGAACCAACATACACCCTAGAAGAAAGTCTCAGGCAAAACCTCCCATTATGGAATTCACTGTTTTAGTTCTTAACTAAATCATTGATGCTTTCCCAACAGAATCTCAGTCCTGCCCCATGTCTTTTCCTTCTAGATCAGTGCAGTGCTTTCTGCCTGAGCTCAGGGTTCAAACAGCCTCTATAGCCACCGGTGCCTCTGCTGTTAGCTGCTTTAGCCTCCAGCTGTTTTAGTCCTTGGAGGATAGGCAGCATCAGCCCTCTAAGGTGGATGAAACTCAGTATCAGTAAATTAAGAAGTAATGCCTTCACCTTGGCCTCTCCAGGTACCTGAAAGGCATAAGAACAAATTCCAGAAGTCTGCTTTCTCTGGGTCCCAAATCCTTAATCAGGTGCATATCCCAACATGTTACTTGGTGCCTTATGTGCTCATGTATGACAAATTCAAGGAGGGTAGTAGTGCATGAAAAAATGAAAATCGCTTTAATTTAGGTGACTTCTGTTTCTGTTTACACTTGTATAGCTCTAGCGTTGTGCCAGGTACTATTCTAAGCAGTTTACACATATTTGCTTATTTAATCCTCTTAACAGCTCTTTGAAGTAGGTATTGTCATAACCTCATTTACAGATGTGGAAACAGATCCAGAGAGGGGGACTAATTTGCTTGAGTTCCCACCACCTTGGCTGTGGAAGAGCCAGGATTTGAATGGAACAGGCTGATGTCTCCTATTCCTGCCAGTTGCATCTTTATATGGCCCCCAGAATTAAAACCCACACATCCTTCAGAGGTGGTTACTGTACCGTGATTGGGCCCTGGAATCTTCCTTGCACTTTGAATCAGCTTGTCCTGAGTTGATCCCATGGCTAGCAGGTTCACTGTAGATCCATCCATCCTCCTCCCTCCCTCCCACCTCTCTCTCTCTCTCTCTCTCTCTTTCCACTTCTTACTTTCCAGACCCACTGATCCTTTGGGGCAAAAACACTTGAGTTCTGCCCTTACCACTTTGCTGTGCCCTTCAATTCCTGTGAGCTTGATTTTCAAGGGCTTGATTAATTTGTGAATGAACATCCAGCTTCCAGGGCAGCTAACACTCTCCTGCTTTGTAACCCAAGATGTGTGCTTCCATCATGCAGAAGGGAGAGCTTCCAGCAAGCCTGCCCAGAGGTGCCCGTGTGGCCATCAGAGGACCATGGCCCTGCTGGCCTCCAGCTGCAGCTCGGCACTGCAGGCTCTTGCCACTGGGGCCATTAATCCAGTGGTATTGATGTGATTCTTCCTCTAGCCCAGTCATTACCATTGCAACAAGGTCTAACGCATACTTATCCTCACCATTTCTGTTTCTTTCATGAAAAAAAAAAATTCCAATCATCATCATTTTTTGTGCAAGGTCTTAAAAGAGCAAACAGAAAGACATTCAGCCCATATATTTTCTTTCTCTAAGTGGTGTTTATTTAAATGCAGATATCCTGGTTTCCTGTGTAGAGTTGCAAGCAGTATCTGTCCATTTAAATGTTAATAGGAGTGTAAACTTCAAAATCAAAATTTTTCCATGAGGGAGAACAGCTTTTTCTGGTTCTATTTAATGGTTCTCCTCGCCTTTCCTCCTCCACCTTCCCTCATTATCAGCCTCCCTCTGCCCACTCCTTTCCACCGCCCTGAACTAAATTCAACAAAGCTTAAATGCACCTTTCTCATTTCAAAAATTAGAATGTTAAACGTTAGGGTCATGGAATACAGATAATGGACTCAAGCCCGACATGATTCTTGAGGAGGTTTTTCTCTATTGTGGCCTTTTCTGCAGAGTCAAACTCATCATTCTGGGCTCTTTCCAAGGGAATTATTCTCAGGCCAGCCCTGCATAATATTTTTCCAAGGCCTCAGAGTTAGAGTTTCCTCCCTCTTCTTTTCCTTCTCTTTTCTAAAAAGACAGGAAGAGAGGGGAAAAGAAGTACAAGCTATATATGATCCTGAGTACAAAATACCACTGTGGGCACAGTTAGCAATCACAAAGAAATAAAAAGGCAGTTTCTTACCCCTAAAGAGAGGATATTGGCACATAGGTTAACAAGGATGGGCAGGAATACATGCACAGGCCTTTCCTTGGGCAGAGAGGTGGTCGGGACTTACTCAAGTGCAAATAAAAAGCAACAAAGATTTTTAAACAATGGGAATAATGTCTAATGCCTTTAAGAGCAAATATGGGACAGAATAACCTTCCTAAGGACCTCATGGACCTAGTTTTGTGTGTGAATGTGATATTTAGCTTCATCTTTATTTTCTGTCTTTTTCTCTCCTTCATTGCATCCTTTTTTTTTTTTTTTTTTTTTTTTTTTTGAGACGAATTCTCACTGTCACCAAGGCTGGAGTGCAGTGGTGCGATCTCAGCTCACTGCAACCTCTGCCTCCTGGGTTCAAGCGATTCTCTCTGCCTCAGCCTCCCGAGTAGCTGGGACTACAGGCATGTGCCACCACACCTGGCTAATCTTGTATTTTTAGTAGAGACTCGGTTTCACCATGTTGGCCAGGCTGATCTTGAACTCTTGACCTCAGGTGATCCGCCCACCTCAGCCTCCCAAAGTGCTGGAATGACAGGCGTGAGCCACCGCGCCCAGCTCTGCATCTTTATTTTTATCCCGCTCTACTGTGTGCGTTTTGTAAGCCTCCTTCAGTCTTTTTAGAACATGGCAAGACTATTAATATGTAAGTTAGAATTGAGTACGTAAGTTACATAGATTTTGGTCCCGTTATTTTATTTCAAGTATTCTTTTTGTTCCCCAACTAGTTCTTTTTAATAGTATTCTGTTTTTGTTTCACGGAGGCAACATCTTTCTTCTCTTGTCTTCCTGGGGATATGAAAAATAATTTTGAAAATTTTTTCTTCTCCCTGTAACTTGTTTTTGCAAGTTTTCTCCCCATTCATGGGCTTTTCTCAGATATATGGAGATGGTTACTTATCTGCTCATGTTAAACAGTGCCTGGGAGCATTAACGAACCCCAGTTCAACTGGGGCATCATTGGAGAGTGGTCTTAGGGGCAGCTTCTGGGGCACTGTTACTGCCAGTGTCTGTAGGTCTTTCCTCTGTGCTGGTCATCCCCAGAAAGTCCTCTCCCATTCTCTAGGCTGGAGGGCAAAGCCCTGGCAGCCAGGTCTGGGAGCCAAGTAGAAGAGAGCTGGGACCGATGCTAAAACTCAATGTCCATATGCACACAGTCCATAGCTCCATCAGGGTGGTGCAGTGACCTTCAGTACCATGCCCTGACTCAACTGTGCTGGCCAACCCTCACCTGAGCTTGTTGACCTCCAAACCTAAGCACTGTGTTTTATGACCCCCTCGCATCCTGATCCCAGGAGTCAATGATGGGAGAGAGGAATCCCTCAGCGATGTGGAGTGGCCAGGGGCATGTAGGAATCTAGTTCCCCTCTTAAATAACTTCCACCAAATCCCTGTTCTATCTCCTCCCTTCTGCTTAATGGCCAGATCCAAATGGACCCGTTGGTGCCAGTTTGTGAGCCTTTTGGGGATTCCACAAGTTGGGTTTCAGCTTCTCTGATGCTGACTTTAGATTTGACTCTTTAGGTCCAATGTGGACTCTTTGGGACAGCGTCCGTGAGCCCTGCACAATTCTGTTGTTGTCATCCCTGTCTCCTTCTCTATTTTCCCCATTCTTGAAGACCTCTGTCTTTCTAAGAAATCTCTTGACTGTAGTCTGGCTTGGTTTAGGAGGAAGAAATGCTAGATGCTTTTTTTTTCAATCTGCCATTATAACCGAGTAAATCTTTAATTGCATTATTTCTCATGTAAATAATGCAACTCACTCTTCTTGTAGTACGCTGGTTGTGAGATTATTTGTCAATAAGTTATGTAACTCCTTTGGATCTTGCGCTCCTCATCTGTAAAGCTGGAATATCTCTTGTCCTATCTACCTTATACGTTGTCATTGCAGCTTCCCTAGTTACCACACAGGTCTAAGGACAAAGTAACCAGCTGTTCATGCACAGCTCTGGCAAAATAAGGTTTTCAGGGTGATGTGAAAATCTTTCCAGGTCAGTGGAAATACAGGCCTGGCCTCTGGTTTTCATTCTTGTTTCCAGATCAACAACTTAGCACAACCCTCAGCTTCTGTTGACAAAGCCCTTTGGGAGAAGGCAACGAGCTCCTGATCTGTGTTAGAAGACAGCAGCCCCTCCCCGACCTGGAACACAGAGTTTTGGAAGAGGAATTATTATTTTCATTTGGCTGCTATTCTGCCTTTTCCTCTGTTTTCTTCTAAGTAAAACACTTTGTTCTCATCTTCCAACAATTCTCACCTTCCCTCTTTTTCTGATTTGCATTTCCATTTTGTTTTTCTGCTCAGCCCACTTTCCCATCCCTGGCCAAGGTGGACACCTCCTATCGACCCATTTTCCACTTAATTCCCCCAGGAAGAACCTTTGCCCGCTGGTGTCTGCAGAACCTGGGGGAACAGTACAGGCCTTCCATTGAGCAAGGCCAGGTGAGAGCTGGGCCTCCAGCAGGGTGGGGGCTCCATATCCAGCCTAGTGCTGCCAAATGGGATAGGGTTTCTCCTAGAAGAAACCTCTACACACCAAAAAGAGAAGTGCCCAGAAGATGAACGTGCTGATCCTTTATACTTCCTGTTTGTTTTTGTCGATATATGATATTTGTACATTTTTGGGGTACATGTGATATTCTGATACATGCATAGAATATATGATGATCAAGTCGGGGTATTTCGAATATCCATCACCTTCAGCATTTATCATTTCTTGGTGTTGGAAATATTTCAGCTATTTTGAAGTACTCAATACATTGTTGATAACTGTAGTTACCCTTCTCTGCGATCGAACATTAGAACTTATTTCTTCTAAGTGTATATTTGTGCCCATTAACCAGTCTTTCTTTGTCCACACCCTCCCCAGCCTCTGGGAACCATTATTCTACTCTCTACTTTGATTAGATCAACATATTTAGCTCCCAAATACGAGTCAGAGCATGTTTTTCTGTGGTCTGGCTTACTTCACTTGACATAACGACCCCCACTTCCATCCATGTTACTGCAAATGATAACATTTCATCCTTTTCATGGCAGAATAGTATTCCATTGTATATATGTAACACATTTTCTTTATTCATTCATTGAAAGACACTTAGCATGATTTTGGTGTAAAAACACGTAGATCAATGGAACAGAACAGAGAACCCAGAAATCCACATACTCACAGCCAACTGATTTTTCAACAAAGGCAGCGACATACACCAGGGGAAGGACACCCTCTTCAGTAAATGGCGCTTCAGTAAATGGACAGACTGAATACCCATGTGCAGAAGAAAGAAACTAGGCCCCTATCTCTCACCAGGTACAAAAATCAACTCAAAATGGATTAAAGACTTAAAAGCAAAATCTGAAACTATACATCTTGTTGGAAGTACAAACCCCTTGAAGGGAAACCTCTTTTTCATTGAAAATAAGCTGTTCTCTCTTTTCCCCTACCCACTACCTTTTTGCCCTTGAAGATGGTGGGGAGTAGAAGCGTTGGTAGTAAAGAGTATCTCTTTTCCAAGAGATGATCCAAATAAGATCACATGTCAAGTGGGGGACCTTTCTGTATACTGAGACGGCAGCTCAGGTCTCGGTTACTCAAGAGTCTCTTGCGGTGGTGGAGAAGGCAGGGACTAAGGTACAGGGCTGGTGGCCGTGGAGAGAGCATTTGGGGAGATGGAGGGAAGGACAGCATAGGTAGTTCAATAAGAAGGGCAAGAGTGCTCCTTGTTTCTCTGACTGGCTGTGACTCCCCATGCAGTCCACGGGGCTCACAAGCTCCTATTGTGATCAATCCTGGGCAGTTTCCATAAGTGACTGTGAGCATCACTTTTACCTGGCTGGGGCAGGCATCCCGGTCAGCCAGGGGCAGACAGTGTGACCCTAGTAGAGCAGGAACCTGCCCTGTGGCTCTCAAAGATCTCTGTCTCTGTGAATGGAGCCCTGTCCTCCTTCCTCTGCAGGCCCCTCCTCACCAAAGGGAAGGTCTGCTGCTATTCCCCCTCCTGTGCCCCATCCCCTCCCCACCCCCCCGACCAACTTCCTCCCAGGCGGGGAGCTGTCAGTGTCTGATGGTCAGTGTCAGGAAAAGAAGGGTTGCCTGGATCCCTCTACAGAGAGGTCTTAAACCAAACTGCGCCATAGATCCTTTTGTTTGCTCTGCTGGGGTTCCGTGGGGTGACTGGAGTGAGAGAGAAGAATGGAGGGGATGGGACCTGGACACCTTTTGAGGTGTGTGGTCTCTGAGGTGTTCTCCAAAGAGACCTGTGGGGTGTTTGTTTCTCAGAGAAAAGACTGTCCAGACAGCAGCTGGTGTGCTTGCATGGGGTGTTGATGTATGTGGTTTACTTCAGGCACTTCCCTATGACAGAGAGATTGCCCAAGGGTCCTCCAGGATGCTCTGCAACCCCCCTGGGGAGCACAGACCCGGGGGCAGAGGCAGAATAGGTAGCTTTGCTCTTGTGTGGAGCTTCATTGGCGGGGTTATAGCACAGGCTTAGATGTGGGTGGGTGGAGAGGGGTCCCAGGGAGCTGTGGTGGATGCTGGTGGAGGGTAGAAGAGTGGGTGGCATGACCAGGAGGTCATAAGGTAGAGCTCTAAGATAAGGAGTGATGGATGAGGAAAGTGTGCCCGTAGCTTGGTGGGGGTTGGGGTGCAGTGGGCACATGGAAGGGCAGGGGGGTTGAAAGCAGCTCTGGCTGCTTCTGGGTGCAAGAGGGCAGGGGTTGGAGCTGGGGAGGAAGTCAAGCCAGATGCTGAGTGGCCAACCTAGCCATGGCAACAGCTCTGCCCTCTGCCTTCTGCTAAAAATACTGCCTTTCCAGACAACTGTCTTCCTCCTGGAGCTGATGGGTCAGCCAAGGGTAGAACAGAGATGGGCCTGACTCAGAAAGCAGGGTTGACCTCGGGGTTGGAGGAGCTGAAGCAAGTGCCAAGAAAGGGGTCTGCTCTGGAACTTAGAGTAGAGCAGGAAGTGTGACTCTCCCCCCTGCAGCCCTGCATGCAGGGAAAGCTAAGCCCAGGAGCCAGCTTGAAGGGGAAGGAACAGAACGCCAGTCCCACCCCCCCCACTACCACCACATTGATAGCTTCCCCCTCACATGCTATCAAGTCGGGGTATTTTGAATATCCATCACCTTGAGCATTTGCAACCTCCTAGAGAGACCAGGAGGCCTTGGCAGGTGCAGCCTGACTGCCCAGATCCAGCAGCTGATTTATCTGGTTCTCAGCTCTTGGAGAGGCTGAGTGATGCTGTGTTTGGAAGCTGGGAGTGCTGGATAGGCCTGGGTTCCAGTCCCTGTTCAACCACTTACTAGCTGTATGCCTTTCAGCAAGTTGCTGCAATTTGCAAATAGGAATAAAGATCATACCTGTCTTGGAAGGCTGAGATAGATACATAGATAGGTAGCACTATGCCTGGCACAAATGAGGCATAGAAGAAACAGTCACAATATTGTGATGATCTGTCCCCTGTGCTTAGGCGGCAAACTGCTGTGGCATGTTTGTGCACACAAGGATAGAATCACCACAGGGGCTTCTGCCTCTGCAACGATTGTGTGCTCCTATTTGAGAAGGTCAGGTTGCCTTCCTGCCCCTGGAGGGCCCCTCTCTCCCTGCTCCCACCCCAAAGCTGGGGTGTACCCTGGCCCTCAGTCCCAGGCTCTGCTGCTGACTGTTGCTCGCCTGCTTCCTCACAGACCTGCGCAGAATGACGGCTGGCTTCATGGGCATGGCGGTGGCCATCATCCTCTTTGGCTGGATCATCGGCGTGCTGGGCTGCTGCTGGGACCGAGGCCTTATGCAGTATGTGGCAGGGCTGCTCTTCCTCATGGGAGGTAAGGCTGCAGGCTTGGCTGGGGGGGTGGCAGTGGACAAGGTCCTGGTTACCAGAATTTGGGGGAGAATGGCCAGAGGGCATGGCAGAGGGGACCATGACATGACTGGGGTTCTCATTTACTCATCCACTGATTCACAAGCACTTTTGAGTTGCTTTTAGCTCCTCACCACTGCACCAGCTGTTGGGGATGCAAAGGAAAATAAGACACAGTCCTCACCTTCCGCTCAGATCTGACTGCCTGTGTGGAAGAGAGACACTTACAGAGGTGATCATGAGACGGGTGGTTATGGCAGAGAGACATTTACAGAGATGATCATGCGACAGGTGGTTATGGCAGAGAGACATTTACAGAGATGATCATGAGATGGGGGTTACAGAGCAAGCATGAGCCCAGGAAGTGTTTGGGGATTTCATTATATGCAGGCCCTGGGCATTGGTGTGGGAAGTCTGAAGCAAGTGCTATCTGGGCAGTTTCTGTCCAAAAGCCTATCTTCACCTCTGACTTACAAGTTCTAAAGCTGCTCCCCTTTCAAGTAAGGTGGTGGTGGGACAGGATTAGACCCTGTCTTATATCTGTCTCTCTTATGCTATGATTGTACTGTCATGTCCATAGGACCACTCCAGTGTCCTTCTAAAGGGATTCTGCATAAGGAGAACTGCATAGCTATGTGGGAATAGGGTCCAGCCCATGGGAAGTAACAGAAAGTCCACTCCTTGTGCATCTTCTTTCCCCTGTAAGAGCTAAATTGCTTATTGGTCTCCTGGTTTAAGTCTCAGTCCCAGGCTGAAGTTCACCACTGGGTATGTCCATTACCATCTACTCCTCAGACAAAGGTAGATGGATGGGTTGTGCGGGGCTCAGTAGAGGGGCAGTCGGGCTTGTACAGAGGAAATTAGAAATATTTGTGGAAAGAAGGAAAAGCGAGTCCTGCATATAGAAACAAATGTCAGTTAGACTTTAGGCACCTGGAGCAAACACCCAACTCAGGTCCCTCTGTGAGCCACCAGGCTATTGGTTTCTGAACAGAGGCAGGAGGTGAAGGAGTGGGCCATGCTGGTTCTTTGTCTGCAGGTCAAGCTGGGGACAGGAGAAGTGAGTTGCTCTAGGTGTATGGAGAGATCCTGGGGGCTAGTGAGCTGTGGGATTCTGCTTGAGTCCTGAATTTATTGAAGGCCTACCCTTATTCCCTTGAAACACAGCCAAAGTCAAGCAGGGTATTTCCAAGGAAAAATCACTCAGGGCTACAAAACCCTCTGCTATTAGAGTCAGGATGCCCCACATCAGAGATGCCTCCTTGGTGAGCCCCACACCTGTGGTTATGGCAGAGGTTGGGGGGAAGGAGGGGGACATGGTGGCTCTGTCTAGCAGTTCCACACTCCTCCTTCTGGTCTCCTAGAGACAGAGGTTGACAAAACTAGGTGTTGCTTCCTTGCTGTGTGCCTAGGGTCCCCTTCAGTGAAACAAGCAGTCAAACTAGCTTGATGATTTCCACACTATATTTTAGCAATGGAACATTTTTTGGTTTTCCCTTTGAAATCCAAATCTTATGTGGACCCCCAAAATGTAAAAGATAAAAGTGGAGCAGCTCTGTTTGTAGTGAGTGTTCTCTCTAAGACTCTTTTGGATATATAAAGGCAGGCTCTGGTAAAACAAGGCTTTCCTAAGGCTCTAGAGAGGTCTCCCAGGAATCCGAGAGAAGCTGAGCAAGCAGGCCTTGGGCAGAAAATGAATCCGGTGAACCCTGGGGGCTGGTTGTCTTTCATCTCCACCTCTTTGATGGCATTGGAGGCTCCTGCATGGTTTTCCATTCTCCCCTCTCTTCAAGCCAGGCACAAGGTTCAGATCCTGCCCAGGTGCTAAGTCTCCTGGACTTTTTAGCTGTTTGACAACTTCCCTCTGACCTGCTGAAATCAGCTTCCAGAGAAAGAGATTGTGTAATTGGCTGGTTTATCTTTTCCAGCCAAAGAACACATCACTGGTCAGACAATAAAGGGACAGAATTGAGTGACAGTTGTTGACCAATAGATGTGACTGTGGTAGGGCCACTGGGCTATGTCCCACTTATCTAAGACCTTGGTGAGCACCCTTCCAGGATGGGAGTGTGGGGGCAGACCAGGGATATAAGTATGCCTGGAGCCCTGCCCTTGGACTGCTGAGGCACCTTTCAAAAGCCCAGGGTTCTGGCGAAGAGCTCTGAAAACCCCTGGGCTTAATTAGGAGTCAGAGGCCCCTTTCTATAGGGTGAATGAGTGAGAGCCTTGCTTACCTTTGTCCTGGCAGTGGTTCCAGCCACTGCACATTTAATCACCTGGAGAGTTTTTTTAAAAAATACGTATGCTAGAACCCCACTCCAGACCCATCCAAGTGAAACTTCTGGGGGTGATCTTAATGTACAGCTAGAGTTGAGAACTAGCGGAAGAGGTGAACTTTCCAGTTCCTTCTAGTGCTAATATTTTATGGCACTAGGAATGAACTGGTTGGCCAACACCTTTCATGATTTTTTTAACCCTGGACTTTAAGGACTATTTCTCCATAGTTTATTCTGCAAGATATAGGGCAGGGCTAAAGATGGGGCCTCGATTATTACTGGGAAAGCTCATCTAAGCCTTTAATACTGAGGGGCCCAGGTGAATCTGCTTTTTAGG
Source organism: Ateles fusciceps (assembly GCA_036589455.1). Lineage (NCBI taxonomy): Eukaryota > Metazoa > Chordata > Mammalia > Primates > Atelidae > Ateles > Ateles fusciceps. Next base: position 1,510,829 of record JAZHEH010002656.1, read on the forward strand.
GACATGCAGTTTAGTTTTTCAAGTGGCAAAACCATTCTTTAAGATACAGTGTTAGCATCACGGAAAGATTCAGGGAAGCTGCTCTTCTCAAAGCTGCCTCTTGCTGACTGTGTCACCATCCAGGTTGGAGCAAATCCATCTCATCCACAGACCAGGTCACCTTCTTATTTGTTCTGGTGCCTTGTTACCTGTGTCCCTAGGTAAAGCCATGTCTTCCGAAAGAGTCTGAGGAGGAAAGGGATGTCCATATATCTTGTGGGTACCATTAGGCACCAACAGAAGAGACTGGAGAACAAAGCCACTGAGAACTGGTCCCTTGAAGGGTGGTCTTTCTTGAAGTTGACTTTCTCAGGGGTTGGAGGGCATGCCGTTTCTTCTCTAGTTAGAGTTCTTTCCAACTGGGTTAGACACAGCCATAGGAGTCCAGAAGCCCCAGGCAGCTGACATCTGCTGACTGTGAGCTAGGAACTAGGGAAGGAACAGACTAGAACAGAACTACACTTCCCCCTTTCCCCTGCTCAGCAGAGAGAGCAAACTGAGAGCCTGGGGCATCAACCCAAAAAACGATGCCCTGACCTCTAGAACCCTGTATGTCAAAGAGACATATCAGCACCACCCCTCTCAGAACCTGGCCAGTCCCTGCCCTCTAGGAGTTAATCTCTAGGGCTTGACCTGTTGAAGAACTTGGAGAGTAAACCACCCGTGACAGCCATTTCATGGAAACAGCAGAGCAATCAGCCACTTGAACTATAGAGAGTTACCACAAAGTGGGACAGAAAGGCCCCACAGCCTTAGCTCTCACCCAGGCTTGGGTTGCAGGCATCTATAAATGAGCACAGACAGAATCCCGAGGGGTAAAATGGGGCTGCAAGTGAGAAGGATGGAGGACAACATCTGCAGTGCCTGGAGCTGTTTAGGCATAGCCATGGATGTGGAGCAGGTGCAACAGGAAGAGACAGCAAGAATGAAGAAGGAAAATTTGGAGGCAAGAGTCCAGAGATGAAATTGCAGGTGACTTTGGGAGGAAACTGCCATGACCAACATGAAAATGGAAGAATTATATTCCCAATCTCTTCCTCTTCTGATATGAAGGAAGATGGCCTGAGCTGGGCACTTTTCTGTTCCAGATTCAACTATTTCTCGTCAAAGTGGGGGCACACTACACCCCGGGAAAGGATTCGCAACAAATTGTTTAATGAACGCTCAGCCGGGAGAAGATGATTAATTAAGGAGGGCAGCTTTGCTGGGCCAGGAGGCTGGGGGTGGCGAGAGGGATCCAAGTTTTCCCTTCGTCAGGGCCTTCAGGGGAGAATCTCGCCCAGACTGCCACAACACCATTTGTGTGCTTAATGAATCACCAGTGACATTGAGAAGCCCAGGAACAGGATGCCACCAGGGAGAGACTGCAGGCAAGGGAGCACATGACTGCTATGAGTACCTGTGATTCTCTTGCTGGGTGCACCCCAGTACCACTTCGTGGATACGGATCCCCGAGATGAGTGTAAACATCAATGTATGCCCCACCCCATCAAGACTCCTCTCACACACCCTCCCACACTCCCTGGAAGACATCTATCACCTCCTCCCCAGTTCAGGTCTAAGGCTCCATGATCTTTTGTCTAGGCTAATGCTGGAGCCTTGTCTCCAGACACCCTGACTCCACTCTGGCCACCCTGCAATCAGTCCTTTACAGAGCAGTTAGCATAATTTTATTTAAAACCATAAATCAGATATGTCAGTCATCCACCATCAATGGTCCAATAGCTTCCAGCTGTACTTAAAATCTGAACTCCTTGCCCCTCTTTAGAAGCTGTTTGTAATCTGGTTCCTGCTCTCTCTCACCTCTTGTTTATTCCCCCTAAAGTGGGGTGATACTGGCTTTCTACCCTGGAACACCCCAGAGTTTTACTTCAAGGCCCTGGAGCGAGCTCACCTCTTTGCCCATAGTATTTTTTGTAATGCCTTGTGGAGGGCTCAATTTTCCAGTTCAGGTTCCATCCTCTTAGAGAGGGCTTTCTTCACCACCCAGTTTCATGAAGCCACCCAGGCATACTCTACACTTTATTTAATTTTCTGTAGCACCCTTTTTATTTTCCAGAATGTTTGTTGTTGTGGTGTTTTCATTTTGGTTGATTTCTTAGGAGCTAAAACAACAAACACTTATTATTTCACAGATTATATGGTTCAGAATCCCAGGTACAGCTTAACTGGAGTTTGTGTGGAAAGTCCCACAAAACTGTGATCAAGGTGTCAGCTGGGGCTGGGTTCTCATCTGATATTTGAGGTCCTCTCCAGGATCACAATCTTGGAAGAATTCATTTCCTTGCAGCTGCAGAACTCAGGGAAGTTTGCTTATTCAAGGCCAGCAAGAGAGAGAATCTCTGACTTCTTCCATCTCGGACCTCTAGACCCTCTGTTCATTTGTTTGATTTTTAATAGACCTTATTTTTTAGAACAGTTTTAGATTTATGGAAAAGCTGAGCAGATAGTAGACTTCCTGTAGTATCCTCTGCCACTGTACCCTGTTCCCTCTATTATTGACATGTTGCATGAATATGATGCATTTGTTATTATCAGTGAATAAATATGTACATTATTAATAGCCAAAGGTCACAGTTTACTCAGAGTCCCTCAGTTTTTACCTGATGCCCTTTCCTGTCCTAGGATCCCATTCAGGATGCCACACTGCACTTCATTCTCAAGTCTCCATAGACTCCTCTTGGCTATAGCTGTTTCTCAGACTTTCCTTGTTTTTGATGACCTTGGCAGTTTGAAAGAGTACTAGTCAGGCATATTGCCGAATGCTCTTCTATTGAAACTTGTCTGTTGTTTTTCTCATGATTAGACTAAGTTAGGGGTTTGGGAGAGAAAGAGGTAAAATGCCATTTTCATCACATTATTTCAACACAATTTATAACTGTCGATGTTGCCCTGATCATATGTTTCTCATGTTTCCACACTGTAAAATTATTTTTCCTCCATTTCCATGACTTCCTTGGAAGGAAGTCATCACTATGTGCAGCCCACACTTGAGGAATGGGATGTTAAGAGGGAGTGCCAGGATGGAGATCCTCCTTAGGATGGAGTAGCTACATAATTTAGAATTCTTCTGCATGGGAAGAGATCTGTCTCTTCTCCCCATTTATTAATTTATTCAGTCATTTATACCAGTGTGGACTCATGAGCATTTATCTTACACTTTGGGTTTAATCCAATACTACTTTCTTTTTGTTGCTTTAATTGTGACAGCTCTGGCCATTGGGAGAGCTTTCTGTTGGCTCCTGTGCCCCTTTGAGATACCTCCATCAATGTGGGTTTTGGTTTTGATTATTTTTTGTTTGCTCGCTTGTTTGAGCACTTAGTCTTGCCACTGCCAGGTGCTCCAGGCTCATATTACATATTTCCTGCCCCAGTTCTGAAATCAGCCATTTCTCCAAGGAGCTCTGTTTCCTTGTGTTAGAGAAAGGTATTAGAAACCAAGATATGGGTGCTTGGATGCTAGGTGTCTGAAATGTTTCTAACATTTCAGCATTTGTTCATTGTCTCCCTCCCTGAACTTAGATATATGCTCCATGCTCTCCAGAACTTTGTCTGCTTTAGTGAAAGGATACCTTCCCTAAGGTATCTCTAGTGTCAAGAACAGTGTCTGTGCTCTTAATAAATATTTGTGGAACAAATATATTGGAAAAGTGAATTGTGTGTGACAAACCAAATATTTTGGTTTTGTCTCAATAGAGCAGCAATTCTTCAATAAAATACCCCATCTTACCTTCTGTTCCTAATCATCTCTGCTTTCATGGGATTTCTTGTCCTCTTGTTATCTTCATTTGAACAGACCAAGGGTCTATCTACTTGTTATAAAATATCTCAAATTCTCTTTGGAGGTAGAGTATGAATTACACATGAATTCATGAAGAGTTTTCTGTCTTGAACTTGGGCTCATAGGCTATTAGAAATGAAATGGACTTGAGAGACCAGCCAGTTCTACTTCCTTGTGTCACCAGGTAAAAGTAGTTATGTCAAGTTGTGCTAAGTCACCTGGCCAGTGAGTGGCAAATGAGAGCTGAAGCCCAGCCTGGGACCCAGCCTGCATTCCTGCATCCCCTGCTCTGCCCCTGCTTTCGGCACCCCATGTTGAAGATCTGTGTCCCCCACAGTCCCTGCGTCTTCCGACACTGGCACAACTCTGGTTCTGGGCTTCTAAGTGGGTGCCAGTGTGTGTCATTCACTCTGTGTCTCCCCCTCTCCTTTGCTTCTCTTCGCAGAGCACAAAGGGGCATATGGAGGAGACCACAGCCAGAACCAAGGGCATGGGTGGTCATGAGAAAAGGAAATCATTAAAGTTCCTTTTCCTACCACCTGCAATCAGTGTGACCTTTTATACCTTCCCAGTCAGCCAGGGGGAACAGAGAATGCCCTAAAGAAGCTCAGGCTATTATGTTTGAGTGATTGCAGTGATTTGCAAACCAATGATGCCACATGTCTGGCATCTATACCCGTTCCACCAAGCTCACCAGAGAGCAGTTCAGCTGTGTGATGAACCCCTCAACACTCAGCATAACACCCCTCTGCTGCTAGACAAAGACCCTGATGGAGGCCTGGGCATTCTGAAAGTATACCAGCCTAAAAGGAAAAGTCCAAGGCAATGGCCATCTTGCCTGGAGGACTGTTTCTTTTAGACAGTAAAATGATTTAAGGGATCTTATAGAACAACATGCAGGTTTCCTCACCAGCCTTTCCTCTCTAGTCTCTCCCCCACTGTTATCCCTAGCTTGCTGTACTTAAAAACATGGCTAGGACTGGGCTGAAAAGTAATTAAAAGTAATGGCAAAAATGACGATTACTTTTGCACCAACCTAATATAAGTTTAGGAGGCATTATGTCTCAAACTTCATGACTCTTAGATCAGAGAGGGGGAGACATGGAGTAAAGAACCATGTAAGTTAGATATTTTGGGGAGGGAGAATATTTCAGTAAGTTAATGACTTGCTATGAGGCAGGCTTACAATAATCCCTTGATAAATGGTAGCTGTTACTGTTCTATGTATAGCCTAAGTGAAGTCCATTTGAATAGGTAGAGAAGTCTCTGTGATCTATCATGGTGAATCAAGGGCAACTCCTGCATAAAACCCATCCTCTTCCCCTGCCAATCTGCTTTTATAGTTTTATGTGAGATTTCACTAGACCATCACAACTCATCTGTTGACTTTTGTCTTATAATCTTTCTTTCAAAATCCTGATTCAGACTCACAAACTACTTCATACCCTGGAACGTATCTTGCCTCTTGGAAAGTGCGGATTTCAATATTTATTAGCATTTGATGGTTACAATTAAAACTAATCGGGGAAGGGGTAAATCATGTCTCTATAAGACATTTAGGGGAAGAGACACATTGTCAGGAAGACTAGGAAGATACATCCAGGCTTACCTAATGTACCCAGTGTAGGATGAGTGGCCAGGATGCACCAGTGCGTAACCCAGGCGGCAGGAGGGCTTCATTTTCACACTGAAGCTGGGGCAGCCCCGAAGGAGTTTCAGCTTTGCCACACAATGGGAACTGCTCCTCCTACAGATGAGGGGTTCAGAAGAGAACAGTAAGAAGCCTTAGCCCTGTGAATCCAAATCTGGCCAGTGATTAAAAGCCACATCAGAGGCCAGGCACGGTGTCTCATGCCTGTAATCCCAGCACTTTGGAAGGCCAAAGCAGGCAGATCACGAGGTCAAGAGCTCAAGACCATCCTGGCCAACATGGTGAAACCCCATCTCTACTAAAAATACAAAAATTAGCTGGGCATGGTAGCATGCGCCTGTAATCCCAGTTACTCAGGAGGCTGAGGCAGGAGAATCGCTTGAACCCGGGAAGTGGAGGTTGTGGTGAGCTGAGCTGACACCACTGTACTCCAGCCTGGGCTACAGAGCAAGACTCTGTCAAAAAAAAAAAACAAAACAAACCTACATTGGAATGCCCCATGACTCGCCTGCCAAGTCTTCAGTAAAACCACAGTGCTGCATGTTCACCAGAGCCAGAGGATTCTTTGTCATTGATTTTCCAGATGGAAATGCTAAGACAGAGCAGGCCCTGGAAGGAGAGGCAAAGGAGATGGTTGGTGAAGGCATCTCAGAAAGTTTCTTTGGGGAGAGTCAGCCCTTGTCTATACTTGCACAAGAGCTGCCTTCTATTCTCTGCCTCTTGATTGGGGGGTGAGAGTCCTAGTTAAGTAGAATCACCCAATTGAAGAGGGAATTATAGTTTTGTCATAGAGAACCAGTCCAGGACCAAAAGAGTCTTGGACCAGCCATGTGGCCCTACGAAAGTTTCTTATCCACTTGTCAGGCCTTGCTTCAATTTTCTCATCTCTAAAAGAGATCTAGTAACAGGACCCACTTCGAGCACAGCTGTGAGACTTAGAGAGCTAATACATGTGCAGGGTTCACAATGATGCCTGGATTGTGCCCCATACCTTTTTAGGTATTATTATTTAGCTACTGAGATACTTCGTTTTTTTAAATAACCACCTTTAATGACACTGCTCTGAGCAGCGTCATGCCATCACTACCAACGCCACACAAATGCACTACATGCCATCGGGATAAAAAAGAAGAAATCTTTAGACAGATAATGTCTCTCTGGCTGATCACCCCTACTCATTCATTCATTTGCTCAATAAATACTGATTGCCTATTAAGTGCCAGACACTGTCGAGGCACTTGGGATACAGGGAGGAGCAGGATAAAGTCCTCATGAAGCTTGCGTTTGAGTTGGAGAGGCAGACCAAAAGCAAGTGCCATAAATATATGGTGCAATGCTAGGTGAAAAATAAAGCTGGGAAGGTGATAGAGATGGGGGCATGGCTATATTGGGAGAGGGCACGGAGGGCCTCTCGTGGTGGTGATGTTTGAACAGGGCTTGAATGTAGGGGGCAAGAAGCCATAAGAAGACTTGAGGCAGGATCACGCCAGGTAAAACAAGCAGCAAGGGGAAGGGGCCTGGGAGGGGACTGAGCTTGTTGGATCTGAAGAAGTTGAGCAAGAAGACAACTGTGATGGGAGCAGAGTGAGAATGAAGATGATTCCACCAAGGCAGATCACGAACGACCTCAGAGGCGTCATCAAGGGCTGAGGGACTGAGGGGCATCCATCCCCCATTCTGCTTGCCCTACTCTCTGTCTGTTTCACAGCTTACCCCGGGCCTCTTTCCTGGGCAATCATTTGATACTGTGGGACTTTTATTAGCCTCTCTAGCTATGTCAGCCTCTCTACCACCTGCCACTCCCAGTTCCAGTAAGTGGGGTGCTGTGTCTGTCCATGTCTGGGGAAGCCCCGGCAGGGTTGGGGCACTGGCATGTGCCCCTAAAAGGTGTTGCAGGGGCACCCCTGCCATCTAGCCAGTACCAGCTATGTAATTTGTGGGGCCCAGGGCAGGATGAAAACCCAGGACCCCTTGTTCACACATGATTAAGAATTTCAAGACAGCAACAGTAGAGTATCCAAGCAAGTGGGCGACTGCATAGGTCACACACTCATGAAGCCAGTTCTGCCTCTAGCATTGTCCCATACTTAAATGCCCTGACTCGGGAACGCCATAGCCTTTTGCTGCAGGGGCTCCCAGAGATCTTAAGGAACCAGATCTAGTCTCTATTCTGCTTGTAAACCCCCTTCTCCCTAACCAGTCTGCTGTGCTTAAGACCACCACTTGCCTTGGATGACTGAATAATCACACAAAGTGTGTGTGCCTCTTTCCTTATGGCAAAAGCTACTCCCCAAATATTGAGAACACAACCTGTTAATCAGACAATTGCTTTCTGTGATAAGAGAGAACACACCTTGCAAAACTTTGGCAGGGCCTTTGGGGAAGGGAGTAAGATCAGAATTTATTGAGAATTGGAAGTTTGATTTAAGGCCATTATTTCAATGTGGACACGTGATTAAGGTTGGGTAGGAAAAATGAGATAATAATTGGGAAAGAATAATGATTGGCCGGGCACGGTGGCTCACGCCTGTAATCCCAGCACTTTGGGAGGCCAAGGCAGGTGGATCGCAAGGTCAAGAGGTTGAGACCATCCTGGCCAACATGGTGAAACCCCGTTTCTACTAAAAATACAAAAATTAGCCAGGCGTTGGCATGCGCCTGTAGTCCCAGCTACTTGGGAGGCTGAGGTGGAAGAATCGCTTGAACCCAGGAGGCGGAGTTTGCAGTGAGCCGAGACTGCGCCACTGTGCTCCAGCCTGGCAACAGAGCAAGACTCCGTCTCAAAAAAAAAAAAAAAAAAAAGAATGATAATATCCTGAATTGGTGGGAACAGCAAGGTGAAGATTTTCAGGCCAGCGATTCAGAGAATCTTGGGGTACTTGCTGTCAGTTGATGCTTTTGACGAAAGTGTTGGTGGATCTTTTGGAAAGTTCCTATAATGAAACAATCAAATTATTTACTTGCACAGGACAGTCCCAGAGTGGAAAGGAGATGGCAGAATAGCAAAGCCATGTTCCTGCAGACAGTAAGGTCAGGTTTGGGTTCTCAGTGTCCAGACTGAGGGTGGGGTAGACGATTTGGGTTCTCGCTTAGGATGAGTGATTTCCCATAGCCCAGTGCCTTCCCAGCTGGCCTGCCTCCACCACCAAAGCTGTGCTGGATATCCAAATGACTGAGGAAATACAGTCCACGCTCGGACTGGGATCCTGACACCCTGAGATCTCCTCCTCTCAGCATTAACAAGACCCTGTCTTCTCTGGGGGTGGCAATCACTACACTGTGCTGAGTTGGGGTCCGTTGCTTCCATACCATGGACAGACAAGCAAGGTGGGCTGGGTGAAGGGTGGGCAGGAGCAGAGAAGGGGGAAAGGGTAGATCAAGACCACCTCCACCACTGAGTGGTTGTCGAGAAGGGACTGATTCCTCCAACAGCCCTTTCAGTGGAAACAGAAAGACCCTGAATGTGATGATGACTCCACAGTGCTGGATTGCCATGGAAACTTAGATGATTTCTCAAGTAATTTCAAAAGTCTCCCTCCTCGTAGCTCTTCTGGGATGCTCTTACGGAGGTTTGTAAGCTTCAGAGAAAGGGGAACTTGTCAGGCAAGCTTCTGGCCCTTGAAACAAGTCATAAATCAAAGAAAAATGCTGGTTTCTGAAGTAAATGGAGAGACCCCTTTTATTAGGCTTAAAAGCTGTTCCTAGGAAACAGGAGGGAGAAGCAGGTGAAAGTGAAGAGGAATTTTCTCTCTCCTGTTCTCTGAGGATGGAGGCAGTGACTGCAGGGGCCGGGGGAGGTTGAGAGTACAGGGGTTAAAGACAGGTAAGAAGTGACTGCACGTAGCCTGACCCAAGGAAGGGGGGCACTCTCTGCCCTTCCGAGGCTTCTTGTCACCTCCACTCCATGATGGCTGAGTTGTGCTACACAGTCTAGAGCCTGGAGGATGGAATTGAAGTCACTGGGCAAACAGACCAGACACAGGGACCCCTGAGACAGGCTGAGAACACATTCTCAGTGAGTAAGTCAGAATGCGCAGATAGGAGGGAGGGCGCCTGGCTCCCTCTGGGTACCAGAGACTCAGAGAACTGTCCCAAATCAAGAGCCAGGGAGCAGGGCCTCAGCAGCAGCCCCTACAATGTGCCTCCAGGTGCACCTTGGCCCAGGCAGCCTCTCTGAACCTCACTGCGGATGATGCACCCCTGCAGAGGAGGTGAGCGAAGCCTGGCAAGCCTGAACCATTCAGCAATCCACACGATGCAGGGCCCTTTAAGGCCTAGGGGAGAGGAACTCTGTGGAGGTCTCAAAGCATTACACTCAAGGGTCTATGAACACAGTCCTTGAGTTGTAAATGAATTTTGCTCTCGTGGACACACCTGCTCATCCTAACAGAGCCTGGGCTACTGGGACAGGCAGGAAATGGCTTGCGTTTTCTCACCATGTCTAAAATAATTGGGGAATGAGGGCCTATGCAAAGCCACTGTGCCTCCCTGACTTTCTAGAATCCTCCTGATTTCAAACATACGTTCCAATGATTAGATCATTTCTCATACCTTATGTCTGGATTTGGGACTTGGAAAATACATTCACGCTATCTATAAATGCTATCAAAAGGTCAAGGACTTCCAAGATGTGGCTGTGAAGGAGGCAAGCCCATCCCCCACTTTAGTGAACCATTGGAACATGCCCAATGCTTGTTATTCATGAAATGGACAACCAGTTGTTAAGTACCTACTAAGCCCTGGGTGCTGTGGAAGAGAAAATAAAATCAAACCCATCTCTGCCTCGGGGTTGCTCACAATCTTAGAGAGGCGTCAGACACCTGGATAGTAAGAGATAAATTAGCTGTTTTCCTTTTCAGGGCTGAAACCCTTAAGTGCAAAATATTTAAAACAAATTTTTAAGAATTTCATGTTGTTTCAGCAGAAAAGAGGACATTGCCAATCCACCCATCCACGATTCTTGGGGCAGGAAGTTTGTGGTCACCCCAAAAAAGGGAGGAAGGGGGCCATTTATGTTTTGGGTAACACCTTACAGTTCACAGCGCTTTAAAGGGAGGGTAGGGTCTCATGTGACCTGCAAACCCCCACAGGAGGCAGGCGGAAGAGGTAGAGAGGGAAGAAGATGAGCAGACAACCTACACCAAGTCAACAGTAGACACTGTTCCAACAGTATCTCCTTTCATCTTCCCAGCAGCCCTTTGAGGTCAGCATTACCACCCTAATTTTGTAGATGATAAACTAGACCCAGAGAGCCACGAAACAAGCTTGGAGTCCTGCAATTAAATAAATGATGGAGCCTTAATCTAAGGTCTTCAGAATAGTACTCATTTTTTCTTCTGTGTTCCTGTGACAGTGGGAGGAAAGAAAGGGTTACTGGGAACGCCACCTGGGGTAAAGGAACAGGCCCAAGGACATAAGCAGTGCACAAACACAGGCTTACTCACATGCATTTGTTCACAACCGTAAGCCAGAGGGTTCTCCTCCACTCCCACCAGCAAGGGGCAGGCAGATGTTGTTTGGGGTAGGAAGGAGGAAGACAGGCCAAGAAGGCAAAATGGAGCCTCTTCTGCTACCAAAGAGTTAACAAAGGCCTCAAGGCCAGATGGAATGAATGTCATCTGGAGTCAGACTCAAAAGTTCTACAGCCTTGGGCGGATTTCTCCTTTATACACCTCTGTATCACCATACCTGCCTTGTAGGGTTGTTGTGGGAATCAAATGAGTTGATGTGTCAAATGCTCAGAACCATACCTGGCCCATAACGAGCACTCAGTACATTTTTAATAATGCGTGCTCAGGTTAGCACTGACTCCTACCTTTTTTGGTACCTAGCACTCGCTTACAGTTTCAGGATCTTGGACACATTATTCCCAAAGCCAAGATTCAAACTCAAGTCTGTTTGATTCTGAAGCCTGGGCTTTTAATTAGCATGCAGCTTTATCTTCCAGATGATCATTAACTTACTGACATAGCTGCGATCCTCAAACAGCTCGTGACCTGGTAGGGTGAGAGACGACCCCACACAGCCATCTCCTCATGCATGGTAGACAAAGGGCGTGTTCTTGGGCTGGCAGGAAAGAGGAAGCTGGTTCTTTTCATAAAATATTTCTTAGAGAAATAGGAAAATGAGTCTCTTTGGCTGGATATATGAACATTTTTATTTGTTTTAAGACAGACGGCAAAGCTTGGGGCTCATGAGGCAGAAAGGATAATCCTTACTTATTACTTCTAGAGCTTCACTGCCAACCCACTTCACCTCTTGGAGTCTAGTCTCTGTTCCCGCCATGTCTCGGAAGCTGGTTTCTTGGAGATGTGCTTACTCCTGGCTGTTCCATCTGTCACCTGTCCTTGACCCTCCTGTTCCTGACCTCAGTAGGGTTGACCTAGCTCCGTCTTTTGTGAAACTCTCATTTCTTGTCTTCTGTAACAATACACTTTTGATTTTTCATTTTTTATTTGCCTTTTCTGTTTCCTTTGCTCTTTTCTACCAATAAATATAGGCTTTTGACTCTCTTTTCTTTTTACCTAAAAACATGTCCCCTTGTCAACAAGACCTACCACCACAGCAGTGATTCTCTCTGCACAGATGAATCTGGAATATATGTGTGGAACAGTCTTTCCTGAGCTCTGGCCTCATGGTTTAAAATGTTTGCTAGACATCCCCACCTTTCCGGAACCTCAAACGTACCTTGACCTGGATTTGTCCTTTCTCTATATATGTTGTGCATGTGCTTTATGTTTATTGAGTACATGCTAAGCATCTGACTGACCGTAGGTACCCAACACATGTCAGCTCCTATCTTTTCCTTCCTCCAGTGAATGAGCTTGTTTTCTTCACTTCCTTGCAGATCAGTCTGTTACCTGAGCCATCTTCCACTTTTCCATTTTCACCCTTACCTTTCTTTCTTTTTCTTTTTCTTTTTCTTTTTTTTTGTGAGATGGAGTCTTGCTCTGTCTCCAGGCTGGAGTGCAGTGGTGCAATGTCGGCTCACTGCAACCTCCGCCTTCTGGGTTCAAGCAATTCTTCTGCCTCAGCCTCCCGAGTAGCTGGGACCACAGGCGCATGCCACCACGCCCAGCTAATTTTTTTGTAGTTTTAGTAGAGATGGGGTTTCACCATATTGGCCAGGATGGTCTCGATCTCTTGACCTCGTGATCCGCCCGCCTCAGCCTCCCAAAGTGCTGGGATTACAGGCATGAGCCACCACGCCTGGCCTTCACCCTTACCTTTCTATCAATTGCCAACATCTGCCAGTATTTCCTTTGCAATATTCTTTGCAGCTCATTCATTTGTTTCCATTCCCTGAGTGCCATCTGGGCCCTTATTACTATTGCTGTAGTTTGGGAGTCATTTGGCCCTTGGTGGAAATCTCTGTCCCACCACTTAGTTGCCAACCTCTGAGCCTGCATTTTCTCATCTGTAAAATTGAGATAGTGCTGCCTACCCTATAGGATTGTTGTGCAGATAAAAAAGAGTTAATATATAGAAAAAGCATCTAGCAGAGAGTAGACACTCTATAAATGTACGTTTCCCTACTTTCCATTAAATTCATCCTTTACAACCTACTGTTTTTATAAAATACACTTATGTCATTTCTCTGATGAAAACCTGTTTTGCGGCTCCCTGTTTGTTAATAGAATAAAGGCCAGTGCCCCCAGTCTGGAGTTCAATGTCAGCCACAATCTCGTCTCATATGTCTTAACTGTGGCCCTGTGTTCCGCTCATACTGGCCACTCACTGTCACCGCCTCCATGACACCCTTTTCTGCCTATTGAAGCCGGAAGCTGTTGTCAAGGCTCAACTTACAGTTAGAATCTTCTAGAAACCTTTTTGAATGATCTTACCTAGACCCAGGCTGCTCCTCTGAACTCAGACCTCACTTTGTCTCATTTTGATGGCACTTGCCTCATTGTAAGTGTATTGGATAGTAGTCATCTAGTCATTTCCTATCTTTCCTCTGAGTCAAAACCTCCTTGGTAACAGGGGCCCCCTTCTTTGTGGGTGATTCCAGTAGTTGTTTTGCTCATCTTTATTTTAAGGTTTCTGGTAACTTTGACTTACTGGGCTTGGGTCCTTCTGCTAAAGCGACACAAATTACAGCCAGTGCCTTCTTCCTCCAAGTCTTTCAAATATTTGGAAACAATACTATCACACTCTTAATTATCTGCTTTACAAACTAAGTTCAGCTAAGTAAGCATTGCTTGGATACCTACTGTGTGCTAGACATCGTGTTAACACCTAGGACACACAGATAGAAACTTGTGTAGTTCCTGTCCTTAAAGGCTGCCCAGGCAAGTGGTAGAGGCATGTAAGTGCTCAGAGCAGCTCATGACTAGTGCTGTAAAACAGCAGATTGTGGGAATATGGACAAAGGGAGCCTCCCTCTGCTGGGTAGTTAAGAGGCCTCGCAGGGGGAGCCAATGACTGAGGCTGAAGCAGGAATGCCCTGTTCTTCTCATTCCCCTCAAAGGGCTTTTAATGTCCATCTATTAAAAGAAACTGCTCCTCGACCTAGCACTGGCAGCTTTTCAGAAGCAGTATGCCAAGTCTTTATTTATTCATTCTAGTTTAAGATTTCACATGTCATTAATACATTTCCATTTTTATATATCCCTATGTAACTAAACTCTGTTGTGAATGAAGCAAAAAATCCCTTTTATCTTAAAAAAAAAAAAGTGTAAGCAGCTTTATGGAAAGTTAAAGTGTAAATCTAATATGATACGTGACCCTCCGATTTTGGCCCTGGGTAATAGGGAATGTCAAGAGCTGTGTCCTTCCCGTTGCCACCCTAGCAAAACCTAAGAATCTCTTCTTGAAGTTGCCGCTGCACTCCCAGGAACAATTTATTTAAAATAATAATTAATGTAATTACCTCTCTGGGTCAGCTCTTAACATTTTCAGATAAGTTACTTCAAAATCACATTTCCCAAAAGCCTCTGGCTCACAGCTTTTTATAGCCCCCAAGTAGCATGGCTAAGGGAAGTTGGGCAGCCATTCTCTTCTCATCTCAGCATTCCACCCAGACCCCGTGTCATAAAGTAGGAAACTTCTCTCCTGTCTTTAGGAGGATGCAGACTCCACCTTTTAAGGCCTTACTTACTAAAGGAGAAGAAGTGACTGCCTTCTCTGATGGTGAGATTGGTGGGAAAGAACGCCAAGCTCATGGGGCCCAGCACCCTTTGAGTCCGCTCCCCTTACTCACTCCTCCACATGGTCAGCCTTCCTGGGGTCAAGGCCCAAGACCCAGGTCAGCTTCAGGAGGCCATTTTGGGGACCTTTCTTTTCTTTTCTCTTCTCTTCTCTTCTTTTTCTTTCTCTGACCCAGCAATATGAGTCAAGACTTCTGGGCCAGTGTATCTGCTCTACAGACTCAAATGTTCGCTTAGGCAAATCCTCCTAAAAGGTAAACCTGGAGAGAAAGTATTGGGGAGCTTGACTGTGGCTGTGGGACAATGGAGCGAGCCACGTTGCCACTCTAGCCTTGTCAGTAACAGAGCTGGTATATTTCTCCTCATCTGCCTCCTTTCTGTGGTTCTTTTCTCATTAGAGTTTGAATTCAAAAGGGAGTGGGGGATGGAGAGTGAATAATTCTCATTCCTCAAATAAATCCCCCAAGAGGAAAATTGAGCTAAAAGGGGTGCCAGGTAGAGACCCATTCCCAAGGCAGAAGGTTGTGGGGGAGGACCTGAAGGGGAAAGAGGACATTGCTCAAGTCCACGCTGAGCTCCTATGGGTCCTCTTCTGACTCCCAGCTTCCTCTGTCCACTGGTTTAGTTCCTGACCTGTTGAGAAGCTACAGGGATTCTCATTGAAAAATATTTAATGCTCTGATCTTGATTCCTTTCTTGACCTCTCTATCCTAATCCTCATAGAAAACTCAGGTCCCTCCAGAAGGAATCCCCCTTCTACCTGACACAAATAATGTGTGAAGTTGTATACAGGTCATGATAGGTTTCCCTAGTTCTATGAAGTAGTCAGATTTTACCAACTGGGCCTGAGTCTGAAGGGCCCTCAGAACCTCCTTGGGGCCACATTTGATCATGATAAGCCCTCTTCTTCCAATCTCATCAGCTAGTTGATGAATCTGACTTAAAAACCACTGTGTGTAGGTCGTACTGGAGAAGAGGAGAGTTTGTCTGCTTGTAGTGATTTCAGTGCAACTGGAGAGACAATCAGTACAGATGTACATGATATTGCTGTGATGAGAGGCAACATAAAAAGTAGCTAAAGCATGGGTTTGAATACTGGCTGTGGTATTTACTGTGTGACCTTAGGCAAATTACTTAACCTCTCTGTGCCTCATTTTCATCTAAACCTTATAACGTTGCTTCTAGGATTAAAAGAGTTAACATTTTAAAAGTTCTTGGAACAATGTCTAACATATTATGAACATTACATCCAAATGATTTATCCATATAAAGCTGTGTGTGCATCCAGTGACCCCATGGTGCGGTGACAGCATGCGAAATTCACTTGGGTTTAGGTTTTCACCTCAAAGAAAGGCCAGGGCCAGCTGACAAATGTGCCGGGCACATGGAAACATAGCCAAACCAGGTGGCAGCCTTGCCTGATCTTTGGCTACCACCCCAAGCTTCTCCCTCTACTAATTAACATGGCATTGGCTTGAATCAGATAGGGCAGAGCCAGAGAGATTTCATTCGGGAGACAATTTATTCCAGACACTTAAACAGCTGGGGCCCAATCCTTCCATGCTTAAAATCAAGGCAGTTTAGAGCTGAGCCTCATATGCACATTGGTGTCAAATAATGACATCTAATGGTCTCATCCACCAGCCCTCTGTGCATGTCAGGAGGCGAGAAGCAGTATCCTCTCCAGGTAGTTCATGTTTGACAAAATAAGTGACAGCTAGTTCTAGAGCAAGTCAGAGAGGATGGCACCTTCTCACTCCAATACCTAGAGTTGTAGGATCATTTAGATGAAAAAGATGTACCATAGAGATGTGGTCCTACCCCCTGTATGTTATGGTTGAAGGAATCACGATCCAGAGAGATGAAGTGATTTGCCCACTTACGGGCAGGGATGGGATCAGAACCCAGGCTTTTTGATTATTGGTAGTGTATACTTTTGACAAAACCACACCCCCTGTACGTTGTAGCCTCCCCTACCAGGAAGCTGGTACAGGCTGTCCTGTTACACCCCTGGTCAAGAGAACCTTATGACTACCAAAACAGGAATTCAAATGCAATGATAGATCTGTGTGTACTGGGCCTCTTGCCAGCCCTGGAGGGTGATGTGGCTTTCTTTGCAAAAGCCTTGCATGGTACCTAGAAAATGAATGACCAAGTAACCAGGAAGATGCAGTGCCAGAAAAGGTCTGCAGGAAGTTCTGTGTGATTGTAAGCATCGTTCCCCAGCAAGAAACCCAGGGTAAGGTTCCCCCTCTGCCCTGCAGATTCTCCAAGTTTGTTCCATGGACCACTGTCATTCACCAGAAAGAGCTGGCTAGAAGGAGGTGAGAGAAGAAAAGCAGGGGCAGGAAGATGGCATGCTCTAAGTAGCTTCACTCTTGAAAGCGCACTAATCACAGCTTGAGGATGCTCCTTACTGCACAGCTGTAGGTGCCACTCTCAGTTTAGTTAAGAAGCCAGTTGGATCCCACTAACTCTCAGCTCTGAACCAAGGCCAAGATGGATAAGAAGCTGCAAAGATTCACATGGAAAAAATATGGGATGCTGTATTCTTAATTCATTTCCTTTCCAGAACTCCCCTTCCCATCCTAATAGAAAGCTCAAAGCAGATCTGCACAACCTTTCATTTCATGGAGCATAAAATATCCAAGGTCGGGTGGGCCAAGTGGAGTGGGCTAGAGGATTGTTTTTTGCCCCTGGAGGATTGTTTTTTTAATGAAAGCAGTGGAAGCAAGTGGAATGGAAGGTTCTCAGATGTTTTTGCAGCCAAATAATGTGAAGCTTTACAGCAAAATCAAATGTTTGTACTGTCACATGCTTTGAGACCTTCAGCAAATTATGTAACTTGGGATGACTGTGTCAATTACATAATTTATTTGCTGTATATATGCTAATACATATACTCATGCATATACAGATGCATATATATATAATTTTCATAGACATGTATATGTATGTATGTGTGTATACATGTGTACATCTGTATAATCCCACAGCAACCCTAAGAGATACAGAAGATACAGAAACTGAGGCTGCACTTAATTCAGCCTATGCCTGAATTAATCACTGTGAGTACAGAATGGCTTCCTCATAAGAAAGAACAATGGTGGTGTTTTAGCCAAAGGAAGAAAGAAGGAGTGTACACTGTGTAGATTAAAACTAATAAAAATGCCACTCTCATGGTCATTTAATAAGAAAGTGTGGTGTAACCATCAATGGCAGCTCTATATTCCAGAGACGCCAGGGTCAGAACCTCTGTAGAAGTTACAAAAGCTCCCCAATTTGGATATTTACTGCAGGATTCTTTGTGTTACTGAAAAATGTGCAACTGTGCAGACATCCATCAGTGTGGAGGAATAGTAAATTTGGTACATGCATATGGTGTCACGTATTTTGTGGTGGTTGAGATTTGATGTATAGGCATGGTATGTTATCAAAAGCACATTAAGTGGTCAAAGCCAGATACAGAAGAGTAGGCACGATTTTATAGGTATAAAACTTACAAAAATGTCTAACAACAGAAAGAAAAATGGAAAGAGTACACGCTAAACTGTTGGCAGTGTTGGTTGAAAGTGGTGGGGAAGTCAGGTAGGAAGAAGGACAGCTTCTATTCGAGTCATGTATACATTTCTAGATGGATGGTGATCTTTTCTCCCAACGTTTTATTGCTGTTATAATTGAGAAAAATAATAAATTAAAAGTAAGATAGCAAATATATATATTTTTTGAGATGGAGTCTTACTCCCGTCGTACAGGCTGGAGTGCAGTGGCACGATCTCGGCTCACTGCAATCTTGACCTCCTGGGTTCAAGCGAATCTCCTTTCTCAGCCTCTCAAATAGCGCCTCAGACTCTGGAGTAGCTGGATGGATTACAGGTGTGCACCACCACACCCAGCTCCCCAACTTGTATTCTCCAGCTATTTCCAACACTTCTCTTGGGGCTAGTTCCTTCTTCACATCCTGGTTGAGATATGAGCTTAACAAGCTTCTTCACAGACGCACCAATGTCATCATGTACCCCCACTGGAGGCTGTAACCTCTTGGATCTAGGAGATAACTTCCATTACCAAGGAGGGTCTGTCTCAGAAGTGTATCTTGGGATCTTTCCAAGTTTCGTGCTTCTGGTTCTGACAAAGTCCACTGAATAAAGGGTTCTGAGTGAGCACTTCCTCTGTTCTCTGTTGAGAGCAATTGCTCCCTGGGGTAGCATTTACCCTGATATGTGATTGAAGGAGAATGAAGTGGGTGATGGAGATGAAAACAGCAAACAAGTTTTTTTTTTCTTTTCTTTTTTTTTTTTGTCCTTAAGAACAATTTTTCTTCAATCTCACTTAAAGTTTCCCATTTCTAATATTATACTTTACATGTAGAAAGCAATTTTAACTTTTCACATTCATTATTATGGCTCTTCAAAATAATCCTGCAGACAGGGTATTATTCTGATGCTGAATTCCTGCAAAAAAAGAAAAAACCTACCTTCTGAAATCCAAGGTGTCCACTGAAACACAAGGAAGGTGTGTATGTGCGTGGGTGCCTGCACATGCACACACATACACACAAACACAGCAATGTAATGCGCACACACCTCAGCAATCACATAACAATTTAAGAAAGGGGAATGAGGGAACAAGGTATAGTGTTTACTTCATTCTCCTTTAGGTTTCAGAGATCGTATTTGTACTTATAAGCTGCACAGCCTAGCAATCCCGTTTGTCCAGGTGATAGGAATTGAATGCTCAGTGCTGTGTGTGATACAAAAGGAGACACCACCACCATGCCAGTTCTTGAGAAAGTCACACGCTAGCTGAACACAAACTAAAACGGAGAACAGGAGGTGCCATTAATTGGTAGGTTGCTGTTCTGGACCATAAAAGTTTTAAAGATTCAGAAAACGTGTGGATAATCTCGTGCTAGGCATACTTAGGGAAGATGTCTTGGGAGATTCAGGACTAGGATTAGACAGACCATAACGGGTAACTTCAAAGATTCTGTGTAGACCGCATGGAGGATGAGAATTTCAGAGTCTAGTCCAGGAGACAGTACAATGGCACTTTGACCTTAGTAAATTCCCATTGTCATGAAACCCTTTGAATACCCTGCCAATGTCCTCTTCCATTTGCTCAGCTCTTGGGATGGCTTCACAAGTTTGTAAAGGCTCTAGCTTTAGTATAGAGGCTACCAGGGTCACTAATCTTATGATACAGTCTAAACATACACCCAAAAGAACAAATGGATTGATGGGAGTCGAGTGGGAGTGAGCATGATTACCTGGGTGAGGGAGAATAGATTCAGAACAAAAACAACATGAGATGCCTAACAGCTGTGATTTTTGTATGGCCGTGTTAGATGCATGTTCTAGCTACAGGATGGCCACAAGTTCTTGCCACATAGATATTCTTATTTTATCCTGTGTTGCAAAGTAATATTAATGAGCCAATTATTATATATTCACCTGTTGCCTTACTTTGTCAGGATGCTATGACAAAATACCACAGATCGGGTGGCTAAAACTATAAAAATTAATTTTCTTATAGTTCTAGAAGCCGGAAGTCCAATCTCAAGGTGCCAACAGGATTGTTTCCTCTGAAGCCTCTCACCTTTGACTTGCAGGTGGCCTCCCTCTTCTGCCTCTGCATGAGGCCATCCCTCTTTATGTGCACACCCCTGGTGTCTCTTTTATGTCCCAAGCTCCTCGTCTTATAAGGACAGCAGTCAAATTGGATTCGGGCCCACGCTAATGGCCACATTTTAATTTAGTTATTTCTTTAAAGGCCCAATCTCCAAATATAGTCACATATGAAATACTAGGGGTTTCATAAGAATTTTTCAAGGGCAAAATTCCCATGTTTCCATGGCCATCCATAGATGTGTAAAAACCAAGGGGAGAAGATTCCAGGTTCTATGATAGGAATCTGGACGTATTCTCTTTGGAACTGAGGCCAGCTTCTATGGATGGACCAGTCCCTTGTGTTGTGATGCTGTGTCCCTGTGACATGCTTACACCTGGGTGCAGAGCAGCCATGTCCTGTATAAACACAGCCTCAGGAACACAAACCCTGCTTGCCTGAGAGGCGTGACTCCTGAGTTCCACTCCTGGCAGTGTCTGCCTAGAGCCTTTGCACAGCTTACGGACCGATGAGTGATTTTTGCCCCAACTCAGAGTCCCAATGCTCTCAGCATGTTCTCTTTCTGAACACATCCACCCTCCCCTGCTTCATCCCGACAAATCCCTTAGGCACCTTTGATGTAAAACCCGGTGACCTGCCTGTTGAGTGCTGATGATGCAATCGTGTATAATTCAACAGTAATTTATATTCCGTGCAGGTCTCAACAAAGCTATAAAATGCTCTCGAGAGCTAAATGCAGCTGAAGCATTTAATCTAAGCAAAGGCAGGGTTTTGTATCATCCACTTCCCAGGATGGATGTGCCACTGTTGGAGGAGGAGGTGCTCTTTTGCTGATTTGCTTCTTGTTGGTTTTAAAGATTGGAGAGGGGATAGAGGGAAGTGTCTTATGGAGGATTTGTGCTGCTTCTTCTCCGACCTCCCTGACACGCACACGCACGTGGGTGTTTCTGCAGAACCTGCTTTGCAGCGACCTGTGGGGCTCGGGGTCAGAACAGAGGCCCTCTCTCCACGTAGCAACAAGGGAGGAAGCCAGGGCTGGGGATCCGCAGACATCATTCCTCGTTCCTGGGAGCAGAAAATGTCACACAGATGGGTATCTGGCTCTAGAAACCTGTAGAAATTGTACACCAGTGAAGTTGTGGGCATAACCTGGTCACAGAAGGAATAGATATTTGGGCGAATGCTTGTGCACACAATGTGTAACTGCCCTGAATCTCTGTGAGAAGCCTCGTGAGGGCCTCGGTTTCCTAGGAGACGGCTTCTTGAATTAGTAAGAGCATTTCTGCCGCCTAGCCCAAGGCCTCAGTGTTGATGGTATTTCTCCACAGGGTCCATTGCTGTGTCATGACTGCTGTGGCTTCTCTGAGAATCCCTAAGGGGAATGGAAACACATGTTCTAGCCTCCCCTTTCTGTGTTGGCAAATCCAGCAACAAGCACCCAGGAAGTGCCACCTCATCCACCTTATACACCTGCAATTAGCACTCAGAGTGAGCTGAATAGGCAGCTCACTCCCTGACTCTGAATATCAACTCAGAAATATTTTGGTCATTAACCTTTTCGGTGGAACTAGGAAAGAGCCATGATTGGGTGACTGACTAATTGTTCCCTGGTGACATTTCAGGATGACAAAAGAATTAGCTAGCCGGGCGCAGTGGCACACACCTCTAATCCCAGCACTCTGGAAGGCCGAGGCAGGTGGATCACCTGAGGTCGGGAGTTCAAGACCAGCCTGACCAACATGGAGAAACCCCGCCTCTACTAAACATACAAAATTAGCCAGGTGTGGTGGCGCACGCCTGTAATCTCAGCTACTTGGGAGGCTGAGGCAGGAGAATTGCTTAACCTGGGAGGTGGACGTTGCAGTGAGCTGAGAGTGCACCACTGAACTCCAGCCTGGGCAACAAGAGCGAAACTCTGTCTCAAAAAAAAAAAAAAAAAAAGAGATTAGCTGCTCCCCCAATAATACTATCCCTGCCTGGCGGTTTCTACATTAGCGACACATTCCAGGGATCCAAGTTTCTGTTTCCTCTGGCTACTGCGTGGTGCTTTTTAACTTTTAAGCAAAGATTCACTGATGTCATCACTACAACACTATCTATTGGCTCCAGAGCAGAGAGCGGGACTGTGAGGTAACAGCAGAGGGTGACCAATTGGACTCTCTTAGCCCAGGACTTTCTAGTTTTAGGATTAAAAGTCCCACGTTCCACGCACCATCCTCCCCCAAGTTGCAGGCAAACTGGAATGGTTGGTCACCCTGCTAGGGAAGCAAGACTTTGAAGACATAAAACAAGTAAGGAACTTGCGGAAATTTGGGCTTAGGGAGGTAGCACTGAAAATGCGTGTGTGGCCAGGGAACACTGGGAATATACCGTGTCCCTGAGGAGGGGTGTAGGAAGAAGGAAATAATCACATGAACCAGTTGTGGAGTTCAAGTAGGAGAGGAGGATGTTGCCAGCGAGGACGTGAGATGTGGGAGGAGAAGAGAGCTGGGAACTGCAGGGCTGGAAAGACCAGCGGAGGATGGAACGGACTAAGGGGGAAGCCTGGAGTCAGGGCAGCTTGGAAACCAAGGGAAGAGATATCCAAGCAGGAGGATGTTGTCAGATAGCCAAATAACTAAAACTAGCAAGGAAACTAGAAGCTAATATTTGGCAACCAGAGAAATATTAATGAGGGTTGGCAGCAATGTGAATGTGAAGGAGACGGAGGAGGAAGCTATGTTTGGTGCTGGGACAAGGAGTGGGCAATCTGGGCATGAAAGTGGCTTCCTCGCTTTCACTCTCACAGGGTGGAGGGGCCGTGGCAGAACAGCAGGTCCAGAGCACCGGGACTGTCCTCCCCTCTTCTAGCCAGGTGTTGACAAGGGCTCAGAGATGGGAGTTGTGAGGTGACGTTGTGGATGTGATTCCTGAAAGAGCTTCAGGAGGGGACCTCCTTCCCCCATCGAGGAAGCAGGTGCTGCCTTTGAGCCAACACAAGGAAGCACATGTGTTTACATAGCCCATTCCCCACCCTGACCATGCCTTCTCAGTCACAAGTGGAGTTTACAGATGGGGGACACTGGAGCTCAGGGGTCTGCGGGGTGCTGCTGCTTATATGTTAGCAGGTCTTAACAGCACAGCTTTCAGCCTGCAGCTACTTGGGGTGGTGCCATCTCTTCTTCTAAGTGGACTCCTGAACTCTGAGCCAATGCCAGTGAGAGTCCTGGCACAGAAAGGGTAATTAGTTTTCGTTTCTCATTCCAAGCAGCTGCGACTGGCTGGCTGCAGCTAGCTGCCTGGAGGGCTGGGTTGAGTAGGAGTCCGAGGTCCCTTCCAGGACCAGCAGGAAGAGGGTTGAGATCAATTTGCTGTTTCTGCCAAAGGCACGGCCTTGCCACCCACAGAGCAGCCACTGGACTTTGCTATCCAAAGGACAGTTCCTGCAATGACAACCTTAGCTCCCCTCGCAGATGGACAAAGCCAGTGACTTTCAAAAATGTTTACATCACTGGAATCCTTTCTTCCAATGAAATTTCACATGGAAACAGATCAAAACAAAGCTATTCTGGCCAAAGAGAAGAGAGGGTTGGGCGTCTCTTCTACTTCCCACCCTCCTTCCCAGTGGCAGCTCCTGAGAGGCCTCCGTGGATAGGGTTTGAAAACCACTGGGGAGATGCTACTTCCGAAGAAGGCCAGGAGGGTCTGGAGAATGACATTTGAACTGAGATCTGAGCAGAGCCAGAGGAAGGCCATTTTGGGCACGGGAGCAACCAGTGCAAAGGCCCTGAGGTAGAGCAACCTTTGCTGGCTTGAGACACAGAATACTCTCTAGTGTGGCCAGAGCATAGGGAGGGTGGGAGTCAGGGTGAAAAATGAAGTTGGCTGGGTGGGTAGGATGCACTCAGGTAAGGCCAGACTGGCAGGATACAGGCATACAGGCATTTGGATTGTGTTCTGAGTATGATAGGAAGCTATTAGAGTGTTTTAGGCAGTAGAGAATCATCATCTGATTAATTCTTTTAAATTCCACTGGCTACTCTTTGAGGGCAATAGTAGAAGGCAGGACTCCAGTGATCTGTTGCAGTGGCCTGCGTGAGAAATGATGGATGCATGACTCAGAGGGTAGCTGCCTTTCAGAGGTTAGAGGCATAGTAAGGGTTGTCTGTGACCATGCCATCTTATCACAGGCACAGAGCCCTAGGACAATGGGGCACTGAAGTGAAAGGAGGGATGCTCTCCAGACCCGGTGGGGACCCCTTTCTGTTTACTGTCGCAGAAACCCTGTCCCTCCTTCAAGACCCCACTTCTGTGGGAAGCCCTTCCCGACCCAGCATTATCATCTGTACCAGAGTATAACTCTTATCAGTTGCTACTGGATATTTATGTTTCATGCGCTTCCTAGAGACTACTAGACTTGGAAGGGAACCTTACAGTCATCTACTCCAGCTCCCTGATTTTATAGATGAAGGAACCCACCATTCAGGGCTGATCACAAACTCAGCTCTCTTCTTCCTCCGTCTGACACTGTTTCATTTCATCTTCAACTTTTCATTTGTGCATATCTCACATCCCTGCCTAGAGTATAAGCATTTTTAAAAAGCTTTTTATTTTAGATTAAAGATCAATTATTATTTTAGATTACTTAAAGGTTCTTAAGGGCAGAGGTCATGTCTTATTCTCTCTTTATCTCCCTGGCATCAAGCATAAAGCTTGACCCAAACATAGAAATTCAACAAATGTTTGCTAATTTGCTGTTCTGCATATCAGGGGGCATACAGCCACAGGAATGTCTCCTCCTCTCCCCCCCATCTCAGTTGCCATGCCACCAATGCACCATCCCCAAGACCTGACATTGCTTACCACCAGCCACCACTCCTACCGCCATGACTACTAGCCCGAGTCATACCTGGCACTGCTTACAGCAGTGTATGGAGCACACAGCAGAGCCTGGCTTCAAAAGGAAAGACTTGGGGGGCAGAGTTCTTTTCATGTAATTGCTACACCATGACAATATTGTAGTCTGATTGGGATTGGGCCCAAACCCCAATTCACAGTGGGCATTACTAAGAAGATATGACTATGCATTATTACTATTTGTTCTATTTCTTGGATCCTCACTTATGTATCAATAAATGCTCATGTGAAATACAATGACAGATCCTGAAGACTTAGCCCCAGAGGCCATGGTCTGCCTCTTCTGGGGAGAGCAGGACTTTATCTTTCCCATAGAGTGGGTGCATACGAACTCTTTTCTGAGCAGAAGTTCCCTTATCTGCATCAGTAGCTCTCCCCCAGGTCTGTGCCACCTGCACAAGGGACTGCTGAGCTTTGGGTAAATGGAGGAGGTTGCAGTTCCCCCAGGCTGTAATATCTGTTGCTGTCCTTTAATTGAGACATCTTTTCCAGCAGAGCCATTTAAAATATTTTCCTAGAGGACCCACCCCTTAACCTCAGCTCATCACTGGGGAGGAGTTTTGAATCCCACACTCCCCCTTTTGCCACCAAACCACAGGCAAAGAGTTGTGTTCATCGCATTAGACAGAAAGCTGTGTCAGTTGGGGTCCTTGCCCATATGTCTTCCCTTTGTCCCCCTTCTACAGGATTCAATCAGTGTTTGTCAACACACATCATTATTTAAACTGTAAGAATATGGTGTTGAGTAGGAATGGCACTGCATCATTCATTTTGTCCCTTTATCAAGGGACGGAGTTATTAGCATACATTTTCAAATTTATTAGTACACATTTTCAAATTTGAACTCATATGTGGAGAGGTACATAAAAATATAAATTATTGGCTGGGTGTGGTGGCTCACATCTATAATCTTTGTAAGCCCAGCACTTTGGGAGGCCAAGATGGGCGGATTGCTTGAGCCCAGGAATTCGAGATCAGCCTGGGGAACATGGTGAGATCCTGTCCCACCGAAAAATTTAAAAATTAGCTGGGCATGGTGGCATGCACCTGTAGTCCCAGCTACCAGGGAGGCTGACATGGGAAGATCGCTTGAGTCCTGGAGGCAGAGGTTGTAGTGAGCTATGGTTACACCACTGCACTCTAGTCTGGGCAACAGAGTGAGAACCTGTCTCAAAAAAATGTATATATTAAGAACATATAAATCCTTGCTCATAACAGAAAACAGTAGCATATATGGAAATTAATCAAACCTCTTCCAACTTTTCCCTCTTTGTCACATGGAATTTCTGAGCAAGTTGTATCAATGGTCTACTTTAAGGACCATCTCAAGTGGGAGCCATAACGGTGTTTTCCCATCTATGGGAATATTGACAAGAGCTAACAGAAGGAATTTCCAAAGGTTCCAAAGTCACAGAGCAACCAACAGGAAGTGAAGGCAGGAAGATTCCTCATCAACTCCATTAGTATAGCAGAACAACGAGATGAATGTTATGAAGACATTGAGTCATTTTCTACAGGTACTTAGGTCCACCTCGACCTTATTCCATCACTCCCCATTCATCAGCCACATCCTTTGTGTCTTGCCTGCACTGCTGTGGAATATGCCATAAGAATCACATATTTCCAGCTTCATCAGTTACTGTCAGCTTGGGAGGACCACAGTTTCCTTGAGGTCGACCTCCTATCTCAGAACAAATTACTGGACGTCACCAGGGTAGCATGGCTTTTCATAAGAAGAAATTTCTCCATTTCTTTAAGTATCCTCTGTAGAAACCGTTTATATAAAGTCCTTGGGTGACCTCAATCCCATCCACAGCTTCAATTTATGAGACAATGACTCAGACCACATTTCTGGCTCAGAACTTTCTATCAGGCTTCAGATCCATGTTTCCAAATGCCTTGAACCTCCCAAGGGTGGTTCGAACTTGAACCCACCCCACTGTCCCCCTTTCTGTCCTAAATCTACATTTTAGTAAATTATAGCATTACACATCCAGTGATAGGTTCACAAACCAGCAGTTGGAAGCATCCACAGTAGGTGAGGCATGAGTAGGCTGGCTTTGGTCTGCTGGAATCTGGTTTATTTGAAACTAATGCCAAGACACAGTTTCCTCTTTCTCTTGCACCCCAGGCAATTACTCTTGCTTTGGCTATGCCCTGCAGGCTGCCTCATTCTCCTCTCCTGCCCCTGCTTCTTGCCACCTGGAAGGTCATACAAAGTACCTTTGCCCCACACAAGAGTTCAAGCAGGCTGACCGACAGAAGTCATCTTGAGGAGCTTGTAAAAACTATAGATTCCCATGCTCTTTCCCAAGACCCTCTAATTCAGGGAGTCTAGGCTGAGACCTAATCCACCCTGGGTACCATCAGAGAATTCAGTCTGAGCTTTAGCGTACAACAAAAAAATTGTGATGTTCTGTAACTCCCACAATTTTGGAGTACTGTTCTCACAAGCATTGATGGCACTATACACACACACACACAACACATGCACAAATACAAACACATACATGTGTGATACAAATGCATTTTAGTCATGCTGTGACTGTGGCCAGGTCATCTTCATTTATTTCTACAAATAATCATTGACTAAACAATCATCCAGTAAGCCATTCGGAGCTCCCAGCTCTGCTCCCACCTTGCCAGACCCTTCCCCCTTCTCCCTAATGACCTCCTAACTGGTCTCCCTACCTCTGGGCTGCCCTCTACACTTCTGACTTAGTGGTCTTTGGAAATGCAGATTGAAGTCACCAAAGTGCCTTGACCCTACGTAAAGCTCAAAATTCTCAGCTCTGAAAACAGTGCTTGCCCAGTATCTGGGGCTTAATTTGGTCTGTCCTCTGACAGCCACTCCTCAATGCATCCTCACCATAGACATCCTTATATCTAAATCTTAGACATTTCCATATCTAAATCTTTGTCCCCAGGTGGGATTATTTTCTTAAAATGAAATTACTAGCATAAAGGTATGAATTTTTTTTTTCATTGATTCAGTCATCAGCTGATTATTCATCTCTTAAATTAGACCTCATCTTCAGGGCAAGGAGTAAAATGTTTAGTAACTGGTTTTTTTTTTTTTTAATTATACTTTAAGTTCTGGGGTACATGTGCAGAACGTGCAGGTTTGTTACACAGGTATACATGTGCCATGGTGGTTTGCTGCACCCATCAACCCGTCATCTGTATTAGGTATTTCTCCTAATGCTATCCCGTCCCCACCCCTACCCACTGACAGGCCCTGGTGTGTGATGTTCCCCTCCCTGTGTTCATGTGTTCTCATTGTTCTACTCCCACCTATGAGTGAGAACATGCAGTGTTTGGTTTTCTGTTCTTGTGTTAGTTTTAAAAATCACGCTTCTGCAAGGAAACACCAGCTTACACTCCCCCTGGAGTCTATAGCATGGTCCATTTTCTGCCCCCTTACTAGTTTTGGAGATGATCTTTGAAAACAAAACAAAACAAGCAAAACAAAAACAAAATAAAATAGAAGGTTGCTGATTTGATAATCACTATGTCTGTAATTTTCAGTTCTTTGATTATTGGTAAAATTGAGCATTTTTTGCAGGTACTAATGTACTATCCATTTGTATTTCTTCCCCTGTGATCTGAGCTTTGGCTGATTCAGTTTTACCTTTCTGCAATGAAAACTTGTTTCGAACCCTATAGCTCCAAAGTGTGGTCATCAAGCCAGCAGCATCAGCATGCCACAAGAACTTCTTCAGAATGCAAATTCTCAGGCCCCCACCCCAGACCTCCTGAGCCAGAAACTGTGAGTGTGGGGGCTGAGCGACCTGCTTTAATTGTGTCCTCCAAGACTACAAACTGCCCTAACCCATGCCGAGTGAGAGAAGTCATCTGGAACCTAGGTGTGCAACAGGGGAAACCCGTGAAGTGACCCGCCTTGCCTGGCACCAGCTGTAAATAGTAAGGTGATGAGACTGCAAGCTCTGGAACTAGCCTGCCTGAGTTTGTAACCTGGCTCTGCCAGTTGCTAGCTGTAAGATCTTCGGCAAATGACAAGCTCTCTGGGCGTCAATGTCCTCATCGGTAAAATGGGGAGGGTATAACCCACATCTCAGAGTTGTTTTGTGAATTAAAGTTTCAATACATGCCACACACTTCGCGAGGTGGCATCGTTGTCTAGGGTAATTACCCATCGTTTGTCATCTCATACCAGAGAACTCGCGGATGCAGACACACAAGAAGTAGGTTTAGGAGTGGAGGTTTAATAGGCAAAAGAAAGAGAAAGGAGAATAGCTGTCTCTCACCCAGTGGAACTTCCAGTCTGTGGCAAAGTACACGGGGTTTTATAGACTGGCTTGAGGAGGCCATGTCTGATTTACATAGGGCCCAAAGATTGGCTGAACTAGGTGTGACATTTACATAGGGAGCAATGAAGCTGGCCACCCTATCCTAATCTTTTCATTATGCAAACAAATTTTCTTCCTGGCTGGTGCCATGTTGTTTGCTCCTTACTGTTTATGTGGTTTCAAAGAAAAGGGAAGATGAAGCCACCATGTTGAACATGCCTGGCCCCCAGGTAGCCTTTACCTATTGGCACAGCTGCTGGCATCCACCCATGCAAGCTTCCAGCTTGCTTATCTATGTCTGCAGCTCAATTTTTACAACCTGCTCATTTGCTCAAAAAAATGATTTGGGGACTGCTTTTTACTAAAAGGAAAACCTTACCGAGGACTTCCTTACCCTCACTATCTGCCTAAATAATTTCTTTTCAACTCCTGTATCAGCACAGTTCCTAGCACATAGCACTTAATACATGTTAGGGTCAACTGTGGCCATTTAAATTATCACAAGCTCGTGAGCCGCATTCTTCCACTCTATATTTTCTTCCTTGTCTTCCAGGAAACTTCTGGAAAAAATTAGGCTAGATCTTAAGGAAACAAGGCTCAATCTTAAAGAAACTTGGCTGTTAGAAAGCAAGAGTTTTAATAATAAATATAAAATTGAATCAATGCTCGCCTCCTTTGTTCCTTGTAAAAAATATGCTTTTCCTTTTTCTTCCTTCCACTGACCCAGCCCAGCCTTCCCAAACTAAACATCCTTCTTCTGCTCATTGCTGTCACATCAGTGGTTACATAAAGAACAGAAAACACAGCAAATGCAGAGGAAAGTCATTGAATTTATTCTAGGCACACCAAAAACTTGTTGTATTCGTTTAAAGTGGGTTTGTAATTCTAAACCATTTTATAACATTCTACCTCATATAGCAGTTTTCTTATCGGAGACTGATATGAGTAGTATTTTTTAGGGGCTGTACCATCATCAATGTTTGTGAAATTCCTCATAAAAGTAGGGTAGATATTAATATTAATATGGACGATGCATGTTCATGGGTGAGAAGTCATGAGCAGGATTCCCAGTCTTTTGACTCTGCCTCCCACTTTGTAAAGGATCTCATAACATTAGCATTCCAGAGAGAACACTCTGGGAAATGTCTTATAGAAAGAAGGAAAATATTTCCAGGATTTGGAAGAATTGTTGAACAGATTGAAGGGAAATCTAATATTGTGTAAGTCGTTATGTATAAGAAAGAAAAAAAAAAGGTTTCTTTTTCTCTCTCTCTTTATAGAAGTAACAAATAGGAGATGTTTTCCATGTCTCCAAAGAAAGACAATGAATTTAAAATGCTTTAGGACAATGAATTGAATGCTCTTCTGCCTCACTCTACCCTACACAAAATGCTCACGAGATATCTATTTAGTATCTTCCCAAAGGGGAGACTTCCCGAGTATGTCCAAGACTGAGCCGTTATTGGAGAGTGAGAAGTGATAATCCTTTAATACTATTCTCCTCTCCATGAATATTTCCAAATACTGACTTTGGTAATAACCTGCTCTTACCTGGACTTTCCGTTTTCTTCCTACTCAAGAAAATTGAAAATGTAATAATCCTAACCTTTCTCTTTCTCTCTCCCTCTCCTCTCCCCTTTCTTTCTCCATTTCCCCACCCTGTGTCTTTTTCCTTGTCCTCCAGGAACCTTCTGCATCATTTCACTGTGCACCTGTGTGGCCGGGATCAACTTTGAGCTGTCACGCTACCCACGCTACCTGTACGGACTCCCCCGATGACATCAGCCATGGCTATGGCTGGTCCATGTTCTGTGCATGGGGGGGCCTGGGCCTCACACTCATCTCGGGATTCTTCTGTACCTTGGCCCCTTCTGTTCAGCCTGTCCCCGAGGACCAACTGCCCTAAATCCAGACCCGAGAATGGGACAGTGTGCTAAAAAACAAACCCATACATACATATATATATATAAATATATATATATAATATACATATATAAAACAAAACTAAATCAAGACGATGCCAGTGCCAAGGCAGAGTTGAGTTGGCTCAGGCACCTGCATCTCGCCGGACTTTGTGTTGCCTCGTCTCTGAGATGGGGAAAGTGTTCCCGTCCTGTGGCTCTTCCATCAGTTCTTGACTTTTGGCTTCGTGGTCTCTTGAAGACAGAGCGAACACCACCTCTTGCGACCACGTCCTGATCCCCCATCACTGGCAAGGACGGGGTGGTGGAGGGACAGTGACAGGGGTCTGAGGCGGCACAGATGTAGAGAGGGGAAGTGCCACCCACTGGGCCAACAGGAGAGGACGCCGCCCCCCCACCAGTCATATCACAGGGTAACAAAGCCCTTAGTTCCTAGAATGGAACCAAATCATTGAGGCCATTTTCAGAATCACTTCTCCTGCTCTTCCTGTTCGGACTTCCTTCCTGGCCCACCAGCAACACACAAGGAGTGGAAGAGAAAACAAACTCAGAAAGATGTTTTCTCTTTGCTGCCAAACTTTCGGACAATGTTTCAGAGGTGGGAAGGGAGGAGAACATGCTGAGAGGCAAGATCTGCATCAAGGAAAGGGCGCTTCGATGGATGCTCAGAAAACCCAGTCTTACCTTCCAGCTGCCTTACACCCAGTGAAACAAGAGGCCACCCTGTCCCCAGCCGCACCTGCACTCCCTGGGCTGACTGGAGCCTTGGAGTCATGCTGTGATGTGTGTGTGTGGGTGTGAGTGCGTGTGCACTTCGGGCAGTTTCCTTTTTTTCTTTTCTACCTTTTAAATGGAAATACTGCATTATGACCGTTGTCTCTCTATCACTGTAGTGGTTTCATGGCCCCAGATAGAGGCCCAGAGACCTAGAAATTGTCATGAGGGGGCAGGCCTATAAGGGTGCCAATTCTGCAGCTACAGATCCCTGGAGTCGTGTGTGTGTGTGTGTGCGTGCGCGCGTGTGTGTGTGTGCATGTGGTGGATGTTTCCTGAGTGTGGGGTTTTATCGTTTGTGTTGTGTTTTTTTAAACTATTATTTTTGGTACAGCTGAAATTTCCAGAGAGCAGAACCAAGAACAAAGCCACTGGGCCAGAGGACCCCTGTGGTTCTCCACATTACAGCTCTGGGACTCTGCAGGATTTAGCCCTCTAATTTTGGAAGTTCAAGACACAGCTGGGCACATAAGCCATGAGAGAAGAGGGGGAACACACGGTTCAGGAGGGAGAAGGCGTGTTGCTCTGGTTGCTGTTGTACAAGAGCATAGACTAACGAGACCTTCACTCCCCATTAGAGAAGCTGTCCTTTGTCACTGGACATCTGCCCTTTCCCTAGGGGTGACCTCTGTACGAATGAAAGGAAGTGGGTCACATACAGAGAGAGCACCTCCATTTCCTATGGGCTCAAGTTTGTATGATATTGTGTAAATTAATGCAGAACTCTTGACTCTTTCCATCCTCTTTCTTTCCCTCTTGATATTCAAGGCCATGAATCCCAAAATAGCAGTCTTGGTGGCTAGCACCCAAACAGAGGTGGAATAAATCCACCCCAGTGTCTCGGGCTCATTTGAGCAAATTAGCACTGCAGGTGCTGGCGAGCAAAGTCAGCCAGAGAATTGTGAACGCTCTAGGGGTGGGAGTCTGCTGGAGTGGGCTGGTGCCACTCACAGTCATCTCAGTGACCCTGCTGGTGCCCCAGCAGCCCTGGGGAGACCAGGCAAAAATCCCTGAGCTGGCGTAGCCATGGTCAACCCTGTAGCAGAGAATCCCATTGTTTCATAAACAAATATGCTTTGGGAGCTTTGCCAAGCACTCAGCAGCTTTCCTTCCACTGCTGTGTGATCTGTTTCATTTACCGGTCTTCCAACCCATCTTCCCACCACCCTCCTCCTCTTCTCACCTACTAACCACTTACTTTCTCTCTCTTCTATCTTCCACCCTCATCTGCTCCTTTGAACTTCGTGTGTGTAATTCATATCTGGATATGATATGACATCTGATGTGCATGAATGGGGTTGAGTGCAGGTCTCTCTGTGTGTGTATCTCTCTGGTGCATTTTGTGTACATCTGTGTTGGTATGCACCTGCACGCAGGTGTGGGTGCACTACTCAAGATGTCCTTACTGGGGACGCTGGTCAGCTTCTGCAAAAGGTCTCGTGTGTGAGTTCCTTGTGTGTGGGTGTGCTGGGTGATAGGGTAAGGTGTGTAACGGGAGAAGTTGTTAGCTTCCAATTGGGGTTCTAAGGATTATTTTTAAAATAAAGGATTTATTCTATGAGAAGGGAAATAATTTTCAGGAAAACCCAGTTTTTCAATTGGGCATTTTATTTCTAATTTTCTTTGAAAAGTTAGATTTCTCCCTCAAGGGGAAGGGCATACTTGGGCTTAAGGAAAAGTGAAGAAAAGTATCTCAGATTGAGAGGTCTTGTGTCTTCCTTCCAAGTGTCCTGAATGGGCTCTGCCGAGGAAGGGACAGACAGGTGTCCGTCAGCATCCATTTGGCGCAGAGGGTTTGTCTATGGCCACACTGAAATCCCAGCTATTTCCCAGTTGCAGGAGAGAGGGGGAAAATTCTAAATGTGGAAATTTGCTATGAACCATTTAAACTTTTTGTAAGTAATCATGTTTGAGGATGCTGACTTACAGACCTATCATTATTTATATCCTCTTTTTTTTCAAATCCCATACTTTCAACGAATAGATTATCTGCTCTATCCAATTACTTATCTTTGTGACAGACCTATAGCAAAGCTTACGGCATCCCTTTGAAACCTTGAGTGTCCCAGGAAAGATATAAACCACCTGGGCTCAACTCATCATCCGCAGAGCAGGGGCTTTGAGTGACTTCTTTGATAGTGGGGCAGATAAGTACAAACACACTTTGGAATCTGATCCTGCTGGGAAGCAAAAAAACATGCCCAGGCACATGGCCAGGATAGAGGCCCCGTTCAGAGGGCAAGTCCTGGCCAATGGGAGGACTGCCATGTGACCTCGATCCCTCTTAGGGATTGACCACAGATTAAAACATGTGACTCCAACCAGTTATGGAAGCTCTCTGGCTGTGAGGGACATGAGGAGGAGGAAGAGAGGGGCTCTGTAGGTCAGACTCTGCTAACTCCAAATCAAAGTATACCCCAACCCTATGAGGGGGTGTAGGGTCAATGACCTCACCAAAGTTGCCAGTCCCAACCCTAGGTCAAGTTCAAACTTCTTACTGTTATATGAACATATATGTGCTTTGAGCTCCATGCAAGTCAACCTTGAGCCTGCGGCCCATTCCAACTCTTATTTCCTTCCCTACCCTACTTCATTGGGATTCAGGAAAGTGGGGTGTTCTGCCAGGAGAGAGATCCCATATGTTTCTCTCTTTGTTTTGGGAGTTACGGTTTCTTCTATTTCCTTCTCTCTCTCTCTCTCTCTCCACTCACTCCTACTTTCCTCCTGAATCAACTTTGGTCAATTAAGATAGATAAATGATTCATCTGTAGAGAAGCTCCTAGACTCCAAGCAGCCCCCTTCCTTTGTGGCTGTAGGTCTGTGGCTCCCTGGCATCAAAATATGAAAAATACGATCTGTGCCTGTTCCAGCTTCAATCCTCCAAGCCTTAGCTTTTCAACAATCCTACCCTTTCAACTTCAGGGATCATGGAATCACAGAGACTGGGCAGTTCCTCCAAATCTAGACAAAGCCTTCCTTAAGCGCCCTGAGCCCAGGTGCATATCTTCCCATCAGGGATGAGTGGTCCCACCTAGCAATGCTTGCCTCTCCTGTGACAAGAGGGAAGGATATCCCAAGACTCTGAGACTGAGCCCTATATCTCAATATTCATCCACACTCATGATAAGATGCCGGTAACGAATGCACTGTGGGTAGCTGTCTTCATTTAGTGGGAGGATGTGCTGCTTAGGTCTCCAAAGATGCCTACCTGGATCAAATTCAGAATAAGGAACGCAAGTACAGCACCCAGAGGCGTTTAGAATGGACTGTCTCTTTACCTGGCTTATGCGCTGAGTGTTAACTGATTTTTCAAATATCTGGAGGAAGGAGTGGGAAGAAATACACTCTGGTCATCCTTTGGTGTGCTTTATGGCGGATACTTGGTTGATTCTTGTAGTTAAAGTGAAGCTGATTTTCTGAAAATGTTCCCTCTCTTATGGGGACTTATCCATCCCAGGGACACACCCAGACCTTTCCAGGGAAATATGATGTTTCAGAGTGAAAGGTGATTTCAGTGCAGATAGAAAGAGCTGGTCCACACTAGCAGGTTGCCTTCCATGCCATCTTGCAGCTGGTGTGGGATAGAGTAAGGGGCCAGATTTTTAAGAACCCCCACCAGGGTTGACATACACATGTGATTCTGGTTTCTGTCTCTCAAAGATCTCAATGTCTGGGGCTGTGTTTGCTCTCTTTTCATTGATGCTGCCATGGTGCAAAATGTTTCTTAAACATTATTCCTAGTTCTTAGAATATGTGATCACTGAGTATTGGGTTTCTTTCCTGAATAATACCTTCTCCTTGCAGAAAGTGAGCAAAATAAAATACAAAAAAGACTACAAGATTGTTCATAATCCAGTCACTCTGAGGCATCCACCGTGGGCCCAATCGAAATGGTCATGACCTCAAAACTTCCCCAATGAGTGCTCGTCTCTGGATTGGCAGCTGGGGCCATATGAGCAGTGCACAGCTGCAGAACCACACCGGTCTGCATCGAGCTGACCCTGTGTTCCTGGCAGCAAGAGTGCAGGGTCCTGAGACCCCAAAGATAGCAAAGAGGCCTAAAAGTTTAATGCCAGGCCTTAAGGGCAGGATGGAGCAGGGATAAAAGATTTCTGTTGGGGCCTATCTGCCAGCTTCCCTTCCTTCCTTCCTTTTCTTTCCTTTCTTCTTCCTTCCTTCTTCTTCTTCTTTCTTTTTTTTTTTTTTTTTTTGGCAGATGCCATCTCAATCTAATTATAGGTGTAAGAATGCTGAAGCCAGAGTAACTCACTCATTAAGCTACACTTGTATAACAGTTACTGTAAATTTCACTACAGCTCTGCACTAAAATGATCTGTGACTCTGGGCACTGTGTCTTCTCCATACTTGAACTTCCTCATCTACAAAATGAGGACAGTGATAACACCTTACCTCGTGGTATATTAAGGGTGACAAAGAAATTGCAAAGTGATTTGCAAACATGAAGTGTCGTATGAGTTATGTGTGTTCTAAGTATCCCTCAGAAGAGCCCCCACTGGAATGGAATTCTTTCCTCAAGTGTCTGTGCCTCGCTGCTGAACGATAATCCAGAGTGCAAGGTCATCTTGGTTGCTGAACAGGGCTGTGCCTGTCCCACTTAAGCACACTTAGGGATTCCATTCTTCATTCAGGTCTCCCAGAGAAATTGGCTCCTTATTTTACTTTACCTATTCCTAGACTTCCTTTTGTCCAGAGCCAACTTTGCAAAGGGCACTTTTATCCATCTCAGTTATTCCCAGAGGTGACAGAATGAGTAAACCATATGGGGCAAATGGCATATATGAACGAAACCGATTAACTATTAACCAAGGCACGTGGTCAATGCCTTAGTATTTTTTTTTTAACTCTCCTAACATTATTTCTAGCTGTGTATTCCCAAATGGAATGGATGGAAGCAAATCAGATTCTGAAAGGTTTCAATGATCTTTCAAGTTTAGGATGAGACCAAGTTTCAGGGAGCTGGGATCTTTCTCTTGTCAGTTGCTGAAGCCAGTAGCTGCATCAAAAACATATGAATTCTTATAAGGAAGCCCTTTAGATGGTACATTCACTAAGACATGTCTGGGTGTGATCCTGTTTGGGAAAAACAGAATCCTAGGTTCTAAACAAGAAAAGAACACCCTTCCCAAAGGATCCTCACACTTTCTGCTTTGCAGCGGATCAAGTGTCCATGTGAGGGTGAGACTTCCTCCAAGGGAAGGGAAGCCATTGCTCTCTCTATACATAGAGCCCAGCCAGTAATGGTGAGCCATCCAGCTGCAGGGGGGTGTATGTTCAGGTGTGAAAAACGGAAAACTGGGTCTGAACACGAAGAGTTGCACAGCAGTAGCTCCAAGAAGCTGGCATCTCTTTGGCAAACACCACCCTCAGCAAATGCAACTCCTACTCTTCATTCCCAAGGACCAGGTGTTGCTCCTTAAGGAACTCTGTATCCCTCTCTCCTCTCCAGAACCCCACTCCTCCCACTGGCTGAGCTTTTCCTTTCCTTTCCGGGTCACCCATAGACCCTCTCCAGTCCATCTGTACCAGTGCATCTGTGTTGTGAGCGTGACGAAGCCTTTCCTTTCACAAACTCATTCTCATACTCCTTCCCCATTTCCACCCATGGTGTGACTGTTTTGCTTTTCAAGACTATCTGTAAAAATGTACAAATAAAAGTGGAAACTGAAAATAAAGGGGAGGGAGATTGAGACTAAACAAATGCAATGATGTAGCCCTCAGTTTTCTGAGGACTTTTGTGGACGGCCCTAAAATCCTGACTTGGGGTGGGCTTTGAAGGGAGGGATACCATTGGCACAGGAGGATTTTTCTGGTGGTTTCTCTCACAGTCACCAATGTCTGCTTAGAACTCTCTGTTCTAAAGGTTTTGCCTGTAAAGTAAAATGTAATTCCCCAAAAATAAAAACAAATCATCAATGTTTGGAAGGTTATAGCAAAGGTCAACAGAGAGAGCTGACTCTGGGGTGGCATGAGTGGCCCTGCCATTGGCTCACTCGGGGCCTCGAGGGAGTCTTGTTACCTCACCGTGTCTCCACGTCCTCTCAGCCAAACGGGGATCAGGGGCTTCCAGGGCTCCTGGGTGCCCAGTCTCTTTGTGTATTTTGCTGCTATTTTTAGAGAGACT
The DNA here is from genome assembly GCA_036589455.1 of Ateles fusciceps. Taxonomy (NCBI): domain Eukaryota; kingdom Metazoa; phylum Chordata; class Mammalia; order Primates; family Atelidae; genus Ateles; species Ateles fusciceps. The sequence continues at coordinate 1,549,121 of JAZHEH010002656.1, forward strand.
TTGAGCCCTTGCCGGTGTGTGCTTACTGCGTAGAGGTCATTTAGGAGACGTTTTCTCTCTGCTACCCCCGGCCCCTGCTTTCGCCCCTCAGAAAGTGACCTCGCACTAACAGCCAGTTTGCACTCAGAGTCCAGAGCCTTCTATATACCTTCTCATTCTCAGATTCCTTTTCCCACCTGCTTTGACGATCTCATTTTACTATCTATCTCTACTGACTGAGCTTTGCTGTGCTGGGCTGGGGTAGGAGAAAGAGCATCCAAGGAGATGACGCGTGTGAATTGCTTTGTGATTTATGACTCACCATATAAATGTGGCTTGCAGTGTCAGAAGCAGGGAGTCTGGCCACGGGATGCTACCAAATAAGAATGAAGGCAGCAGAGGCAGTGGTGGCATGGAGGCAGTAGGCAGACGATGCGGGTTGGGAGCAGAGGTAAGATGAAGGGAACTTTGGGAAGGACAGATGGCAGAATCACCAGAGAATCCTCAGCAAGGCAACAGAGAAGGATCCTCAAAGCAGCAACCCTAAAATAATAGGAAGTAGGAAAGAGGAGCAGGGATTAGGTAAACCTGCAGCACAAACAGCTGCCGCCCTGCAGGACTGAGAAAACGAGCTGCCCCGGAGAGGGGGAAGCACACTAAGCTTGGCCAGTGACCCAGCCTCTCACCACCCCATGATTAGAGGCACCTTCAATCCCAGCTTTCCTCTCCTCTGCTGGTTCACCGCAATGACCTATGGTACCAGCTTCAGGAAGGTGGTATAGACCAGCGTCATCCAATGGAACCATGATGCAAGCCACATATGCAATTTTAAGTATTCTAGTAGCCCGATTTTTTAAAGTCCAAAGAGCTAAAATCAGTGAAATTAATTTTCAGACTATATTTTAACCTAACATCAAAAATAGTATCACTTCAACATGTAATCAATACAAAAAATTACTGGGATATTTTACATTCTTTTTTCCAAATGAAGTCTTCAATACCCAATGTGATTTTCCTCTTAGAAAACATCTCAGTTCAGCCCAGCCCCATTTCCAGTGTTCAATAGCCATACATGGCTACTGGTTGCTGTATAGGACACACGGATTTAGGTTCTTCATTAGGAGACGGATAGGGTGGTCCTCCCTAGTGGGTCACTCACTGTCATAGCTCTTGTCATAGCTGACGGAGGCAGGAGTGAGTCTTGTTGTGCTGGCCTAGAGTAGAAAGCACAGAACTATGTCGAGGCTGCTGTCTCAGCCTCTGGAAATTCTGCTTCATCTGCTTAGTAAGAGGAGATGATCACTTGGACTACATGTCCCATCTGCCCCCAGAGGGTGGTGGCGCTGCCCCAGGCATGTCCCTGATGACCTGTCCAAATCCTAGAGGCCAAAGCAGGTCACATTCTTCAGCTGCAGGAATGTCAGCTACTGCCACCCCCTTATCCAGATCCCTTTAGCATACAGTGGGGAAGGGGCAGGCAGGCCTTCTCTCTGTCAAGAATAAAGATCTCTACAACATTTCCTTATCTGGTCCGGTCACCTGCTAAGATCATCTCACCAATATTTGGAAATGTTTTCTCAATCCCTTAATTTTCTTAAATGTTTATCTCTAAGTCAAATGCTAAAAAAGGAGATACCCTGGGAAGGGAAGTGGCCACAGGCAGACTGGGTAGCCTAGGAGGTGGCAGTGATGGTGACAAATTCCACCCCTGCACTGGGACTCAGCCCACCATTGCCTACCTCTCCTTCCTGCCTGGAGACCTTCCTCAGGATTGAAGAAACCTCTTTTGTTTGCGAAAAATATAAGTGTCAAGATCTTGATGGAGAGAACAGAATAAAATGCAAGGAGCCAACCCCTGGGCATTCTCAAAGCATTTTGACGAGTCAGTATGACAAAGTTTGATTGATTTAAAATATAACATTCTGAGCCCTGTGTTACTGAGCGAAAATGAGCTGATTTGATGAGTATGTTTTATATATGGTCATTAGACAGGGACCAGAGCCAACAAAACTCTTGAACGCCTGGAGTGTTTATGACCCACCAGATAATTGCTCAGTCAACAGAAATTTATTTACCTTTAATTTGCATAGTGCTTTCTGATTGGTCAGACAAGGAGTGGTGTGTACTGCAGGATTCTAACAACGCCTCTGCCCTTGGAGGTAGCAATTCCTGTGGTTAATGGTGCTAAAATAAGACTAAATATTATGTTAAATTGTTCTGATACGATGTGAATAAATGTGTTGTTTAATCTTAACAAGAATGCTACATCTTATCAGATCTATTGTACTGTCTGTTCCTTCTCATAATTAATTAATTACAGGAAAGGTGATCCAAATCAGATCTTAAAACTATTGTGATATTCTGAGAGGTAAACATATCAGGGAAGTGGGAGTGGGGGATGAAAAGGGAAATTGCCAGGTTCCTGTGACTTTGAAAGGACTGAGGAAGCAGAGAGCATTTGGGGACTTCACTGAAACTGACTGCATCTTGCAATTTTCTTTTTCGAATTGGCAGAAATACTGTATTTCCATCGATTGAAGATAAACAAGTGTCTGGTAATTAATTAAATGACTTGTTCATGGAAAAAATAAAAATAAATAACCTGTCAGTTGTGGAATGTAAACTGATTAAACAATTAAATAAAGAAGATTATGTTGTGTGTTTTAAAGGATTGTGTCTGCTTGGGGACAGGGAGCAAGGTGGGAGAGGGTGGAGGCTGCAGTATTTGATGGTGAAAGGTATTTTTCCCTCAGGTTCTGTATAGAAAAAAAAAGTACAATTCTTATGTAGATGACCAGCTGAAAACTTGAATCCAGAAGAAAACAGATGGCAAACATTTCAATCATGCTAAGGCCAAAAAGGTACATGTTGTGAGCATTGGGTGAAAGAAGAAAAAATGGAGAGGGATTCAGAAGACAACAAAAGGGAAACTGTTGTTCTTTTTTTTCCCTATTACTGGCATTAATAACTTGTTTAAAAAGACGTTATGAGATGCTGGAAGGACTAATTACATTCTAAGCCCTCAACCTCTTTCCCAGTTTGCAGTGAAGAGAGAAATTTCTCTCCTAGTCTTCATCAGCTTTGTCGCTAACTTTAAGTCACGTTTCCTTTCTGCCCATCTACCTCTTCAGAGGTTTGGGCTCACACCTGGGCGGGGGAGGCTAGGGGAGGAGGGAAATGGACTGGAGAGGCAAGTGCTCTGTAAAGCGTAGTGTGTTTCAGCCAGCATCTCTCATTTACAGTGAAAGAAACTGGCTATGTCTGACATAAGTGGGGAAGTAATTTACTGACGAGACATGGGTAGCTGGAAGGCTGTAAGACAAGCAAGACAAAATGCACGGCTGAGCAGCCAGAATTGCATCTCCCACTGATCTGGACCTACAGTCACCACTGCTGGACTCTGGGCACCACAGCTTGCCTGGCTGCTGCTACTGCCCTGAGACCGTATGGTGCTGCTTCTGCCGCCACCTCCACCAGGATGAATCCCCAGCGCCCTTCTTCTCTCAGGCAGTAGCTCCAGCATCAGAATCCCACATGGGTGCACCATCTAAGGAAACTGAGGAAACAGGTTTAGAACCTTTTAATCTTCTCTCTTGGGTGGTGAGCTCTGCCTCCCACCAAGATTCATAAAATAGACAATTCCCCAAACCTAGATCTGGGCAGCCCAAAAGAAGAAATGTCCATTAGAGGGGGGGATGGCTGAGGGAGATAAAGGATTCCTGAATGAGAGGTATATTGCTGCATCTCTGTATGGTAGATCTCAAGGGTGGCCAAGTGGGTGTGACATAAAACAGGATGGTGATTAGTGCCACGGCTAGTCTGTGGAAAGATGGGCACAGTGCTGGACCTCGTACAAGAAGGCCTGCGTGGATTTACTCTGATATAGAGTAACATCAGCTGTGGAACTTTTTTAAAAGGGGCATCCTGGAGGTAATAGAAACAGTAAAACATTTCAAAAGTAACTGCAAGTCAAGAGAATGTGTTTTATAGAATAGATGAGGGGGAGGGTTTTATTAGTGGAAAAGAACTTGAAGAAATAGGAGAGCCCCACCTCAGCTTGGTAGCAATGTTCCTTAGAAGAGAGAAGAATGTCACGCCTGTAATCCCAGCACTTTGGGAGGCTGAAGCAGGAGGATCACGAGGTCAGGAGTTCGAGACCAGCTTGGCCAACACGATGAAAACCTGTCTTTACTAAAAATACAAAAATTAGCTGGGTATGGTGGCGGACGCCTGTAATCCCAGCTACTCAGGAGGCTGAGGCAGGAGAATTGTTTGAACTCGGGAGACAGAGGTTGCAGTGAGCAGAGATGGTGCCATTGCACTCCAGCCTGGGTGACAGGGCAAGACTCCGTTTCAAAAAAAAAAAAAAGAAAGAAAGAATGGAAAGGAAATACCACTGATCTTAAGAAATGAGCAAGAACCTTTCACCCTTGTACCTTCCAGGGAAAGTAGGCAGAATTGAAGAGTGTTTGTCCCAGCCTGGGCAGGGGTGAGTAAGATGGAGAAGATGTTCTCACCAGGTCCTGGGACTTCTATGCTGTGGCCTTGTGACCTGAGGGGTGGGTGCAATCGCCAGCAGCTCTTTGAGGCAGAATGCCCCGATGCTCTGTGGGCAGCCTCAGGTAAGCCACAAAGAGACATTCTGTTCTCCTTTTTCCAATGCAGCACCACTTTGATTTCCATGTCTGAGATGAATTATGCAGTCCACAGAGTTTAGCAGAGACCTGGGTTTATGGGAAACACACCTACTCCCCCTCATCTTAGCTTCAGAGCCTCGGCACAAATGTTCCTAGTGAGAGCTGTTAAATAATTGCAGACAGGCAGTTCCAAGAGCTGTAACCAAGCCTTCAAAATACCCAGGGTGGCTCAGAGAGGGCAGTCTCCTCCAGGAAGCCTTCCTCCCTGAACACCCACCTGGGCAGAGAGCTTTTCCCCCGAGCCCCGTGGCAGTATGCTGTGTCTCTCGTGGTGCTTAGCACCTCCGGATATAAGTATTGCTTTTCTTGGGATCCTCACAGGCACTAAGCTGTCCTGAAGAGCAATGATTGTGACTTATTCATCTTGGTATCCTGACGACTAGCAGTACCTGTTGAGAAGTAAGTGCTCAATAGGTACTTACTGGTCTGAACCAAACTAAAGCCTCCCCCACATCCATCTCTGAAAGTTGATTCTTTTTTTTTTTTTTGAGACAGAGTCTCACTCTGTCACCCAGGCTGGAGTGCAATGGCACAATCTCAACTCACTGCAACCTCCACCTCCCAGGTTCAAGCGATTCTTCTGCCTCAGCCTCCCAAGCAGCTGAGACTACAGGCGCACCCACCACACCCGGCTAATTTTTTATTTTTAGCAGAGACAGGGTTTCGCCATGTTGGTCTTGATCTTCTGACCTCATGACCCGCCCACTTCGGCCTCCCAAAGAGCTGGGATTACAGGCTTGAGCCATCACACCCAGCCCGCAAGTTGATTCTTAATGGCTGGTGTTAAATTCTTCTTAGAGTTCCCCGAGACCATCCTTGGATTCAATGATTTGTCTGAAGGACTGACAGAACTCAGAAGAGTGACTATACTTAGGGTTATGGTTTATTACACAGGAAAGATACAGATTACAATTAGCAAAGGTAAAAGGCACATAGGGCAGCGTTCGGGGGAGACCAGATGCCAGCGTCCTGTTGTCTCCTCCAGTGGATTTCAGCAGACAGCACTTAATTCTCCCAGCAATGCTGTCAGACAACATGGAAGGAGCATTAGTCATCAGGAAACTCACCTAGTCTTGGTGTCCAGGAATTGTTTAGGAATGGGGTGTTAGTCACCTAGGCATGGAATACCTATGTGGCTAACCTTAGTTACTCAGTCTCCAGCCCTGTCAGAGGTCAAACTGATGACCCATGGCCAAGGTCGCCACCATAAGTCACATTGTTAGCATTAACTCTCTAGCATGACCCAAGGTACAGCAGGTAGACAAAGGCACCCTCATCAGGCAATGTATGCTAAATGATCTATGGAGATAATTTAGAGGTGATCTATCTCCAGGAGCCAGTCAAAGGCCAGAGCTTCCTTGGGATGTGCAGAGTTGGGGTAACCCAAGCCCAGAGCTGAGTCAACCCTCTATCGCACACTGAGCTGTGTGCTGAGTCAGAGCAAACAAAACACACTACCTGTCCTCATGAGAGTTCCTCCCAAGTATTCTAGATTCCTTCTCTTTCCCCTTGACCCTCTACAGACAAGCCAGGCCATGGCCTTCTTCCCCCAGGGAGGAACATTATGTCTAGCGGTCTCCTTTCTCTCTGCTTCTTCTCAGGCAGCTCCCCCGTGCCCTTCACAAGAGACTGGGGTGGGGGGATGAGGGTGGAAAGAGCACAGTACTTGAATCTTTAAACAGATCTAGATTCAAGTCCTTCTCCATACAAGTTGTGCCACTTGGCCTCCTCAACCTGTGTCATATAAAAATAGGTATTCCAACACCTTTGCCCCCTAGCACTTTAGAAAATGGAAGAGTTAGCAAATAGGAGAGTGCCTGGCCCAGAATTCGGTAACTGTTAGCCTCTCTTCACCTGCTATGCACACTTTGTCCTTTCTCTTTCTTTCTTTATATATATACATTATTGCATTTTATGTTCTGGGGTACATGTGAAGAACATGCAAGATTGTTGCATAGGTACATACATGGCAATGTGGTTTGCTGCCTTCCTCCCCATCACCTATATCTGGCATTTCTCCCCCATGTTATCCCTCCCCAACTCCCCACCCCTCACTGTCCCTCCCCTAGTTCCCCACGCAGACCGCAGTGTGTGATGCTCCCCTCCCTGTGTCCATGTGTTCTCATTGTCCAACACCCGCCTATGAGCGAGAACATGCAGTGTTTGATTTTCCGTTCTTGTGTCAGTTTGCTGAAAATGATGGTTTCCAGGTTCATCCGTGTCCTTACAAAGGACATAAATTCATCGATTTTTATGGCTGCATAGTATTCCATGGTGTTTATGTGCCATATTTTCCCTGTCCGGTCTATCATCGATGGGCATTTGGGTTGGTTCCAAGTCTTTGCTATTGTAAACAGTGATGCAATGAACATTCATGTGCTTGTGTCCTTATAGTAGAACGATTTATAATCTTTGGATATATACCCAGTAATGGGATTGCTGGGTCAAATGGAATTTCTATTCTAGGTCCTTGAGGAATCACCACACTGTCTTCCACAGTGTTTGAACTAATTTACACTCCCACCAACAGTGTAAAAGTGTTCCTATTTCTACACATCCTCTCCAGCATCTGTTGTCTCCGGATTTTTTAATGATCACCATTCTAACTGGCGTGAGATGGTATCTCAAAGTAGTTTTGATTTGCATTACTCTAATGACCGGTGATGATGAGCATTTTTTCATATGTTTGTTGGCCTCATATATGTCTTCTTTTGTAAAGTGTCTGTTCATATCCTTCGCCCACTTTTGAATGGGCTCCTTTTTCTTTCTTATGCTTCTTCTTACCCTTCTTCTTCTTCCTCTTCTTTTTTTTTTTAGTTGGAGTCTTGTTCTGTCACCCAGGCTGGAGTGCAATGGCATGATCTCAGCTCACTGCAACCTCCACCTCCCGGGTTCAAGCGATTCTCCTGCCTTGGCCTCCCAAGTAGCTGGGATTACAGGTGCCCACCACCATGCCTGGCTAATTTTTGCATTCTTAGGAGAGACGGGGTTTTGCCATATTGGTCAGGCTGGTCTTGAACTCCCAACCTCAGGTTATCCACCCGCCGTGGCTTCCCGAAGTGCTGGGATTACAGGCATGAGCCACCAGGCCCGGCCTAAGAAGTATGTTTGAACTGAAACCTGTCCAGTGTTTAGTGTCCCACAGGTACCCCACTCACTACACCCAAAGCGGACAGCAAATGTACAGTGGATACATTAATATTTTAAGTACAAACACATTTGTTGTATTCAATCACTGTTTAGTCTTTGCAACTATCCTATACAGGTATAATAAAATAATGCTTTGAAATATTTTTAATTCAGGAGAGGAGAAAACCTGGGATTGAAAATCCTCATTCCCTCTGCAGAACTCTTCCTTTGCTAGGAGTGACAGAAATGTTCTAGAACCTCGCTATGGCTCCATTGGTGGTTCTTGAACGAGGAGCACCAGCATCACTTGGGATCTTGCCAAAAATGCAGAATTTTAGGCCCAACCTCAGATCCACTGAATCAGAATCTTCATTTTAACATGATCCGCAGAGGATTTGTGTACACTGGTCTGGGACATTCATTTACCCAGGTGTGGCTGGAAAGATTGCTTCAACACTTCTGCTAGTTTTTGTTTGTTTGTTTGTTTTCCTGAGACAGAGCCTTACTCTGTTGCCCAGGCAGAAGTGCTGTGGCTTGATCTTGACTCAGTGCAACCTTGGCCTCCAGGTTTCAAGCGATTCTCCTACCTCAGCCCCCCAAGTAGCTGGGACTACAGGCGCACACCACTACACCTGACTAATTTTTATATTTTTGGTAGAGACGGGGTTTCACCATGTTGGCCAGGCTGGTCTCAAGCTCCTGACCTCAGGTGATCCGCCCTTCTCGGCCTTCCAAAGTACTGGGATTACAGGTGTAAGCTGGGTTCAGTTGCTAATATATTTTATCTAGAATAAAGATCACAGTAGGACTTCAAAAGGCAATGAAAACAATTAATCAGTCTGAGGTTTCAGAGCCACATCAGAAACAGTATCCATTTAAACTAATGTTCATAGAAAAACCCTTCCTGCTGGGTCTAACTCTGATTTTTAGGGTAAGTACCAGGGGAACAAGGCCCAGTGAGCAGGTGTCAGGGAAGCATTAACTCTTTAGTAGCCTCAGAGAAGGTGTGCCTAAGACCACACGGGTTTCAATCACTACGGGAAAGCAGGCTTGGGTAGTCCCAGGAGAGAAGCTTGCTTTTGCCTCTTCCTGAGAAAGCCTGGACCATGTGACCAAGTAGATCTGAAGTATGAGGGGAACTGGAAGCCATCATCCTCATTGTCACCTCTTTTCTGTTCTTTGTGAGCTCGCCTGCAAAGATTTCGTTCATGACAGTATAACTCATGGTTACACACAAGGACTCTGGAGTCAGACCACTTGAGCTCAAACTTGGCACCAGCTGCTAGTGGTGTAACTTTGGGCAAGATATTTAGCCTCTCTGTGCCTTACTTCCCTCCTCAGCAAGTGGGGATAATAAAAAATAAAACCCTGTTGTGAGGATACAATGAGTTAATCTCTGCCACATGCTTAAAACAGTGCTTGGCATATTAGTAGATACGATGTAAGTATTTATTATTAAATAGTTAAAAAGGTCAATGGCCTGTGCAAAGTCCCACTGGCTAATGAGGTGATACGACTCTGCAGCTGCACTTAAAGCAGATCCTTTATAAAGAATGCCAATGGGAAAGGATTGTCCGTGGAGTAGCACTTTGAAGTCGATGATGGCGCCGGTCATCTGGAGGTAGTGGGGAAGGCCTCTCTCCATGTCTGGTGGCATCACTGGCTGGGCCTGAAGCTTCCCATGTCAGGGTGTGATGCCACTGATTGGGCTGCAGCCCCCTATGGTGATAACATCCATAGTTCTACCCCTGTCCTATGGCTGGGACTGCAGCCAGACTCCCTCTACATTCACTCTGGGCTTCCATCTCTCAGTTATTTTAGGAGACCAATAAAGAACCCCGCTTCAGCTTGTATGTTCATTGCAGCACTATTCACAGTGGCAAAGATATGGAAGCAAGCTATGTGTCCATCAGCAAATGATTAGATAAAGAAAACGTGGTGGTGCATATACCCAACAGAATACCATTCAGTCATAAAAAGAATGAAATCGTACCTTCTGTAACAACATGAATGGAACTGGAGGCCATCATCTTAAGTGAAACAAGTCAGATGCAGAAAGACAAACACCACATGTTCTCACCTCTAAGTGAGAGGTAAATAATGTGTATACATGGACATAGAGTGTAGAATGCTAGACAATGGAGATCCAGAAAGGTGAGGGGGGTGGAAGGGCAGTGGATGACGAGAAATTACTTAACGGGTACAGTGTACATTATTTGGGTGATGGATACCCTAAAAGCCCTGACTTCATCGCTATACAATCAATGCATGTGACAATATTACACTTGTACCCCACAAATTTATACAAATTTTTTAAAAGATCCCTGCTTCAGAACCTTGCCAGCCCCCAGTGAGGTAGCAATGACTGTGAAATGAGTTTTTCATATACCTTCAGTGTCCTTCTTATGTTGTCGCTGAGGTGTGGAACAACGGGTTAACTAGGGCATGGGTCTCCTTAGCGTTTCCTCCCTTGGTTCCCTACACTACTTTTTAAATTTTGGCAATGTGCTATATGGGATTAAGATTAAATAATTAATTCTCCCCCTCCATGGCCTTTGATCTACAAGAAAAAAAATGGAAAAAGAACCAACACTACTTATAAGTAGAATTGTTTTCTGAGCACATATTTTGTGTCAGCCACAGTCCCAGGTTTTAGGGATGGAGCATTGAACAAAACAGGCAAATCTTTGCCCTGAAGTTGCTGACAGTGTAGTGTGGGGTAGGGAGAGACCGATAATGAAATTAGTAGTAGTCAATATGGTAATACTATAGAGAAAAACAAATCAGGGAGGGGGAATGGAGGTGCTAAGGGTGTGGTTTTAAATAGGAACAGAAAATGACGTTCTGTTAACAACCAGAAGAGGTGAGAGCATGAGGAAAACATCTGCACTCTAGGGGCATAGATGCTGTGGTCCTTGGGTGAGACTTTAGGAACACAAGGCAGAGGGAGGAGGAATAGGGAAGGGAGCCACAGAGCCACAGAGCCCATTCCAAGTCAAATGTTCACTGTAACTTCACGCTAATGCACTGTTTACACAAACTGTGGGACTCAAATTGGGGTTTTCACCACACTGTGATACTACTGAGCCATTATTTCCTCTTCTCTTCTTTGTAGCTCAGCTTCTTAGTAAAGGATGGACATACTAATGAAATGCAGGTTCCTTTGGCTCCTTTCAGCCCTGAAAATGAACCACTGAGACTGATATTCAAGTATATTTTTGAATGGAATTAGCCTATCTGGCACAGTCAATCCCAGTCCACCAAAGGTCTTCTGCCATCTGTATTAACTCATGTTCTCCATCCGCAACAATGAAATCCCATTGTATATGCACTTCAAGAATTACGAATCATTTTAGTGGCTGAAAAGACTTGGAGGACTTCACAACCTCCTTTGCTCACAATGATTATCTCTGCTTGAGAAGAAAAAGAAAACATAAACATTCAATTAAGACTAACTTTTCTTCTTTTGTGTGCTCCTTCCCCCCAATGGCTTCTTTGGAGTTGTTTTTTTTTGTTTTGTTTTGTTTTTATTTTTTGTTTGTTTGTTTGTTTTTTGAGACAGAGTCTTACTCTGTTGCCCAGGCTGGAGTGCAGTGGCTCGATCTTGGTCACTGCAACCTCCGCCTCCCAGGTTCAAGCAATTCTCCTGCCTCAGCCTCCCAAGTAGCTGGGACTACAGGCACCTGCCACCACGCCCAGCTAATTTTTATGTTTTTAGTAGAGATGGGGTTTCACCATATTGGCCAGGCTGGTCTGGAACTCCTCACCTTGTGATCCACCCACCTCGGCCTCCCAAAGTGCTGGAATCACAGGCGTGAGCCACCGCACCAGGCCCGGTTTTCTTAATCTTTTCGGCAGTATCCAAATTCCTTGGGTGTTTACCACCATAACCGGTGGTTTTAATAACCTGATAAATGCTCTAAAATTGTAGGCCTTAAAAAATAATTATCTCTGAGGTTCATATACCAGAACAGTGAAGGGTTGGGACCTGAAAAAAAAAATCTGATAATCTCTATCTACAAGGTGAGTGGGAAGAATCCCCATAAGGCGCTGCTTTAGAAGATAAAATGATGCCTGTGCAAAGTAGTCCTCATTAATTCTTAACCAAATGGTCATAAAAACAAAACGGCCTTCAGAAAGTACTCTAGCTATTCAAGCTTGAGAATTTGGTTTCTACCCCTAGAGGTCTGCCTTTTAATATAACTTTCAAATGCTGAAGGATTGAGCTTCATCTCCACTAAAATTAGGACTAAGCAAAAATAAAATCTATCCTTAGCTATTTTTGAGGACAAGTGTGGATTCGTCTTACTGGATATTGCATATCCTGGAATATGCATTTTCTTTTTTTTTTTTTTTTTGAGATGGAGTCTCGCTGTATCACCAGGCGGAGTGCACTCGGCTCACTGCAACCTCTGCCTCCCGGGTTCAAGCAATTCTCCTGCTTCAGCCTCCTGAGTAGTTGGAACTACAGTAGTGTGCCACCATGTGCAGCTAATTATTGTATTTTTAGTAGGGATGGAGTTTCACCATATTGCCAGAATGGTCTTGATCTCTTGACCTCATGATCTGCCCACGTCAGCCTCCCGGTGTGCTGGGATTACAGGCATGAGCCACCGTGCCCGGCCTACATTTTCTTCTAGAATAACCCAGTTTCCCCTGCTACTGAAGACTTTTCTAAAACTAAAATATGCAATGACTTTTAAGTCATTTTAGAAAAAAAAAATGATGTCAGTTTATCTACACTAAGAACTGCAATTTAAAAAACCAAAGGATTCTTTAATTTTTTTGTCTCCATTGGAGAAAATAAGGAAAAGTCAAAAAGAAGGAAGAGGAGAAAAAAGAAGAAAGAAGTAGGATCCACAGTTCCTGCCACCTAAAGATAGCCACCATTAACATTTTGACATATTTTTCCTGATTGTTATTTGTTAGAATAGTTGAAATCATATTGAATACACAGTATAAGTGTTTTGACATACTGGCTTGCAAAAATCAGGGTCACTCTCTTTGCACTGAATACTTTATCCTTCCATCTCTTATCATCTTCCTGCTTCAACATCAAAATACTTCAGCTTGAAAAGAGGACAGACTTTGAGCACCAGCTCTAGCCTTGATCTGGAAATCCATCTCAGTTGTAAATCCTGCATATTGCCTTCAAGTGCATAACAGTGAAGCTCCACTTTTCACTTTGCCTCCTTTTATCCCTTAATAATTAGCGCAATGGTTCTGCCAATGGCTAAGCTGCTGGTTGGCTTCTTCTCCATCATTTAATGAATTTCCTTATCAAAGCCCTTATTAAAGTGTTGCTTTTCCTGTTGTTAGCGATTTTGAAGGATTATATACAGGCTCTCCTATTATGACCTCTTACTTTCCTCATTTCTCTTCCCTTCTTCCTCTCAATCTCCCTCCCTCCTACTCTCCCCACTCCCTTCATGTGTTTCTCTCTCTCTCTCTCTCTTTCTCCCCCCCGCCATGGGCACACACACTTTGCTGTGTTCCACCAGTGGAACAGAAGTAAACCTGAATACTCAGTTGGGAAACTTGTGGGAAAGCAGTTGATGAGAAAAACTGAGGTGTAGGGATGAGATGAGGGCTCAAAATTTTTGTGTACTTTTGTACAAAATAGACTATAATGTCAATCGCACCCTCTAGATTTGTGCAGTACACAACCCAGACAACATTCACAGTGGCCCAGCGGTGCAATCTCAAGGCTGAATCCCAGCGAAGGTGGAACAAGAGCACGCAGGAAGCAGAGCCTGATGCTTGCTCATTTGTATAGGCGCTGCTACCAGTGTTAGAGCGGACACGCGGATATGATTGTCCGGTTGCCTGCAAGCAAACTCCTGTTGCCAATTTGGGAGCATTTGACTTAGTGAGGAGGGGCTCCTAGGAGAGATGATTTGCAGAGGCCATTTGTGAAGAGTCAGCGCTGGTCTTCCACTTCCTCCCCAACCTCCACACTAGCTGTGGAAGCCTGGACTAACTTCATATTCTGACATGGAAACAGTGCTGGTATACCCACTGTTATGAATTCGGTCCCTCCAAAAAGATGTTGAAACCTTAAGCCTCAGTACCTGAGAATGTGACCTTATTTGGAAATATGGTCTTTGCAGATAATTGTTAAGATGCAGTAACTAGACTTGGTCCCTAATTCAGTAGGAAGGGTGTCTTTATAAAAAGAGGAAATTTGGACGCAGAGACATGCACATAGGGACAATGCTAGACGAACATAAACGCAAAGGCCAGGTGACGCAACTACCAGCCAAAGAACCTCAGTGATTGCCAGTAACCACCAGCAACCTGGGGAGAGGCATGGAACGGATTCTCCCTCCAGCCTCGGGGGAACCAACACTGCCGACACCAGGAGCTCAAATTTCCAGCCTCCAGAACGGTGAGACAATACACTTCTGTTGTTTAAGCCAACTGCTCTGTGGCACTTTGTCACAACAGCCCAGGCAAACCTGTATACCTGTTGAGTGTGTGGAGAAGTACAGTGTGGAATCTCCTTCTCCAGAGAGGCCTTTGTCATTTAGAAGAAACTTTAGCTTTTATGGAGATGAGTCTCCTAACTCCTAACACATCAGCATAAGGTTGCTCCCTTTCTTCAGCAGCTTCCCATTTATTGAACCCTTGCCAGGTCCTAGGCCTCATGCCAAGCAAGTCCTTTAATGTGTTTTTTAATCCACTCCCCCACCATGTCTCTATGCAGAAAGCGTGGCTATTAGCTATCTTTGCAGATGAGAAAATGCGCTCAGAGGTTAGGTGACATTCCTGAGGTTCACACAGCTGGTATGTAGCAAACCTAGGAAGAAATCCAGATCTGTTTGGCTCCAAAACTCATAACTCATACTCTTTGTTTTTGTTTGTTTTTGAGCCCAGGTCTTGGTCTGTTGCCCAGGCTGGAGTGCAAGGGCACAATTATGGCTGACTGCAGCCTCGACCTCCCCAACTCAAACAATCCTCCCACCTCAGCTTCCTGAGTAGCTGAGACTACAGGAGCATGCTACCAAGCCTGGATCATTTTTTTTGTTTTGTTTTTAATTTTTAGCAGAGATGAGCTTTCCCAAGGTTTCCCAGGCTGGACTTGAACTCCTGGACTCAAGTGATGCTCCTGCCTTGGCCTCCCAAAGTGTTGGGATTACAGGTGTGAGTCACTGCGCCCAGGCAAAACTCATATTCTTAATGATTATAATGTATTTTTCTTGCTACTATGTAGTTTATATTCTCAAAATCCTTAAACATCTTTAAATTTACCTTTTATTTTCTCTCTCTAGATTCTTTTCATAAATCCAAACTTCTTATTTTGTTAAAAACACATTTTTATTGAGGAAAAACACTCCCTATGTTCACCCCATTATAATTTTACTTGACCTAAAATTGAGCAGCTTAGTTTGAAGTTTTCAATGACTCATCGTAAGTTTCCATTTTTCGAGCATTTACTATATACCTGGCATCATACTAATCACTCTACATTAATTGTCTCCCTCAATCTCTATACCAAGTCTCACTTTTCAGACATGAGGTTAGGTAACTTGCCAAGGTCGCATAGGAAGCGGGGGTCGTGTCAGATTTTCACTGTGGAGCCTGCATCTTAACTGCTTTGTTTTATTGTGTATTGGGGATTTTTCCTACTAAAGAGAATAAACAAGCAAAACATAAAAGCACTTGGAGCCTGGGCCCTGTTGCAGGAAGGCCATCGTGTGCCCTTTCACCTGCCTCATCATCTCTCTCCTGGACCACCACAGTCATCAGCAATCTGCATTCTCCCACTCCACACCCTCCCATTCAGTCTATGCCCAGCAGCCATATTGAAATGAAATACACACCTCATCACAACACTCCTAGGCTGAAAACCATTCAACGGTCTGCTGTTGTACTAAGAATAAAATCTACACACCTTCTGAAACCTTCAAGGCCCTATTTCTTCTGACCTTCCCTATTATTGATCCTCATCTGTCTGCCTCTCCTTACACACTAGTCTGACATCACCTTGGTCTAATTCCAGTTCCTTTAGCAAAGCCCAGTATGTCCTGGCCTCTCAGTCTCCCCATGTGGTCCCTCTGCTGAGCACAGTCTCCCCATCTTTCCCTTGCTCCCAATCATCCTTTAGATCTTGGCATAAATGACACTTCTTCAAAGGCCTTCCCTGACCACCCCCGCAAACAAAACTAAGTCCTTAATCTTAATCTCAGGCCCTGGCTTCGCAGTGCACTTTTATTCTAATTTGCAATTATGTTGTTTGTCTGCTCACTTGTTTCTGTCAGTCTTTGTCACTCAAAACTTACGTTCCATGAGGGCAGGGACTCTGTCTTTAACTCTGCAGCCCCCAAGTCTAGCACAATGCCTGACATACCCTGGCCTGCGAAATATGTGTGGAATCAATGACTAAAAGGAAGGAGGTCAGCACCCATTAGGAACCACACAGATATGGACTGCCACAGGCGACTTTCCGTAACAGGACCTCTGAAAAGAGGTGGGAGGGGGCAGAAATGAAAATGGGAATACATTCTGCTTGTTCCTTCCACTTTGTTCCATTTTCATGGTTTCCGGAAACAACAAGCAAATCAACTGCCTGATATTATAGGTGTGCGGCTAACCACCCCCTTCCCGTTCTCACAGGCCCCCATTCCTGACTCCTCTCTTTCTAGTCTCCAGTGGGAGGTGGTCATTCAAACCACTACCTCCCACCCATGCTTCAAAAATATGTTTTCCTTCCCCCACATCTTAGGTCTCACTGTTTTCCTCATTTTCTCACATTTCCTTACAACAAAGAGTCTGGCGATCTTAGAGGACTATTAAAGGGGGAAAAATGTTGATGCGTGTGTTGCAGTTGGGGGGAAAAAGATGTCTAACTCTGCAGCCCCCAAGCCTTGCAGGGAAAAGAGGGAAATTGAATGGAAATTGCCAAGTAACGGGTTCTGCCTGTTATCTGGTTGCCAAGGTAATTGTAAATCTCTGTCTTGCTCTTGACCAGCCATGGGCAGCCGAGGATGCTGGTGGTGCGTCTCTCCCCAGAATCCACCTGAGTCCTCTCCAGGTTGTCTGTGTGATGCCTCCCCCACCCCAGCTCTGCTCCACAGCCTCTCCCCCTCCTCACCACCCTCACAAAGCAGCAGACTCTTGAACTGTGATCTTTAAACAGAGACAGGTGGTTGTCAGAGCCCTTGCTAGGTTTAAGTGAGAAGATATTGAATCTAGATGTGTGGGCACTTGTGTTCAGATGAAGGACAGAGACGGTGCCCTACAGACATTGGAACAGCAGAAATGCAACCTCTTCAAACCCTGAGGACTGTTTACTTCACAAGAGAGACAAAGTACCCACCCCTCATCCTTCCCAAACTGTTTTTCTACTAAAGCGTCCAGCTCATGGAGAAGATAGAGACGCATGCTATCTCTGGCAGCTGTAGCCCACCTGTGGCTGCAGTCCAGGAAGATCTCAATTCTGTCTTCACCAAACCACAAGGAGAAATGCAGGTTTTTTGTTCATTTTCTCCTTTTTCCTGTTACACCACCAGTTCCATCACCTTCTGCTGCCCTGACACAAACATGAAGCAAGAAAAAGGGATGGGCGACGGTCTTTTTTTCATCTCCCAAGAGCTTTTAGTAATATTTTTGCTTTCCTGTCAATGCGTATCTTCATGGCTATTTTCCCTTCCTTCACCTGGTCTTCCAGATTTTGATAGAAAATACATTTTTCTCTAGAAATACAATTGCTGCCAATACAAATCAGTAGGGAAAAATACTGGGTGTGATTTAGAAGCGTCTGGTGAACCTCATTTCTCTAATAACAGTTTTACGGCACATGATAAGGCGTACGTATGCATCCATTATCCCATGTGACGTTAGAGCCACTCCAGAATCACTGCCAAATCTTAGTTCTTTTCTCCCCTTCCTATTTCCCAGTTTCCTAACATGATTATTTTAAAGGAGTATCTGTGAGATTTAAACAAATACTATATTAAGATTATGTGCCTTAAATGAAAGCAGCTTTTATCTCTACTTCATTTTGAAAAGTACTTATCTTCCAAGAGGAGAAGATAAGGATCCCCTGACTCTACCATTTCTCTTTTATAGAGATAAGAGTAGACAGATTTTGTAACTTCTATTGAATTCGGTGGACACATTGACTTTATAACTATCATATACAAGTTGTATAAAAGTTGACTCTGATTTCAATTATTGCAACCAACTTTTTCCTATTCCTTTTTCCTCATCCTCAACACCATAAAAAATGTTTAGATTTATATGTCTTTTTTAGCTCTACAATTCTAAGAAAAAGAGGCAATGAAAGTCAGAGGAGTCATCTAAAGACACCCAAGGAGAAAGAGACAAACCTGAGACTTGAACTCAGTTCTCCCAACTCTGAACATTTGCTTTTATAACATTTAAAAATCATATTAAAATCATTATGAGGCAATTAGAAATTTGAACACCAACTGCCTTGAGTATATTAAGAATTAGTGTTGGGCCCAGTGCATTGGCTCGTGCGTGTAATCCTAGCACTTCGAGAGGCCAAGGCGGGAGGATCGCTTGAACTCAGGAGTTTGAGATCAGCCTGGACAATGTAGTAAAACCTCATCTCAAAGACAAACAAAAAAATATTGTTAATTATTCTAGGAGTGTTAATGGTATTATGAGTATATCTTTTTAAAGAGGCCTTATATTTTAACTGTAGATGCTGAGATAGTTATGGGTTAAGTGATGTCTGGGATTTGCTTCACAATAATATAGGAGGTGAGGAATTGGTAGAGGTACGGAAAAACGAGATGAGTGGTAACTTGATAATTATTGAAGCTGGGTGGTAGGGGCACTATCACATGATTTTCTCTTTTTTATATATGTTTGTAATTTCCCATAATTAAAGTTTAACTATTAAATAATAAAAATTAAAACCATGTTTTCCCCATACATCTTTCCAAATAACAGACTGTAAGATCCCGATTTTGGGATTTGCATCTCACAGTTATTGCAGGGGACCAACATGTCAAATCCCAAAATAGATTTCCAAGCAGACATGGGGATTAAGAGACCAACTAAATATTCAACCACAAATGGGTCACTCTGAGGGAAGCCAAGAGTCCACTAGAAATGCAGGGAGCATGTCACTAGGTTGCCAAAAATAAGCCCAGATTCTGACAGATGTCCCATCTGAGCAAACCGTGCTCTCATCTTCAGTGGAGTCAGCACCCAAGGACCCCTAGAATAGCACCAGCAATGCCTTGCTGGAGCGTTAAAGAATAACAAAAGACATGTTTAGTTCCTTCCTCAACATGCCTTTCATTCTTCTTTCTTAGTGCCTTTTCAAACAGAAGCCTTCTTGGGCACCATTAGTGGGTGCTAAACTGGCGGAGGTGCTTTAGAGGACTATTTGACAATAACAAGATTTGAAAGACACTTGCAGAAATTCTCTTTCTGGAAATATGGCTCCAGCTATATTTATATACAGATACTTGTACAAGGATATTTATTGCGGCATTGTTTCCCATAGCAAACATCATAAACAACTTAGCGTTCATTCTTGGAAAATGGCAAACATAAATCTGGTCATATAGTGGAATACCATTAAAACAATCAAGGTCCTATAGTGGAATACCATTAAAACAATCTGGTCAATCTCTGTGTGTTGGTTATGAAAAGATGTACAAGCTAAACCATTAAGCAAAAGACACCAGACATCTAAGTTTGATCTTAAAGGAGACTAGCAGTTTCTAGAAGGTATGTGAGTTTGTCCTTGGACACAGTTGAGAGCCACCCTGGACTGGGGCAAGAAAATTGACAGAGCCAATATTCAATCCCAGGTGTGTCTGGCCACAAAGCCTGTGTTCCTAACCATTCACAGCCTCTTCATGATTACATACTTGATCATTTGCAATTCTGGTGGCATGAACTTGGGGGACAAGGCCATTCTCTGCAATGTCCAGCACTTCCTTGGACTTGTGGGCCCCAGAGCTCTCTCAAAAATAACTCCTAAGCTCTGGGGCCAGATGGAGCAAGTTAAAACCCCTGCTCCTATGAGGACCTGGCCCCCAATGTCAGCCACTGGAGACGTTGCCTCTTGAAGTGTTCCTCTCATAGTTAGGATGCAGTATCCTTGTATTTTTCCCAAGGATTTCTCCTGGGGCAAGATGGAGAAAGCCAGCTCTCAAACTTTTCCTCTTGCTATCAGTGGTCTGTGAGAACCTGGTATGTGATCCGTATAAGCTCTTTCTCCTTGGCATGTCTTTCTTTCGGTGTTCTTTCTTTTGCTTTCTTCAGGAGAGATTAAAAGAAGCTTAAAACCTCTGTAGATGAGAAAAGAAGACATGACAGAGGAATCGTTTTAAAATCATCACTCTCTTTCTCCAAACTATGGAATTACTGCACAAAAAATCGTCTAAAATCAAAACAATCCTAGTTTTTCACTTCTGAAAGTCAATGTTGAGTCTCTGTGGTTGACCTATATATTTCCCCCGTCGTATTCAATGTGCTGATACATAAAGAAGGCATCTCAGTATGGGGGCAGAGTGGTAGTGGTTCAGACTCCCACAGAGATTTGGTGAAGACAGGGAGAAAATCTTTCACATACAGGCTGAAAAGAAGCTCAAAAATCAGGCAGAGGCTACGAGATTGCTGTGGTCAGTGTGGGGCTGCAGGCGTGAGCCCGAGGCTGCTCAGCCAGTCCTGCTCTTGAAGTCCCTGTAGCCAGCAGTGGAGGTGGTGACTTACACAGTAAGAGCCCTGTACAGGTAGAGAAGCCATCCCTAATAAGATCTGATTATGAGAGGCTGCAAGTTTTCACAGAGAGAGACCTCAGGCAGGGGATCTTAACCTTGACCGGAAGGTGAGGAGGCGGAACATGCTTCTAAAATTCTGTGCTGAGAGGCCGGAAGGTTGGAGAGAAATTTCTGGCTGAGGCAACTCTCCTTCCCTTTTCTCTTCTCTTTCCTCCTACCTGTTCAAGCAACCAGACAATGGTAGAATTCAAGAAAATGGTTGCCTTTAGCAACCCCAGTTCCTTGACTTTAAGTTGTGATTTTCAGTTACTTTGTTACCCCTGTGCGCTCTCTCTTTCAAAGTGTGACAAACTGAGCATCATATTGAATAGAGATCTAATATAGACTGTAGCCTAGTGATTGCTTCGTGGGCTTTGCATGGCATCCTTCTATAAATACAGCCTGGTATCATTTTGGCTTTTCAGCAATAGCAGTCCATTGCCGCATCCGTCCATCTGTGGTCAAGCGTGGCCTCTCTCGTCTCTTTGTGTTACACCTGTGCCGAATCTCTCCTCCTCGACCCTGTTTTTCCATGACTGGCTTCTCTGTCTCCAAATTTACCGCTTTCTTTATGCCCACTCTTACAAAATGTGGCATGATATTAGCAGAAGCCAGAATTATTCAAATCCTTCTCTTTCACTATTGTCTAGAAAGAGAAAAACATCTTCAAACTGGAAGGAGCAGAAATAAAGGCTGATGGAGCAACTACAACTCAAGGGCAAAAGCAGCAGAAGCCTGTTACAAAGAATGGAGCCTGAAGCTGCAAAGCCCTGGGTTCAAAGGCAAGCTCCGTTTTTTTCATAACTGTGTGAACTTGGGCAAATCATCAAGCCTCTTTGGGCTTCAGTTTTCCAAGAAAGGAGGCTATTTCACTTCTTTACCTCTAAGCTACCTTTTAAAGACTCAAGCATTGATACCTCACCCTGCAATGAGTCCACTACTGGACCCCTTTTGGAAAGCTTATGGATTTTTGGAGTTCCAGAGTCAGATGGAAGAGACAAAGCCTGACCTGGTTTTCTGAATCTTAGGATAGTTTGTTGATCTCATTATGTTTGAAAGCTTGTGGAAACAAGAACATAGATATCTTCTACCAATTCCAAGGCTTACATTGTGAACAAGAACTATAGGAATAAGAGGAAAACTCCTTCCCCCATCAAGATATTTTCCAGTTGCCTCCTGGTTTGGCATCTTCTTCTCAGGAGAGCAGCCTGAGGTATGACCAGGGAAGGAGGGAGTCTGGCCTCTGACCTTCGCCTCTAATTCTGGCATGTTTAACCTGGACAATCTCCTTCTAAGTCCTTGGCATGTTGTGACCACTAGCTTGGCCTCTTTGTACCATGGGAAACATTCAGGGCCTTCATATGTCCAGCCTTAAAAGAACAGACGAATACCAAGATGTATAAAATCTTCAAGGCAACTAGGGAAAAGGTTTAAAGCTTCCCAAGATGAAGATAAGCAGCTTCTCACCAGGTGGCTGTGTTTGATAGTTAAAGATGTTTAGGGTGACAAAGCCTGTTCCATTGCCTCATCGTGCAGCATTGGGCAAAAATCAGAAGTGGTAATCAATCTCTGACAGCAGATCCTTGCCACTTAAGTGAGGAATCTAGGAGAGCTCTCCTATCCTTATTAAGGCCAACCTCAAAGAGTTTATTTTCAAGTCTAAATAACTTTATTTGTGGTTGTTTGAAGGACTTGTATTATGATCTCAATGTCAGAGTTATTAATTTTTGAGGAATCATGAAAGGTAAAAAGATTGGAGATAGCCATCAGATGGGATGTCAGTCATGGAAAGTCAGCTTAATATCAATGCCAAGGCATATGCTAAATTAGACTTCCTTAAAAAGCAGAGGGTGGTGGTGGGAGACTGTAGAATTTAAAGAAGAATGTCACTGGTACCACAGCCACCATACACAGCCACCATAGACACGGGCACCATACACAGCCACCATACACAGCCACCATAAACAGGCAGCATACACAGCCAAAATACACAGGCACCATACACAGGCACCATACACAGGTACCATACACAGGCACCATACACAGCCACCATACACAGCCACCATACACAGGCAGCATACACAGCCAAAATACACAGGCACCATACACAGGCACCATACACAGGTACCATACACAGGCACCATACACAGGCAGCATACACAGGTACCATACACAGCCACCATACAGAGGCAGCATACACAGGCACCATACACAGCCACCATACACAGGCACCATACGCAGCCACCATACGCAGCCACCATACGCAGGCACCATACGCAGGCACCATATGCAGGCACCATACACAGCCACCATACACAGGCACCATACGCAGGCACCATACATGCCTTGCTTCATTTATGTTTTAATAGATTATTTGTCTGGCAAGTTTCAGGGGCTACTGTACTAAAAGTCTTTCTGTGCTTTAGAAAATGTTTTTAAAACGTCATCTGTAAGATCTTTGTGGATAAGATGGTCAAATAAGGGATGTCTGGTAGTATTTCAGTGTGCATTTTCAGCTGTTAGTTCATTACCCAACATGGAAGGGGGTGATTCTTATTAGAGCTAGTACCAATCCCTCCAACATTGTCAAAGAGTGGGATAAAAACAGAAAAGAGGGCTGAGTGTGGTGTTTCATACCTGTAATCTCAGTACTTTGGGAGGCTGAGGTGGGCAAATTGCTTGAGCCCAGGAGTTCAAGACCAGCCTGGGCACCATAGGAAGACCACATCTCTACAAAAAAAAAAAAAAAAAAAACAGCCGGATGTTGTGGTACATGCCTGCAGTCCCAGCTACTCAGGAGGCTGAGGTGGGAGGATTGCTTAAGCCTAGGAGGTTGAGGCTCCAGTGAGCCATTTTCACGCCACTGCACTCCAGCCTGGGTGACAGAGTGAGACTCCACCAAAAAAAAAAAAAGAAAGAAAGAAAGAAAGAAAGAAAAAGAAAAAGAAAAGAAAGAGAAAGAAAAAAAGGAAACCTTTTTCTTAATGCATATAAAATTGGGAGGAAGGGGTAGCTAATGGCTTCTTCTCAAAGATCACTTTAACTCCAAACTCTATTTTATATCTGAAGACTGGTCCTTGTACTACAAGGTCACATAGTTAGTTGCAGCCCTCAAGTTAGAATTCTATGGGCGTATAATCCTACTGAATTTCATCCCATTCTTTTTCCTGTGGGCCATTTTTTCTCCAATTGCTAAACCTTATTTTGCATGATTTTCTGCTAGAATTCAGCTGGCCAACCAAATTTAGTATTGCCTGGCAATTTGACAGCCACATACTCAATTCCTTTGTCCAGATCACAAAGCCTCTGACTAGAATAGATCCACCCTCAACCCAGAGCAGGTGGCTTACCACTAGGTATGTCCCAGGCTACTTTCCAGAGATCCTTGCCAAGGACAGGATGGATGTGAAAGGACCTCAGGCTTGTGACTGAGGAAGTAATAAGCCCGATTGAAAATTCTATTACATTAAGAAAAGGCAGCCATGAAAATAAAGCTAAATAATCCTACTGATCTGAACTAGATAAATGTAGATGTATTTTATCCATGTTGAAAATAGAGGAAGGAGAAAGAATGGAAGACAGTTTGTATAGTTTGTTATCTCTAAAGCATCTACATCCTGTTGCTAGGGAGAGTCTCCAGCAGATTTGCCGACTGGGGCTTCATGATTAGAATTTGCATTTAGGAGGTTCACTTTCATCGGGTTTATCCATCCATGTTAAAATGGTAGCTCTTCTTGAAGGTGAGGTTGACTCCCACAGGTAGGTCTCAGCTATGGCCTTCCATGCTGTCTTCATTAGCTCTGGTTCCCTTGAAACCCTGTGGCCAAGAATCAGGTAAAATCTTAAATTTCTTAGGAGGAAAAAAAGGAGAGTGAAAATCTGGTCAACAGAGCACCTACTACCAGCCAGAACCTCCTAGAATCCACATCCCCTCCACATTTTATAGTCTTCTCATTATCTACATGATCTCATATTTTCACTATTGCCATAAATGGGATGATTAATATTCTGTGATGGTCTAATTTTGTGTGTCAACTTGGCTAAGCTATGGTGCTCAGATATTTGGTCAAACATCAGTCTGAATGTTGCTGTGAAAATGCTTTCTTAAAGGTGAGATTAATATTTAAATCAGTAGACTCTGAGTAAAGCAAATTAGCCTCTGTAATGTGGGTGGGCCTCATCTAATCAGTTGAAGAAGTGCTTACTTGAAAACAGAGTGAGGTCCCCAGAAGGAGAAGGGAATTCTGCCTTAGACTGCCTTTGGACTCAAGTTGCATCGTCAATTCATCCATGGGTTTCCAGCCTCCCAGGTTACCCTGCAGGTTTTTGGACTTGCCCAGCATTCACAATTACGTGAGCCAATTCCTTAGAATCAATTTCTCATGCTGTCTCTCTCTCTGTTCCCAGATATAATCTCACCTGCTACTTGACAGAGGAAAACTGGGCTCCAGATGTAAACTCCTTTGGCTTTCCGCTCCTATACTCAAGCCATCCCCTGGGCTTCCATGTGCCTTCACCTTGTTACCTTCAAAGCTAAGAGAAGATGACCCATTTTCTATTCTGAGTTGGTTTGTCCACCTGTGCTCCTGATTTGAACCCTTCCAATCTTCCCCTCAGACTGAGACCTTGCTCCATCTGTTATCCCCTTTCCAGTACTTATGATGCATCCATTGCCTTCCCTAATACTTAAAAGCATGTTCGACTATCTCCCATGTTTTACAAAAATAAGCAAAACACCATCTTTTTGAACACCTTATTTCTCTCCTTTCCTTCACAGCTAAGCTCCTCATGCTGATTTTTCCCATTGTCATCTCCCATTCACTCTTCAATCTGCTACATTCTACCTTTCATCCTTCACCATGCCATTAAATCCACTCCACCAAAGACACCGGTGATCCTTGGTTGCCAAATCCAGGGGGTTACTTTTCAGTCCGGACTTTGCCTGGCCTCTCTGCAGCCTCCGACACTGACCACTCCCTCTTTGGACCTCTCCATTCCTGGATACTATGACCCCATCTCTTCTGTTTTTTCCAAGTGAGAGATTCATAGTGTGGTGGCAGAAGAGATCATCTTAGATGGTGCAAGGCCTCAACCAGGGCTGTGTGTGCTGCATAAAATTGTACCTTCTATATCTGAGCCTTCAATGCTAATAACAACACAAGTTTTATAGCGAGAAAGTTGATGCTTTTTTAATTCTCTTCTAATTCTTCTGATTTAAAAAGGAGAAAGTCTCAGTTTTTATATTAGTATAACATTTCTGTAACACTTGCTCATTTTTTTTTTTTTTTTTTTGAGACGGAGTAATCTCGCTCTGTCACCCAGGCTGGAGTGCAATGGCGCGATCTTGGCTCACTGCTACCTCTGGCCCCTGGGCTCAAGCAATTTTCCTGCCTCAGCCTCCTGCGTAGTTGGGATTACAGGCACGCACCACCACACCCAGCTAATTTTTTGTATTTTTAGTAGAGCCAGGGTTTCACCATGTTGGTCAGGCTGGTCTCAAACTCCTGACCTCATGATCTGCTAATCTTGGCCTTCCAAAGTGCTGAGATTACAGGTGTGAGCCACCGTGCCCAGCTCATCTTCCTTTTCTAAAAAAAGAGAGAGAGCAATCTCAGAAGTAAAGCCTTTTCTGGCCAATAGTCACCAGCAAGAATACAGAAAAAGAGGTTTTGGTTTTTTGTTTCCATTGGTAGATATTTTAAGATTACTTTCTCTTTATGACTCATTTATTATAGGGATAATCCATTCCCTTTCAAAACTTAAAAAAAAAGAAAGCTGAATGGAAAAAAAAAAAATCCCAAGAAAATCATAGTACAGGTGACATAAGCCTGGAGTTTGCAAATGCCTGAGGTGTCGGAAACATGGCTTTTCCTGTCAGTGTTTCTCAGGACTCTGACCTTGGCCCCCTCTCACTCCATACAATCTTCGTGCGATTTCTTATCTAGTCCCATAAATTCAATGAAATTTCATAACCGCTGATAAAATTCAATGGCCTCTGATAAAATGTTGATCAAACCTCCAAATCTCTATCTGTCGCTCTCTCCTGAACTGTCGATACAGATTTAACCACCTCTGGGGATATCCCCATAAGATATCCCACAGGCACATCAAATAATTGTCCTCCTTCCCTCCCTGCATCCCCTGTCTCAGTGAATGGCACCAGCCTGTCAACTAAACTGAGAAACTTGGAGTCATCCTTGGA
Source organism: Ateles fusciceps (assembly GCA_036589455.1). NCBI lineage: Eukaryota > Metazoa > Chordata > Mammalia > Primates > Atelidae > Ateles > Ateles fusciceps. The sequence goes on from JAZHEH010002656.1 coordinate 1,575,877, forward strand.
CCCTCCCTCTACCTCCTCACCACCCAGCATGTGGAGTGCCTGAGTCTTTACCCACTGATGTGAGTCCCCTATTTTCTGTCCTCCGTGCCGCTGCCTTAAAGTAGTCTCATCATCTATTGGAAGGGTTCACCATGTGCGTCCTCACAAAGTTTTCAGGATGCTGTTTTTCCCACATATAAAAACAAATAGACTGTGTGAAGAGTGTGTCTAGATCTGAGATCCACAGATGGGCCCCATGGGAGTCTTGAAATTGATTGCAAACCTTTATGTGAGTGTCCATGAATGCATTTTTCTAGGATAATAGCTCATGACTGTCATCAGATCCTCAGAGAGATTTTTGAGGCTAAGTGGGGAGCCTTTCTCAACAAACAGAACCGTCATCAAGGAGATTGAGTGAGACATGGGCTGCACTTAGGATTCTCTAGCCCTAGCCTCAACCAGGCTTTGCTTCAGGAGCTTTCCCCACATCTGTATCACTCACCCCACAAACTCCTACCTTTTTGAAACCCTCAGCATCTATCATGGCACACTGCTTAGATAATAACCTTAGCTGTTTGGGATGTCTCCCTCTTAGATGTGCAAAGAAGATAATGAGGGAGGATAGATGCTTCTACGAATGGAAAAATGCAGAGTTAGACTGCCACAGGCAACTCTTTCAAAATATTCTTCAAAACTCCAGTTAGGGTATTCAGGGCCTTAAGGGAGCCATGAGAAACGCATGTATCTGTCCCTTACTGTTACAGAGAAGGATTGGGGGTTTGTGTGTGTGTGTGTGTGTGTGTGTGTGTGTGTGTGTGTCTTTGTCATTATAACAAAAATAAAAATATTTGGAGTTTACTATTTCCAGGTACTGTGCAAAACCACCTGTGATATATGTTCTGTTATTATCCTCATTTACCAGATAAAGACACTGAGATCTGGAGTAATTAAATAGCTTGTCCATAATCCCAAGACTAGTAAGATATGGAGCTGGAATTCCAGTGTAGATCCTAAGCATTTTGTTATGCTAACAAAAGCATAATCAATTTTTCAATGTTTATTTATATCTGCAACATCAACTGCAAAACAAAAGTTACAGTTCAATTTGTTCCATGCATTGCAAATATTTTACCCAAGACAGAAAAAAAAATACCTGCACTACCATATTCAAAGGCCCTGTACCCCACCCACTTCAAAACATTTTAGTCAGACTATGTTTATGAGTTTGGGGAGGTTAGGGGGATATAGATTAAGTTGCTTGCTCTATTACTGATTAAATGATTGCACAGAGAAAAACTTTAAATCATGGACTTTCATGCAAAGGTTTTTGCAACAGCCTCCAGCATGTTGGGAATGCAGGAGGGGGTCTGCCATGCCAAGGCTGCGGGGATCTTCAGAGGGCAGTCCAGAGGCACACTGCCTCTCCCTGTCTTGTCCCCCACTCTCATATCCTACTAGTGTTTCAGTGATGACTAAAGTTCAGAAAGAAGCTTGGGTTTGTGTCCATAGAACAGAGCCAGCTTTAATGCCTGGGGGATTCCAATAGTTATGAAGAGAACCCCCCAAGCATCACCAGTCCAACAGGCTAAATCCAAGAAAACTCCAAAGGTAAGACAGCAATAGGCATCAGGAAGACATATGAGAAATACAGCTGGCTGGGCATGGGGGCTCACGCCTGTAATCCCAGCACTTTGGGAGGCCAAGGCAGGTGGATCACCTGAGATCGGGAGTTTGAGACCAGCCTGACCAATATGGAGAAACTCCGTCTCTACTAAAAATACAAAATTAGCCTGGCATGGTGGCACATGCCTGGAGTCCCAGCTACTAGGGAGTCTGAGGCAGGAGAATCGCTTGAACCGGGAGGTGGAGGTTACAGTGAGCTGAGATTGCGCCATTGCTCTCCAGCCTGGGCAACAAGAGCAAAACTCCATCTCAAAAAAAAAAAAAAAAAAAGAAGAAGAAAGAAAAGAAATATAGCCAGCACTGGCACAACATAAATGGGAATAATCACTATCATTATTTTCTGAGCACTTACTGTGTGCTAGGTACTGTTCCAAGCAACTTAATGTTTAATCTCACAAGTATAGAGAGACCAAATTCGTTTCTTTTTCCTCCTAGACACAGAGACTTCATTTCTCAGCCCACCTTGCCATGAGTGGGTCCTGGGGTATTGTGGAAAGCGTATCGCCTTTAGGTCTGATCTATAACCCCTCCCCCTCATCCACCCAGCTCTTCTCCAGATGATCTTCCTCTATCTGGCAGTTAGCAGAATCACAGAATGGAAGAAACATGAACTAAATTTCCATACAGAAGGTTGCCATTGAACACACATTTGAACTATTCTACATGTATGGTAAACCTTTATTATCTTAAGCCAGTAAGATTTAAAGGCTCATCTGTTAAAGCAGCTAGAGTCCCTACCTATTTACACAAGCCCACAAGTAGTGCTATTATTATTGTCATTTTCAAATGAGGCTCTTCAAGCAGAGAGTAGTTTTACCAAGGCCTCAACAAGTAAGCACCAGAGTCAAGATTCAAATCCAAGCCATTTGGCTCCAAAGACTATGCTAGTAGCCACGAATTCTCTCCTATAAGGAGTTATTGGGATTATTGAGATAATGCACACACAGTGCTAGCATAGCGAAGGAAGCACGGCCAATGTTAATAGTCAACGTAATTATTCATGATTATTATGAATGCCCTGAGGTCCTTTGTAGACTTCTTCCAGCCCCATCCTGCTCCCCCTACCCTCAATGTGAACCGTAACTCCTACTATCTGTCTCTGACCAACTATAGGGAATAATATATTTGCTACCTTTTTTTTTTCTTTTATATATATATATATTTTTTTATTGCATTTTAGGTTTTGGGGTACATGTGAAGAACATGCAAGATTGTTGCATAGGTACACACATGGCAGTGTGATTTGCTGCCTTCCTCCCCATCACCTATATCTGGCATTTCTCCCCATGCTATCTCTCCCCCAACTCCCCACCCCCCGCTGTCCCTACCCTCATTCCCCCCTACAGACCCAGTGTGTGCCACACAGTTTACAATAGCAAAGACCTGGAACCAACCCAAATGCCCATCAATGATAGACTGGACAGGGAAAATGTGGCACATATTTGCTACCTTTCTGCTCTCTTTCTCTGTGTGATTATAGCTATATATTGAGGTTTGATGTGCAAGTTGGGGCAATGTATGTACGTGTTGCTTGTAGAACAGTTCTGCTTGCGCTGTGGTAAAGTTATGGATCTGTCCTGGTCTGGGTTTTTTATCACCAGCTTGAAAGAACCTCTTCATAAGTATGTGTATCAAATTGGAAGTTGGGGGGAATAGCTAATATGATAGAAAAACCGAGACTTCAGCTGTTCTCAACAGGCTGGAATGACGAGCAAGAGCCAGGAAGAAATTTAATAGAGAAAAACAAATGGTAGAATTGTAGAAGAAAAGGACCTTATAGGTCATTGACTGGAGCCTCTGATTAAATCCTTGAACTAGATAGATTTCCTCCCTCCTGATTTTTACTATTCTAATCACACCTGTTTCTGACGATCTCTGAGTGTGTGAACAAATTACCTTATCTGTTTAAAAATCTTGTTAAGTTCCAATTAAATGAACTGGGATAGCTTAGATTTTTAAACCCCAAGCTTTTAAAGCACATATATCAGAGGCAGACTTGTATTTAATCCCGGGTGTGTGATCTGTACTTTGGAAAGTGTTTAGTGAATACACTTCAGCTTTGTTTGTTATTGATTGGTACCATAGTTCTGGTTGGGAAACCACTGTGAAGCTACAATTTAACTGGTCATTTTATTTATTTCTGTCACCTGAAAAAAGGAGCCACACCAAAAAAATGGGCAAATACGTATTCTAATAAACTTGAGGTCAGGTAAATAGAACAAATTTATTAGTTTCCTATATGAGAGAAGTGTTAGTAGGTTTGATGTCTGATAAAGTTGCTAAAGCTGAGTGCCCCTCAAAATGTTCTAATGTTAACCTAAAAAATTCAAGGTAAACTAGTCTCACTCAAGCACAGGGAAAAAGCAAACAGTTAGACTGAACAAAGAGTGGTAATGTGATCACTAATAATTACAACAGTCTTTCTTTTTATTTCAATAGCTTTTGGGGTACAAGTGGTTTTGATTATGTGGATGAATTGTATAGTGGTGAAATCTGACACTTCAATGCAACCATCACCTGAGTAGTGTACCTTGTACCCAGTAAAACAATCTTTCTTAAATTGCAAGAGACATCAGAGTCACTTTGAGTGCTTATCAAAACACAGATTCCTGGGTCCTGCCCCAAGACTGTTAACCCAGAATCGCTGTGGACAGGGCCTAGGAGCCTGTATTTTAACAAGATCCTAACAATTTTTTAATGCATATATGAACCTCTGGACTAGAAAGAAAATATCTAGATATTCCTGTTTCCTTATAGAAATAGAGAATTCATGATTTAAAACAATAGTTCATGTTCTGCTAGTACTAGTTTAGGCTGATCTGGTTTTATTAAAGATTTGTATTTTTATGCAAAAATATAACTGAGCAGAAAAGCACGCTATTCAACACTCTCTAGAAAGCCTAGTTTTGGATTATAAATCCATAACCAAGTCACCTCCCGTTTCATCAGTGGCAGCCAGGGTACCTAATGGCAATCAAGAACCTGGAAGCAAAAGAGCAGCCATCACTGCCAGGTTGTAAGCCCAACCTCTGGTCATAGGAAAGACTGCAGTGAGAATGACCAAGTCAAAATAGAAAGTCCACATCCTTCCCAGTTATTTTAATTGTAGGTCAATGAATGTTTTCGTCTGTTCTTATCTGCTCCCCCTGCTCATTATTGTCTGTGTGTCATTGAGTCCTCGCTACGCTGAACTCAACTCCCCTTGTATTCCTTTCAACCTGCTCTGAAGGCTAGTTTTTCCCCTGGGCCTGACAAGTCCTGGGAAGGTCTTAAGATATGTCTCATCCTGTTAGTCATGAGAGTAAGTTTCTTCTCATAGTTAATATGCCCAGTCCCAAATAATACTTGATCCCATCTGGAGCTTTGCGGCTCCCTCAGCTCTGCACTGCCTGCCGAACGGGACCGGGACAGATGGCTGCTTTTCTTCTCCACTGGCATCTTAGCTACTTGCTGGCTGCCATTTCTGGCCCTGATGAGGGTGGAGAAAGGGATTCAGGAAAGGGTACAGTTTCTGGATGCTGTGCAGTTGGTGGCCTCTGGCCTGGCAGAATTTCCAAGTGCACTCTTCACTCAAGCTTTATCTCTGTGGTTTCTCTAAGATACCCCTCCAGAGCCTCCCAATGCTGTTGTAGTAGACCAGGCGCTGGCTCCCCCAGTGGCTGTGTCAGCTTCCAACACTCAGGCTCTCCACTGCAAGGGCCTACCCCTCTCCAGTTCAGACCATCCCAGCAGGCAGAGCTTTGGGCCCCTTTGCAGATGACTCCAGGTCATCTCCACCCAGTATGTCACACACATGGTCCAACAGGAAATATCATTGCTCTGCAGATACACGTCCAAGTGCACATCGCTCCGAGGGCAGTTCTCTGTGTCTCTGTCTCTGCCTCTCTCTCTCCTCTGCCACTTCAAGCCTTTTCCTTTATATTTTCAAGCAAGTATTAGATACTAGTTCCTAATATTCCCTAAGAGACATGTTAGGCTCTATGAGTGATCCCAGCAATGCCAGCTGACTCGAGAGCAAAGTATTTGTATTAGTTCGTTTTCAGGCTGCTGATAAAGACATACCCAAAACTGGTAACAAAAAAAAGGTTTAATTGGACTTATAGTTCCACATGGCTGGGGAGGTCTCAGAATCATGGCGGGAAGTAAAAGGCACATTGTACATGGTGGCGACAAGAGAAAATGAGGAAGAAGCAAAAGCAGAAACCCCCAGTAAGCCCCTCAGATCTCATGAGACTTGTTCACTATCATGAGAATAGCACAGGAAAGACCGGGCCCCATTATTTAATTACCTCTTCCTGGGTCCCTCCCACAGTGTGGGAATTCTGGGAGACAGAGCTGAGGTTGAGATTTGGTGGGGACACAGCCAAGCCATATCAGCATCAAAACTCTGTAAAGGTGTGGTCGACTCCTTCCATAGGACAATGGCGAGTAATGTACTAATTGCAGCAACCCTGGTTTCTTAAGCCCCTGAGGTGTTGTGCGTGTGGTTCAACACCTTCTAGTATATGGGGGATGTGGCATTTATTACATTGTTCTCTATCTTTAGGGATTTGGTGGAAACAGTTGACCTCAGGAAGACTGGTATTAAACATCCTGTTACATGTGTACATTCCTACACGTGCCATTGTGTACCAGTTGAGCATGGCAGAGAGGGAGAACTTATCTGGGTGGTATGTTCTTTATGAGATAGTATGAATGAGAATAAATATGAAGACACATGGTAAATATAAAGGGATGATGATTTCTATGCTATCCTATGCTATTTGTGTTGGACTCAAGTTGGTGGGTGGAAAAGCAGAGCATTTCAGGAAATAGAGTAAGTGAAGAGGAAGGATAAAACCACGAAAAATGTTGTAGGGAGGATAGAACATTTCAGAAGAACAAGTGGACAAAGAATTTGAAGAAATAATTAACATTTTAGAGAACCTCAGCAGAGAAGGGAAGCGGACACTGAGCAGAAATTTGGCAATCCAGCTCCCCCTGTGACCCTGATGATCAGCTGGGCATGGAGCCATTTTCCTAGTCTACCTGCCCTGGATGTTACAGATCCTCGGAAACACTGTTGTTTCCCCCTTGCTGTCATGTTTCAGCTCTATCAATCCTCTGCATCTCCTTTGGGAGCCACTGGTCTAGAGGATGTGTAAGGTCGAGTCAAGCTCTGGGAATCTACAAGGCACTCTATTACCTAAAGACAGTCATTTTGGGAGCCCAGCTCCACAGCCTTCCTTCAGAGTGGCAGTATCCTGAGTAGAAACTGAGACTAAGGTGGAAATTAGGCTGTGTCTCTGGAATAGTAAATAGACTCAACTTCTTAAGAATCTTAATTTATAAGCAGAACCCAGCTGGGACTTGCCAACAGAGGATGCCAGCTTCCTGGAGCCTGCTAGACACTGTAGGTCAAGGTAATGTGGTGACAGGGTTGGACCCTGGAGCATCCAGGTAAGCCCAGTGTTGCCAAGGCCAGGGGCTGAAGCTGTGAGAAGATAAAGGAACTCCCTTGTGTAGTCGTTCCAGAAAGCAGACTACAGAGTTGCTAAAATAAACAAAGAGTAAAGGAAGGGCCAGGAGACCCTACGAGCAAGGAGGAAACAGAGCAAGAACTAAAAGGAAGAAGAAGTCTGCAAGAATGGAGCTCAGCACGATGGCAGGAACGTCCATCCTCATCTGTCTCAACACCGAGCAGGCATTCAGTACACACGAATGAATGGGTGAGTGCACCGATGAATGGAACTTACAAGATCTGTCTTTCCAATGTCTGGGGGGCATGTGGTCCCCCACACTGAGGTTATTGGACATCTGCACAGGACAGGCCTATTTTTGGTGTCCTTTACTTTCTGAAAATAAAGTGCTTTGGATTAAAAAAAAAAAAGAATGGAGCTCAGAAAGTGCTTGGTGAACCCAGGCAACCCAGGCAATCCAAGAGCCTTGGCTTCCAAAGCTTCCAAGAGGCAGACAGAAGCAGAAGCAGAAGCAGAAGCAGAAGACACCAACTGCCCATGCCTTCCCCCAGCTCCGGGGAACCTGGCCCGAAGAGCTGCAAAGAAGGCTGACAACTGCGGGTACATGGAAAGAACATTCAATCCATGCTTAGATATTTGAATGAAACAAGATTGCACCATTATTGTCACTGTTGACATGTAACTGAAGTGATGAAGCAGTTTTTCTGGGAAGCTTGGAGTGTCAGCTCCATCACTTTAGAACTGTGCGATGTATTATCAGCTGTTCCAACTGAAAAGTTGCTTTAAACAGCTGTAAATTGTGCATTTTTAATCAACAGGCTTGGGGTAGAGTTTGGCAGTGAGGAGACTTGCGGTAACAGAAGAAAGTGACCCAAGGTACCTGAGGAAAGAAACCTTCATTTGAGGTGGCCTTAGTGATGCCCTTTATATTAAGTGCTCTGTACACTAGGTAACATCCATGGGCCCAAAGAAGTCTCAGATGTGGCCCAGGAAGAAGAACAGCAGGAGAGAAAGAGAGAAGAGAGAAGCAGACAGAGAGAAGGGGGAAGGGAGGGGGGGAGGGAGAGGGGGGGATGGAGACGGGAGAGGATGGGAAGGGGGAGGGGAGGGGGGAGGAGGAAGCCAGAGGAGGGGGAGGGGAGAGGGAGGGAGGGGAGGGGGGAGGGGGAAGGCAGAGGAGGGGGAGAGGAGGGAAAGGGAGGGGGAGGGGGGTAGAGGAAGGGAGGGGAGGAGAATCGAGGCCATAGTGATGGAGTGGAATATGACACCATTCAGTGAGGTACAAGGTCACAGCTTTCCCTGCTTTGGGAAGCTTCTCTAAAGAGAGCGTGACCTCCAGGAACCCCCCACCCACCCACCCTATCCCCCACAGGGCCCCAGGTGCCGTCTCCAGCCAGCACGTGAGTCCTCCCCCAGTGGCGCGACCTCTTCTGCGCATGATCTGCATGCTACTAGCCGGCCAGCTAGAAAATGTTGCCAAAAAACCGCAGAGACCAATGTTTGGAGTAGAGAACCAGAAATAGGGGCCTATCTGGCCCCTTTGATCCTTTATGGCCGATTCCGTGGACATTGCTGCTCCTCGGGCCGGCACCCCTCTCCTGAGTTCCCCAATTGCAGTCTCCAGACCCTCCACCCCGCCGGGCACTCATGGCTCGGTCTCCCAGTCGGTCACAGTCATCAGATCCTCCTGCAGAGCGGCAGAAAGTCCAAGAGGCGGTCCTCGCTCGTGGCTCCCGGAGAGGAGAGCCAGGTGTGACCAGGTACATCCCAGGTGCGGCCAGATAACTCCCAGGTGCGGCCAGGCACGGCGCCGCCTCCCCTCTGGTGGGCGAGTGTATTTATTCAAAACCGAGACTGAGAGGTGACAGCTTTGAATCTGATCCGGAAGGAAACGCCTCGCAAGACCAGCACAAAGCGGGTTAGTTTACTCGTTTCTTTCTGCAGCGGCCCCTTTCCCCGTCCCTCCTGTTTCTCCGCTTTCTCTCCTTTCCCTCCACTATTCCCCTGCCCTTCCCTTGGTGGGACACGTGAGCTGGTTTGCGGCCCCCTCCGCAGCTCCCAAGACGCTCCCCGATGAGCACGTGTCACGTGCAGCGACAGCCCTGTCCCAGCCTCCCGGACAACACCTGCGGCTTGATGTGTCTCTTAAAGGGCCCTTTCCCTCTTTCCCGCCGCAGCTGACCTCTCTTCAGCCTCCTTGCTCACCTTTGTTTCACCTTTTCCAAGTTCTTGCCCTCTCAGTGTTTGTCCCCCCACAACCCCTTTCCTTCCTGTCTTGACTTTCACCATTACCTTCTTTTCCTTTCGCTCATTTACATGTCTGTTTTTATCTTCACGGTTTAGCCCAGGTCTCACCCCTTTCCCCTGTTCCCATTAACCCAGCCTTTCCCCTCCTTTTCTTCTTCTCTATTTTTTTTTTGAACCCCTGTTCGTCAGCTAGCCATGGGTAACCCTTGACAGCAGTAGAACCTGGCTTACTGGGGAACTAGAAAGAGATCCTAGAAATAACTACATTTAGGACACACTTCACTGACATATTAAACAGAGCACAGGTAATGTACTTAAACCTTTCCTGATGACTCAGGTGGGCAGTGTTCAAGATGAGCTGCAGTGGGAGGAACTTCATGGATTGACTACACTTTGAGGTCAGCATGGTTGGGTTCTCAAATTGCAGAATCAGCAGCTTTATCATTTTGATTCACCAGGAGCAATCACACATTGCAGAGTCACACTGTCACACTATAACATTCTCAAGAGAACAAAGACAAAACTAGAGTGCCAGTGTACTGATTTATTAGGGGGATAAACTTAGTGGTAGAGATGGGCTAGATGCTCACCAATCTTGTTTCTTCTGCCTGGGCACATAGGGAGACTATATCCCCCAGCCTTACTTGCAGTTAGGTGAAACAATGTGAGTGAGTTCTACCTAAGGGAATGTGGACAGAAGTGATACATGCCACTTGTAGATATAGCCAAAAAGTGTCCCAAGTGCTGGAAGTGAAGGACCCTGCAATGGAGAAGAAACATAGAAGGATCCTGGATCCAGGAGTCACCACATGGAAGAGAGCCACCAGGCGAGATGCCTGACTCACATTGGACTATCATGTGGACAAGAAATAAAATTGTATTGTGTTAAGACACTGAGCTTTAGAGATTGTTTATACGTTAGCATTAGTATATCTTTACAGGGGAAAAAATAACTTGTTTCCACTGTTCCAAATACCCATTTCCCATATCAAGGTACATAAGAAACCTTGTTGTCAGAGGCTTGCTTGGTTAGCATGAAATAGAGCAAAGCCCTGAGAGTTAGTTTATTTAACTGCAATACACTTAAGCAAGAGTCTTTGCTTTAGCTTAGGACATTGGAAACAGGTTGATGATGCAAGTTAGGTGCGAGGGGCATTAAAATGTTCATTTTTGAAACATAGGGTATCATCTAATTACCTGTTTATCTTTTGATTTAGGAGGAAGAGGAGCATGAGAACCCAGAAGAAATTGTACCTACTCAGAAGTGTGGAGTGAGGATGGAAGTGCCCAGATTCAAAGGCATCATGAAGTGTCATGCCAAGATAGAAAAGACTTTGGGCTGGCCAAAAGAAAATTGGCCAAATTTATGGATGAGGTAGGTGTTAGTTAAGTTCCAGGCACACATATGGTTTACCATCTAGTCAACATCTCCATGTGGATGCCTAATCAGTGTTAACAGAAAAACTTTCGACAAATTAAATTTAACAGAGTTTATTTGAGCAAAGAATGATTCATCAGTTGGGCAGCACTCAGAACCAGAAGAGGTGCCCTGCAAAGTGGGCAGTGAGTACTTACAGACAGAAAATGGAAGTGGAGTACAGAAATAGCCTGATCGGTTACAGCTAAGTGTTTGCCTTATTTGGACATGGTCTGATCAGTTGGCTGCCCATAATTAACCAAAGTTCAGCTGCTGAGATCGGGCTGTTACAAAATATATACTTCTAAATTAGGTCTTCAGTTTGTTTACTTACTGAGTTAGCTTGCAATTTGCTACATAGTGAGTCAAAGTAGAGAAACAGCCTCAGGCAAATGGCCTCCTGCTTATTTAATTTAACACAGGCTTTCTAAATCCAGCAAGCCCAAAACTTCCTCCTGAAGCCCCTCCCATCTCAATAAACATTTATTCTATTTGTCCACTTTCTTAGCTCAGAAACCATAAAGCTTGTCTTAACTCATCTTTTTTTTTTTCTCATGCTCCACATTCAGTCCATTAGCAAATTCTGTGTGCCTTACCTGCAAAATATGTCCAGAAATCAGCTACCTTTTACCATCAGGCTGTGCCACCCTGTGCCACCTTGTTCCAAGCTAAAAACTTCCTTATGGTGGTGCAGAGGTTTCCTAATTGCCCTCCCTGCTTCCAGCCTTACTTCCCTACTATCTGTTTGCCGTCATAACATTTTTATTTTAAAATGGAAATCAGATTACATTAGTCAGACTCTCCAAATGATTGCCAACTTCTGATTGTAGTCCCCATGATCTGGGCCCCTGCTTCATGAGAAGAGGAACTTAGTCTCTTTTGTTCTGTTTTGTTTACTGCTATGTTCCCAGCGAGAATGCTGCCTGTCACACATTAGGTATATAGTAAATATGTCTTGGATGATGGAGTTAGAATTAGAGACTAAGAAGAAAAGAAAAAGGAAAGAAAAATATTTGAGGCCATAGTCACAAACATACACAGCATGTATTTAATGACCTTTGAGAGTGATAGCTCAAATGCTACAACATGGGAATATCACCACTGTATAAGGAAGAACTTGGAACACACTCAATTTCCTACTTTTTATGAAATATGTGAAGCTTTCCCCAGTGAAAATGAGGAATAGAGTTAATTCCACAAGCATCTTGGCTTCTTGACTTTTTTATAAAAAGTATTTTATTTTTTATTTTTATTTTTTGGAGACAGAGTCTTTCTCTGTGGCCCAAGCTGGAGTGCAGTGGCATGATCTCCACTCACTGCAACCTCTGCCTCCTAAGTTCAAGCAATTCTTGTGCCTCAGCCTCCCGAGTAGCTGGGATTACAGGCACAAACCACCACGCCCAGCTAATTTTTTGTATTTTTAGTAGAGACAGGTTTCACCATGTTGGCCAGGCTGATCTCAAATTCCTGACTTCTGGTGATCCACCAGCCTTGGCCTCCCAAAATCCTGGGATTATAGGCATGAGCTACCATGCGTGGCCTTATAAAAAGTATTTTAAATCCTCATTTATAACATAATTCATAAATTATTCTAATTTAGAAAGTTCTACCTAAAAAGTAGAAGATATACACCACTATGTAGCTTAATGTGCACATGTCAAGGGCATTGTATATTCGGATACTGTATTTCTTTTGACAGGTGCAACCTTGCAGGTGGATGATAATGAATAAGCATAACCAAAAATATGGAAAGTCACTCTCAATCCATTCTGTTGGATTTGAGAAGTCCCCCTAGCTCATTTCCTCATTGCCTCTTTTTCCTTGGCACACCACCCTTGTGGGTAGTGATCTGGGTCTCACCTTTGCCTTATGTCATCCTTCAGGTTCTAGCTTAAATGTCTTCTCTCAGAGAAACCGTCCCTGACCACCATCTAAAGTAGGCAGCCTCTACCTGTTAATTCTCCTTCATAGAGTCCTCTATTTTCCTTTGTGGCATTTATCAGTGATCTGTAATCACATATTGATTTCTTGCTGTTTATTCAACGTTACCCTGTCTTCCCAAAGTGTAAGCTCTTTGAGGTCAGGACCATGTCTGTTTGTAACAATGGGATGGCTAGTGCTTGACTTAAGTAGACACTCCATAGTAGACACTGTATAGTATTCAATGGATACAAGGGTGAAAGAGTGAATGAAGGAAGGTGGGCCTGGGCCAGGGAGCTGGGCGGCCAGGGTCAAGTCTAGGCCATCAGCCCTGCTCAGGACAAATGTCCTGACTCCTGCTCTGAGCCCTCCTCCCAGTCCGGCTCTGTGCTTCCCATAGCTGTTGATCATCTCACTGACAGGCAGGCTCAGCCAAGAAAGTGGAAAGAGGAAAAGAAAAATGAGGCACAGGAGGGCAGAATGGAAAATCTAGGCTCTTTTAGCAGCCACTCTTCCTTATTTCTTGCTGGAGTATTGGCACCTTTAAAAGCCTTGGCTGTCCTCCCCCAACCTCCCCACTCAATCACAAACCACAGCACCTAGAAAAAAAGTAAAGGCAAAAATCAATGTGCTAAATCTCAGTTGGGCTCAGTAGCAACTCCCTGCAGCTTCCCTCTGCAAGCTGTGGAACTGAGCCCTCCAGTTCTCTCTCTGAACTTGACTCCAGAGGTGGGGAACTTGCATGCTAAAAATATGCCCTCTCTCCTTCTGCAGCCCATCCCCAACCTGCTGAAGACCAAGGAGAAAGCCTCCTGAGACTCTCCCCCTTGCCCTCTATTCGTAGCTCAGATTGTCTGTCCACTGATCTCATCTACCCTCTCCTGCTGTCCACTCCCTGCTCCCTTTCCTCTCAGCTCTCGCTCAGTCTCTGCCCTACTTACCCAGCCAATGGCCTATAAAGTTTTCCATTCAGAATTTCCCTCTTTACCCTCTCTTTTAGATGTGTAGAGAGTGAAAGGGAAAGGGGGTTGTTATCTGGGTGCAGAGGGTTGAGATGGGAAGAGAATCATATTTTTGTTATTTAAATATTAAAATGATACATTTTCATTTCTCCCCCCACCCCGCCCGCTTTTTTTGAGCCAGAGTCTTGCTCTGTTGCCCAGGCTGGAGTGCAGTGGCATGATCTTGACTCACCACAACCTCTGCTTCCTGGGTTCAAACAATTCTCATGCCTCAGCTTCCCGAGTTGTTGGGATTACAGGTGTGCACCACCACTCCCAGCTAATTTTTTGTATTTTTAGTAGAGAGAGAGTTTTGCAATCTTGCCCAGGCTGGTCTTGAAATCCTGACCTCAAGTGATCCACCTGCCTTGGCCTCCCAAAGTGCTGCAATTACAGGCTTGAGCCACCGCACCTGGCCCATTTCTGCCTCAACCCATATTCTTTTCAGCTCTTTCCCTGCAAGTTTGAGCCAGGGAGTCTACTGCCCCAGGGAAGGAGAAGGGAGAGCCATGGAGAATTAAGAGGTGACCAAGCACCTTTTGGTGTTAAATCTCACTTACTTGACCACTTAATCAGGAGCTTTCTCTTGAGAGCTAGGCTTTGTGGAAAGAGAGCAGGGATTTCTAAATTCCAGATCTTCTCCTTTAACCCACTGAGAGCCCTACCTGGCTAGATACAGGGGTGAATTTTAGAAAAGGAAGGTCCATGTCAGAGAGAAGACCCATCTCGTTGAATGCTAGAATGAAGCATATGAGGGGTAAGAAGACAGAGCAGGGACGAGAGATCACATAGATTCTAATTCCTAGGGACAGACACTCAGGGGTGTGTTGTGTGTGTGTGTGTGTGTGTGTGTGTGTGTGTGTACATGCTCATGTGCAAGTGTGCATGCATGCCCACAAGTGAAGAACAGGAGAGAGAGGGTGGAGAATCTGCAAATTAAAGTGAAGGGTGGGCTTGTGTCACATATACCTGGGCGTACCTTAGAGGAAGCTCCCAGTTCCCAACTAAAGTCCCACCTCTCCAGGGTGACAAGAAGCAGTCATAAGGCGTCCGCTGAGGAAGTGGCTAGATGAGGGAGCCTGGAGCAGCACTCCCAGCTCTCCACAGCTGGCTCAGGAAGAACAGAGGGCTCAGATGATCTTACCAGGCCCCGAGAGGATGCTGAGAGGGCTGGGAGCCCACAGAGGCTTGTGGTCAGGAAAAAGGGACTGTTAAGGGCGGAGACTTTGAGACCAGGGCCAATGGCCGGGCCCTGCCACACTTCTCAGTCCTTTCTGCTGATGATCCTTTATTCCTTTATATTCTTTATTCTTCTTTGTATCTAAACCTGGACTTCCTAACTCCCTCTCTTAGTGATATAATCCAGTGTCACAGGTTTGAACACTGCCCGTGCACTCCAAATCTCACGTGAACTTCTCCAGTCCTAGCTTTTCGTTGAACACCAGATTGTTAAAGCCAGTTCTTTCCTCACCATTTCCACTTACAAAATAAAAGTATCCACCGTGTATGGTGGAACACACCTGTAATCACAGCACTTTGGGAGGCAGAGGCAGGTGGATCACCTGAGGTCAGGAGTTTGAGACCAGCCTGACCAACATGGTGAAACCCTGCTCTGCTAAATATACAAAAATTAGCCAGGTGTGGTGGTACACACCTGCAGTCCCAGCTACTCAGGAGGCTGAGACAGGAGAATGGGTTGAACCTGAGAAGCAGAGGTTGTAGTGAGCTGAGATCATGCCACTGCACTCCAAGTCCCAGTTACTTGGGAGGCTGAGGCACAAGAATCACTTGAAGCCAGGAGGTGGAGGTTGTAGTGAGCTGAGATCACACCACTCCATCCAGGCTGGGTGACAGAGTGAGACTCTGTCTCAAAAAAAAAAAGCCAGGCATGGTGGCTCACACCTGTAATCCCAACACTTTGGGAGGCCAAGGTGGGCAGCTCACCTGAGGTTGGGAGTTCAAGACCAGCCTGACCAACATGGAGAAACCCCATCTCTACTAAAAATAGAAAATTAGCTGGGCGTGGTGGCACATGCCTGTAATCCCAGCTACTTAGGAGGCTGAGGCAGGAGAATCGCTTGAACCTGGGAGGTGGAGGTTGCAGTGAGCTGAGATTATACCATTGAACTCCAGTCTGGGCAACAGGAGCAAAACTCAGTCTCAAAAAAAAAAAGAGAGAGAGAGAGCAAGAGAAAGTAATCAAGATGCAAGCCAGAGGCATTTATAACCTAATGTTAGAAGTGACATACCATCACTGAAGCAAGTCAAAAAGTCCCATCCACACTCAAGGGAAGGGATTATATAAGGGTGTGAATACTAGGAGGTAGGGTCCAGTGGGGCCATCGTAGAGGCTGCCTACCACATTTCCTTAATCCCAAATTTGCTCCCTGCTACCACATGGATGATGCTTCCTGAGCCATAGCTGATTGGACCAGGAGCAGGTTCCTGACTCAGGCACATCCAGGCCACAAGCTGGCCAGATGTGTCTTGGTAAGAGCTAAGCCCAATACAGGTGATGATTATAAGTCCAACCAATTACCTTCTCTTTCTGTGTTCAGTTTGATGTGAAGATGTAGCCGGTGGGGACAGTGTCACTGAACCCTATCAATGGCAGAGCACGAGAACATGAATTTCTGCTGCTGGGGAGGCAGTGAAATGAATCCTGATCCACTGTTGGTGCTAGACTTCAAGAGGGTAAGCTGTGCTACCTTTTCACCCTTTGAAACCTGCTTGTTCTGCCTTTCACAAGTTCCCAGAAGTTATTACTGCCTGGCTAAGAGATTCATGTTTTACTTATTTTCCCATAAAGAAACCATCTCTTACCACTCATGCCCTAAGGAAGACCGCCCTGCCATCAGAGGAGTCTAAGACCATGTGGAGCCATCAGGTGGTCTACCACAAACATGGTCAGGTCAATAAATGCATAGGTGCTCACAGCAAGAAAAGATCTATCAATCAACAGGTAGTTTTGAAAATAGCCACCACTTATAGAGGGTACTTAACTCAGTGCTTTACCCGAATTATTTTATTTAATGCTAACAATTACCCTATAACCTCTGTCTTATTATCTCTGTTTTACCAATAAAAACAGAGCCTCGCCCAAGTTCAAAGAGCTGATAAGGAGCAGAGTCAAGATATGGGTCTAAGTCTTCTAATTCTAGAGCCTATTACATTAAGCCACCTTTCCAGAAACTTCCAGTTCCAGGTGTGTGTCCATCATCAGCTGTGACCTTAGATATGTGTGTAGTAAATAAGTTAACTATTGCCTAAAGAGAGGCCTGGACTTTGTGCTCAGGTCTTGAGAGGCGATGTCTAAGCCCTTGCAATGTCCTGCCTGATGAAAGTTTTCCTGGGGGCTTTGAGCCACACCAGAATGTCTAACATTGTGATGTATGTTGGGGTCTTTGAGTCATGTGGTATCAGCTTAACTTCTAGAGGGGATGGGGGCTTAGGCCAGCCACATGGGCAGTGACCATGATTCTGTGATGGAGCCCAATACAGGCTCTGGACACCAAGGCTTTGGGAACTTCCTTGGTTGGCAATATTCCATGTGTATTGTCAAACAACATTACTGAGAAAGTAATGCTGGGTACATCTCCCTGGGAGAAGATAACTGGAAGCTCTATGTTTGGAACTTTCCCTGGATTCTGCCCTATGCATTTCTTCCCTTAGCTGTTTCTATTCTGTTTTCTTTCGCTGTAATACACTATAACTCTGAGTAGAACAGCTTTCAGTGATGCTGTGAGTCCTTCTAGTAATATCAAACCTGGAAGTGGTTTGGGAAATCCCTGAACTTGCAATTAGTGTCAGAGTCAGGGCAATTTTGTGATCTGTTCTCTCGCTTTGTAATGTGTCTCTTAGGCTTTCAAGCCTGAGTTTCCTCATCCATGACACTGGACAAGATGACAATAATTGCTTTAGTTATGTGGAGCTGGAGACAGTGTGGATAATAAACTCTGGAGTTGTGCAGTGCACATCCTGAGAAACCCTATGTGGCAGCCCTGGCTGTCTTGTAAGTGGTTGTAAGGACTAAATCTTTCTGACATTTATTGAGCACCCGCTCTGGAGATCCATAGATAAGTAAGACATGACTCTTGTCCTCAAGGGCTTATCTTATAGGGATGAGACCAATAGGAAAGAAACATTTGATAAGAAACAGTGCCACAACCATGTTATTTTTTAAAAATCTTATTGAAGCCTTACAAAGATACAAAAAGTACGCACATTTGTTTATACGGCTCAGTGAATGCTCACGAAGGGGAACAACACATCCATGTAACCACCCAGGTCAAGAAACAGAACATGACGCAGAAGCATCCTAAAGCCCTAGTTCTCTTCCTACTCACCTTTCTTCTTCCTCTCCACATGAAGCCACTACCTTAACTTCTAGCAGTGGGCTTGCATGTTTTTTAACTTTATATAAGTGGAGTACTACCATATGTATTCTTTTTGTGTCTGGCTTCTTGCTTAATGTTATGTTTGTGAGATCTATTCAAGCTGGAGCTGGAAGCTGTGACTCATTTATTTCACTGCTGTAAAGAATTCTGTTTATGAACATACACCACAATATACAATATATAAAAATCTATTCTAGCCCTGATGTACATTTAGGCTTTTTCTACCTTTTGGCCAACAAAGATTATACAGCGCTGAGCAACCTTAGAGGTGTCTTTTGAAGCACATGTGTATGCATGTTGGCTACCGTGGTAGGTGAAGTAATGATCCCTCAAAGATGTCTGTGTCCTAATCCCTAGAACCTGTGAGTCCGCTACATTTCATGGCAGAGGGAGATGGAATTAGAAAATGGGAGTAAATTTGTTAATAGATGACATTAGAGTAGGAAAATTATTCTGGATTATCCAGGCAGGCTCAGGGTAACACAAAGATCCTTCAATGTAGAAGAGGGAGACAGAAGAGGAGGTCACAGTAACATAATGGGAGAACTCCCCTCTTGGTAGCTTTGGGACCATCAGACAGGTACTGTGGGTGGGCCTCTAGGAGCTGAAATGGTTAAGGAAATGGATTCATTCATAGAGTTTCCAGAAGGAACACACCTTTCCTGACATCTTGATTTTAAGTCAGGAAATCCACTTCCCACTTCTGAGCTGCAGAACTGTAGGATAATAAACTGGTATTCTTTTAAGCCACCAAGTTTGTGGTAATCTGTTATGGCAGTGATCGAAAATTAATACAACTATATTCTGCCAAGTGGAGTAACAGTATGTGTACATGTTCATCTCTTATAGAGACTGTCAAGCAGTTTTCAATTGTGGTTGTACCAATTATACTCCAATCTGAAATCCATGAGTATTCTCATTGCTCCACACCCTCGTCGATGCTTGATGGCATCAGTCTTTTTAATTATAGCCATTCTGTTATGATATCTCATTTCTATTTCGATATGGGTTCCTCTAATTATGAAGGCAGTGGAATAACTTTTCATATGATTATTGGACATTTGGGTCTCCTTCATGAAGTGCTGATCAGATCTCTCGCCATGTGTGATATTGGGATAGAATAAGATATATTTGGCCTTCATCCCCAGTTCTTGCCACAGAGCTCCTGAAACTTTTATAATTTCCTTTTGGTAAAACGTTTAATTAACTGATCTTCTCTGATATCTTTTTGTAGGAAGCATCTTTTATTCTAATATTTGGTGTTTGGCCCACGGTCCTGACACAGCGCTCCTAAATTCCTTGAAATTTTCTAGGTGATAGGAGTGTCTTTTGTCAAATGACATGACTCTTGGTGGACCCCTGGATGGGAGCTGGTCACCAGAAGTGTATGATACTGCCATGGCTAGAACCTTGGAACTTTCAGCCCTACGCTGTATCCTCCAAAAAGGGAAAAGGACCTGGAGATTGAGTTAATAATTGATTATTGCCTATGTGATGAAACCTCCATAAAAAATCACTGACATATGGAGTTCAAAGAGCTTCTGGGTTGGTGAATATATCCACATGCTGGGAAGGTGGTGTACCCCAACTCTAAGGGGACAACCCCTGCACTCAGGACCCTTCCCCCACCTCACCCTATGTACCTCTTCTTCTGCTCCTCTGTCTCCTTTATTATATGGTAAACCAACAAACATCAGTGTTTCCCTGAGCTCTGTGAACTGTTTTAGCAAATTGTCAAACCTGTGGGGGAGTTGTGGGAACCTTTGATTTGTAGCCAAGTCGGACAGAAGTGTGGGCAACCTGGGGACCCACCACTTGTGATTGGTGTCTGAGTGGAGGGCAGTCTCGTGGGCTGAGCCCTTAACATGAGGGGTCTGCGCTAACTCCAGGTAGGCAGTATGAGAATTGCTTGGTATGGGAAACCCACACATTTGGTGTGAGAAGTATTGAATATAGAAGGAAAGACAGTTTTTTCTTAGTACCGTGCTGTACCTATTTCCCATTGTGATAAAAGAGGAATAGAATTTAAAACACAGCTATCTATTTATTCATAAAGCCACTCTGCATCCTCAAGTAACAAAATTAGGATTTTCTTTAATGTATTATGAGATTTTTTTTCTTTTCTTACTTGTCTTTAAAATAGTATTGCAAACAGAAGCAGATTCTAGTCTGGTTATCACGGTATGCCTATTTTAGAGGGCTACAACATAAACCCCCCACACACACACACACACACACACACACACACACACACAGTAGTCATAAACACTAACAGACCATTAGGATATTATTTATAGATTAATAATCTCTGCATGAGACTATTTCATTCAGAGGCTCTGTGATGAGAATATTAGGACTGGTCTGCATATTGAATGATGAGACTGATACATGATTTTCTTCAGCTGATATAACTTCTAAAATAAATCATTCATACAGTTGGTGACTCATACAATCCATTTCAGTATGCTCGGCTACTTGTTAGGAGATTTTTATTTAATTTAAGCATTTTCATTATTGTGGATTTTTATTGTGCATTGTTTAGTTTTAAGTCTTGGGCAATTGCTATAATAAGGTTACTAGTCAGAGACTGCAGATAAAGAACAGCAATTCAACAATTAAAAGGCAACCAAGAATGCAATCTGTCAAGTAGCAAAAAAAAAATTAGATCTGAAACTGCATGAAGATGGGCTGAAGGCCAAAACTATTAATGCGAAATATGATTATTTCCAGTGGTAAACCAATATATGTTGGGCTCCTGTGTTACATGGGGGGTTTTGTAAGAGAATCAGAGCACAAGTATCACCTCCCAGAATTCTCTTTTTAATAGTTTAGGATTTATTATACCAGGCAATCCTTTCCTCTTCCTCTTTGCTTCCTCCCTTTACAATTCCTCTTTTCTTTTTTTTTTTTTTTTTTTTTTTTTTTGAGACAGAGTCTTGCTCTGTCACCCAGGATAGAGTGCAGTGACACAATCTTGGCTCACTGCAACCTCCGCCTCCCGAGTTCAAGCGATTCTCCTGCCTCAGCCTCCTGAGTAGCTGGGATTACAGGCACGCGCCAACGTGCCCAGCTAATTTTTTTTGTGTTTTTAGTAGACATGGGGTTTCACTATGTTAGTCAGGCTGGTCTCAAACTCCGACCTTGTGATCCATCTACCTTGCCTCCCAAAGTGCTGGGATTACAGGTGTGAGCCACCCAACCTGGCCTACAATTCCTCTTTCTATGTGTCTTTCCATGCTCAGAAAAAGTAAGTCTTTTGAGGACAAGGACCTAGTCTTTTTCTTCTTTGTGTATCTGTCTAAATATCTTTGGAAATTGTCTGTTCACCTCTGCTTCCCTCTCCCTAGTTCAACCCACAGTTTCTCACATTGCCTCCTGTGGACCCCCCGTCATTCTATATCCATCTTTACTCCTCGCCATTCCACTGCAACCCATCTTAGAAAGTCTCCACCCAGCAGCCAGACTGATCTTACACAAATTTGATGGAATCATTCCTGTACTTAAAACGGCCTCTCGTTACTCCAAACTGTTGCACATCTCCTGAAGGCCTTGCCTGGTCTGCTTCCAGCCTGCCTCATCGGCCTCTCCTAGAGTCTTTCTCCTTCTTGCTTTGAGTTCTATCTTTCAGATCCTAGAATGCCCTGTGCTCCTTTCCACCTCAGGGCCCTTGCACACACTGCTCCTCCAAGTCTGGAAGGCTTTCTACCTGATACCAGTCATTTGGGTCTCACCCTAAGCATCACTTCCCCAGACCAGCCCTTCAATAATCCCATCCTCGGTCATGTGGTGTTAATATTTGTTCTCAGAGCAAACAACCCTTATTTGTCCTTTCCAGGACTTACCACAATTGTGAAATTTTAACTGTATAATTCATTCATTCCTTCAACTTTCTTGAGCACTTAGTATGTGCCCAACACCAAATATATACTGATGAACAAGTCAGACAGGGTCCCTGTCCGCAAAGAGCTTATAGTCTGGGCATGATGGGGCATGGGGGGATAGGAAGGCATGGGGGATGGGGGACTGATACTAAACATGAAACTTATACATGAATATATATTGCAAATTATAGTAAGTGCTTAAAGGAAAGAACAGAGTTCCATGAGAGACAAGTGGAGGAGCCCCTACTGTAGACTAAGGAGTCAGGAAAGGCGTCTCCAAGGAGATGAGTTTTAAGTTAAAACCCGAGGCAGAGGAGGAGCCAGCCATGGAAACGCTTTCACGCACACTGTTCCTCTGCCGGGACAGGGAATTCGGTGGGAAAGAGTTTGGCATGTTTGAAAAGAAGGAACGAAGCCAGGGTGATTGGAATGCAGTAAGTGACAGAGAGAGTAACCCGTGGCAAAGTGGGAAAGTAGGCAGGGGCTAGATTGCACAGGGGGTTGTGGCTGTGGTGAGGATTTAGGAGACTATTGTAAGGGCATTGGGAAGACGTTTTGAAGATTTTAAGCAGGGTAGCTATGATTTAACTCTTAAGTGGAGGATAGACTGTTGGAGGCAAATGTGAAGGCAGGGATGGCAACTGAGCTCTTTCCAAAAACTTCCAGGAGGGAAGTATAATCCCTTGGACTAGCACGGTGGTGATGGAAACAGGAGATAAACTGGCTAGGGAGGAAATCCAGAATTTAGTTTTGAATATGCTTGTTTGAGATGTGTGTGAGACACCCAAGTACACGTGTTCAGCAGCCAGTTATTCAAGCTGGAGTGAAAGATGAGGTGTCGGCTAGAGATGTAGTAGAATCTCTTCTGACCTCACGGTTAATTTGTAAAGTCAGCATGTAAAGTCAAAGCATAAACAATTAAAAATCATCCTTCAAAATCCTCAGAGCTGTGAACCTCAGTCTTTGGAAGCTCAAAGACCAAGAGTTAACTTGTTTTTCTCCCTGATGTGTGGCCACAACTCCTCCCATCTCCCCCTCCTCTCCAATATCTTCTCCAGTTTAAGGGAAGTCAAAGTCTGGTTTGGGCCGGGCATGGTGGCTCACACCTGTAATCTCAGCACTTTGAGAGGCTGAGGCAGGCAGATCACCTGAGGTCAGGAGTTCAAGACCAGCCTAACCAACATGAAGAAACTCCATCTCTACTAAAAATACAAAAATTAGCCAGGTGGTGCATGCCTGTAGTCCCAGCTACTCAGGAGGATCCCTTGCAACCCCGAGGCAAAGGTGGAGGTGAGCGGAGATCTTGCCATTGCACTCCAGCCTGGGCAACAAGAGCAAAACTCCATCTCAAAAACAAACAAACAAACAAACAAAAAACCCAAAAACAAAAAAACAAATTTCCATTGTAGAAATGGAACTTTGGAAAAAGTAGGGTTTTTTTTTTTTTTGGTCCATTTTCTCTTTTTTATAGCACTTTTTTTTCATCAAGTGAGTAGAGTTGAATCACTGTTCATCTAATGCAGCTTTACTGTATTACTTGGGAATTAGCAGCAAGCAGATGGTCTTTTAAATAATGGAGATGGATAAGTTCACTTAGGGCAAGAGATGAGAGCTGTGCTAGTTTCCTAGGGCCATCATAACAAATCTGGGGTCTTAAAAGAACAGAATTTTATTCTCCCGCCATTCTGGAGGCTGGAAGTCAGGAATCAGGCGTCTGCAAGGCCAGACTCCCTCTGAAACCTGCGCAGGAGAATCCTCGGCCCCATCAAGCATCTGGTGTTTGCTGGCAGTGCTTGGCGTTCCTCAGCAGGTGGATGCGTCACTCCCATTTCTGCCTCCATGGTCACCAGGCATCCCCTCGTGTGTCTGTGTTTCTGCATGGTATTCTCTTGCCCATGTGTCTTTCTCCCCCACCTCTTACAAAGACACCAGTCGGATCAGATTAAGAGGTCACCCTTGCCAGGCACGGTGGTTCACACCTGTAATCCCAGCACTTCAGGAGACTGAGGCTGGCAGATCACAAGGTCAGGAGACCAGGCTGGCCAACATGGTGAAACTCCGTCTCTACTAAAAATAGAAAAAATTAGCTGGGCGTGGTGGCAGGCATCTATAATCCCATCTACTCAGGAGGCTGAGGCAGGAGAATTGCTTCAACCTGGGAGGTGGAGGTTGCAGTGAGCTGAGACTGCGCCACTGCACTCCAGTCTGGGCAACAGAGTGAGACTCAGTCTCAAAAAAAAGTTACTTTTGCTATACTTTCTAAACCACAGTCTATTTCTCATAGGAAAAGCTCAACTTTCCAGAGACATTTCACCAGTAATCTCTTCACTTTTTAGATTCATCTTCCCCTTTCAGACCACATCTCTACTTGCTTAGGTTTCATCCACCTTCCTGAGTCTAGCTAGAACGTACTGCAATAGGGGCAGCTACCACATGAGAAGCACAGTCAGAAGACCCTCCCATTGCATCTGGTTTGCCCTGGTCATTATATGGGTATTCCCAATCTACTTCAGTCCTTTCCAAAATGTGTCTTTCCAGATTCCACATTCCTTGGTGTAGTTTTCATGAACTGCTCCCCAACCTCAGGGTACAAACATAATCACAATCTCTTGTATTTTTCTATTCAATTGCACAAGCGGTCAAATGACTGATTCACTGAAAGCAGGTGCCTCTCACGGGAACTTTCATTCCCCTCCTCCAGCATGTTGAAGAGACTATAATTTGCAACCCCATATTCATGTATTAGTTTCATGTTTAGTATCAGTCCCCCATCCCCCATGCCCTCCTATCCCCCCATGCCCCATTCTGCCCAGACTATAAGCTCCTTGGGGACAGGGACCCCATCTTTCTTGTTCATCAGTATATATTTGGTGTTGGGCACATGTTAAGTGCTCAAGGAAGTTGAAGGAATGAATAAATTATACAGTTAAAATTTCTGTAGGTTTATACAGCCTCCAGGAGGAGTCAGGATGGTCTCCTAACCCCCCAAAAGAGAAAATTAGGGTCTCCAGGCTTCTACTGTTATTGATTCTTATTATCATGAGGTGTCACTGTTGAAGACTTGTTTTTTGCAGTCTCAGAGCTGACAATGATTTGCCCTGGGATGACGCCTTCTAGAAAGCCCAGATCCCATCACAAGCCACTATGGTTCTCTGAGGAGAACAAACACACATTCTCAGTATGAGGTTCTATAAAAGTGCCCCAGCCTCTTCTAGCTAATCTCTCTGCTTTTATTCTTGCTGTAATGGATTATCCTAAAAGTGTAGAGGAAGCTAAAATCCCAAAAGACACTGGAAGCAAGAATGGATAGCAGTGCTGGGAGAGGAAAGTACATTGAAGATGCTGTTTTCTGCATGAGATCCTTGCATTAAATCTTGTCAGCCTTAGTGTGAAGTCTTGAGTTATACTTTATGTTGTACGCCTCTATGAAATTGAGCTCACCTAAAACCCTAGGAAAGAAACAGTAGTCACTGGAGAGAGTAGAGGACTGACACTATTTCCCCCTGCTTGCAAGTGTTTAGGATATAGAGAAAGAGCTCTGAACCTGGAACCAGAACCAGAATGCCTGCGTTCAAGTCGTTGCTTTGCTGCTATGAGCTGTGTGGCCTCCAGAAGTCACTTGATTTCTTTGACCTCAATGACCAGTCTGTGAACTCAGGACAGTTCTAGTCTTCTCCATCTTACGGTGTTCTTGTGAGAATCAAATGGAGTAATTTGAAAACCATAAAGCACCATGTAAATACGAGGCCTTCCTCTCAGGCTTTTCTAAAAATTAATAGACTTTTCTGGTTTACAGAAAAATTAAGCAGAAAGTGGAGTCCGTATATACTCTGTACCCTCTTCCCTGTTTCCCCTATTATTAACTCCTTGCATCAATTTGTTACAATTGTAGACCCAATGTTGTTATATCCTTACTAACTAACATCCATAGTCTACATCGGGGTGTTTGTTTGTTTGTTTTGAGGTGGAGTTTCGCTCTTATTGCCCAGGCTGAAGTGTAATGGTGCAATCTCGGCTCACCACAACCTCCACCTCCCGGGTTCAAGTGATTCTCCCACTTCAACCTCCCAAGTAGCTGGGATTACAGGCATGTACCACCATGCTGGCTAATTTCATATTTTTAGTAGAGATGGGGTTTCTCCATGTTGGTCAAGCTGGTCTCGAACTCCCAATCTCAGGTGATCCACCTACCTCAGCCTCCCAAAGTGTTGGGATTACAGGCATGAGCCACTGCTCCCGGCCAGCATTAGGGTTTATTTTTGTGTTGTACATTCTGTGGGTTTTGGCAAATGTATGACACATATCCACCATTATGGTATTACACAGAATAGTTTCACTGCCCTACAAATTCCCTGTGTTCCGCCTATTTATATCCTCCTCCCTCCCCCTGAACCCCTGGCAACCTCTGATTGTTTTACTGTCTGCACAGCCTTGTCGTTCCCCGATGTCATATAGTTGGAATCATACTATATGTATGTAGCCTTTTCAGATTGGCTTCCTTTACTTGGCAATATGCATTTCAGTTTCCTCCATGTCTTTTCTATTTTTTTTTTTAAGATGGAGTCTTGCTCTGTCACACAGGCTGCAGTCTCAGCTTCCTGGGTTCAAGTGATTCTTCTGCCTCAGCCTCCCAAGTAGCTGAGATTACAGGTGCACACCACCACACCCAGCTAATTTTGTATTTTTAGTAGAAATGAGGGTTTCACCATATTGGCCAGGCTTGTCTCGAACTCCTGACCACAAGTGATCTGCTTGTCTCAGCCTCCCAAAAAGCTGGGATTACAGGCGTGAGCCACCAAACCCGGCCACTTGCATGTCTTTTAATTGATAGCTTGATAGCTCATTTCTATTCATTGCTGAGTAATATTCCAATTTACAAGTGTATTCCCAACAGCCTTTTTACTTAAAAAAATTACCAAAGACTACATTGCCGTAGAGTTCAATTAAAATAAGTATCAAGGGCTATGTGAAAGAGAAAAAGAAGGTGAAGAATGGAAGATGGATATGGGAGGATGGACGGAGGCCATAGGCCCTTGTGTAGATGGTGTGTTTTGGTGGAGGGAGGGGTTCTGGGCTGGTTGTAAATATAAGAACCACAATATATCCACTCTATCCCCTCCTTGAAATACAGCTCAGCCGCCAGCAGCCTGATCCCCTAAATGCAGGGCCTGAGCAGTTGCCCTAATGCGTGGTACCTGGGTTCAGTACTGATGGCAGATCAAGAAAGAAATACTAGAGTTATGTGTGTCTCAAACCACGGCATCCTAGCTGCATGCCTGATCCATAAGAGCATGCAATAGATGCTTGAATGAATGGTTGAAGAAACACAGGATAGGCCGCCAGACTTGGGGATTGAGGATGGTGGAGTGAGGAGGCAGAAAGGAAGGATCATTAATGATCTTTTCATAAGGCCTTGGAGAGACTATTGCCAGGTCCCAGATCCCCTTTACAAACTGCTGAGGACTGCAGAGGCACTGTTTGAATCACACTCAAGCCACGACATCCCCAGATCCCTGACAATAAAGCAAACAGTAGGCTGGTGCTGGCTAATAGAGGAACCCAGAGGGGAAATACGCTTGTGCTGTTTAGCGACAATTCTCCTTCTACAGCCGGATCTTCAGCGCCACCTAGTGGTACGCTCTTCAGGCTGGCTGCACTAGCAAAGCGACCAAGACTCAAATGCCTTGGTTTAAAGCTGTAAGGATTAAAGCTTTCCTCTTAAGGTCTAAGATAAGAGACTGTGGGCATAATCAACAAATTGAGAGCTTTAGGATACACTTCAGTGAATTTTAAGTCGCAAAACTTAATCTCAGCAATTACATACACAATTAGCAGTAGGATTTTGTATTCGCCCATACCGCTTTGCAATTTTGGACACATTGAGTAGTTTTGGACAGTGAAGCCAAGATCAAAAGTTAAAGCTGTGCAAAGGGAATGCCGATCTGAGAAGGGAAAAAGAGAATCTGATCCAGCCCCTGCCTTCCAGGCAGAGGAAGTGTTATTTCCATTTCACATTTAAAGCAAGTAAAGCCCTGCTAAATGTCCAAGGTCAAATGTTCAATAAATGAGGCAAGGACTTCAATTGTGTGGAGTGTGCCTTTTCTTTTGCTAGGCTGTTTCAAAGTGCCCCTTTTCTTTCAATGTTTGCTTTGTTTCACTACAATTGCACTGATATTCTCCTACCAATGGGTTAATCAGCTTTATTTCTATTCCAAACTCACAGACTATAGTGTTCCCCTAAAGGTTTGGGTCAGTGTCTCTCATGTTGGAACTAGAATTCCCCAGAATTTTCCTAATGTGTATGGCAGTTCATATGTTATACATACATTAAATACCTTATGTATAATGTTAACCCATATTCCCTTTAGTTGTTAACTGACCTTCAGTTAGGTCAGTTTCTATATATAAGATTGTAAATATTAATTAGATTGCAATTCATTAGTTGATCATTCATGATAATTATATTAGTTATGTAATTCACAATGAATTTTAAAAATCTGCCTTTTTTTTTTTTTTTGAGATGGAGTCTTGCTCTGTCACCAGGCTGGAGTGCAGTGGCGCCATCTTGGCTCACTGCAACCTTCCCTCCTGGGTTCAAGCGATTCTCCTGCCTCAGCCTCCCCAGTAGCTGAGACTACAGGCACACACCAGCACACCCAGCTAATTTTTCTATTTTTGGTAGAGATGGGGTTTCACCATGTTGGCCAGGATGGTCTTCATCTCTTGACCTTGTGATCTGCCTACCTCGGCCTCCCAAAGTGCTGGGATTGCAGGCGTGAGCCACCGTGTCCGGCCAGTCTACCTTTTCTTTAAGAGAATGTGGTTTGGAATTAAAAGGAGAACTTACATTTATTCAGCATCGGATATTGACTAGGTGATTTTACGTATACTAATTTAATCTTTATGATTAACCCTACGAGGTAAGTTAAGTAATTATATTGATGAAGAAACAAGACACAAATTGTATATAACCACCCCTAGATAGACACTAAACAGAAGAGCAAGAAATTGAAAGTGGATTTTCTGTCTTGAAGTCAAGTAGTATTTCTGCCAGTCCTCTTGAATCCACTAGACTCAGAGCCCAGAAATCTAAGTTTTATTTCCAACTTAAATGCCACATGCAGTGCCGTATACTATAACATCCTTTTGAAAATTCACTGTGCTCATCTGTATATCCACAGTCCTATTGAATTTGAATATAAACATACATGTTTAGCATCACTCACGGAATTATTGGTTTCGTTTTTTGCTTTTTTTGAGTGTGTATGTATATCTATTAACTCTACTCTGAAATAGTGTTCTCTAAAGCACACGGTGAGGAATGCTGATCTCGAAGATAATATGCTGGAAAGCCTGATTGGAGCGATCTGGACTAGAGAGATAGCTGTGAACTGAATGAGGATTCAGTCTTCCAAAATAGTCCTTGGGCATACTTGCCAAAAACAGCTCAGAGCATAATTTTGTTTTAAAATACTTGTTTGTAACCTTGCTTGTTGAAGAAAGCATTAATGTAGGCGAGCAGGATTTCAATGGCATAATGGTTATCAGCAGGCTTCTTGAGAATGGAAAACGTATCTATGGCATCCTCTCACTATCTGCCTTTGACATCTCTCTCCTCTTCTTGGATTGCTCTCCAGTCTGGTGGCTCATCTCACCTGCCCCTCCCAGGGTTTGTTGGGTTTCACTGTTACCTCTTACACCTTTTCTGATTTCCTCAGTGCTTGTCAGTTTGCTGTTAGAAAAACAATCTCACCAAATTGATATTTGTTATATTATCAGTCCTTTGTGCTTCAGGAGTATTTGTGATGGGAGTAATTAAGCCTCCTCTAACTGGAAATTTTCAAATAGCTTAGGGAGGTTTGGGGAGAAAGAGTGTCCATGACTGTCTGACTCTGTAACACCAAGCTTATCTGTTCCATTTTCCCATGTCATACAGCCTCTGCCAGTGGATTCAGTGCTGTTTATACTGGGACTGTCATCCTAGTCTCAAATCTAGCATAGGAGGCACAGACAGATGTAGAAAAAATACAGCAACCATTCGTGATAAAAACTCCCAGAAAAGTAGAAATGCAAGGAACTTCCTTAGCCTGATGAAGAGCACCTATGAAAATTTATAGCTAAGATAACTCTTAATGGTGAGATTCGGAATGCTTTGCTCCCCAAATCAGCAATTAGACGGGAATATCTACTCTCAGCAACTCTGTTTAACAGTCTCCTTAAATACTAATTGATAATATAAAGAAATAAAAGATGAAAAATACTGAGATTGAAAAGCAAAAAGTAAAACTGCCCTTATTTGCGGATGATGTGATTGTGTACATGGAAAATCCTAACAACTACAAAATGTATCAAAGAAGTGTATTTAGTAAAGTTGCAGTATCTAAAGTGAATGTAAAAAAAAAAAAAAAAAAAGCGTATCTAGGTCGGGTACGATGGCTCACGCCTGTTATCCCAGCACTCTGGGAGGCCAGGGTGGGTGGATCACCTGAGGTCAGGAGTTCAAGACCAGCCTGGCCAACATGGTGAAACCCTGTCTCAACTAAAAGACAAAAAACTAGCCAGGCATAGTGGCAAGCACCTGTAATCCGAGCTACTGGGGAGGCTGAGGCAGGAGAACCAGGATGTGGAGGTTGCAGTGAGCCAAGACTGCACCATTGCACTCCAACCTGGGCAACAAGAGTGAAACTCTATCTCAAAAAAAAAAAAAAAGTTTATCTATATTCTAATAATCAACAATTAGAAATGGAAATTTAAACAATACCATGTACAACAGTACTAAACGTGGAAAACACTGGGATATATTTACAGTGCAAGACATGGACACTTAAGAAACATTACTGAGATAAATAAAATAATACCCAAATAAGTGGAGATAAATACCATATTTATGAATTGGAAGACTCAATATTGTAAAATGATTAAGTATCTTTAAATTGGTCTATAAATTCAACATAATCTGGATCACAAGCACAGTTTTATTTTTTGTAGACAAAAAATAAATTGACAAGCTGATTCTAAACTCTACAGAAACTTAGAATAGCCAAAATATTTTGAGAAAAGAGAACAAAATTGGAGGACTTAAGCTAGCCAGTTTCAAGACTTACTAAAGAACCTTGTTAATCACAATAGCATGGTATTGGCATAAAGGTGAACACACTGGCATAAAGATGGTATAAAGAATAGACCAATAGAACAGAATAAAGAATCCAGAAATGGTCCATACATATATGGTTTAATGATTTGCCAAGGTAAGTCAGTGGAAGAAAGGATGGCATTTTAAGAAATAATGTTGGACTGGGTGCAGTGGTTCACACCTATAATCGCAGCACTTTGGGAGGCTGAGACAGGCAGATCACCTGAGGTCAGCAGTTCGAGACCAGCCTGACCAACATGGAGAAATCCCATCTATACGAAAAATACAAAACTAGACAGGTGTGATGGTGCGTGCCTATAATCCTAGCTACTCAGGAGGTTGAGGCAGGAGAATCGCTTGAACCCAGGACGCGGAAGTTGCGATGAACCAAGATTGTACCACTGCACTCCAGGCTGGGCGACAAGAGCAAAACTCTATTTCAAAATAAATAAATAATGTTAGAACAACTGAAGAGAGCCATATGGGAAAAAGAACCTCAACACCTACCTCACACAGTTCACAAACATTAACGTAAAATAGGTAATAGACCTAACCAAAAAATAAAAATGATAAAACTTCTGCAAGAAAACGTCAGAAATATTGGAATGATCCTGTGTTAAGCAAAAAACTCCTAAATGGGCTCTATGAATATGAACTATAAAAGAAAAAATTAATAATTATACTTTACCAAAACATAAAACTTTTGCTTTTAAAAAGTACTGTTATGAAAATAAAAAAGTGGCCGGGCATGGTGGCTCACGCTTGTAATCCAAGCACTTTGGAGGCCAAGGCAGGTGAATCACCTGAGGCTGGGAGTTCAAGACCAGCCTGACCAACATGGTGAAACCCCGTCTTAAAAAAAAAGAAAGAAAAGAAAAAAGCGAAACAAAGACTGGAAGAAAATATTTGCAAAACATATCTGAAAGGGATTTATGTCTAAAATATATAAAAGAACTTTTAAAAGTCAATAAGAAGAAAGATCACATTTTTTATTATATTTTAAGTTCTGGGGTACATGTGCAGAATGTGCAGTTTTTAACATAGTTATGCATGTTCCATGGTGGTTTGCTGCACCCATTAACCTGTCGTCTACATTAGGTATTTCTCCTAATATTATCCCTTTCTCAGCCCCACACCACCTGACAGGCCCTGGTGTGTGATGTTCCCCTTTCTGTGTCCATGTGTTCTCATGGTACAGCTCGTATGAGTGAGAACAGGTGGTATTTGGTTTTTTGTTCCTGTGTTAGTTTGCTGAGAATGATGGCTTCCAGCTTCATCCATGTCCCTGCAAAGGACATGAACTCATCCTTTTTAAGGCTGCATAGTATTCCATGGTGTGTATGTGCCACATTTTCTTTATCCAGTCTATCATTGATGGGCATTTGGGTTGGTTCCAAGTCTGTGCTATTGTGAACAGTGCTGCAGTAAACATACATGTGCATGTGTCTTTATAGTAGAATGATTTATAATTTTGGGGGTATATATCCAGTAATGGGATTGCTGGGTCAAATGGTATTTCTATTTCTAGGTCCACGAGGAATCGCCACACTGTCTTCCACAATGGTTGAACTAATTTACACTTTCACCAACAGCATAAAAGCGTTCCTATTTCTCCACATCCTCTCCAGCATCTGTTGTCTCATGACTTTTTAATGATCGCCATTCTAACTGGCATAAGATGGTATCTCATTGTGGTTTTGATTTGCATTTCTCTGCTAACCAGTGATGATGAGCATTTTTTCATGTATTTGTTGGCTGCATAAATGTCTCCTTCTGAGAAGCGTCTGTTCGTATCCTTTGATCACTTTTTGATGGAGTTGTTTTTTCTTGAAAATTTGTTTAAGTTCTCTGTAGATTATGGATATTAGCCCTTTGTCAGATGGATAGATTGCAAAATTTTTCTCTATTCACTCTGATGATAGTTTCTTTTGCTGTGCAGAAGCTCCTTAGTTTAATCAGATCCCATTTGTCTATTTTGGCTTTTGTTGCCATTGATTTTGGTGTTTCAGTCATGAAGTCTTTCCCCATGCCTATGTCCTGAATGGCATTGCCTAGGTTTTTCTTCTAGGGTTTTTATGGTTTTAGGTCTTATGTTTAAATCTTGAATCCATCTTGAGTTAATGTTTGTATAAGGTATAAAAAAGGGATCCAGTTTCAGCTTTGTGCATATGGCTAGCCAGTTTTCCCAACACCATTTATTAAATAGGAATCCTTTCCCCATTGCTTGTTTTTGTCAGGTTTGTCAAAGATCAGATGGTTGTTGATGTGTGGTGTTATTTCTGAGGCCTCTGTTCTGTTCTATTGGTCTATATATCTGTTTTTGTACCAGTACCACGCTGTTTTGGTTACTGTAGCCTTGTAGTATAGTTTGAAGTCAGGTAGCATGATGACTCTAGCTTTTTTTTTTTTCTACTTAGGCTTGTCTTGGCTACGTGGGCTCTTTTTTGATTTCATATGAAATTTAAAGTAGTTTTTTCCAATTCTGTGAAGAAGGTCAGTGGTAGCTTGATGGGGATAGCATTGAATCTGTAAATTACTTTGGGTAGTATGGCCATTTTCACAATATTGATTCTTCCTATCCATGAACATGGAATGTTTTTCCATTTGTTTGTGTCCTCTCTTATTTCCTTGAGCAGTGGTTTGTAGTTCTCCTTGAAGAGGTCCTCCACATCCCTTGTAAGTCGAATTCCTAGGTATTTTATTCTCTTTGTAGCAATTGTAAATGGGAGCTCACTCATGATTTGGCTCTGTTTGTCTGTTATTAGTGTATAGGAATGCTTGTAATTTTTGCATGTTGATTTTGTATCCTGAGACTGGTAAAGTTGCTTATCAGCTTAAGGAGATTTGGGGCTGAGATGGGAATTTCTAAATATACAATCATGTCATCTGCAAACAGATACAATTTGACTTCCTCTTTTCCTAACTGAATATCCCTTATTTCTTTCTCTTGCCTGATTGCCCTGGCCAGAAGTTCCAATAATATTTTGAATAGGAGTAGTGAGAGAAGACATCCTTGTCTTGTGCCAGTTTTCAAAGGGAATGCTTCCAGTTTTTGCCCATTCAGGATGATATTGGCTGTGAGTTTGTCATAAATAGCTGTTATTATTTTGAGACATATTCCATCAATACCTAGTTTATTGAGAGTTTTTAGCATGAAGGGCTGTTGAATTTTGTTGAAGGCCTTTTCTGCATCTATTGAGATAATCATGTGGTTTTCATCATTGGTTCTGTTTATGTGATGGATTATGTTTATTGATTTGTGTATGTTGAACCAGCCTTGCATCCCAGGGATGAAGCCGACTTGATCATGGTGGATAAGCCTGTAGGTATTTCTTGGCTTCTGCTAGCTTTTCAATTTGTTTGCTCTTGCTTCTGTAGTTCTTTTCATTGTGATGTTAGGGTGTCGATTTTAGATCTTTCCTCATTTCTCTTGTGGGCATTTAGTGCTATAAATTTCCCTCTTCACACTGCTTTAAATGTGTCCCAGAGATTCTGGTACATTGTGTCTTTGTTCTCATTGGTTTCAAAGAACATCTTTATTTCTGCCTTCATTTCATTATTTATCCAGTAGTCATTCAGGAGCAAGTTGTTCAATTTCCATGTAATTGTGCGGTTTTGAGTAAATTTCTTAATCCTGAGTTCTAATTTGATTGCACTGTGGTCTGAGAGACTGTTACTTCTGTTCTTTTGCATTTGCTAAGGAGTGTTTTACTTCTAATTATGTGGTCAAATTTAGAATAAGTGTGATGTGGTGTTGAGAAAAGCATATATTTTGTTGATTTGGGATGGAGAGTTTTGTAGATGTCTATTAGTTCTGGTTGGTCCAGAGCTGAATTCAAGCCCTGGATATCCTTGTTAATTTTCTGTCTCGTCGTCTGTCTAATACTGACAATGGGGTGTTAAAGTCTCCCACCATTTTGTGTGGTAGTCTAAGTCTCTTTGTAGGTATCTAGGAACTTGTTTCATGAATCTGGGTGCTCCTGTATTGGGTGCATATATATTTAGGATAGTTAGCTCTTCTTGTTGCATTAATCCCTTTACCATTATGTAATGCCCTTCTTTGTCTCTTTTGATCTTTGTTGGCTTAAAGTCTGTTTTATCAGAGACTAGGATTGCCACCCCTGCTTTTTGTTTTCTTTTTTTGCTTTCCATTTTCTTGGTAAATTTTTCTCCATCCCTTTATTTTGAGCCTGTGTGTGTCTTTGTACATGAGATGGGTCTCCTGACTATAGCACACTGATGAGTCTTGACTGTCTATCCAATTTGCCAGTCTGTGTCTTTTAAATGGGGCAGTTAGCCTGTTTACATTTAAGGTGAACATTGTTATATGTGAATTTGATCCTGTCATTATGATGTTAGCTGGATATTTTGCCCATTAGTTGATGCAGTTTCTTCATAGTGTCAATGGTCTTTACAATTTGGTATGTTTTTGCAGTGGCTGGTACTGTTTGTTCCTTTCCATATTTAGTGCTTCCTTCAGGATCTCTTGTAAGGCAGGCCTGGTGGTGACAAAATCTCTCAGCATTTGCTTATTTGTAAAGGATTTTATTTCTCCTTCACTTATGAAGCTTAGTTTGGCTGGATATGAACTTCTGGGTTGAAAATTCTTTTCTTTAAGAATGTTGAATATTGGCCCCCACTCTCTTCTGGCTTCTAGGGTTTCTGCTGAGAGGTCCACTGTTAGTCCGATGGGCTTCCCTCTGTGGGTAACCCGACCTATCTCTCTAGTGGCCCTTAACATTTTTTCCTTCATTTCAACCTTGGTGAATCTGATGATTATGTGTCTTGGGGTTGCTATTCTCGAGGAGTGTCTTTGTGGTGTTCTCTGTATTTCCTGAATTTGAATGTTGGCCTGCCTTGCTGGTTGGGGGAAGTTCTCCTGAATAATATCCTCAAGAGTATTTTCCAACTTGCTTCCATTCTCCCCCATCACTTTCAGGCACACCAATCAAACGTGGATTTGATCTTTTTGCATAGTCCCATATTTCTTGGAAGATTTGTTCGTTTCTTTTTACTGTTTTTTCTCTAATCTTGTCTTCTTGCTTTATTTCGTTGAGTTGAAGATCACATAATTTTTTTCATGGGCAAAACATTTCAACAGATGCTTTATCAATGTCTTCTACAGATGATTAGATATTTTAGGATGTTTTCAATTTTAAAACTAATATACCAAGTGGTGGTGAGGATGTGGAGCCATTAGAACTCTCATATGCTGCTTCTAGGAATGTAAAGTGGTGCAACCAGTTTGGAAACTAGTTTGACAGTTTCTTAAGAAGTTAAACACACTTACCATAAAACCCAGCCATCACTTTCCTATGTATTTACCCAAAATAAATAAAAATGTAAACATATAGCACACAAAGACTTGTTTACAAATGTTGAATGCACCTTTATTCATAATGGCAAAAAGCCTGAAACAACCTAATGTCTGTAAACAGATGAATAAATGAAGAAAAGTTGCAGTAAACCCATGCAGTGGGCTACTATTCATCAGTAAGAGCAAACTACTGATGCACACAATGGATAAATCTTTAAAAGAAGAAAAAAACTGTGTTAAGAGAAAAGCCAGAAACAAAAGACTCCATACTGTACAATTCCATTTATGTAAAACTCTAAAAGATACAAATTAACATACAGTGGCAGAAAGTAGATTAGTGATTGGCTGGTGCTGGGGTGGATTGAGGGAATGATGGGATTGACTGGAAAAAGGTAAGAGAACACTTGGGTGACAATGGAAATGTTCTGTATCTTCATTGTGTTCAGTATAGGAATATATGCATTTCTCAAAAGTCATCAAGCTGGACACTAAAAATGGGTGCATTCATTGCATGTAAGTGTTATGCCAGTAAGATTTATTTTAAAAATTGTAATAGGAATGCAAGGAGAAGAAAGGGTAGATTTTGGCATATTTCTATGTTAGAGTGGGCAGATTTTGAGTAGGTTTATATGCTGAGGGGAAAAGACAGTGGAGATGGAGGGAGAAAATACCAGAAGGAGGAAAGGACTGATGAGGCAGATTTCTCGGGGACAGGAAGACAGGGGTGCCATCCTGAGCACAGGTGGATGGATGAGTCGTGGATGGGAGGAGTGAACATAAGCTCCCTGAGTCTGCAGTGGAGGAAAGTGGTTGTATTATTAAGCTGAACAAAGACAAATGTAATTTTGTATGTGGGAGAGTACAAAGCAGAGGAAGTTCATGGCTCATTCAATCATTCAACCCTTATTTATTTTATGCCAGACACTGTATAAATGAAGATATGAATATTCTGTGGGAAAGGATAATACTGTCTCTGCTCTCATAGAATTTAGAATACAGTATATTGGGGGCATTAAACAATTAAAGAACTAAATGTATAATTACAGATTATTATGAATGCCATACAGGATAAGGAATCTATTAAAGACTGCAACAGAAGGAACCTAATTTAGACAGATGGCTCAGGGAAGGTCTCACAGGTGAAGCCACCTTTCAGCTGAGAGGAGGAAGATGAGAAGGAGTTAGGCGATAAGTGAATGAAATGGCTTCAGATTTGGTTACATTTTGATACAGAACCATAATTATATGTGAATTTTAAGAGATTAATATAAAAAATGAAACCATAGAAAACTCCAAGGAAATATAAGTAAATTTTCAATCACTAGATATAGAGGACTCTCCAAGAGTGTGACAGATTTACCTACATACAATTCAAGAGGTTTTTTTCCTCTATTTTCATTTCAAAACATATTGTAAACCAAGTACCAAATATTTGCAAAAAATAAGTCAAAGGATTACCATCCTTACTACATAAAGAGCATGTATCAAACTGACAAGAAAATTATTAAAACATCAATAGAATCCAGTTAGTAGATCATTTTTCTAAAATGATTGATCCTTTGGTCATTTAGGTAAGTTTATAGAATTTTTAAAATAAAAATAAACATAAAAAGCAAGTTGGGAAAATAGAATAAAAATACAAGTAAAAGTCATGCAGATTTTTGTGGAAGAGGAAATAAAAAGGGCTAGGTAGATGAAAAAAATAATTTTACTCATAACCAAATTTAAACTGAAAAAATGAAATACCAGCAATTAAATAAGTAGTCATGGGGGAAAAATACTTATTGATGGCAAGAGTGCTATGAGAGGCACTATTCCTATGAAGATAATGGGAACATAATTGGTTATAAGCTTTTAATTTAAAAATTTGGAAAAATGCTATCTGGAACCTCAAATATATTTCCTTTGATTCATTAATTCTAGTTTTAAAAGCTAACCCTAAGGTTATAATAAATGGCATCAATTATTTAAAATTTTTAAGTTAAAATCTTAATGGCTAACCGTTTAACAGTGAAGGAATAGGCTGGGCACAGTGACTAACTCCTGTAATCCCAGCACTTTGGGAGGCCAAGGCGGGCAGATCACTTGAGGTCAGGAGTTCGAGACCAGCCTGGCCAACATGGGAAAATGCTGTCTCTACTAAAAAAATACAAAAATTAGCTGGATGTGGTGGCCTGCCCCTGTAATCCTAGCTTCTGGGGAGGCTGAGGCAGGAGAATCGCTTGAACCTGGGAGGCAGAGGTTGCAGTGAGCCAAGATCATGCCCGTGCCACTGCACTCTAGCCTGGGTGACAGAGTGAGACTCCATCTCCAAAACAAAAACAAAACAAAAAATTGTGAAGGAATAAACAGTGATATATTCCTGAGGACAAGGGACTTTTACTACCAGACCAAACCAAAAGACATCACATTGGCTGCATCATAATAAAGGAAGGGTGCTGTGCACTGCACCTTCTAGAAGGCACATGTTCTTGAGGCAACAAATATAAGATTTGTGTGTGCTCCAGCACCCACTTGAGAGGTGAATGAAAACCTACCAGGTTTCAGTGAACTCAGAGCCTGAGAAATCTCCTTTGCCGATCCGGTATGATCTGATTTTGTCCTTTAGATTTAATCATGCTTCCGGTGTCTACGGGCAGATCAGCATACAGGAAGACCCCATGAAGGATTCACAGACTTGGTTTTGGTCATGCTTTGCCAGAGTCACCATCTGGGGACTTACTGGAGGTCTTATAAATGATTGTAGTTTCTTGCACAACATTGCTTCTAACCAAGGATCCCGTGTTAAATAATGGGTTATAGCAGATGAGAACCACTGATCTTATTGTGTGATGCCCAACACCTAGAAGCAGCTGGCCTTACAGAATAGTAGAGTGATCTATTATAATTCACTCATGCCTCCAGTTAAATAAATGCTTTCAATATAAAGTGCTGCCTGTAAGATTAAGAATATTCTTTGAACCAGCTCAATATATGATGCAGTTCTTCCGTTAGCCAGAGTACATGAGTCAGGGAACTAAGCAGTAGAATTGAAGATGGAACATCTCACAAATACTCAGTGACCTCTGTCCACAATTTTTGTTCCATGTCCCTGTTGTATAGAAAACTTAATACCCAATAAGGAATTCTAGCAGCAAGAAATGAATAGTCCTGCAGAATTTGAAGCTTAGGCTAGCGGCTGGTCATTACAATCACACAACAGGGTTTTTAGTCAGTGTGTCCAATACACACATTCATTCGTGACTAATGGTCCCACTTATCTCTTGTCTAGCGGTCACTGTGGTGACCCGCTTTGCATGTGCTCTGGCTGACTTTAAAGTGGCACTGTCAGATGGTACCCAAGCCTCTTGCCTCCTCTCCCTGGTCACCCTTGTTGGCACAGCTGTGAAGCCCTGCTCAGCACCCACACCTGTGCTTCCTGGACGTGTACGTTATTAACACACTGTAGGGAAAATCTCTGACCAGCGGGAGGCAAGAGCTGGTGGATAAATCCTTCCACCTGCCTCTACTCTATGGGATAGTTCTTGAGACTCTGTTTACATGGATTTTTGGAGGATTGTCCCTTTGAATGAAGCAATTGGTCACACTTAACAGTGATCAGCTCAGTACATCTTCATTTCGGCTGTCCCGTCTTTGCACTCCCCTTGCTTCTCATCATCCCATTTGGAATTAGATGTCATAATAAAGTAACAACACATGAGCCCTAACCCACAAACTCCACTTACTGAGGAACCCAGTCTGAGACAGCTAGCAATGTGCAAGGGGCATGGGTGAGCATGCACACATCTGCACACACATACAGACACATACACACCTTGTATCATACAAATACTATTGACATGTAAGGGAAGGTTTATTGAGAAAAACTTACAGTAAAGGCAGCAAAGTGGGGAGGAGGAGGAAGAGAGTACATATGACGTGATCCTTTAAATTCTTATTATTTCATTTTGAGATGTTCTTGGATTAAGCACAGCTGGTCATGCTGTGGAAAGTCCTCCAGGAATGGAATCCTGCCCCTTTTGCTTTTTATATTTCTAGGTAGGTTGGGAGACAGACAGAAACACCTGGTTCTACTACTATGTGATGCTAGGAGCATCCACAGCAAGGAAATGAGTAGGGTCTGGAGCTTAGCTAGGAGAGTCTACACACCAAGCCAGAGATTTTGCACTATTTGTTAAGCTAGCTCAGTCCTACCTACTCAGCTTACAGTTAAGCCTGCTAAAGTGGGAAGGGAAGCAAGTCACCAGAGGCCCTAAGCAAAGGATTTTTTCACATCAGGAATACTTTGCCACAATTTTCAAGGGGAAATAAAATTGCTGCTGTATAATGAGGGCAGGGAGGTGAATGCATGAAACTCAGAAGGACACTCTGGGCACTTCTTTATATTCTCATGTGCAGTGCAAGTGTTAATGAAAGATGACTGCATTTCCAACCAGGCAGGACCCAGAACTCAATTCCCCAGGAATGAAGATCAGATCCCCGCTACCCGCTGCAAAAACAAACCAAACCAAAAAGCCTAGCTCGAGGCCAGGTGCAGTGGCTCACGTCTGTAATCCCAACACTGGGAGGCCGAGGTGGGGGAATAACTTGAGGGAGGCCAAGGAGGCAGATCACTTCAGGCCAGGAGTTTGAGACTAATCTGGCCAACGTGGTGAAACCTCATCTCTACTAAAACAAAAAACGAACAAAAAACAAATAGCCTAGCCAGCTGAGGGCTGGCCTGAAGTGAGGAGGCATGAAATGAATTACAGAGGGGGCAAGTCAGAATCACAGCCACAGCCCAGCAGCAAGTGGCAGAACCAAGAACTGCAACATCCACTCGTGTTTCCCTTTTGTAAGGTCGCATGCATTTCTTTTTTTTTTTTTTTTATTGCATTTTAGGTTTGGGGGTACATGTGAAGAACATGGAAGATTGTTGCATAGGTCGCATGCATTTCTATGTTTTCATTTAATTCTCCTTGCTTCCCTGTAAAATTTGCCTTTAATGTTCTGCGGTTTCAGTCTGATGTGTCTGCTGTTTTTATTTGTTTGTTTGAGACAGAATCTTGCTCTGTCACCCAGGCTGGGGTACAGAGGCCTGGTCTCAGCTCACTGCAACCTCCGCCTCCCAGGTTCAAGGGATTCTCCTGCCTCGGCCTCCTGAGTATGTGGGATCACAAGTGCCTGCCACCACGCCCAGCTAATTTTTGTATTTTTTTAAGTAACGATGGGGTTTCACCATGTTTGGCCAGGCTAGTCTTAAATTCCTGACCTTGAGTGATCTGCCTGCCTCAGCCTCCCAAAGTGCTGGGATTACAGGCATGAGCCGCCGCACCTAGCCTGCTGTTATATTTTGAATACCGCCTCTTCCTATCTCTCTGCTCTCTCATTCTGGAGCTCCTATTAGACATCTATTGGATCTCATTCTGTCTTTCAGCATCTTAACTCTTATTTATATTTTGCCTCTCTTTTTCTCTTATTGCTGTATTTGGTGAATATCCTCACTTTTGTCTGCTAGTTCAATAATTTTCTCATCAGCTGCATTTAATCTCCTGTTTAACTTGTCACTGAATTTTTCATTTTAACAATTACGCATTTTTAAAATTTCTGAGTATTATACTGAGTTCTTTTAAAAATTTACTATTTTGCTTTCCTTTGTGCCTTGTATTCTTCTTAAGGTTTAAATTTGTATATGTTAGTAATGATTTTGATCATTTTGAACTATTTTATTTCAAACTATAATTCAATTATTTTACGTTTGTGGGGTTCTAACTCTCCTATGGGTTTTTTTTGCCTCAGTCACTCAAAGTAAATCATTTTTTTTCATGTATTTTGTGATTTTTAAAAATTGTGACATCTTTAGAAAGTCTTTAAAAAAAATATGAGAATCCTTTTTGGCCTGGTGTGGGAGCGTTCCCCCAGAGACCTTTATGTTTGCTTCTGTCAGACACTCAAAGCTATTATCAATGTGGGACCAATTTTTATATTAACTTTCCCAGTTTTGAGACATCCATACCACTGAGATAACACGTATTTAAATCAGGAAATCCACTCTAGGCACAGATTTGGTATTATATTAGGAAAGTCTTTTTCCACCTAGAGCTCAGGCTGGGACACAGCTTCCTTGTCATAGATTCCCCCTCCCCCGCCCCAGTGATGTAGTCAGAGGTTTTACTTCCAGCTCTCTGACTTTAGAGGACCCAACTTCTCATGTCTTCTGTCTCTGTGAGTGCCAAGACATAGCTCCTAGATTGTTGAGCTGGAACTTTCAAGTCAGGCAATCATATCATCAGCGCATGTATTTCCATTTTAGCTTTCAGGTCCTGCTTATTTTCTGGCCCCATGGGATGAAGCTTTCTTTACGGCAAGTTCAGTTATGCACTATGAATCCTCTTTTTACATTTTACCCAGAATTTCTAGATATTGGAATAGGGGAGACTTTTTAGGTGTACTACTTTGCCAGATCCAAAATGCCAAAAAAGTCTTATAATGATGGTGAGTACCTGTTGTTCTCCTACACTTAGAGCTATCTCGTGGGCCCTGCCTTTTCCTGAATGTGCCCTATACTTGGAGCAATTCATAGTTAAAAGAATAAGAAAATTCAGAGTTTTTATTATATGGTCATTTATTAGGATGACACTACCATAATTACTATTTTGTTTGAAATTTGGTTCCCTCCCCGAAAAACAAACAAAAAATCTGCTGGACTCAATGCTCCTGGAAATGAAAAAAATAACTTACCAAAGTGAAAAAAAAATCATTCCAGGTAGAATCTCCCTTTTCTTGTTCCAGGGTACATAGAATTTGGGTTACTCCTGGAGACTAAAATTCATAAAACAATATTGGAGACCTGGCTTGTTACAATAAATGTGGGCCCTACCTTTGTTCCTACTCACTGTCATATTAAACAGGCAGCTGGAAAGTGCCGACCAGGGCCTAGCTGGAGTCAGGAGGAGTAAGTGGCAAAAGATGACAAGAAGACACATGAACAAGAGGAGTCACATCAGGAAAAGGCAGGGCCCGTACAGATCACGGGTGACAATGGCAGCATAGAGGGTTATTATAAAATCTCATGCAATAATGTGAAAAATATTCTCTCTCCTAGGAACCTGTTGGTTTCTTGAAAGGCCTCATTTACATGTTTCCAATCTGGTACCAGTAGATTCAGTGGATATTAAAGGTCATCATAAGGAAAGGATTTTAAGCATAAATACCACAAGAACACCATTTCATATTTTTTTCCTTAGGGGAAACAACTTAGTCTAAAGAAGTATCTGTATACTAAAAAAATGAGCAAATAAACCAAGATAAGTGTTAAAAGAATTTGTACGTAATTTTCCACGATCAAAGTACTCACTCTGCGAGCATCTATTCCCATAAGCAGATTTCACTGGAGATGCTACATATAAGGTTACTAATGGTGATAAGAACACTATATCATTTTTTTGACCTTTTAACTCTATTTTAGCGTTAGTGAATCTATAGAAAAAGAGCATAGCACAGGTCCAAGATCCAGGGAAATGACTGGAGGATGATTTTAGGAAAAACAAAAGGTTAAGCATCCCGTTGATGTCAGCTTGCTTTCTTCTGTCATCGATTTTCACCCTTAAGACCTTGCCATTGGCCGGGTGCAGTGCCTCACGCTTGTAATCCCAACTCTTTGGGAGGTTGAGGCGGGTGAATTACGAGGTCAGGAGTTTGAAACCAGTCTGGTCAATATGGTAAAACCCGTCTCTACTAAAAATACAAAAATTAGCTGGGCATGTTGGCACGTACCTGTAGTCCCAGATACTCAGGAGGCTGAGGCAGGAGAAATGCTTGAACCTGGGACACGGAAGTTGCAGTGAGCCAAGATTGTGCCACTGCACTCCAGCCTGGGCAACAGAGTGAGACTCCATCTCAAAAACAAAACAAAACAAAACACCTTGCCATCATTTTTTTAAAAAAACACTGCCCTCATTGTTTTTCCTATCTACCAATATAGCCTATCGCTTGCAGTTTATCAAGTTGGTGTTCATGGCTCCAGAAAACAGAAAACCCTGACTCTAGGCTAAACAATAAGGGAATTTATTATTTCACATAATAGGATATCCCAGAGTTTGGGCAAACTCCAGACATAGTACAACCATTTGGTTCCGTGATGTCATTGAGGACCGGGGCCCTTTATCTTTTCCCTGTGAGAGTCTCTGTGAGTTGGCTTTGCCCCCAGGGCTGGCTCCCTTCATGGATGAAGAGTGACTACAGCAGTTTCAGGCATTATGTAAACATATGATCCCATAGGAGGAAAGTGCGACCATCTCTCTTTTTTTAAAAAATAGCTTTATTGAGATATAATTCACATACCATACAATTTTCCCACTTAAAATTTATGTTTCAC
The DNA here is from genome assembly GCA_036589455.1 of Ateles fusciceps. Lineage (NCBI taxonomy): Eukaryota > Metazoa > Chordata > Mammalia > Primates > Atelidae > Ateles > Ateles fusciceps. Next base: position 1,620,667 of record JAZHEH010002656.1, read on the forward strand.
TGGTTTTTAGTATATTCATAGAATTGTCCTACCAACACCAAAATCAATTTTTAGAACATTTGCATTACCCTAAAAACAAATCCCATACACAATAGCAGTCATTTGCCACTTCACCCCAACCTCCCCACAGCTGTTGTCCTAGGCAGCCTCTAATCCATGTTCCATTTTCACGCATCTTCCACTTCTGGTGGTTTCATGTAAGTGGAGTCATACACTATGTGGTCTATTGTGACTGGCCTCTTTCGCCTACCCTAATGGCTTTCTTTTTTTTTTTTTTTTTTTTAAGATGCAGTCTCACTCTGTCACCCAGGCTGGAGTGCAGTGGTGTGACCTTGGCTCATTGCAGCCTCTGCCTCCTGGGTTGCAGAGATTCTCCTGCCTCAGGTGACTGGGATTACAAGCAAGTACCATCACACCCAGCGAATTTTCGTATTTTTAGTAGAGACGAGATTTCGCCATGTTGGCCAGCTGGCCTTGCTCCTCACCTCAGGTGATCCACCTGCCTCGGTCTCCCAAAGTGCTGGGATTACAGGTGTGAACCACCATGCCTGGCCCACCTAGCCTAATATTTGTAATGTTGATTACCGTTTCTTTCTTGAATGGAAATGTCCCTTTTAAGAAGAAGGAAACTGTTCTAGAGATCTCTCAGCAGACTTCCTTTTAAGACTGTTCTAAATCAAGCGACATGATCTATTCCTAATCTAGTCACTAGAGATGGAAGAGGAATGACTGTGATTCCCTAAAGTGTGTGTAAACCAACCCCTGGCAATGGGGAATGGGGTTATCTAGTCACCTGCTTTGTAGTTACAGGCAAACAGGCTGGGAATGTGAAGAGTAGATGTCTGAACAGAATTTAGCTCCTATTAAGAAGGAAGAATGGGGGTAATGAATGTTGGGTAAAGAGATAAAATGTACAATACACTTTAATAATACAACATAATAGTTACGAATGAAGCTAAGAATTAATGGTGAAGGAGGCTCCGTTTACCTTTGGTTTATTTATACCACCAGTCTTCCTTCCTTCCTTTTTGTTTTCCATCTGTAAGCTTCAGACTCTAGGGTGGTGGGTTCACCAACCACTCCAAATCCTACCCCTGCAATGGATTTTATTATACCACCAAGTTGAGTGAAGCTGACCAACTTCAGGGGCTTCAGGGAAGTGGCAAAGGCAGGGAGGGGTAACTGAGAAGTGAGAGCCACACAGTACCTGATTCCTAGGTAATCAGTTGACAGCAATTCAGCATGCCATCGTTGCTGTTCTAGCTGTATGTAGTTGATGTAGCAACTGAGAGGGAGGTTGCAAGTATGAGAATTTTTTATACACATGTAAAAAATTACGTATCTCTATCTTGTCAATGAGAAAAAAATTAAAATGTTGAACTACTTTAAACCTTGATTCTTTCCCTCTTGTCTCATGTTCTTGAACAGTCTTCCACAGTAGGGGGCAATCTGATTGGAGAGTGGAAAACTCTTTCTTGTTGAATGACCATGGCACTCCTGTCTTAGTTTCTTCTCACCCTATTTCTAGGCCAAGGTCATTTTCCTCTCACATCCTTAATAACAGATTCTGAGCCAAGGCCAGGCACGGTGGCTTAAGACTGTAATCCTAGCACTTTGGGAGGCTGAGATGGTCAGATCACCTGAGGTCTGGAGTTCGACACCAGCCTGGCCAACATGATGAAACTCTGTCTGTACTAAAAATACAAAAATTAGCTGGGCGTGGTGGCCCACACCTGCAATCCCAGCTACTCGGGAGGCTGAGGCAGGAGAATTGCTTGAACCTGGGAGGCAGAGGTTGGAGTGAGCTGAGATTGTACCACTGCACTCCATCCTAGGCAAAAGAGTGAGACTCCGTCTCAAAAAAAAAAAAAAATTAAAAACAAACAAAACAAATTCTGGCCAAGAGAATGTTATGTTATCTAGGATTGGCTCTGGACTAATGAGAAGCTACTTCGATGGTCTGCCATCGTATTTGGAAAATGCTAGAGATCTTGAGATATAGTAAGACTCGTCCATTCCTTAGAGTTACTGGATGTCAGTCAGTACATTTCTTCAGTGCTCTCAAGGAAACATAAATTCATTTTATAAGCAACTGGGGCCCATACTTCAATGTGTTGCTTATTTCAATATGCAAAAAGTATAGTATTATATGTGGCAATGTGTTAGATGTGAAAAGAGACACAAGTCCCTGTCTTTGACAGTGCAAAATGTTCTTCTCTGAAGATCCCAGGAAGAGCTGAAGACCAAGGCAAATTCCAAATAGCTGCTAGAAATGACTTTTCTCCTCCTTGGGAACCTCACTCAGCTGTTACCGATAGTGAACAAAGAACATGGAAAAGGAAGTACATAACCCAAGCCTTCTCTCTGGCTGTGCACATTTGGATCTGTCTTTGGTCTTCTCTGTGGCATGAATGTGCCATTGAGTCTCAGGGACTTTGCCTGAGGTGCTGTTACAGGCATCTAAGGACCAGGGTGTCAGACCTGAGTCTTCTCTGGCATCGTTGATCCTCAACATGGATTAGCAGAGGAACTCTCCAGGACTGACTATGAGAGGGGAACTCATGTCAGTTGTTGACTAACCGTTCTTTTTTTTTTTTTTTTTTTTTTTTTTTTTGAGACAGAGTTTTGCTTTTCTTGCTCAGGCTGGAGTGCAATGGCACGGTCTTTGCTCAGTGCAACCTCCGCCTCCCAGGTTCAAGCAATTCTCCTGTCTCAGCCTCCCAAGTAGCTGGGATTACAAGCAGCTGCCACCACGCCTGGCTAATTTTTGTATTTTAGTAGAGACAGGGTTTCACCATGTTGGCCAGGCTGGTCTCGAATTCCTGACCTCAGATGATCTACCCGCCTCGGCCTCCCAAAGTGCTGGGATTACAGGCTTAAACCACCGCGCCCAGCCTAACAGAAGTTCTTGGGGGATGCCTAAGTCAGAGTGTCAGGTTTCTTTTGGGTTGCAGGAACCCATTCAGGAATGGCTAGAGCTTGAGCCTGATTATTCTGGAATCTGCATGCATCCTAGTAAAATGGGATTTGGAGGACAGTAGAATTGGTATAGGTCTCCAAAACTCCAGCCTACACATCTACCTGCAGGTGTGTATTCAAATTCCCTTTATCTCCTATATTTTCATTCTTCTGATAAAAATACATGATGCATAGCAGAAATAAGTGATGTAGACTAAAAAGATTACCATCATTCAAGAAAGGGGCAGGTCAACAAGAGCATGGCTACCAGGAAAGGCTGCAAGGAAGTCAGCTCTGCAGGAAGGATGTGATTAGGATGGGCAGAGAGGAGGAATGGGACACTGGAGGTTTGTACTGGGGCTAAATGTAGGACTTCACAAATGGCCCTACACACATAAAATGATAATGTTCTCAGTCCCCTAGTTTACAGGTGGAAACTCAGGAGAGAGGGCTAGAAAGTTCCTGCTACTAAGTTGTGTGGCCCAATGAGAATTATTGGTGCACCTGGTATAAGGAATATGTTTACTCCACTATAACCTCACTGAATGTTTGCATTTTTTTTTAAGCATTCACCTAGGGAGACATAGGTAGGATGCATGTCTACACATAGAAAATGCACAGACTAGTTACAAGCTCCATGGGGCAGGAACTATGAAGGGCACTGTACCTGAGCACACTCCCAGTGCCTGTTGCAGAAGCTAGTGTACACTCAAATGTTGGTTGCCTGGCCGGGTGTGATGGTTCACGCCTGTAATCCCAACACTTTGGGAGGCTGAGGTGGGTGGATCATTTGAGGTCAGGAGTTCGAGACCAACCTGGCCAACATGGCGAAACCCTGTCTCTACTAAAAATACAAAACAATTTAGCCGGGCCTAGTGGCGCACGCCTGTAATCCCAATTGCTTGGGAGGCTGAGGCAGGAGAATCACTTGAACCTGGGAAGCGGGGGTTGCAATAAGCCGAGATTAGGCCACGGTACTCTAGCCTGAGTGACAGACAGAGTGAGACCTTGCCTGGCCGAATGCTGGAAGGAAGAAGGACCTGGCTTGGTCCCCACACCAATTTGGGGGGCGAGTACTGAGTGTAAACTGAAGGTTGGGATTGGCCTGGCTTCTCCGTTGCTCTCTTGCTCTCTAGAATCCATTCAGGCACTGTGGCCAGAGAGATATGTGAAATGGAAACCAGTCCCACAAGCCCCTGCCTGAACCCCCTCAATGCCTTTCTGGCTTTCTGTAATGTCATGTCCAAACTCCTGGCCGCTGCAGCCTGTCTCCACCTCTCCAGCTCCCTCGCTTGGCCTTTCTCCTATAGCTCTCTCTGCCCCGCTTCTGAGCTTTTTGCACAGGCCCTTACCTCTCCAGGCTCTCTCTCTCTCTCATCTTTGGTTCAGGTGCTCCTTCTTGACATTCAGGTCTCAGACCAATGGCCCCTTACTCAGAAGGCCTAGCACAGGCCGCCTAATTTCACGCAGTTCTCCCCGGCGCCCGCCGTGCCTTCCATCACGCGGTTTCATTTTCTTCGTGGCACGGAGTACCATCTTCAATGGCCTTGTTCATTTAGCTAATTTATTTTCCGATTTAGTTCCAGGTGCTAAAACAGTGTTACCTTGGCAGGCTTCCCATCAAATATTACTGAGCAAAGGAGGGATGGATGAAAGGATGAGTGAGCCAATAAACGAGGGATCGCGGGGAAAGGGAGCCCCAGGGCGGCGGGCCCAGCCACCCCCACCGTCCCTGGGCAGGCGAGCCGGTTCCCGCCCCCGCCCGGCTCGCGCGCGCTCTCAAGCCCCGCGGCGGAACCCGAGGGCGGCGGTAGCGGTTTCCCTTGAACGAGCCGGGTAATCTGGAGGGGAGCACACAGGAAAGGCAGAGCCGTGAGCGGGACCAGCCGTGGTGAGTGCAGCGGCGCCCAGGCGGGGAGCGGATAGCGGGGAGCTGGATTCGGCGTGCGAGCTGGGTGGGAGTGGGGATGGGGTCCCGGGGCGCTGGGCGGAGCCTCCGGAGCCGCGCTGGGCCGGAAGCTGCGGGGACTCGAGCATCTAGGATTGTGGGTGCGGGCGGCGGCGCGGCTTGAGGGTAGGGGTGCGGGCCTGGCCGGCGCGGCTGGGGAGGGTCCCGCGCGGATCCCGCGGTCACTGCGAGAGTCAGCTGTCCTGGGTTCAACTTCCAGAGCTATCGCTAACTTTGTGGCCCCTCATTTACTCTATCCCTTGGGCTTCAGCATAGTCCCTTGCAAAATGGGGCCATAGTATCCAATCCGTTGATGGATTGGTTGGTTCATTCATTCTGGCGCTTTACTAGGTTCTGGTGCTGCAGATGGATAGACAGAACTTACCCATGAGAGGTTCACCCTCTAGTGAGAAAAGCATTTCCACCTGGATACTCCACAGGCGTGTCAAATTCAGTATCCCCTAAACCGCACTACTTTCCTCCACAAACCTACCACCCAAATCTAAATGATTGAAGTCACTATTCAACCAGTCACCCAACCACAAAAACCTGGCTTGGTTCCTCCTCTCTCACTTCCTGCAATCAGTGGACCACCAAGTGCTGCCAATTTCTATTTTCTCAAGATTTCCAGATCCATCCTTTATCTTGGTTTGTTCTTTTAGGTGCCCAGAGATTGCGATGGCGATTACTTCCTAATGGTTCTCCTTAGCTTTAATTTCAGCTTCTTCCACTTCATTTTTCATTTTGGCTATAAAGTGGTCTTTTAACAGTTCAGATATGATTATATCACCCACCTGCTTAAAGCCCATTAAAGATTTTTCATTGTCTTCAAAATAATAGCCTGAGTCCTTAGTGTGGGTTGAAGGTCTTTTCTAATCCACCCTGGTCCTCAATCCTTTATCTCTAAACTGCTGTTTTTCAAAGTCTGGTGTAGCAGTTACCTCCATTACAGCCAACATGTTGTTAAAAGTGAAGATGACATTAGTGGGGACACTAATTCCCACTGTGGGGAAAAAAAAAGCAGTAAAAAAAAAAAAAAAAGTGAAGATGACAGCTGAATTCCAGAACAAACGAGACTCTTGGGGAAGGGGGCAGTTCCCATGATTCTGTGTTTTTAATAAGTTCTACACTAAAGGTTGAGAACCCCTGTTCTAGACACTCCAGTTTTCACTCTGCTGTTGATGGGGTTCAGGACACACTGCCCCAAAATGTGACACGTTTGCATTAGAGGAAACAACTGAAGCAGGAAGGTCACGTTGTGGCTTCCCACTCTTCTTCCCTGAAGCCATAAAAGAATTCTTTGACCTTCCTCTGTGTAAGACCCTCCAGTGAGAGGTGCTCATCCTATAAGTACAGGATGGAGGAAAGGAATGCCCTCATCTTTGAGGACACTGGCACACAGAGAAGAATCTGAACAAACAGGCCTTGCTCAGTTCTCTCCACCTTATTACCATTAGATCATACCCTCTTTTTCCAGTCATACTTTTCAATGGCTGTCCACGCTTCATCAATCCTAGCATAAAAATACACGAATTTACCTGTTTCTGGGTATTAATTTTCTTATGAAGGTTCCTGTGTCACCTAAAACTTACATTAAATACATTTATATGCTTTTCTCTTGTTACAGCGGTCTCAGCCATGAAACCTAATGATGGGTGAGAAAATCTCTTCTCCCCTCATTACCTGTGTATGTTTCTCTCAATACACTTTGCTGTCTTTTATGCTTTTGTACACTTTCGGTTTGGGCTGCTGTAACAAAAATACCAAAGATTGGGTGGCTTAAACAGCAGAAATTTAATTCTCATAGTTCGGGATGCTGGAAGTCCAAAGTCAGGGTGCCAGCATGGTTGAGTGCTTGGTGATAGCTCTCATCCTCAGTTTGCAGATAACTGTCTTCTTCTGTATCCTCACAATGCAGAGAGAGACCATCTCTGTACTGTCTGTTCTTTAAGGACACTAATCCCTTTCATGGTCACTCTCATGACCCAATTATCTCCTGAAGGCTCTGTCTTCTACTACCATCTCATTGGGAATAGGGCTTCCACATCAGCGTTTTGGGGGATCACAGCATTCAGACAATAGCATACAAACAGCTTCTTCGTTACTTTGGTGACTCCTCCACATTCTTCAAGGCCCAGGGAATACTTCCCTGACCGCACCACCCCCTCAGCCCTAGACCAGATTAGGTTCATTCTCACAGAGCCTGGCATTGACTCCTTGACCTTTATCCCACTGTACTGCAAGCATAATTGTATAATTGTGTTATCCTTGTGGGTTTGACAGTTGTGAGCACTTGAGAACGAATGAGACCCATTCTTCTCTGCCCTCACACCCAGCACAGAGCCTACCATGTAGGTGTTTATTAAAGGCCTCTTGAATGAAGGAGTGATTTAGGGCCAGATGGAGAGGAGTTCAAGAATTAGGTGTGCCTTTGGAATCATGTGTCAGCCTGGTGGTGTGTAGGATTCACAGGAAGGTGGTCTCCCTGGCACTGGCTTCACTGCTGCTTTCCATAAGGATGTTTTTTCCCTCGGAGAGGAATTTTAACGAATGGAATTTAAAGGGAGTATTAAAAGAATTGGACTCTTAAGTGGAAACAGTTTGTTTTTTTTTTCTTGGTCTATATACCTCACTAACAGATAGTCATAAAAATTTTTGCTTAAATATTTATCTAGAAAGTAATTAAGTTCATTTTCAAAAACTTAGAAAGTACATTGCAATTTTAAAAATAAACATCACCCATCCCTAGAGGGATCTACTTTAAAATTTTGTTTTTGAGCCACGTGCAGTGGCTCATGTTTGTAATACCAGCGATTTGGATGGTCAGGGTTGGAGGATTGCTTGAGCCCAGGAATTTGAGACCAGGCTGGGCAACATAGTGAGACCTTGTCTCAAGAGAGAGAGAAAGAGAGAGGGAGAGAGGAAGAGAGGGAGGGAGGGAAGAAGAAGAAGGAAGAGGAGGAGAGGAGAGAGAAAGAAAAGAGAGAGAGAAAAAAAGAAAAGAGAAAGAAAAGACAGAGAGGATGGATGGTTGGATGGATGGCTGGATGGATGGAAGGACAGGAAAGGAAGGACAGGAGTGGTGGTATGTGCCTGTAGTCCCAGCTACTTGGGAGGCTGAGCAGGAGAACTGTTTGGGCCTAGAAGTTATAGTGAGCTACAAGTGTGCCACTGGACTTCATCCTGGGTGACAGAGTGAGACCCTGTCTAAGGAAAAAAATTTTTTGTTTTTGTTTAATTCTGTTGGTATTTTTTTGATGTATACTCATGTTTGAACATAATTGGGATAATTCCTGCTAATTTTACTTAACATGATGTTTTGAGTTTTTTCCACATGAGTAAAAATTTTGGGTAAAAAAATTTTAATTGCTATATAACTTATTCATGCAACAAATATTTCTTTAACAGCTATTGTGTGCCGGATCTTACTTTAGTCATGGGTTACAGCAGTGACCACAGCAATGTCCTTACTCTCATGGAGTTTACATTCCAGCAGGATTAGGCTAATAACAAACTAGCAAATAAATATAAGCATCATCAAATAGTAAGTCTCATGAAGAATAAAGATATTCTATATTGTCACTCTTTTTTAGTAAAGGCTTCCTAATTTACCTTTAAAGGAGTATATGAATGTCTGTCGTTTTATTATGTCATCAGTGAATATGATCATTTAAAAATTTATTTTGGTCAATAATGATAGTTCTTTGTAATTTGCATGTCTTTGAGTATTCAGGAAGTTGAACGTTTTTACATAGCCATGTGCATTGCCTCTTGATTGAGTTTCTGTGCGTGTTTTCTGTTTCTCTTCCTATTGAGGACCTGGTGTTTTCTTCTCATTTGAACTAGCCCCTTTCTATTGTTAATGTGTTTTTGGGAGACTTATATTATGATGGAGAGACAAATGTATACTCTTAAACAGTGGTAAAGTGAGGCTGTAAGGAGTTAGAAAAACCAGAGGAAGCCTGGAATTCCCTTCCTCTCTTTCTGCCCCTCCCTCTTCCATTACAATGAGGAAAAAGTGATCAGAGAGAGCAGTATAGTTTAGGTGGAAATATGTGAAGGAAGAAAGAAAGGTGGATGTGTGGGTGGGTGAGAAGATGAAGATGATGAGAATAGAAGGGAGAAGATGAGCTGAGGCCAGAGGAGAATTGGAAGGGGGCAAAAGGAGTGAGTGGGAATAAAAAGGAGTGAGAGAGGACAAAAGAATGGAAGACAGAGTAATAGGGACATTACGTGATGACCATGGATAAATTATATATATTTTTTCTTTTTCTGCTTCTGCTAACCTAGAAAATCTCTAGAAGATGACGGTGTTCTTTAAAACACTTCGAAATCATTGGAAGAAAACCACAGCTGGGCTCTGCCTGCTGACCTGGGGGAGGCCATTGGCTCTATGGAAAACACTGGTAACTATCTGACAGCCCCACCCCCACCTTTGCACCTGCAGCAAAACTGCCCCAATAGGGCCTCAGGTTAAAACCGTGTTCAGCTGTGCTTATCTCTATAAAACTTGCGGTGTTAAAGAAAAATAAGTGCTATTCAAAGCAAAAACAGAGACTTCTTGTAACCAGAGCTGGAACTACATGTATACTCATATCCAGTGGATAGAGATTAAAGTAGTGAGATCAGAAAGGAAGCTATTTTTATTCATTTTATTTGTAGTTGAAGAAATTAAGACATCCTAGAGAAAGATAAGTCCTTTCCCAAGGTAGTAGTGTGAACCCCCGTAATCTGAGACTGGTCTCCGTCAATTTTTTAAGTTTATTTTGCCAAAGTTAAGGATGCGAGCCTGTGACACAGCCTCAGGAGGTCCTGAGGACATGTGCCCAGGGTGTTCGGGCACAGCTTGGTTTTATACATTTTAGGGATATATGAGACGTCAATCAATATATGTAGGATGAAGACTGGTTTTGGTCTGGAAAGGTGGAACAACTTGAAACAAAGGCGAGACAACTGGAAGTAGGGGGGAGCCTCCAGGTTATATCTACCTATGACCATTCTGAGTAGCCTCTCCAAAGTAGGCAATCAGATATGCATTTATCTCAATAAGCAGAGGGATGACTTTGAATAGAATGGGAGGTGGCCTGGTGTGGTGGTTCATGCCTATAATCCCAGCACTTTGGGAGGCCAAGGCAGGTGGATCATTTGAGGTCAGGAGTTCAAGACCAGCCTGGCCAACATAGTGAAACCCTGTCTCTACTAAAAATACAAAAATTAACCAGGTAGTAGTGACATGCACCTGTAATCCCTGCTACTCAGGAGGCTGAGGCAGGAGAATTGCTTAAGCCTGGGAGGCAGAGGTTGTCATGAGCTGAGATTGCGCCACTGCTCTCCAGTCTGGGTAGAGAGTGAGACCCTGTCTCAAAAAAAAAAAAAAAAAGAGAATGGGAGGCAGGCTTGCCCCAAGCAGTTCCCAGCTTAACTTTTTTCTTTAGCTTAGTGATTTTGGGGCCCCAAGATTTATTTTCCTTTCACAGTAGTAAGCAGGGACTGGAACCCTCATGTCTCCCTGGGAATCTATTCCTTCCATTTCTTGCTATAGTCTCTTATCTGTCATCGAGGGACTCTTACTGAATTTACTTCCTCCCTCCCCTGTGACTATCCTCATCTATCCCATTAGCCTACATTAATTTAAATGAGAAGTAGACTTTCAAACCTTTTGTTTAAATAAAGAATTCAAAGGAGTCATGGTTTTTATTAGTCTTCATTCATGGAGGGAGAAGAAGTGCCAGAACTCCTCTTCTAGTTCAATATAGTAATAAGATTTAAATAAACAGAGAAGTTTTTGTATAAAATTATACAAATTATGAAGACAGCCGATCGAATTGCAGTCTTTTGGGGATTAAGGACTACATTTTAAGTATGTAGCAAGACTGAAATCCACATGTCTTAAATGACTGCTTTGTTGAACAGAAAACAGAACAGTTACTCTTTGAATTAGAAGTCTCTGCATTGGAAAAGAGATTCATATTGATATTTTGTGAACACTCTCAGTTCACCACTGTGAGAATAACTTTATGATACAACATGATGTCTGCTTTTGCAGCTGTGGAAAAATTGGAATGTATTCCCCTTCTTTTTTTTCAAAGTATTGTCAAGGCCAAGCACTCAAATTCCGTTAGCCAGCATCTAAGGAAAAGAGCCGACATAAGAAGCTTAAAATTTGTAGTTAAAAAAGAAAAGGATGAAGCAGATATTTTAACAAAGGGAGCATGAAATGTTTGGCTGCTTCTTTTTCTAACTATACTGAAGTCCTCAAGGAAAGGCTAGGATAGCCCCTTTACAGGAGCATTCAATCTAGGCCATGGCTAGGTAGGTGGGGGGGAATTTCCACCCACTGAGGATTACTGCTGTTTCTACGACTAGGTGAAGATTTGAAGAACTGTGTGCTCTGCTCAGGATGTCTTTAGAGGAACCATAGTAAGTTCTTGCCCATGTAGTCTTGAGACTTAAAAAAGGACCATTAAGTCTTCAGGACTAACGGAGAGCTCGTTCTAATTGGATCTGAAACAGCTTGAACCAGAAGTGTGGGGGACAGCCTGGAGGCCTCATTTTGCTCTGTTTCCACCCTTGTAATTCAAGGTTACTGCCCCAAATGCAAACTCCCATTGTCCTACTGCTCTTCTTTTTCTCAGACTGTTCTCTTGTGTGAGTTGGTACTATTTAGCCTTTTTAAAAAATTATGTTAAAGAAACACAGGACATAAACATTTTCACCTTAACCATTTGTGAATCTACAGTTGGATAGTGTTAAGTATATTCACATTGTTGTTTAACAGATCTCTAGAATGTTTTCATCTTGCAAAACTGAAACTCTGTACCTTTTGGATAACTGCCCATTTTCCCCTTCCCTCTGCCCTTGACAACCACTATTCTGCTTTCTGTTTCTAGGCGTTTGATCACTTTATGCTTTGAGTGAGTCATATAGTATTTGTCTTTTTGTGGTTGGCTTATATCACTTATAATGTCCATAATGTTTAAATTATCTTTACCTTTTTTTTTTTTTTTTTTTCGAGACAGAGGTCTGCTCTGTTGCCCAGGTTGGAGTACAGTGATGTGATCTTGGCTTACTGCAACCTCTGCCTCATGGGTTCAAGTGATTCTTCTGCCTCAGCCTCCTGAGTAGCTGGGACTACAGGCGCGTATACCATGCCCGGCTAATTTGTGTATTTTTAGTAGAGACACGGTTTCGCTTGTGTTGGCCAGGCTGGTCTCAAACTCCTGACCTCAGGTGGTCCGCCTGCCTCGGCCTCCCACAGTGTTGGGATTACAGGTGTGAGCCACTGTGCCCAGCCTATATTATCTTTAAATGTAAAGATATATTTTTTACATTTAAAGGGGTATGGCCTTTATATCTGTCGATGGACATTTTGGTCTTCTTTACCTCTTGACTATTGTGAATTATGCTATAATTAACTTGAGTGTGCAGATATCTCTTGGAGATCCTGTTTTCAATTATTTTGAATATATGCCCAGAAGTAGAAATGTAGCTCATATGGTAGTTCTATTTTTAATTTTTTGAAGAGCCTTCATACTGTTTTTCTATTGTGACTGCATCATTTTACAATCCCACCAACAGTGTACAAGGTTTTCAATTTCTCCACACCCTCATCAGCACTTGTTATTTTCTGTTTCTTTGCTATGGGCCACCCTTATGGATTGTGAGGTGATATGTCATTGTGGTTTTGGTTTCCATTTCTCTAATGATTGAGGAAGTCGAGCATCTTTTCACATGCATGTTGGTCATTTAAAAATCTTTGGAGAAATGTCTGTTCAAGTCCTCTTCCATTTTTAATTGAGTTTTTTGTTGTTGTTATTGTTGTTGGCTTGTAGGAGTTCTTTATAGATTCCAGATACAAACCCGTTATGAGATACAGAATTTGCAATATATTGTCTCCTATTCTGTAGTCTGGCCTTTTTATTGATTGTGTCCTTTGATATGTACTTGTTTTTAGTTTGGTTAAGACTCATTTGTCTGCTTTTTGCTTTTTGTTTGCCTCTGCTTTTGGTGTTGTATTCAAGAAACCATTGCTAAATCCAGAGTCCTGAAGCTTTTCCCTATGTTTTTTCTTCCAGGAGTTTTATGTTAGGTCTTACATTTAGGTCTTTAACAGATTTTGAGCTAAGTTTTTTTATATGGTATAAGATAGGGGTTCAAGCTTCATTATTTTCCATATGGATATCTAGTTTTACCAATATTATTCTGTTGAAGAGATTGTCCTTTCCCCATTGTGTGGTCTTGACGTCCTTGTTGAAGATGATTTGACAATATAGATACGGATTTATTTCTGGGCTCTCTGTTGTTGGTCTATCTATCTGTATTTATGCCAGTACCACACTGTTTTGATTACTGTTGCTTTGTAGTGTATTTTAAATTCAGTAAGTGTGAGGCATCCATCCTTGTTCTTTTTCAAGATTGTTTTGGATATTTGGGGGGATTTCTTGAGATTCCATATGATTTTTGGGATAGCTTTTTTCTATTTTTGCAACAAATACCATTGGGATTGCATTGAATCTGTACATTGCTTTGTAGAATAGACATTTTAACAATATTGAGTCTTCTAATTTATGAACATGGGATGTCTTTTTATTTAATTGTCCTCTTTAATTTTTTAGCTGTGTTTTTTCTTTTAGCTGTGTTTTACAGTTTTTAGTGTATAAGTGTTTTTGTTTGTTTATTTTGTTTTTTTATGGAGTCTTGCTCTTGTTGCCCAGGCCGGAGCACAGTGGCACGATCTCAGCTCACTGCAACCTCCACCACACAGGTTTAAACAATCCCCCTGCCTCAGCTTCCGGAGCAGGTGGGACTACAGACATGGGCCACCACGCCCAGCTAATTTTTTGTATTTTTAGTAGAGATGGGTTTTTGGCCAGGGTGGTCTCGATCTCTTGACCTTGTGATCTGCCTGCCTCAGCCTCCCCAAAGTGCTGGGATTACAGGTGTGAGCCACCACACCCAGCCAAGTGTATAAGTCTTTTACCTACTTGCTTAAGTTTATTCCTAAGTATTTTATTCTTTTGACACAGTTGTTAATGGGATTGTGTTCTTAATTTCCTTTTCAGATTGTTCATTGTTAGCATATAGAAATAAAACTGATTTTTGTATGTCATGTGTCCTGCAACTTTGTGAATTTATTAGTTCTAACAGTTTTTTTTTTTTTTTTTTTTTTTTTTTGGTGTAGAATCTTTAGGGTTTCTACATGTAAGATCATGTCATCTGTGAACAGAGATAATTTTACTTCTTCCTTTCCAATTTGGATGCCTTTATTTGTTTCTCTTGCCTCACTGCTCTGGCTAGAACTTCCTGTGCTGGGTTGAGTAGAGTGGTGAGTGGACATCTTTGTCTTATTCCTGATCTTAGAAGAAAAACTTCCAGTATTTCAACATTGGGTATGATATTAGCTGTGGGTTCTTCATATATGGCCTTTATTATGCTGTGATACTTTCCTTTTTGTTGCCCTGCCACCCCGCTTTTTGGCCTATATATCCCCAACCTTTTCACAGACCAGTGCTCACATTCTTTATACCAAACTTGTTTTTACCCTAGAAAATCTTACCCTGTAGTCCTCTTGAGTGGAAGCTGCCTTGTCTCGTCTCGTCCCCTCCGTCCCTTCGTCCTGACCTTCGTCGGTCCCTCCCCTTCATCTGTCCTTCCCTCCCTTCCTTCATTTCTTTTTTCATCAGGTGATTTTATTGTTATGATTTTTAAATTTTTTATTTTATTTTAATAGTTTTTGGGGGACAGGTGATGGTTTTTGGTTACATAGATAACTTCTTTAGTGGTGATTTCTGAGATTTTGGTGCGCCCATCACCCGAGCAGTGTACACTGTACCCAGTGTGTAGTCTTTTATTCCTCACCCCACTCCCACCTTTCCCTCGAGTCCCCAAAGTCCATTATATCATTCTCATGCCTTAGTGTCCTCATAGCTTAGCTCTCACTTATAAATGAGATATATGATATTTGGCTTCCCATTCCTGAGTTACTTCACTTAAAATAATGGTCTACAACTCCATCCAGGTTACTGCAAGTGCCATTATTTCGTTTTATTTTATGGCTAGAGTAGTATTCCATGATGTATATATACCACATTTTCTTTAGCCACTTGTTGGTTGATGGGCATTTAGGTTGGTTCCACATTTTTGCAATTGCAAATTGTGCTGCTATAAACATGCATATTCAGGTGTCTTTTTCTCACATAATGACTTACTTTCCTTGGGATAGATACCCAGTAGTGGGATTGCTGGATTGAATGGTAGTTCTACTTTTAGTTCTTTAAGGAATCACCACACTGTTTTCCATAGTGGTTGTACTAGTTCCATTCTCACCAGCAGCGAAACTATTCCCTTTTCACCACATCCACACCAACATCTGTTATTTTTTAATTTTTTAATTATGGCCATTCTTGCAGGAGTAAGGTGGTCTCTCATTGTGTTTCTAATTTGCATTTCCCCTGATAATTAATGATATTGAGTATTTTTTTCATATACTTGTTGGCCATCTGTATATCTTCTTTGGAGAATTGTCTATTCTTGTCCCTAGGCCACTTTTTGATAGGGATAGTTTTGTTTTTTTTTTCTTGCTGATTTATTTGAGTTCCTCTGCCGTGGAGTGCCAGTAGGGAACAAGGACCTCTTCTCCAAGGCCCTAGGTGATCACAGAGGCTGCCTGCCTGTTGGGGTTTAGGTGCAAACTTCTCCTTCTGCGTCCAGTGCTGCGATTTTGTCTCTGCTGTGAAAAAACTACCCACAAGCAGAAGGATCTGGAACTCAAGGCCTGCTGTTCAGATTCTTTGTCCCATGAGATGATTTGTTGATGTGATGCTGTCCCCCTTCCCCTAGGGATGGGGCTTCCTGAGAACCAAATTACAATGATTGTTACTGGTCTTCTGGATCTAGCCACCCAGCAGGGATAGCGGGCTCCGGGCTGGTGCTGGGGAACGTCTGCAAAGAACGTTGTGATGTAATCCATCTTCAGGTCTCTCAGCCATGGATACCAGTACCTGCTCTGGTGGAGGTGGCAGGGGAGCGATGTAGACTGTGAGGATCCCTGGCTGTAGAGAGGTTTAATGTGCTGGCTTTCTTGAATGTTGGTTATGCAAGCAGTGAAATTGTCTCATGGACAGATTAGGACTGTTGTTTAGCCAGGATGTTGCAAGCAGTGGTGTTAGCTGTTGTTTTTCTCCTTCCTTGGGAGCAGTGTTACTTTGTCATGAGTTGTGGTAACGTCCTGAGTTGGTTGGCCTTCAGCCGAGAGGTGGTATTTGTAAGAGAATACCAGCTGCAGGAGTAATTGTGGGATCTAAACTTGCCCTAAGTTGGAGGCGAGTATTCTGTTTTTTCAGGGTGATGAGTGGGGCCATAAAGCTCCTAAGAGTTTCTATATTTTGTGTTCAGCTACTAGGGCTCATAGAGAAATACCATAAGGCCGGAGCAGTGTTAGGTGGGTCTGAGCTAAGACTCTCCTTGGGCAGGGCTTTCTGTGGCCACTGTGGGGTATGGGGAGGTGTTTTCTCAGGCCAGTGGAGTTAT
This sequence comes from Ateles fusciceps, assembly GCA_036589455.1. NCBI lineage: Eukaryota > Metazoa > Chordata > Mammalia > Primates > Atelidae > Ateles > Ateles fusciceps. Next base: position 1,637,102 of record JAZHEH010002656.1, read on the forward strand.
GTTGCAGAGGGCGTTATGGCTGCCTCTGTTGTGCAGTATAGTTACACCAGGGAAGAGGGGGATAGCTGGGTAGTGGAAGGCCTCATCCAGCTCCCATGCATTTGGTGAGGGTGGTCTCACTCCCTGCCAGTTCTCTACTAACAGGGTAAAGTTTAGATCCAGGCAGCCTGTGTGCAGAACTCAGACCTGCCCCAGGCTATAAGCTTCCCCACTGAGAAAGCAAGCAAGGCTTTCAGGCCACACTCCTCCCTGTCTGCCACACAATGTTGTTGGCTCCTAACAAGATATAGTCAGGGATGGCATATCCTTGGGCTTAAGCTGGAGCCTAGGTGTGCCTACAAGGTTCTTCCCGCTGCTGTTTCTACTTTTTTATTTAGTACAGTTCCCTAAATTCATTCCAGCTCTAGGTAAGATTAAATCCTTCTCCCATGATCTGGATTTTTAGATTCCCCCAGTGGAGATGTGTGTTCAGAGACAGGTTTTCCCCCCTCACACTTCAGGGACTCACAGTTTTTCATCTGTGTTGCAGCATTTGCAACGATGTGTCACTTCTTTCAAAGGATCTGTGAATTCTTTTGATTTTCCTGGTACATTCCTGTGGTGGTTCTTGGAACAAAAAGATCACAGTGTGAGTCTCTACACACTGTCTGTCTGTCCAGGTGGGAGATGCAATGCATGTTAGCTCTGCCTCTTAACCGTTGTCTTGCTCCCATCTCTGTCCTTTCAAATGGGATCGGGGTGTAAAGATGTTGAGATTCTCCTGGCTCTTCAGTATCTATTCAAAACCATTTATCTTCCATCTTACATATCTTCCATCCTTCAAGGCTTATTATATCTGGTGATCTCATAAAACCATAAATCTTCCAGTCTTCTGAGATCTCAGTTACATTCAGCTTAGGATTTGGTGCCTGGCTTATCAATGTCATTTTCTTTCAAAGTCCTGTTATCCTCCCAGACACCCCGAGTGTCCATGTGGATGACCTACCCAACAACCTGCCCCCCACTTACCTTGTCTTCATCTGTATCTGTGACTTTGACCCTCTGCTCCACCTTTTTCCACTTCACCCCCTTCTCATTGGTTGAATGCTAAACTTTATCATCACTTGCCCCCATTCCACTTCTGAAATATGGAACTTCGGTATCCCATTACAGCCTTCTATTATTCCAGTTTTTTCATTCTATTACTTCTGTTCTTCAATGTTATTAGGATTTCTTGCCCTTGGCTCCTCTGTTTTCTTCCCAATCTATCACTCTTCCTTGCTTTTCACCTTTTTCATATCATGGATTCCTTGATCCAACATATCATACATTCCTCAACTCCATTTTTCACATGTCATTCCTGGGCTTTTTAATCTCTCATTTCCTTTTTTTTTCACAATTAAAGGTTTGTTTTGTTGTTGTTGTTGTGTGTTAGAGAGAGGATCTTGCTCTGTCACCCAGGCTGGCGTGCAATGGTGTGATCATAACTCACTGCAGCCTCAAAATCCTGGGCTGAAGCGATCTTCCCACTTCAGCCTCCTGAGAAGCTGAGACTGTAGGTGCATGACAGCACACCTTGCTGATTAAACTTTCTGAATAGGTTCTCTCTGCTTATAACTCCCACTTATGCCACATCCTCTCCAATTCTCATTATAATTATTTTCACTAGTTTTATTTTGCGTTACTCTTGACCACTGTATTAGTCTGTTCTCACACTGCTAATAAAGACATACCTGAGAATGGGTATTTTATAAAAGAAAGAGGTTTTATTGACTCACAGTTCTGCATGGCTGGGGAGCCCTCAGGAAACTTACAGTCATGAGGAAAGGGGAAGCAAACACATCCTCCTTCACATGATGACAGCAAGAAGTGCTGAGCAAAAAGGGGGAAAAGCCACTTTATAAAACCATCAGATCTTGTGAGAACTCAATTCCATGAGCACAGCATGGAGGTAACCACCCCCATGATTCAGTTACCTCCCACCAGGTCCCTCTCATGACACATGGGGATTATGGGAACTATAGTTCAGGATGATTTGGTGGGAACAGCCAAACCATATCAACCACTCGGCTTTAGACATGGTTGACTCTCCTTGAGATGCTTCATTCCTTTGTCTTTTGACTCTCAAATTCCTGTTCTTCCTCCTCTGTCTCTGGCTGTTGCTATTTCTTCTCCTTTGTTACTCTTTTTTTTTTTTTTTTTTTTGAGACAGAGTTTCACTCTTGTTGCCCAAGCTGGAGTGCAACGGTGCGATTTCAGCTCACTGCAGCCTCTGCCTGAGTTCAAGCAATTCTCCTGCCTCAGCCTCCCGAGTAGCTGGGATTACAGGCATGCGCCACCACACCCGGCTTTGTATTTTAGTAGAGACGGGGTTTCTCCATGTTGGTCAGGCTGGTCCCGACCTCAGGTGATCCGTCTGCCTTGGCCTCCCAAAGTACTAGGATTACAGGCATGAGCCACCATGCCCAGCCTCCTTTGTTACTCTTCTCTGCCCTTCTACACAAGCATTAGAGGAGTAGTTCTCTACGACTCTGCCCTAGGCCGCCTTCTCACATTATGTCCTCTTCCTGCATGATCTCATCACTCATGATGTCTTCAGTTACCAGCAGTATGAAGCGAAATCCCAGGTTTTTGTCTCTATAAAGACCTCTTTGAATTCTAGACCTGTGTATACATTCAGATACTTGTTTAAATTGTCTACGTGGATGCTTCACAGGTGCCTGAAACTTAACAGATGAAAAATAAAGTAAAATTGGTTGGTTGCGGTGGCTCCTGCCTGTAATCCCAGCACGTTGGGAGGCAGAGGCAAACAGATCATGAGGTGAGGAGTTCGAGACCAGCCTGACCAACATGGTGAAACCCCGTCTCTATTAAGAACACAAAAAATATTAGCCAGGCATGGGGGCATGCACCTTAATCCCAACTACTCAGAAGGCTGAGGTAGGAGAATCACTTGAACCTGGGTGGCGGAGGTTGCAGTGAGCCAAGATCGTGCCACTGCACTCCAGCCTGGGCAACAGAGTGAGATTGTCTACAAAAAAAAAAAAAGAAAAAGAAAGTAAAAAATTTGCCTGCCAAACCTTTCCTTCTCAGTAATTGGTACCACCCACCATCCATCTAATTTCCCAAACTAGGCCAGGCGTGGTGGCTCACACCTGTAATCTCAGCACTTGGGAGGCCAAGGTATGTGGATCAACTGAGGTTAGGAGTTTGAGACCAGCCTGGCCAACACGACAAAACCCTACCTCTACTAAAAATAAAAGAATTGGCTGGGTATGGTGGTGCATGCCTGTACTCCCAGCTAATCAGGATGCTGAGACAGGAGAATTGCTAGAACCCAGGAGGTGGAGGCTGCAGTGAGCTGAGATGGCACCACTGTACTCCACACTCCATCCTGGGCGACAGAGAGACTCCATCTCAAAAAAAAAAAAATTCCAAACTAGGACTTTAAGCATCATCCTTTATCCTCCTTCATTCCCCGCATCCAGATCATACATTCTAAATAATTTTGCTTCCTCTGCATGTCTTAATGTATTCAGTTTCCTTTGTCTGTCCTCATTGCCATGGCTTTCGTCCATACTATTGTCATCTCTTGCCTGGGTTCTTAATAATAGCCGTCTCACTGTTCTTGCAACTACTTTTGCCTGTTCCTGATCTATTTTGGACACCGTTGCTAGAGTAAGCCTTTATAAGCACAGATTGCTATTGCTCTGAGAGTCAAACACAATATTCTTACCAGCTCTACATGTGCTTGGCCCCCTGCATACATCTCTAGACTTGCTACATTTTACACTTTAACATGTGGACCTTTCTGATCTTCCAAAGTGACATGTTCTTTCTGTTTGAGGATTTCTTGGAAAGTCCTTGTACACGTTGTTCTCCTCGGAACACTCTCACTTTCTCTTCTTCCTTAGGCAACTATCATTCCTCCAGGTCTCAAATGTTATTTCTTTAAGCAAGTCTTCCTTGTCTCCTCTAGTGAGGATTAGGCAATCCTCTTACATTTTCTCCATAGGACTGTGAACTCCTATATAATATTCATTGCTACTGTGATTTTCTGTTCTGTTTCTTCTGTTATAAGACTCTATAGGCAGGGGCACTATTTGTCTTGCTCAGTGCTATCCTGTAGGCCCAGTACATAAAAGCACTTGACACACATTTTATTTATGGAAGATGGAAGAAACAAGAGAATGAAAGGATGAATGTGCAGAGGCCAAATATCAACTTTATTGACTGACTACTCAGAATTCACAAACCTGGGCTGTTGAGCCCTTCTGAAGGAAATTATATACTAAATTCATGGGTTATTATTTCAATTTCTACACAGTTTATTTTGAAATGCTCTTGAATTTCTTTACCCATTCTATCTTTTCTATACTTAGGCAACCTAACTCCTAGTTCAAAGAGAATATAAAAAACATGGACAGTTACCCAGTGTGCACACTGACGTTCTTCTTCTCTGTCTTAGTGGATGAGGCTGCCATCCTCCTGGTCAGTCCCTCTGACTGTCGTCACATCGTCCCATTCTTTCACCTCCCATTGGTTGTCCATTTCCTCACTTGAATCCTTAGCCTCAGATTTTCTGTTTGTCTCTCCCCTATTTGTCAGAATCTTTCCTAGCTTGTACACCTTCACTCAACTCTGCATTGCCATGTGTTTGGTGACCTGCTCTTATCTTCCTACCTCCATTTTTTTTTTTTTTTTTTTGAGACTGAGTTTCGCTCTTGTTGCCCAGGCTGGAGTGCAATGGCCCGGTATCAGCTCACTGCAACTTCTGCCTCCCAAGTTCAAGCAATTTTCCTACCTCAGCCTCCTGAGTAGCTGGGATTACAGGCACCCGCCACCACACCCAGCTAATTTTTGTATTTTAGTAGAGACAGGGTTTCACCATGTTAGGCCAGGCTGGTCTCAAACTCTTAACCTTAGGTGATCCACCCACCTTGGCCTCCCCAAGTGCTGGGATTACAGGCGTGAGCCACCACGCCCAGCCATCCTACCTCTATTTTAGAATAAGCTTAGTAAAATGGCTTGTATCCCATCATTTGATTGAATCTGCTTTTGATGAGGTAATTAATGGCCTCTTAGTTGTTAAATTAAAGTGATACTTTTCTTGCCACATGTGATTTTCTTGGACCATATCCTTTTAGGTACGTTTAGATATCTTCCTGCTTTGCTTGTCCCTTGAATGTTGGTGTCCGTCATGTTCCATTCTCATTCTACACACTCTGTAAGGGCTCACAACCACATGGTTGTTTTCAGGTACGGTATATGGATTTTGGAGTCATCATATTTTTCTAACCCGAGATACTGCTTCTCTTGACATTTTGTATGAATAGAAAAAAAATGTATTTTGGTAACAGATTTGTGAAAACTTGCATAATTTCTTTTTATCTGTCCCTTTTTTGATTACTGCTCTTAGTTTGTCTTTTGATATCAGATATATTTATTTGGAGGTTCTATTCCATTTTTACTGTATTTATATTTTTTTCTCCATTGAGAATTCCACCCCGTCTTTTCCTCCCTTCCTCCAAGTTTCAAAGAAAAAAAAAAGTCTGTGATACTTTCCCTCTCTGCATAATTTCCCCACAGCAGGTTGCAGCAGTTGACAGGAGCAGAAGAGCAATTGAAGAGGAGAAAATGACCCTGTTTGCTGAGAGTAAAGACAGTTTAAGGATCGCTCATTCCTCTTCAACTGCTTTCTGGCTTCCCTGGGGAAGATTATGTTCCAGGTTGTTCGGTTTATCATGTCAGCAGTTTACCTGCAATAGTCTCTCACTCATTTCTGGCCCTTTTAGTAGAAAGAGTCTGCTAATAAAAAGTAGCGTAAGAAAGGAGGCAGTGTAGTATAAAAGTTGTCTCTGGAGTCAGACTGAACTGATGGTTCCTAGCAGTGTGACCCTGTGCTTTCTAAGCCTTAGGTTCTTCATCTGTAAAATGGGGATAATGACAATATCTTATTGGGTCGCCGAAGGATTGATTAACTGATATAACTGGAAAGCTCTTAGCATCCTGTCTGCTAGATATAAGGGTTCAAGAAATGCTAGTAATTGTGAGTAAGCTAGATATAATATATACCCAGCACTGTGGAAGTTACAGCCAAGTGCCGCTGGTGACTGGGCAGTGACTTGAGAGACTACCAGTGGGATGGGAGACGCTGATCTGCCGGGTCGTCTAAGGTCTGAGCCTTTTATTCATTTAACTTTTCACATATAACAAGACAGCTTGGGAAAAGTACAGTTTCAAGACTGACCCAACATAACTATAAAAGAGGCCTGTCATACGCGGTTAAAAGTAGCAAGCTGTGTTGGAAGCCTTTTCCATCTGATTTGAGCTCCTATTGTTCCTGCATCACTGCAGACCTTGTCCTTACTCTTCCCAGCCCTGGTCTGTCTCCCCATGATTTTGGCTGGTGAGCTTTGGCACAGCTTCCCAACTAATTCTCTTGGCTGAGCAGTTAACAGTAGCTCAGCCCCTGCTTAGTTCTGGCACATGGTTCTCAGTTTGGCTCAGTGTGTCTGACACCGGTTCTGCCATCCACGTTGGCCTGTGACCCAGGAGTTTCACCGTGTTGCCCAGTCTAGAGTGCAGTGGCATGATCTCAGCTCACTGCAACCTCCACCTCTCAGGTTCAAGGGATTCTCCTGCCTTAGCCTCCTGAGTAGCTGGGACTACAGGCATGCACCACCATGTCTGGCTAATTTTTAAAAATATTTTTAGTAGAGACAGGGTTTCATCTTGTTGGCCAGGCTGGTCTTGAACTCCTAACCTGAAGTGATTTACCAGCCTCAGCCTCCCAAAGTGCTGGGATTACAGGCGTGAGCCACCACGCCCAGCCCCTCCGATTTATTTCTATGGAGCATCTAGCTTCTCAGCTTAGAATCCTGGTACCTTCCTGGAGATTTTAAAATCCCACAAACGCATAAATTCCTTGATATTAAGCTTCAAAGCAAGTGTGCTCCTGTAGCAATGGTCCTGATCCTTGTGTTTAAGGGTTTTAATTAATATTGGAGTTTTCTTTCTCCAAACATAGGAACATTAATTTCGATTACTGTATATTGGCTTTTCTAAGCATTGGTGCAAGCCATCTTTTAAGATCTATGGTCAAAAACAATTTCTTAGAAGTAGTAAAAATAAATGGTTATGAGTTTGCCTGAGGAGTGTGTTCAGTGTCATTCAATTATATTGAGAACTTAGTAATAATGATAGGTCTGGTATGGTGGCTCATGCCTGTAGTTCCAGCACTTTAGGATGCTGAGGCAGGTGGATCACTGGAGGTCAGGAGATCAAGACCATCCTGGCTAACATGGTGAAACCCCATCTCTACTAAAAATACAAAAATTAGCTGAGTGTAGGGGCATGCACCTGTTATCGCAGCTACTCGGGAGGCTGAGGCAGGAGAATTACTTGAACTCGGGAGGCAGAGGCTGCAGTGAGCCAAGATTGCGCCACTGCCCTCCACCCTGGGTGACACAGCGAGACTCTGTCTCAAGAATAAATACATAAATAAATAAAATAAATGACAGTAGCTAACATTTAATCAGTGATTGCCATGTGTCAGGCACAATTCTGGGCACTTTACATTTATTAACTCATTTCATCTTCCTTATAACTCTATGAGACCAGACGTGGTGGCTCATGCCTGTAATCCCAGCACTTTGGGAGGCCAAGGCTGGTGGATCACAAGGTAAGGAGTTCGAGACTAGCCTGGCCAACTTAGTAAAACCCTGTCTCTACTAAAAATACAAAAAATTAGCTGGGCGTGGTGACAGGAGCCTGTAATCCCAGCTACTCGGGAGGCTGAAGCAGGAGAATCGCTTGAACCTAGGAGGCAGAGATTGCAGCAGCCTGGGTGACAGTACGAGACTCCAACTCAAAAAAAAAAAGAAAACCTCTATTAGATGGTTATTAATCTCATACTCATGTGAAATTAATAGCCCTATATAGATTAAGAAATTTAGGGTCAGCAAGGTGAAGTAATTTGCTCGAGGTCACACAACTGGTGTCAGAGCCATCATGCAAAGCCAGATAGTCCTGATCCTAACCTCTCAAAATGGCCACTGTGTCTTAGGACCATGAGAGATACAAAGAACTGTAAGCTGAGATTACCTTCTATCATAATATCCGTTTGGCATAAGAGAAAATGTTATAGTGCTTCAGAGTGTGAGCTTCTCAGCCAATGGGATCTGGGTTTAAGTCTTGCCTTTGCCACTTTCTGGATATGTGCCTTGGGGCAGTTATTTAACCTGTTAAAGTTCACTTTTGTTTACCTGTGCAATATGTCACAACATTATTATTACACTAACCACTGCTTCTGGCACATGTTAAAAATAGTACCTATTTTTATTAGATAGAGGTATATAAGGCAGCATGTGCTATGTTCTGTTTGAGGGGTACAAAGTAAATGTTAAGGGTGCCTAAAGAAAAAAATAAATTTAAAAAAACTTGGCTGGGTGCAGTGGCTTACATCTGTAATCCTAGCCCTTTGGAAGGCTGAGGTAGGCAGATCACGAGGTCAGGAGATCAAGACCATCCTGGCTAACATGGTGAAACCCCATCTCTACTAAAAATACAAAAACTTAGCAGCGCATGGTGGCGTGTGCCTGTAGTCCCAGCTACTTGGGAGGTTGAGGCAGGAGAATTGCTTGAACCCGGAAGGTGAATGTTGCAGTAAGCCGAGATTGTGCCACTGCACTCCAGCCAGGGCAACAGAGCAAGACTCTGTCTCAAAAAACAAAAACAAAAACAAAACCTTTTTATTATGAAAATCTTAAGCATATAAAAATTAGAGAATAGTATAATGAATCCCCAAGTAACATTACTCAGCTATAGAAGATATCAACATTTCACTAATTTTGTTTCATCTATGTCTTCTACTTTTTTTTTTACTCAAGTATTTTAAAGTAAACCCAGATATTATATCATTTTACTCATAAATACTATAATACCTTGCTTCAGTAGGAAGAACTTAAAAAAATCACAGTGTCATTATGATTATCATGAACTTGAAAAAAACAAAAATAATTCTTTTATATCAGTGTGTGTTTCTGTTTTTCTTATTGTCTCCAAATTATTTTACAGTGCATTTTGTTCAAGTCAGTATCAAAATAAGTGTCTGCCTCTTAAATCTCTTAAACTGTAACTCCCCCTTCTTTTGATAATATTTACTTGTTTTAGAAACTAGGTCTACATTTGCCCTGTAGAATTTTTCATACCCTTGACTGGTCAGATAGCTTCTGCATAGCTGTGCAGAGCCATATGGGAACCTGAGGCAAGAAGAAAAACCAGTGATACTGGCCCTGACTTTATTTAAAGTCATGTTGTTATATTCATCCTAATTTTTTTGCATTCATTTTGATTTTGGAAAATATGTATTAAAATATTTATGTCTGTTACTGTATTTTTTGGCACACCCTTCAATTTTGCACCTGAGGCAAGTGACTCATCGGTTTGTTCTAGGCCCAGCCATGAGTTGCTTAATTTGTTCCTCTATCCCCGCTGTGTCTTGTCAGCTGGCGATTAGATCCACATTCTAGAGCTTTCCTATTCGCGGTGTGGTCCAGCAGCATAAGGATCTCCTGGGAGCTTCTTAGAAATACAGACTCTTAGGCCACATCCTGAACCTACTGAGTCAGAATTTCTGCGTTTTAACCAGATCCCCAGATGATGTGTGTGCTCATTGAAGTTTGAGAAGCACTGAGTGGAGGCATAATTAGATTCCAGTGCAGTTTATTTGGCAAGGATGCTTATAGGCCTGTGGTGAATTCCTTACTCGTATAACTTTAAGAGGCATGTAGTGTCTGGGTCTCTTGTTATTGGTGATATCAAGATTGATACAGTAAATTCAGATGTGATCAGCTTGACCCATCCATGAGAAAGTTAGGAAAGATCACTTCTGAGAGTTCAGTAGAGTGAAATGCTTAGGAAAGGGGGCTCTAGAGCCCAATTTTATGAATTTGAATCTTTACACAGCAATGTGACTCTGGATAGCTACTTAACTGCTCTATGCTTCAATTCTCTATCTGTAAACTGGTGATAATAGTAGTACCCATTTCATTGGGTTGTCATGCATATTTTTTTTTAGAATAATGCCTGGCACAAAGAAAGCTCTCAATCAGAAATAACACTTCTTTCTTCTTTTGTCCTTTCCCCTCCTCAGCAGAGAACGCATCCTTACAAAGGTATCATTTGAGTTGAGCCTTGCAGAATTAGTTGGACAGTGTTCCAGGTGATATTAGTTACTTAATTACAGGCAGAAAATGGAAATTCACTTCCTATTTTTGGAGAGTGGCAAAGAATTAGACTTGACTGTAAAGTTGCATGTTTTCAGGAGGCTGGGGAAAATCCAGTTGATGGAAGGCTTTGGATATAGGAAGTCGGTAGTATTTGGGGAACAGTGAAAATTTTTAAGGAGAAGAGAATGTCATGAGCAAAGTAGCACTCAAGAAGTTTAATGCAGCACCCCTGTGCAGGATACATTTGAAGGAAAAGAGTCTGAAGGTTAAGAGTGCATTTAAATAGTTTACCCAAAAGGTAATAAAGGCCTAAGCCAGAGTGACGGCAGTAGGAATGGAAGAACTAGTGGGTGGATATGAGACTGTGATAGTGTAATGAGCATGAGTGCCAAAGGCAGGGGGTGTGTCTGCTTTGGGTTTTGCTGCTTACTAGCTATGTGGCCTTTATCAAGTTACTTAACCACCTGAACCTCTGGGCCTCGGTTTTCTTATAAGTGCAATGGGAATAATTACACCTGTTTGGCAGGTTAGTTGCCTGGTACTGTGCTCAGCTTATAGGTAGCCCTCAATAAATGTTTGTTATTATTACTAGGTAATTGACTGGGCATGTGATTGAAGGAGAGGAAGGTAGTAGAAATGATTTTTTAGCTTCAAGACTAGGATAATTGGTGATATAGAAATTGCAATATACTTGCGAGGGAGAATTGGTTTAAGGAGGAGATATTATATTCTGTTTAGATATGTTGAGTTTGAGACCCTGACAGGACATCCCAGGGGAAATGTGTTGGATGCCAGGGCTAAATTATGCATAGGCACACATGACTAGATTCATAGATTTGCTTTTGGTGCAGATTATGGTTTCAATAATGGTTTGTGCTCTGTTTTTCATTATCTCTGGGGTTTCTGACAAGGCAGATGTTTTACCTTGACATCAGTTCAGATTAGACGCTGACTTTGCGGTCAGTGGTCTGGGGTCTGGCTGCTTCATCCACAGCTGAAGGTGGGGGAGGTTTTGTTCTCCCTTGTGGCTTTTCCTCGTTTCAGATTGTGTTGACATTTTAAGAAAGCAGTTTGTTTTGCTTTTTAGCCATTTCAAAGTTTGTCTTTTTCTCTCTGTGCACAGGCTGATGCTGAAATTGGGGTGTTAATGGGTGCTATTTAAAGAAGCTCATTTATGGGCAATTAAATAACATGCCTGTCAGCCCAGATTTGGTAGGGAATAGGGGAACCGTTTTAAATTTTAAGTACAATGAAGTTTAATTATATTTCCTTTTCTTTCAAGTCTTTTGTTAGATTATCTAGAAAACAGATTTCTTCTTCTTTTTTTTTTTTTAAATCTATATATTTATTTTGCTTCCTCCCCTGTCTTGGGAGTGGTGGGCTGAGATGGGTAGCCAGTATATTTAAGTTATATTCTGTATTTTAAGGGAGTTTTATATCAATGGTTTTAGATGTTCCAAGCATTACAGAGAGAATAATGCAGCTGATGCTAAAAGTAGCCCTTCTGTAGGTAGTAACTGACATCTCAAACATTTCATGTCCCAGAACAGCAAAAAGACTGACAGTAGTAGCAACTAACTTATGTGTTTACAGGCCAGAAGTTGTCCAGATCTGTCATGTATCCTGGAACCCAAAGTAAATATCATTTCATTCACACTATTTATAGAGAACAACTTGTGGGGCAGAGGGACATAGGGACTCTCTCATCCTATTCTTTCTTCTGGAGCAGCTGTCAAGATCTCTATGCAATCTGTTTTCTCTCTCTCTCTTTTTTTTTTAAATGTAAATAGATTTGAGTACTTTATATGTAACTGAGTCTCAATATATATTTGTTTATAATTGTATGTGCAAATATGTGTTGGCTGATGGCACAGGAAGAAATAGTATTTTGGTTGCTTAGTAAAGATAATGTTAGGCAGTATATGGAAGAACAGTATATGGCATAAAGTATTTAAATTGGAGTGTTGGATGGAAGCAAATAAATTAAAAAGCAGAAAATGGAAGAAGTGACTGGACCGTGAAAGAATGTCAGTGCTTACGAGAATTAGGGGGTAGAAATCATTGAAAAACGGCTGGTGGTAGAAGCTCAGAGAAGGATGCCCATTAGTGGCAGCTGGAGCTTTGCCTGATGGTGGTACCGTCTGGACTTCAGCATAAACATAGCAGTCGGTCAGAGGCAGAACTTTTTCCCCCAGTGCCCACAGAACGCAGCTGACTAACGTGGGCTCCTGTGAATATTAGGAGCAGAAATTGATAACTTGTGGAGACCTGAGGCTAGGATAAGAGTGCAAATAGAAAAACTTCATGTTCTAACAGGAGAAAAAGTGAGCTATGAAGACAGGCTTCCTCCACTTCCATTTCTCTTGGGCAGTAGAATGAAGGGATAAACTGTAGAACCATCCTGGTTAATGAAAAATTCTACAGAACAGACCAAAATGACTAGCTTTTTTATGTGAGAGAAGCCTCCAGGTGATGCCATTTTTCATTAAGTCATTTCCCATCCTGAACTGGAGAGGGAACTAATTGTGTGAAGAAAACCTGAGAAATTAGAAGGTACTTGAAGTGTTCACAAGTAGTAGCTTGTTCCACTTGAGTGCATATAAGTGTAGAATACATTGGTTGGGATTTGATAAGATGGGAAGATCTGATTTGGGGATTTCTAGGCTGTATTTCAGGGAGCAAGAAAGAATAGGTGTCTAAACTGGAGCTTCACTGCAGCCTTTAGCTGCTACTTTAGGTGAGGCCTTCCCTTTGAGGGCAGAGGTAGAGTCTTTGGCTAATACGTGTTGTTGAATTAATGAATTCAAGTGGGGTTAGGTTTACCTGGGCTTTTTCCTAAACCTACTTGCAGGAAAGAAAAATGGTAGTAATCACTATAGTGAAAAATCATAAATTGAGGCGACCATAAGTGTGGCATTTGTCAGTACATGTGAAACAGTGGACAGCGCTTTATTGATTGCATTTTTGTCATTTGAGAGTGTCTGGAGAGAACAGAAGAGAAGCAGAGTATTGAGGAGAAAAATGCTGTGTTGGGAATCAGGAGACTTCAGCTCTAGGGCTAAGCCTTTTAGTAACTTCTAACAGTGGGCAAATCACCTTGACAGATGCTTTTCCAGACTAGATCAATTAGTTATTTTCTGGGAGCTCTAAGGAGATGACAGTATGCTGCTTAAGTGAACATACCAGAATCACTTAGAGCTTAGAGACATGAGCTTATAGAATTACATGTGCTCTGTGTGGATGTGCGTGTGCGTGTTTGTGTTTGCCCAAATGAGAGTCATTGCTGTATTGAACTTCTTTACTAATGGGATATTGTCAAATATTTGTTTGAGGGGTTTCATGGTGTGTGGAGAGCACTAGATAATTTCTAAAGGACTCTTCCAATCTGAAAAATTTAGGTTTCCAGGAAATGGAAATTGGGCTTGGATACCTTTTACAAAGGCATTTTATTTTATTTTTTGGCCTGGCTGGTTGTAGGGCTTTCAAACTTTCACAAAAAAATTTAAATTAAAAAAATAAAGATAGCAAAAACAGGGATTTTAGGCCTGAAAATTGCTGTAAATCTTTGCAAGCCATGGTTAAACAGTGGGCAAATTAATATCTCTGGGGTGAATCACAATCTCATGCAATGAGGTAAAACATTTCGGCAAAAGGCTGCTGGAGGATTGACTTTATTGAGACCCAAGATGCTGCAGCCCTGTTTTGTTGGTTCCTTCCTCATTCCTTGGAATAGCTGTTTTGTCCATGTAGATGCAGAGTTGAACAGTGAACTTGCTGACTATGAACCTGACTTCCTCCCTTCTTTCCTTACTGCCTTCCCCACCTCTTAGAGCAAAAATGCTCTTGGCTTGCTTTATATTAATACTGAATATGTTGATCCTTGCCTTGTTAAATATACCACTAACTAAAGAAATTTATTCAGAGGAGCCATTTGTAAACCGAAAATAAAATTCAAAGGCCTCCCCCAACTCCCTCAACCATCTGAGTGGACTCCCTCCTCAGCCAGGGCACTATAAAATTTAACCTGAAAGACTGGTTCGGGCCATGAAAGGAAGAGTAGGGGTTGGAGGGACAGGCCTCCTTCTGTCTCTCCAGCCTTAATGTGACCTTAAGTCTGATAAGAAACATTACAATCCGATTTCTGTGAAGCTTGCTACCTGGAAGTTTCATCTGCATGATAAAACCTTGGTCGGCAACCCCTTATCTTAATCCAGACATTGCTTTCTACTGATAATAACTCTTTCAACCAATTGTCAATCAGACTATGTTTAAATCTACATATGACTTAGAACCACCCCCCCCATTCTGTTGTAGGACTTTTCCTTAGTTCAGCTAAAGACAGGGTCCTTGTCACACGACCATGAAAAATTAGGCTTGTAGACAGTTTGAAGGGTGAGAAAAATGGAATTTATTGGGCAAAAAGGAAAAAATAAAGGGAAACAGCAAGTCCTGCTACTATAGGCTTCCTGCCTCAAAGATTGAATTCCAGATTCCACCTCGGAATAGGAGGGGCCGGCCTGCTCCCCCCTGCAAACAGCAGGAACCTCTGGAGGCTCCACCCCCCTGTGTGCACTGGCCCAGTGCACAGGCTAGCTGGGGTTTCTCTGGGGGACCCCTTTATACTTGGCTGTCTCAATTCAAGTTGTCTTGCCCTTCTAGATTGACTCCTCCAATGTAAATTTTTTTTTCTTTTGAGACAGCCTACTCTGTCACCGAGGCTGGTGTGCAGTGCTGTGATCTCTGCTCACTGCAACCTCCCAGGTTCAAGCAATTCTCCTGCATCAGCTTCCCAAATAGCTGGGACTATAGGCACATGCCACCATGCCCAGCTAATTTTCTTGGAATTTTTAGTAGAGATGGGGTTTTACTATGTTGACCAGGCTGGTCTCAAACTCCTGACCTCAAGTGATCTGGCTGCCTGGGCCCCAATGTAAATCTTAAATGTATTGATTGCTGTTATTATGTCTCCCTAAAATGTATAAAAGCAAGCTGTACCCTGACCATTTGGGGCAGAAGTCCTCAGGACCTCCTGAAACTGTCTCATGGCTGCATCCTTAACCTTGGCAAAATAAACTTTCTAAATTGAGACCTGTCTAAGATATTTTGGGTTCACACATTTGATCTCAAAATTCCTGAATGCAAGTTGGTATACTTTTTACTAGTATAGGAGGCAATGCTGTACATTTCTCCTTGGCATTTGATAGTAGAATTTTTAGCTGTTCTTCTTTTGCTAAACTTTTCACCATCAGCAATGCAGATGTTGACATTTTAATGCCATATCCTCTGTGGCCCTTACTTTCTCTCATGCCTTCTAGGCACTCTAAGGGACATTGAAATGAAGACAGTCACCACTTAATATATGGTTGTCAACAGGATTTCTTCCTGACGCTTTATGCTTTCATGACTTTAGGAAACTTCTTTGTTGCATTGGGCTTGGGAGAGGTAAGAAAATACAAGTTTCTTTGGTAGAGGTAGCACATCATGGTGTGGTTTGGCGAACAAGAAGAGATAACCTTCTTTGGTTAAATGGGGCAAGACCAGACCAGTAGGCCCTAAAATCCTTTTAAAAATCATTAACATTTTCATTGTTCCCTTGGTTTTCTGACTTGTCACGCTGCCTAAAATGGACCTTCTATAGGCCCGAAAGATCGAACATTCTTTCTTAGCAAGATGCATTTCCTCCTGCTTGATCAGCTGTCTTTCTGTCAGAAAGGCAGAGATGGTCACTATTTTCTCATGTATGACAGAGGTTCACCGCAGCCATTATCTGTTTGGGTAGGAGCCCGGGATATGGGGAAGGCTATGCAATGTATAGTTTAGAAAAGCGCTCTCCCTCTGCACACACTTCTAAGACTCATTTTTGTCTTTGCTTCCATTTCTATTCCATTTCTATTGCTCCATGGGCGATGATGGGCACAGCCACTGACAATATCACGATTAATTATTCTAGGAAGCCTGGATAAGTTGAAGTGGTTGTTATAAACATCTAAACTTGAAATCTATTTTGTTTAAAGCAAAAGCAGTGTTTGCATGCACCAAGGGAAAAGCTGGTGGTAGAAATGGCTGTACAATTTGCCTCTGGTCTGTAGTGAGAAATATTCATTTTGGGAAATAGGATGGATCAATGTGGTTTTTCTCTCTATGTAAAGTTGTTATTGGAATAACAACTTATCTTATTTTGCAGTCCTAAAGTAATAAATAAAACATTTATGGCTTGGGATAAATTGAGAGCATCCCATTACCTATAGTAGCAGGCATGTTCTTATTCTTTTCAAGCCTCAGGCAGAGTGACATCAGCAGATTTTTTTCATTTTCTAATCCAGAGCCTTCTAATTTCTTTCTGTCAAAGAACTTGCATTTTACTACTGAGCAGATCTGCAGGGACCCTTTTTGATATGACTACATTTTGTAGCACCTCTTTTAAATTGTATTTAACGTCAGTTCTCAGAAGACAGCATGGTGTAGTGGAAAGAACATGGGCTTAGAATTTATGTAGTGTCGTTTTTTTTTTGGTTGGCTTGGAAATGAGGTCTTCAGTTCACATTCAGATTCTTGAATCATTAGTAATGTGGAATTTTCTGATGACCACACTCATAGTTCTTCAGCTACAGATCCAGTTCTTGGTGCTTCCTGGTGTGTCAAAAGGAGCTCCTTGCCTAGCCTTTTTAGAGGGTACTCATTCCATTACCGTCTACACACCCACACCCCACACACCCTGGGAGCTTCTTGATCTGGTAACGTTTTCACAATTTTGAATCGTTTGGTTTTTCATCCTGTGCTACGCCATAATGACGCTTAGTCTTGCCCTTTGGTGGTTATGCTGGAGAAGCATCCCCACTCATTTGTGCTTTCAGAATGCCAAATCTTCATACAAAGAATAACCTTCAGTTTCTTCTGCAGGACAAAGCCTGCCTGTCGGAGCACAGTGAGTCAATCTCTCCTGTTCAAACATTTGCCACTTATTTATTAAACAAGTATTTACCAAGTACCCTCTATCTACCAGAGTGTGCTGTGGGCTGTGGAGGAGAAAATGGTGAATTATCCATGATTTCCAGAAGTTTATCAGGTAGGGAGGAAGATAAGAAAAGCAGTTTTTGTGTAGTGAGGTAAGGGCATGGGTTTTATTGTGTTTGGCCTTTTTTAAAAAAGGAAAGGATAAAATAATGAAATCCTTGAAGATGCAAAGTTCGTTGTGTCTCTTAAGAACAGCAAAACATGCAGTTTGCCAAGAACAGGGAAGCAGCATCGAGGGGGGAATGGTAGGAGATAAGGAAAACTTTTCCCTCAATTCTCTACCTGATTTTTCCTTTGACTTTATTTTTTAGCCCCCCCACCTCTGAATTTCAAATGAAGTACCTCTGTCACTTTATTTGAAGTACCCCTGTCACTTTATTTGAGATTCATTTGGTGGTCTCTGTCAACTGTCCCATGATCAGGGTATCTCTTCCTCCTACTTTCACCCTACTCATATAGATCATCATATCCACTCCCATTCCTTCTATTAGCATATAGCCAAGATTGCTATACAGAACTTCAGACCTGCGTGTCCAACTGTCCCCTAGACACTGCCACCTGGGTTCTCACTCCATGTCGGATAGACACCAGAACTCAGCTCAGTTTTCTCCCTCTCACACCTGCTCTTTCTACTTCATTCCCTCTCTGAATGGCACTGCCTTCTACCGATTGCTTAATGCAGGATGTGGGCACCTTTTCTTTAATTCGCACCAGCCATCCCTCAAGTTTACCTCCTAAATATCTGCTGAATTTGTCGTCTCTCTGTGTTGCCTCCGCCACAATCCTAGTTCCAGTCATCATCACTGACTGTCACTGAGGGAGCCTCTGAGGTTTCACTAGATTCAGTCTTACCTCTGACCAATGCCTTCTTCACACACTGCAGCCAGAATAATCCCTCCAAAATGTAAACCTAGTCACATCAATTCTCTTAAAACCCTTTAATGGCTCCTTATGGCCCTTAGGATAAAATCCACATTCCTTAAACAGCTTAAAATGTCCTTGGTGATCTGGCCTTTACCTGGTTCCTCCCACAGCACACTGCCTCCAGCTGTCCCCCAGCTACTTTCTCCTTCCTAAATTGGTCATGTTCTAGCACTTACAGGCTTTAACATGCTGTTTCTCTTGCCTAGATTCTACTCCCATTTTTGCCTGGCTACTTTTTATTTTTCCCCTAGATCTTGGCTTCAGTGTCACATCCTGTAAAAAGCCTCTAATTCTCTCAAAACTAGGTTAGATGCCTCTATTATGTGCCCCTTTTATGGAATACATAAAAGTGAAATTGCATCATGATTGCCTGTTGAATTGTCATTGTTCCCTACTAAACTATAAACTTCACTAGGACAGGGAATGTTGGCGTATTCACCAGCTTGTCCAAGACACCTAGCACAGTGCCTGGCCTATTATTTATCAAGAAACACAACTTTTACTATGCCACCACTATTTACCAAGAGCTGTTCTTCTTTGCCACTTGATCCTAAGCTGCTTCAGGGCAGGACCAAATCCTATTTGTGTGCCATAGACAGCACTTTGTGTTAAATGAGTTTGTTTCACCAACTACCTTCAAAAGCATTATTGCACCTGAGCTTTTAAAAAATATTATATGAATATACATTAAAAATTTTATATTAGATGAGACTATGTAATTAATTTTAAAAATGTGCTATGAAACATACAACTGAATGAGTAATTAATTGCCCATGGAATATTATCTGAAGTTTAGAAGAAAAAGCATTAAAGCATCTGCTTAGGGCCAGGCGGGCATGGGTCTAAATTCCAACTCTACTGTTAGCAGAAAGGGGACCCGATCCAGACCGCAAGAGAGGGTTCTTGGATCTTGCACAAGAAAGTAGTCTGGGCATGGTGGCTGCTCACGCCTGTAATCCTAGCACCTTGAGAGGCTGATGTAGGCAGATCACAAGGTCAGGAGTTTGAGACCAGTCTGGCCAACATGGTGAAACCCCTGTCTCTACTAAAAATACCTAAATTAGCTGGGTGTGGTGGTGCGCACCTATAATCCCAGCTACTCAGGAGGCTTAGGCAGGAGAATCACTTGAATGCAGGCTCCTGCAGTGAGCCAAGACGGTGCCATTGCACTCCAGCCTGCAGGGGCAGAGTGAGACTTCACTTCAGGGGGGAAAAAAGAGAAAAGGAATAAAACAGTGACTACTCTATAGGCAGAGCAGCCGCATGGACCACTCAATTGTTTATACTTATTGTTACTTCTTGATTATATGCTAAATAAGGGGTGGATTATTCATGAGTTTTCTCAGAAAGGGGTGGACAATTCCCAGAACTGAGGGTTCCTCCCCTTTTTATACCATATAGAGTAACTTCCTGATGTTGCCATGGCATTTGTAAACTGTCATGGTGCTGGTGGGAGTGTCTTTTAGCATGCTAATATATTATAATTAGCACATAATGAGCAATTAGGACACCAGAGATCACTCTGTTGCAGTCTTGGTTTTGGTGGATTTTGGCCAGCTTCTTTATTGCAGTCTGTTTTATCTGCAAGGTCTTTATGACCTGTATGTGCTGCCCTCCTATCTCATCCTGTGACTTAGAATGCCTAACCTCCTGGGAATGCAGCCCAGTAGGTCTCAGCCTCTTTTTACCCAGCCCCTACTCAAGATGGAGTAGCTCTGGTTCAGACACTTCTGACGCTACCTCTTAGTAACTCTGTGTTTTTGGGCATGTCACTTTCCTTCTCTGGTTCTTGGTTTCCTGATCTGTAAAATGAGGATATTTTTATATACCTAATAATGCCTGCCTTACAAGGTTTTACAAAGATTAAAGCTTTATGAAAATAACTGCTGTAGTACCTGGTACAAGGTAGTTGCTCTATGAATGTTAAGTTTCATCTTTTATTCTGACAATGGTGACATTACTGAAACATTTTTGGAATTTCTTTGTTGAGATACTTTTCAGAGCTTGCTGTAGATCATCGGACTATCTCAATGGGAGAAATCTTTTATCTTTGAGAATGTGTTTGATTTTTAGGAATAGTTGGGTTCAGAGAGCAAGATCAAGATGGTTAATACCATTTTTGATATTAAACAAAGTTACATATGATTATAATGAGATTTTTCTTTTGTAATATCAAAATTGGTACGTATTCTGGCTCTCTCACAGGTGGCATTGACAGGATATTCCATTTGGCACATTAAATTCAGGGAATTAACTATCACAAAATCTTTTAATTTTGAATAGTATTCTGATAAATTAAGCAGAATTAATAAACTCAGCAGAGCTGAAATCTTCAATAATACATTTAATCACAAGCTAACAATCAGAATTTTACTTCTGGCAACAAAGAACTTAGGAAAAAAAATGATCTAACTCATTTTAGGTGCTACCTAAAGTGCTACCCCATATTCTGCATATTGGGGGCTATTGTCTTTTTAGCTAGGTCCATGGAAATCAGTGTGGCTGAGCTGTGGCAAGGGTGATGTTCTTTCCTAATGACCCAGAGGAGCCTGTTGCCTTTCGGAGATCTGTCCTTTGCGGTAGAGGAGGAGCCTGGACATGGGCAGGATATAGAGATGAGATGGCAGCTTTTACAGAAGCATAGGGGGCTTGTGCAGAAAAATCCCATAGGGTGGGTTTGTAGGAGAGATTGGAGGCACAAGGTTATCAGTCTGCTAAAGGAAAACAGTGGCCGCAGGAGCACAGTTGGGAGAGGCTGGAAGCTGCAATCCCAGGGCCCTGTGCAAGCTGGACTGGGGGTCAGCACAGTACAGGGGGAGCGCCAGTGACAATGCCCAGGTTACTATGAGGAACCTCGTATTATTTTGTTATTCAGAGGTTACTGTGGGTTCAGTGTTTTGCCTCTTCATTGCATATAAGGTCATAAATGCAAATTATTGAGTAAGCTATAAGGAGTTAGTGACATGTTAATTATTTTCAAGATATTTTGCTAGTTTGTACCCTGAATTTACTTCATCTTCTAGTATGTTTTTGTTGTTGTTACTGATGTTAGCATAATTCAGTGAGAGCATTTGATGGGGAGGGACGTAAGAAGAAAGTAAAACATGAATATGTGTTATTTCCTGTGGGGGAGTCATATAAAAAAACCATGAATATTTGTGAATCCTGGGTGCGGGGGGAGAGAAGGTTGCACAACGCCCTTTGCCACCTGGGCACAGGGGAGCAGAGTCACTTCAGCCAATGGGGACTGGGCTGACTTGTGCTGGATTTCACAAGGGTTGAGTCTCCTGAAAATCTTTGTTATCGAACAGCATCAGCTTTTGGGGTATTGATGTCATTATAATTTCAGTAAAACATGGTTCTTAGGTTTTTTGTTTTGTTTTGTTTGTTTTTTGAGACGGAGTCTCGCTCTGTAGCCCAGGCTGGAGCACAGTGGCATGATCTTGGCTCACTGCAATCTCCGCCTTCCAGGTTCAAGGAATTCTGCCTCAACCTTTTGAGTAGCTGGGATTACAGGCATGTGCCAGGCTAATTTTGTATTTTAATTAGAGATGGGGTCCCACCATGTTGGCCAGGCTGGTCACGAATTCCTGACCTCAAGTGATCTGCCTGCCTCAGCCTTCCAAAGTGTTAAGATTACAGGCGTGAGCCACCGTGCCTGGCTGCTTTTTAGATTTTAGATTCACAGAATCAATACTTCCCTGTGGATGATGTTCTGTTAGTGAAGCCACCTGCGTTGTGGAGTTGAGGGGTCGTTCTGCAGCCTGGCTGTGGAATCACTGAGCCAGCAGCCTTTGACAACAACTCTGGCAAAAAGCAAAGCTTACGTATTCCTTTTCATTCACTGTAAATGTCAAAATCCCATTTGAATTACAGTGAAAATGCAAAATTTAAAGTTTTCAATTCTATTTAAAAAAATCTCGAAAGAATATAAGCAAAATTACCTTTTTTTCTTTTTCAGGTTTTCCTATAAATTGGTTATTGTTCATCTTTTCTGGGTATTTGATTTCTGTACTGTTGTTAACCAAGTTGAAGTTACTATCTTAGCAGTGCCAGCCATGTGCATTAGGACAAACCTCTTAGATGAAGATTCTGGAGCTTGTAGGCGACTGGAGCCATTTAAAGTGCTTTTATGGTATAAACATATTTTAGAGACCTTAATGTTAAATAGGTGATCATATTCTGACAGAATGCTTTCATTTTTGGAAGCCAAAATTTTGCCTCATGACAAAATTCTCCTTTTATAATCTTATTTAGTGTCTGACGGTGATTTAAAAAAACAAATTATTTAGATAAAACAGTAGAAAAAACTAAACATCAAATTTACTTGTGGCAAATGACCTAATTTCCACTGGGTAAGAAAAATGCAGGATATGTATATTAGTTTTCTATTGTTACCTTGACAAATTATCACAACTTAGCGGTTCACAGATTTCTTGTCTTGCATTCTGTGAATTGGAAGCCCAAAACAGCTCTCACTAGGCTAAGACAGAGTGTGGCAGGGGCTGTGTTCCTTCTGGAGGCTGTAGGGGAGAATTGTTTTGCTTTCCAACTTCTGGAGGCTACCCCATTCCTTGACTTTCTTCAGCGCCTTCTTCCACCTTCAGAGCTGGCAAGGTTGCATTTTTCTGACATTCTTCCATAATCACATCTGCCTCTGATCACAATTGGGAAACTTTCTCTGTTTTGGGGCCTTTGTGGTTAGATTGGGCCCGTCTGGATGATCCAGGACAGTCTCCCCATCTCAAGTCCCTAAATTTAATCATGTCCATAAAAATCCCTTTTCCCATGTACAGTAGCATATCCTCAAGTTCTGAGGATTAGGATGTGGAAAATTTGGGGGGATGGGGCATTATTCTGGTTACCATAATATGAAAATATTTAACAGAAATTTTTATTCAGAGGATGTATTTTTCAAATGTCCTGATAACTTATCAGGTTTTTAGGAAACTTTCACTTGGGTGCTTTTAGAGAAGAGGTGTATATATTAAAAAATAAAAAAACTCACAGATTTGGTTGGATCATAATCTACTAAAGCTAATGATTATTCTCTTTTGCTTACTTTGCTAGTGATAACCTGCTAAGGAGAGCAGCCTGTCAAGAAGCTCAGGTAATACTATTTAATGTGATAAAATTAAACCCCTCCTTATCTTCATTGTGCAGAAAAGCTGAGCTCTTTAGGGGACTTTCAGTGTCTTGCATCTGTGCAGTTTGGCTATTTTTTAGCACTATCAGGATGAATCACGCTGGGAGCCAACTCTGAGTAGAACTCCAGGAAGTTAACCATCTGGTGAAGAGCAGTTCTGACGCCCACCCCTGTAGACTGTTTGTTTCTGGATTGGTCCCAAGAACACAGAACTGGACTGGTAGAAGCTCTGGGAATTTGTTTGTGTCTGCAGTTGTCTTTGTAGATCTGGCTAACCCTTGAATCATTCCTGATCTGAATAACCCCCAAGGATATCAGTTCAGATCAAGTGTTACCTCTAACAGTCCAATCTTCTTAAAATTGTTGATTCATACTTTTAAAGCCCATCTCCAAGCTCAACCGAACTATATCATGTGCACTGTTATCCCAATTCCATGAGATTTTACTTAAATGTTCATTTATATGATAATTAATTATAGCTGGATTATAAATCCTTTCAAGTTTAAGACCCCCATTTTTGTCCACCATTACAAAAATGTACCTTATACTTTGCAGTTGAAATTCTGTGACTGAGTTGCCTTTTTGTTTTGTATCATTTGAACTTACGATGTCAGAAATACCGAAATAGAAACAGGAAAATCAAAAGTGGCAAAGATATGAAGCATTTAGTAGAAGTAAGTGGTAGACCTCCTGTTTGTTTTTGAAATGTTTTCATGGATGACAGTGACAACAGATACTATAAATTAATTCCTCTCTTTAGCGATCGTTATCTAGCTGTTCTAAATCTGTGTTTTAAGAATTTGATTACTTTTTTGTTTAAATGTGTTTTCTCTCATATGGCTCTAAGTTGTTTTAGAAATCAATTCAAATAAACTTTAATATTAAATTAAAGGTGATCCCTGTCCCAAGCCAGTCATTAGCAACTGGAAAATCCTCCTGGGAGGGGAAACCCATTTTTTCTCTCTTTAAGGAAGAGTAGGCCTTTTTGATTGTAGGACCCTCCCTTTCTTGTTGAAGGTAAATGCTTCCACCTCTGTTCTGAGTTCTGTCTCCTCATACTTTTTCAGGGATGATGTTCCTTTAGTGATTTTCTCCTTCTCCTCTATTTCTTTCTTTCTACTATTCTAATTCTCCACTTCCCCTGCATGTTTAATTCCTTCCATCTCACAAATGGAAGTGGATTTGCCCTTATAGCCTCTGCTGGCTAATTTTCCTATCTGTGCTCTTCCCTTAACAGTCTAAATTCTTGAAAGAATATGATTTTTAAAAACAAATTTCACGTAAACTTAATGTAGTCTCGTGTAAACTCCTTAGCCCACTGTGAATCTGAGACTTGAGTTGCAAGTAGGTACAAACTTTAGACGCTAAGAAATCAGGGCAAGGAGGAATAATCTGACTAGCATAGGTATGGAATCTGGTAGGCAAGAGAGCCTGGTTAGTGAAGTCATTTCTGCCTCATTCCAGAAATAGTATAGATAGAAAAAGAAAAAATTGGAATATTTGGAGATTTAGCAGCAAAATATTAAGGTCTAAGTAAGAATGAAAACAGAATAGAAATTATAATATACCAGAAACGTCTTATAAAGATAGTCTTTTTCTCTACTTCAGAAAAAAAAATCAATTTTGTTTTTAAAGCAGGCAATAGACAATGGTAAGAAAGGCTCCAAAATGAACTGTCAGTGAGATGGCAGATTTAGAGTAAGTTATTCAATAAAAAATCTTTGCAGCCAGGCACAGTGGCTCATGCCTATAATCCCAGCACTTTGGGAGGCCAAGGAGGGTGGATCACAAAGTCAGGAGTTCAGGATCAGTCTGGCCAAGATGGTGAAACCCCGCATCTACTAAAAATACAAAAAAACTAGCTGGGCACAGTGATGGGCACCTGTAATCCCTGCTACTCAGGAGGCTGAGGCAGGAGAATCACTTGAACCCAGGAGGCGAAGGTTGCAGTGAGCCAAGATCATGCTACCTCACTCCAGCCTGGGTGACAGAGACTCCATCTCAAAAACAAAACAAAACAAAACAAAAAAAACAACTTCACATAATCTTTTTTCCTCCTATCTTTACTTTGTTCTTCCATACTAGAATTCTGCTTTCTTGGCCCAGACCTGCTCCCACCATTGAAGACCCTAATTTTTGTCCATTTTGGTACTTTCCTTTTCTTATTCTTTTTGTTGACCATCGTTTCCAATTCAGATGTAATAACAAGAGTTCCCATTCATTTCTCATTTGGGCTTCTCACATCTAGTCCTCTGCCTCTTAATTCTCATCCTTGATACTCTCTTTAGAGCTTAGAGAGTAAAACGTTTGGCTTTGGAATTAGAAGATGTATATTCCAGGCTTGTAATTTATCAACTCTGTAACTTTCAGGAACTTAATCTTCCTGATTCTGGACTTTCTAATCTGGAAAACTAAGATTATTTTATACCACCTTGGTTTCTGAGAACTAAGAATAATGTGTGTAAAAAATGTCAAATAAGGGAGAGAGATCCAAGATGGCCAGTTAGGAGCAGCTCAGGATTGCAGCTCCCAGTGAAAGTGCAGAGGATGAGTGGATGCTGCATTTCCAGACAGATTTTTATTGCCCACAGACCAGGAGATTCCCAGGCGGAGGAGCCCCACGGGTTGCCAGCGTGGCTGTTTTGGCCGGCGTGGCTGTTTTGGCCGGCACGGCGGTTCTGCGTACAAAATACACGGGTCCGGGCGGCATTGTAGCTGGCGATTGGCGCTCCTGGAAGGCAGAGTCGCCCATTCATCTGATTAAAAAGGGGACTGAAACAGGGAGCCAGGCTAGTAGATTCCCAGGCAGAAAGCGCCACGAATTTCAGTGCCACTGTTTTCAGCCGGTGCAGTGCGTTGCCACACGGGAAATCACACAGATCCCGGTGCCTTTTCAACAGGTGACTAGAACACCTGGGAGACAGAGGCGACCGTTCAACTAAAAACAAAAAAAGGGGGGGTCTGAGGCAGGGAGGCAGGGAGCCAGGTGATCAGGCTTGGATGGTGCCACCCCCCACAAAAAACAGCAATAGGAAATGCTCTGGATTGAGAGTTTCACAGCAAGCACAGCTGAACCCGGAAGGTCCAGCTCTGTGGGGGGAGGGGCATCCGCCATTACAGCGGCAGTCCATCACTATGGAGGTAGTTTGCCATTGCTGAGGGAGCCCGCCATTGCTGAGGCAGTTCTAACTACACCGGTATAAATAGGACTGCAGGGAAGTTCACATGGCACCTGGGCAGAGCCCACAGCAGCTCAGCAAAGCCTCTGCAGGCAGGCAGTGACTAGGTTACCTCCTCGCTGGGCAGGGCAGCCCTGAAAAAAAGGCAGCAGCACAACGGAAACTCATAAATAAAGCCCTAACTCCCCCAGGACAGAGCACCTGGGGAAAAAAAGGGGTTTATGAGTTCTGCTGCAGCAGACTTAAACGTACCTGCCCAGCAGCTCTGAATGAACAATGGAGCTCACAGCTTAGCACTTGAGCTCCTATAAAGGACAGACTGTCTCTTCAAGCAGCTCCCTGACCCCCGTATATCCAAAGAGTCACCACATAAAGGAGAGCTCAGACTGACATCTGGCGGGTATCCTTCTGGGACAAAGATAGCAGAAGAAGAAACTGGCAGCAACCCTTACTGTTCTGCAGCCGCTGCAGGTGATCCCCCAGGCAAACAGAGCCTGGAGTGTACCTCAGCAGTCATACAGCAGAGGTGCCAGACTGTTAGAAGAAAAATTAAGAAACAGAAAGAAATAACTTCATCATCAACAAACTGAACATCCACTCAGAGACCCAATCTGAAAGTCAACAACTACAAAGATGACAGGTGGATAAATCCACAAAGATGGGAAGAAACCAGTGCAAAAAGGATGAAAACACCCAAAACCAGAAGGCCTCTCCTCCTACAAGGGATCACAACTCCTCACCAGCAAGGGAACAAGGCTGGATGCAGAATGAGTGTGATGGATTGACAGAATGAGGCTTCAGAAGGTGGGTAATAAGCAAACTTCTCTGAGCTAAAAGAACATGGTCTAACCCAATGCAAAGAAACTAAGAACCTTGAAAAAAGATTTCATGAAATGCTAACGAGAATAAACAACTTAGAGAGGAATATAAGTGAATTGATGGAGCTGAAAAACACAACATGAGAACTTCGTGAAGCATACACAAGTTTCAACAGCCGAATCGACCAAGCAGAAGAAAGGATATCAGAGGTCGAAGATCAACTCAATGAAATAAAACGAGAAGGCAAGATTAGAGAAAAAAGGGTAAAAAGGAATGAACAAAGTCTCCAAGAAATATGGGACTATGTGAAAAGACCTAATCTACGTTTGATAGGTGTACCTGAATGTGACGGAGAAAATGAATCCAAGCTGGAAAATACTCTTCAGGATATTATCTGGGAAAACTTCCCCAACCCAGCAAGGCAGGCCAATACTCAAGTCCAGGAAATACGGTGAATGCCACAAAGATATTCCTCAAGAGAGCAACCCCAAGGCACATAATTGTCAGATTCACCAGGGTTGAAATGAAGGAGAAAATGCTAAGGCAGCCAGAGAGAAAGGTTGGGTTACCCACAAAGGGAAGCCCATCAGACTCACAGCAGATCTCTCAGCAGAAACCCTACAGGCCAGAAGAGAGTGAGGGCCAATATTCAACATCCTTAGAGAAAAGAACTTTCAACCTAGAATATCATATCCAGCCAAACTAAGCTTCATAAGTGAAGGAAAAATAAAATCCTTTGCGAACAAGCAAGTACTCAGAGATTTCATTACCACCAGGCCTGTTTTACAAGAGCTCCTGAAGGAGGCACTAAACATAGAAAGGAACAACCAGTACCAGCCACTCCAAAAACATACCAAATGGCAAAGAGCAGCAACACAATGAAGAAACTGCATCAACTAACGGGCAAAACAGACAGCTAGCATCAAAATGGCAGGATCAAATTCACACATGACAGTATTAACCCTAAATGTAAATGGGCTAAATGCCCCAATCAAAGGACACAGACTGGCAAATTGGATAAAAAGCCAAAACCCATTGCTGTGCTATATCCAGGAAACCCATCTCATATGCAAGGATACACAAAGGCTCAAAATGAAGGGATGGAGGAAGATTTACCAAGCAAATGGAGAGCGAAAAAAGCAGGAGTTGCAATTCTCATCTCTGATAAAATAGACTTTAAACCAACAAAGATCAAAAGAGACAAAGAAGGACATTACATAATGGTAAAAGGATCAATGCAGCAAGAAGAGCTAATGATCCTAAATATATATACGCACCCAATACAGGAGCACCCAGATACATAAGGCAAGTTCTTAATGACTTCCAAAGATACTTAGACTCCCAGACAATAATAGTGGGAGACTTTAACACCCCATTGTCAATATTAGATCAACAATACAGAAAATTAACAAGGATATCCAGGACTTGAACTCAGACCTGGACCAAGACATTTACAGAACTCTCCACCCCAAATCCACAGAATATACATTCTTCTCAGCATCACATCACACCTACTCTAAAATTGACCACATAATTGGAAGTAAATCACTCCTCAGCAGATGCAAAAGAATGGAAATAATAACAAACAGTCTCTCAGACCACAGTGCAATCAAGTTAGAACTCAGAATTCAGAAACTAACTCAGAACCGCACAGCTTCATGGAAACTGAACGACTGGCTCTTGAATGTTGACTGGATAAACAATGAAATGAAGGCAGAAATAAAGATGTTCTTTGAAACCAACGACAACAAAGACACAACATACCCGAATCTCTGGGACACATTTAAAGCAGTCTCTAGAGGAAAGTATATAGCAATAAATGCCCACATGAGAAGCAAGGAGAGATCTAAAATTGACACCCTATCATCAAAATTGAAAGAGCTAGAGGAGCAAGATCAAAAAAAACTCAAAACCTAGCAGAAGACAAGAAATAACTAAGATCAGAGCAGAACTGAAGGAGATAGAGACACAAAAAACCCTTCAAAAAATCAGTAAATCCAGGAGCTGGTTTTTCGAAAAGATCAACAAAATAGACCACTAGCCAGATTAATAAAAAAGAAAAGAGAATAATCAAATAGATGCAATAAAAAACGATAAAGGGGATATCATCACAGATTCCACAGAAATTCAAACCATCATCAGAGATTATTACAAACAACTCTATGCACATAAACTAGTAAACCTGGAAGAAATGGATAAATTCCTGGACACTTGCATCCTCCCAAGCCTAAACCAGGAAGAAGTCGAAACCCTGAATAAACCAATAACAAGGTCTGAATTTGAGGCAGCAATTAAGAGCCTACCACCCAAAAAAGCCCAGGTCCAGATGGGTTCACAGCCGAATTCTACTAGACATACAAAGAGGAGCTGGTACCATTCCTTCTGAAACTATTCCAAACAATCCAAAAGAGGGAACCCTTCCCAAATCATTTTATAAGACCAACATCATCCTGATACCAAAACCCGGCAGAGACTCAGCAAGAAAAGAAAACTTCAGGCCAATATCCATGATGAACATAGATGCAAAAATCTTCAATAAAATACTGGCAAACCGATTGCAACAGCACATCAAAAAGCTTATCCACCATGATCAAGTAGAATTCATCCCAGGGATGCCAGGCTGGTTCAACATACGCAAATCTATAAACATAATTCACCACATAAACAGAACCAAAGACAAAAACCACATGATTATCTCAATTGATGCAGAGAAGGCCTTTGACAAAATTCAACAGCCCTTTATGCTAAAAACTCTCAATAAACTAGGTATTGACGGAACGTATCTCAAAACAATAAAGGCTATTTACGACAAACCAACAGCCAATATCATACTGAATGGGCAAAAACTAGAAGCATTCCCTTTGAAATCTGGCACTAGACAAGGATGCCCTCTCTCACCATTCCTATTTAATATAATACTGGAAGTTCTAGCCAGAGCAAGCAGGCAAGAAAAAGAAATGAAAGGTATTCAAATAGGAAAGGAGAAAGTCAAATTGTCTCTATTTGCAGATGACATGATTGTATATCTAGAGGACCCCATCATCTCAGCCCAAAATCTCCTGAAACTGATAAGCGACTTAGCAAAGTCTCAGGATACAAAATCAATGTGCAAATATCACAAGCATTTCTATACACCAATAACAGACTTAAAGACAGCCAAATCAAGAACCAACTGCCATTCACAATTGCTACAAAGAGAATAAAATACCTAGGAATACAACTAACAAGGAACGTAAAGGACCTCTTCAAGGAGAACTACAAACCACTGCTCAAGGAAATAAGAGAGGACACAAACAGATGGAGAAACATTCCATGTTCATGGTTAGGAAGAATCAATATCGTGAAAATGGCCATACTGCCCAAAGTAATTTACAGATTCAGTGCTATCCCCATCAAGCTACCAATGACCTTCTCAACAGAACTGGAAAAAACCACCTTAAACTTCATATGCAACCAAAAGAGAGCCCGCATAGCCAAGTCAATTCTAAGCAAAAATAACAAAGTGGGAGGCATCACACTCCCGGACTTCAAACTATACTACAAGGTTACAGTAATCAAAACAGCATGGTACTGGTACCAAAACAGAAATCTAGACTAATGGAACAGAACAGAGGCCTCGGAGGCAACACAACACATCTACGACCATCCGAACTTTGACAAACCTGACAAAAACTAGCAATGGGGAAAGGATTCCCTGTTTAATAAATGGTGTTGGGAAAACTGGCTAGCCATGTGCAGAAAGCAGAAACTGGACCCCTTCCTGACACCTTACACTAAAATTAACTCCAGATGGATTAAAGACTTAAACATAAGACCTAACACCATAAAAACCCTAGAAGAAAACCTAGACAAAACCATTCAGGACATAGGCGTAGGCAAGGACTTCATGACCAAAACACCAAAAGCATTGGCAACAAAAGCCAAAATAGACAAATGGGACCTAATCAAACTCCACAGCTTCTGCACGGCAAAAGAAACAGTCATTAGAGTGAATCGGCAACCAACAAAATGGGAAAAAATTTTTGCAGTCTACCCATCTGTCAAAAGGCTGATATCCAGAATCTAGAAAGAACTAAAACAGATTTACAAGAAAAAAACAAGCCCATTCAAAAGTGGGTGAAGGATATGAACAGACACTTTACAAAAGAAGACATACATGAGGCCAACAAACATATGAAAAAATGCTCATCATCACTGGTCATTAGGGAAATGCAAATCAAAACTACATTGAGATACCATCTCACGCCAGTTAGAATGGCGATCATTAAAAAATCTGGGAGACAACAGATGCTGGAGAGGATGTGGAGAAATAGAAACACTTTTACACTGTTGGTGGGAGTGTAAATTAATTCAACCATTGTGGAAGATAGTGTGGAGATTCCTCAAGGACCTAGAAATAGAAATTCCATTTGACCCAGCAATCCCATTACTGGGTATATATCCAAAGGATTATAAATTGTTCTACTATAAGGACACATGCACACGAATGTTTATTGCAGCACAGTTTACGACAGCAAAAACCTGGAACCAACCCAAATGCCCATCGATGATAGACTGGACAGGGAAAATGTGGCACATATACACCATGGAATATTATGCAGCCATCAAAAACGATGAGTTGGTGTCCTTTGTAGGGACATGGATGAACCTGGAAACCATCATTCTCAGCAAACTGACACAAGAACAGGAAATCAAACACCGCATGTTCTCACTCATAGGCGGGTGTTGAAGAATGAGAACACATGGTCACAGGGAGGGGGAGCATCACACACTGGGGTCTGTTGGGGGAAAATAGGGGAGGGACAGTGGGAGTTGGGGAGTTGGGGGAGAGATAGCATGGGGGAGAAATGCCAGATATAGGTGATGGGGGAGGAAGGCAGCAAATCACACTGCCATGTGTGTACCTATGCAACAATCTTGCATGTTCTTCACATGTACCCCAAAACCTAAAATACAATAAATTAAAAGAAAGACAAATAAAAGGTGCTTGGTATATATTAGTTACATCTCTTTTCCCCTGCCAGTTGCTGCTATTTAGTTATCATACAGGGTTGCAAAGTAGAGAAGGCAAATAGAGTGTTAGGTTTATTTTGTAAGTGTATAAATATATGAAGATTAACTGGTAACACAAAGATTCCTCATGAACAAGTTTTAGTGATGAGTTGGAGAGAATATTGTACTCTGAAAACTAAAGACACCAAGATTAAACGTCTCTCCTGACAGACTATGGCCTTACTAATTATATGTTTATAATAAACCTAGCCATATCTTATACAGAAAATAAATGTTATTTGCCTCTAGTAGATAAAGCAGGATTTTTATTCCAATACAAACTAGAGCTTATTGTCATTAAATAATGCTACTTTTTTGTTGTTGCTGATAGTGTTTTTGTTAATATGAGATCATGAAAGAACATTTTTTCCCCAAGGGAAGATACCATATGTGTTGTAAGTAAATTTTTTTTAATGAAAGAATACATGTGACATTTACCAAATAACTGAACTTTTACTGAAAATTTTGCTTTTTTCTTTTTTAGGTGTTTGGCAATCAACTCATTCCTCCCAATGCACAAGTGAAGAAGGCAACTGTTTTTCTCAATCCTGCAGCTTGCAAAGGGTAGTTCCGTTTGTGACTTGTTAGAGACTTTGTTTTTCTAAGGGGGAAAGACGTAGCAGACTATCAGGCAGCTAGTGAGATTATGTGGAATTGGAAGAACTAGGTTTAGTACTCTTCTAGCAATAAGATTCATTTGTAATGTAGAAATAACAGTTAAATGAGAAGTAACTATAAAGCTAATAGATGCTTAGCAAACTTGTCTAATTGAAGTTTAATAATCCTTCCAGGATTAACACCTACAAAGATGTCTTATTTGCTTGGAAGTAGTCCCCCTGGGAGTGACTGCTATACTGCTAGGGTGTAAATCATTAAGTCATCTCTGTCCACAGGATGTTCAGAGATGGCCAAGAATACTGTGGGCTTGGGAGATCAAAAACGTTCTTTCCAAAAGGGATGATCCTTGAGCTAGGCCTGAGAGGAAGCAGGCAGGAGAAGACTACTCACTCTTCTCAACTGAGGAAATGGTCCATAGGGCAGGGGCCTGGAGACAGGAGTGACCTAGTTATGGCTTTGTTATGACGCAGGACAGTCTGTAACTGGACTGGCTGGCCTGGGAAGGTCATGTGAGTAAATTGTGGGGAATTAAGGTGTGAAGAATAGTTGAGAGTTGGGTATATAATGATTTGATCATGGCAGTTCATTGATTATACGAATGAACCACACTAAAAGGTGGAGCGGCTGTATGCAGGGGTGGGGAGTGGATGTGTGGAGACTCAAAGTCTGTTAAGAAAAAATAAATAGGCAAAACATTTTTTTTACAATGTTAGATGCAACTGTCATTCAGTTGGAAACGTGAATACAAAGACCTTGATGGCTTTAGAATAAATAATTAAAAATTTATTTTGAAAAAATAGTCAGAATTAAAGGATTGAGTGGTAAAAAATAATATCTTTTAATGTCCCTAATTTCCAGAACCATTCTTTTTTGCTTTTTGAGAATCTGAAAATTAGTAAGCTGGGGTGCAGTGGCTCACGCCTGTGATCACAGCACTTTGGGAGCCTGAGGTGGGCAGATCACTTGAGCCCAGGAGTTTGAGACCAGCCTGGGTAATGTGGTAAAACTCTGTCTCTACAAAAATACAAAAATTAGCTGGAAACAATTCAAAAATTAGCCAGATGTTGTAGCATTTACCTGTAGTTGCAGCTACTTGGGAGGCTGAGGTGGGAGGATCACCTAAGCCTGGGAGGTCGAGGCTGCAGTGAGCCATGATTGCACAACTGCAGTCCAGCCTAGGCGATAGAGTGAGACCCTGTCTCCAAAAAAGAAGAAAATTAATAAATATGTACTAAATTGGATTCTGTAAGATCAAAGTCAAATGACATTAAGGTAATAAGAACAACAACAAGCAGCTTTGGGCTGGATTATAAGTGATAAGCATAATATTGTCAAGTAAAACACAGGGTATCTGACGTCAGTTTTTCTATTCATTTCTTGGGAGGCAGTGAGTGTGACTTCATAGACAGGAGGACACATCCTGCTTTATTTCTTTGTAATTCAGCTGTTTAACTGAATCATATCTACTGGTTTTGTTAGAGCGGCTTCCCTCCCCCATAAATATACCAGTGATAATGCCTATCGATCATTTTTGTTTCATATCAATACTAATCATACCAACAGATCAACAAGTCCTAATATAACACAGTCAAAATGCCCAAGATAATTAAATTGTCAGTGGTGGCCTGTGGCTGAAGATAACAGAGAACTCAGCATGGGTATGGGAGTTTGAGGAACCTGGTCTGTTTACTGTTTTGCTGCTTGCTAGCCCTTAACGTTATATTGTGGGAGTTAATTTACTTCTGAAATCCCCAATTTACTCATCTGTAAAATCAGAAAGGCAAAAGTACATACTTTAAAAATGATTATGTGGAATAGGGACCTTTGGTATTAAATGAGATAATGCTTATTAGGCACTATTTCCATTTCATAAACTGCTGAATTGTTACTCTACCATGGGCTAGTTTTAGAGACCTAATAAATTAACAACTTGCTAATTTCTGATGAAACTTATGCCAATTTGTTTAAGCAATAACCAGTTATTTTGAATTCCTGCTTCTAAGAAGTATCTACATTTTAAAAATTAATAAGCAAATTTTTTCCAAGCAATTTTAGGTTCTTTTTACATGTAAATGTATTTGCATTTTTAAAAGTAGATTCTTGTTTAGAACTATAATACCTTTATATAAAGGTAAGCTAAAATACTGCCACTGAAGGAAAGTCTTTTCTTAAGGCGTTGTCTCCTTTAACAAGGTGAATCCCTGCGTGCTTCTAGGAAAGGCTGAAACTCTCTGGCATCCCCCCCCTCCTTTTTTTTTAAAGCTTTCACTATTTAATTGCACTATTTTTGTCATCATGGCTCTGCCCTGACACATAATTTATAATTTATCATGTAGCTGTTTCATTATGTAGTACTGGTTTAAAACTACATTAGAGCTTTAAGAAATAAGATAACTGTGTGTTTAGCATTAATAAATAATACATAAAAGAGTAATTATTTTTTGTGTGTGCCTGAGCCTGGAAGTTGCTGTAAGTACCTAAGGTTTTTATTTAGCCTTGGTGCTATCTCGCCCTTAATTATATAATAAATAATGTATTTCTTACTAGTAACACTTGCCTTTCAATCTTTTATATAGAACATTAGAAGGAAAAAAGTCTTCACCTTTATTTTAGAGGTTTTCTGAACTGAGATCATATAAAGATGTGAATAAAGACCCAAATGTTCTAACCTGATTTCTTAAACTAACTCAGCAGAGGTCACAGATTTGTGATTGATATGGCAGATTGAGACTTCTTCATAATTTTGCTTTTAGGGAACAGATCTGATCCATTTCCAACTGATCCTTTCATATCAATCTAGTAATGAAAGCAACCCTGGAAGGAGAACTGTTTGCAGTTAACACTAGCTCAGCCCTTTAATGTTGGGTTAACTCCAGAAATGGTGAGCTGGAAAGCTGAAATTTTCATTCACCCTTTTATGTTCATTCTAATAATCATTCAGAGCAGTAGAAGGTAAAATATATTTAATTTGCTTATTATGCGCTCAGAGAGGCTCTTGGAGTCTCGCTCTGTCGCCCAGGCTGGAGTGCAATAGTGTGATCTCAGCTTACCGCAACCTTCGCCTCTTGGGTTCAAGCGATTCTCCTGCCTCAGCCACCCAAGTAGCTGAGACTACAGGCATGTACTACCACACCTGGCTAAATTTTTGTATTTTTAGTGCAGAGAGGATTTCACTATGTTAGCCAGGATGGTCTTGATCTCCTGACCTCGTGATACACCTGCCTCAGCCTCCCAAAGTGCTGGGATTACAGGCGTGAGCCACTGCGCCTGCCCCATTTGAAATATTCTTTTGGGTGGTTCTTGTGAAAATGTGTGCAAGCCTCTCAATTTCTGTTTTAATTCAAAATAAGAAATGTTTTGTGTTCTATATACCATTTGGTGGTTCTTTTTAGTTTAAAGAATATTGAGTGTGGCCTGTGCATAACTATACATGCTACTCATTAGCTGCCTTTGTAACTTAATATAAAGTGTCTCTTCTATAAAATATCCTTAAAGTTTTGTATAAAGTATCCTTAAGGTCAAAGGATACATCTTTAGTTTAAAAATGGTATCTTTTTTAGAAAGAGGACTGAGTAACTATGGATATAAAAGTTAGGTGTTTGACATTGATTGAAAGTACTGGATTTTTTTTTCCTTACGTAATAGTTGAAATATTTGGGTAAAAGACAGGTCAACTAATTGTTATGTTTTAACATTAGTTTGACTTTGAGACTATGCCATTGGTGAGAGAGATTGCTTTGCAACTTCTGCATCCCTGGATTCCTAGGCTGTGTTTTTGAATTCTGACCTGAATTGGATAAGAGTTCAATGTCAGAATGATATGCATAATACTTTTGGAATATGCAAACTCTTTGAAGGCTGTTTTTTCTCTTATTGTAAGACATCCATGTTGTTTCCTTTTCCTCAGAATTTACATGTCTATATTTGGGGCAGGTTTATTCATTCATTTATGCATTAGTTAATTAGATACTTAGTAAGTACTTTCTAAGTGTGCCATACACAACCCTAGAGGTCAGGGGATTCAAGGATTAATAAGATTTGGTATTTATTTTTGCAAAGCTTCCACTCTAGACAACAGTCTTGGAAGTCTCTAATCACCATACAGTGTGAAAGTCACTAACAGAGTTGTGTATAAGGTACTAGGGGAGCACAGAGAGGACATGACTGTGCCTGGGAGTTTCAGACAAGCTTCTGGTGAATTAGTAGTTTTGTCTGCTTTATCATGTTGTATTCCTAGCTCCTCCACCCGTGTCTATCACACAGTAGGTGCTCAATGAATACTTGAGTGAATAAAGCATTGTTGCCTGCATGGAACCATATCTAGTGTCTGTTCTTCCCCTAGAGGAACTACAGTGTGAACTATAAGCATCCCAAATGGGTAAGAGCTTATTGCATTAGATAAATAGCAAATTCTCAGAGGCCCCAGGGTGAAAGGTTCTATTCTTCCATTCGTAGTAACTCATTACTTGTTAAACTTTCTGTACTTGAACAAATAAAGGAAACCTGTATTTCATGTTCTTACTCTGCCCTAAAGAAGATTGTAAGGCTTTTTGTTCTTCCTCTTGATAACCTGTGTTAAAATGTTTGTATTTTTTCTTTTGTTTACAGCAAAGCCAGGACTCTATTTGAAAAAAATGCTGCCCCGATTTTACATTTATCCGGTATGGATGTGACTATTGTTAAGGTGAGGATGGTTCCAGAATGTTTATTTCACCCAAACAGCTGCCTCTTATAACAGCCTCTTCTCTTGGCTTCTTAGCAAAAATTGCTTGTCACAAAAGCAAAGAAGTTAATGTTGTAACCTGTTCTGACAATTGATAAAAGCAGTTTTGTTTTTTCCAAATAGTGTCAGCTTTTCATTTTCAGAATAGGATTGAGGGAGGCTTGGAGAACTTGATACCTTTCATCTGAGAGATGGGATGTGGAATTGCGTCTCTTGGAAGATGAAAGTTGTTATAGCTGTAAGAATTCTTTTCCTGAAAATACACAACCTTCAAGTTTGAGTAACTAATTTAATTTCTTAGTAGTTCCACAAACAGGTAAACCATTTTCTTTCTAGTAAGGAATTATCACTGGTGAAGAATTTTAAATGATAAGGCTTCAGAATTTGAGATTTAGTTAAGAAGAATAGGAGGCAAGCATAAATTACAAGGAATTATACTGTTTCTGAAGATGCAAGACCCTACTTGTTGAATTTTAAATGAGATATGTATGAGTAAGTACATACGTGTGTGTATATGGTGAAAACCACTCTTACTGTGGTTGTGTCTGTGGTTGACCAATTTCTAATATTGTACGCTTCCAGTAAATCATAGAAGTTAAAAAGGATCATTTTGTCTAGTTTACCATGCAGTGTTGAACCCTCTTTCCGACTTTTCTGGCATGATTTTCCAGTTGTTTGCCTCTGGGGATAGGAGACAGGGGGAAGAAAACTAACATATATTTGAGTACCTGTCATGTGGCAGGTATGAGAGACCTTAGTATGTGAGACTGATGTTTGTTTTTTCAATAATTGGTGAAACTCACAGGTAAAACCATCTGGACCTGGAGCTTTCCTTGATGGGAGATTTTCTGTTTTTAATGTGTGTGTGTGTGTGTGTGTGTGTGTATGTATGTATGTATGTATGTATATAGAGACGGGATCTCACTATATTGCCAAGGCTGGACTTGAACTCCTGGACTCAAGTGATCCTCCTGCCTTGGCCTCCCAAAGTACTGGGATTATAGGTGTAAGCTACTGTGCCCAGCCTTTTTGATCTTTTTTTTTTTTAATTCATACCTTAAATTTCTTTAATAGTTCAAGAAGTACTCAAGTTTTATTTCTTCTTGACTTAATTTTGGTAAGGTAAATTCTTCAAGGAATTCATTTGTTTCATCTAAATTTTCAAGTTAATTGACATCAGGTTGTTCATAGTATCTTCTGTTTACCTTTTAAATTTCTATAGCATCTGTAATGTCTCATTTTCATTCTCAATATTGCTTATTTGTACCCTCTCTTTTTTTCCCTCAGTAATCTTGTGAGAGGTTTGTCAATTTAATTAGGCCTTGCCAAGAACCATTTTTTGGCTTATTGATCCTCTCATTTATGTTTCATTCGTTTCTGTTTCCTTCATTCTACTTTAAGAAAAAATTTTTGGCTGTGCTTTTTTCTGACATTTTAACTTCAATGCTTATTTCATTAATTGTTATCTTTCTTTCTTATTGTATGTATTTAAAGCCACAAATTCCTATCTACTGCTTCAGCTGCATCCTATGCTTTTTGATGAATGATATTTTTATTATCATTTATTTCTGAATGTTTTTGAATTTTCCTTATGATTTTTGCTTGATCTATGAGTTACTGAGACATGTTTCTGAATTTCCAGATCTAAAGTTTTTCTGATTGTCTTTGTTAATGATTTCAGACTTAATTGCATTTTGGCCAAAAAAAATATAGTCTATAAAATTCTAGTATTTTAAAGTTTGTTGAGATTTCTTTTATGGCCTAACACGTGCTCTGTTTCAATAAATGTTGTATCTATGCCTAAAAATAGTATATATCAGTTACTGGGTACTATGTTCTATATATGTTCGTTAAGTCAAGTCTGTTAATTGTGCGGGTTCAAATCTTCTGTGTCCTTACTGATTTTTTTCTTCTTCAGTTTTAATTATACAAATTATCAAGAAGGAGGTGTTAGTAATCTCCCGCTGTATCTGTGGATTTGTCTATTTCACTACATAGATTTGTCTACTTTTGCATTTTGTATTTTGAGACTATGTTATTAGATGCACTAAAGTTTCAGATTATTTCAGTTTTCATACATTTTGACCCTGTCATAGAATGACTATTTTTAGCACAAATACTGCCTTTTGTGATAGTCTGTCTATCTGGTATAATGGATAATTTATACTAGCTTGCTTATTTTTAGTTTTGCCTGGTATAATTTTTATATCCCTTTACTTTCATCTTTCTTGTATCCTGATATTTTAGATGTATTGTTGATAAAAGCATGAAAGCAGGATATTGTAAAAGCCATTTTTCTCATCTTTTGACTTGACCGTTTAATTCATTCCAACATTTCTCATAATTGTTGATGTATTTAGGCTTATTTCTGTACCAGTTATCTGTTGCTATGGAACAAACTGCCTCACTGTTTTTCTGCTTATGATTCCGTGGGTCAGCAGTCTCACCTGGGCTCCTAGTGGCATGACTGAGGAAGGGTGGTCTTTGATGGCTTTACTCACATGTCTTCAAGTTGATGCTGGCTGTCCTCTGGCTTATGTTGTCTCCACTAGGTATCTTCACATGGTAGCCGGGTTACCTGAAGTCAGTTGTAGATGTCCTCTAATTTTATCCCTAAATACTTTTACATGTATTTTTAAACAAATAAGGATACTTTTATATTTATCTCCAGTGCCATTTTCATACTTAGCAAAAGTAGCAATTCTCTTATATCATCTTACACTACCTAACCTATGTTCAAATGTCCTGTGACTCATGTATTTATAGTTTTTTCCAATTTAAGATAGTTATCAATTATATGCAAGTACTAATATGTACATTACATATACAGAAAATAGACATTTGAAAGGATGAAGTTAAAAAATTAATAGAAATAGAAATACTGATGTTTACTTTTTATGCCTCAGTAGAAACCACTACTCTTTACAGGGTTTGTTTTCTTTTTGATTCGCTTTTATTTTTAAATAATCTCAAACTTATAAAAAAAAGTACAGAAATAATACAAATTTCCATATCACTTCATCCAAACTCCTCAACTGCTGTATTAACATTTTACCATGTTCACACATGCTCTGTCTTTTCATGTA
The DNA here is from genome assembly GCA_036589455.1 of Ateles fusciceps. NCBI lineage: Eukaryota > Metazoa > Chordata > Mammalia > Primates > Atelidae > Ateles > Ateles fusciceps. The sequence continues at coordinate 1,677,874 of JAZHEH010002656.1, forward strand.
TGTGTGTGTATATATTTATGAATGTATATACATATACATATTTTCTGACTCATTTGAGAGTAAGTTGCAGAAATAATATTCTTTTATTTGTAAATATATCTTAAAAACAAGGACACTGTTATATAACTGCAAGAACAGTTATCAAAATCAAGAAATTAACACTGATGTACTATTATCTAATTTGTACAATTTATTCAAATTAAGTTCATTGTTCCATGAATGTCATTTATAACAAAAGAAAAACACTTTTTCTTGTTCTGCATCCAATCTGGGATCACATGTTGTATTTAGTTGCGGATATTTGTTTAGGCAACTTTAATCTAAAAAAAGTTCCTCAGTATTTTTTATTTTATGGCCTTCACATTTTTGAAGAGTTCAGGTCTTTTTGTGTGTGTGTGTGTGTGTAGAACGTCCTTCAGTTTGGGTTTATCTACTGTTTTGTCATGATTGGATTCAGATTATGTAGTTTAGCAGGAGTACCACAGAATGTTGCGTCTTTCTCGATGCATAATACATATAAGAAAGTTCTGTGAACTTTTTAAATTTTTAGCTTGAGATTTTCAGATTACCCAGGTAGCACACATTTGGGTTACTTATGTAAGGGCTAGTGTAAGGTTGTGGATTCTCAGGAAAGATGTTTATCCCTTCATTTAGCACCAAATTTCAGAACATGAAAGAGTCTTTGCAGTACCCCTGGGAATCAGCTAGGAGTAGGGGGTAAGTCAACTTTGTTTTTATTCTCTCTAAAGTGCACATACAGTCTTTTGGGTCCTGGTTTATAGTGGGGTGTGGTTCTGTATTAGAGTTACTAATCTTGAGCAGGTCCTAGGATTTTTGTTTGCTTTTCCTAGAACCTGGTGAAACTTTGAAAACCAACATTCAGATCTACCTGGTTCACTAGATGCCCTCAAAACATTTACTGCATAGATGCTAGTTTTATATTTAGTGTTCTGTACTTTATTCTCATTTATTGGTGCATCAAAGATGTTTTCATTATTTTACTCAGTAGCTATAATTTTCAATGGTTCTACATTGATAACAAAAATAATGTTAAAAAAAATGTCAATGGCAGGGTACCTAGTCTACCATTCTATTAGAAATGGAATTGTAGCACTTCACATAGCTGGTTTTATTTAAATCACATACAGCCCAATGAAATTGAGTGTTACCTTTATTTTATGAATGAGGAAATTGAGGATACAAACATCTGGAAAACTGCTCCGTTATACAATTAGTAGTGACAGAGCTCATTTAAACCCAGGTCTGTCAACTCTAAGGCATGTGCTTTCTACCTTGGGCTTTGCCTCCCATTTGACATGAAACCTCCAAGACACCCTATTTCACCTTAGGATAGCACTATTAGAATATTCTTCCTAATTTTGAAAAGAAATCTGTTTCCCAAGAGTTTTTACACATAGGTCAGTGGTTTTCAACTCTGGCTGAATATCTAATTACCTGGAAATGTTTAAAAATATAACTTATACCCAGGTCTCACTCCCTAGATATAACTAATGTGGAGTGGAGTCTATGTGTCTGTATTTACAAAATAATTTCATTCATTCATTCACTTGTTCATTTGTTTGTTTGTTTATTCATTCCCAGGTGATTATAATGTGTAGTTGGATTGAGAATCATTGACTTCAGGCTTGGTTCTATCCCATGGGTTCACGTGAAACAAGCTTAATGTTTCTTCTGCAAAATAGTCTTTGGAGTAATAAAGGATGTTATCCTGACCCTTCCTTGAGCCTTCTGTGGTTTAAACATTTCCAGTTTCTTCACTCGGGTAATGGTTTCAAATCTATCACATTCCTGATTGTTCCCTTAAATATTCTCCAGTAGTGCCCAGAAATGAGGTATGGGCTATCTAAGGAATAGTAAAGCAAGATCACCATTCTTTCAAACAGCTCAAGCTCAGACGATATATCATGCTTTTGAGTCATATTGAACTCATTATCTTGTTTGCTGTGTACCATAGGCCACTTTATAAAAAAGTAGACTTTATTTTTTAGAGCAGTTTTAGGTTGAAGGAAGAATGCAGCAGAAATCACAGAGTACCTATATTCCTTCTCTCCCCTGCCCACAATTTCCCGTATTATTAACATCTCATGTTAGTGTGGTACCTTTCCTACAATTGATGAACCATTATTGATGCATCATTATTAACTCAAGTCCATAGTTTTCATTTGCATTTGCTCTTTGTGTTGCACAGTTCTACGGGGGTTTGACAAATGCATAATGCATTGTGTTCACCATTATATTATCAGACAGATTAATTTCGCTGCCCTAGAAATCCTCTCTGCTCTTCTGCTCTACCTATTCATCCTTCCCTCCAGGGCTGATGTTTTTACTGTCATCATACTTTTGCTATTTTTTAAATGTCACATAGTTGGAATCATACAGTAGGTAGGCTTTTCAGATTGGCTTATTTCACTTAGCAATATGCAGTTTAGATTTCTCCATTATGTTTTCATGGCTTGTTAGCTCATTTCTTTGCTGAATAATAGTCTATTGTCTGAATGTACTACAGTCTGTCCATTCACCTACTGAAGTATGTCTTGGTTGCTTCCAGTTTTAGCAGCTATGAATAAAGTTGCTATAAACATTAATGTGCAGCTTCTTGGGTGGACATAATAAGTTTTCCACTCATTTGGGTAAATGCCTAGGAGTGCTATTGCTGGATAATATGGTAAGACTATGGTTTTGTAAGAAACTGCTACAGAAAGTGGCTGTACCATTTTGTTTTATTACCACCAGTGAACTAGATTCCTGTTCCATATCCTCGTCAGTCTTTGTCATTGTTAGTGTTTTGGATTTTAGCCATTGAAATAAATGTATAATGATATCTCATTGTTTTAATTTGCAATTCTCTAATAATATATAATGTTGAGTATATTTCCATATGCTTATTATCCATCTGTAGATCTTTGATGAGGTGTCTGTTCAGATCTTTGCCCTTTTAATTGGGCTGGTTTCTTTTTGTTAAGTTCTCAGGGTTATTTGTATATTTTAGATGCAAGTTGTTTGCTGTGCATTTTGCATATATTCTCTCTCAGGCTGTGGCTTGTCTTTTGATTCTTATAATAGTGTTTTTTTATATAGCAGAAGTTTTAAATTTTACTGAATTTCATTTTATCAATTTTTTTTTCTTTCATGGATCATGCTTTTGGTGATGTATCTAAAAACTCTATCACCAAACCCAAGATCACTTAAATTCTCTCCTATGTTATCTTCTAGACGTTTTATAGTTTTCCATTTTACCTTTAGGCCTGTGATCCATTTTGAGTTAGTTTTTGTGAAAGGTGTAAGGTTAGTGTCTAGATTCTTTTCTGAGAGGTGGGTAATTGTTAGGTCACTATTTTTATCCTTGCTTTTTTAGTGCATTTGGGATTTTTTTTCTAAGATCGGAGCCTCAAATATATTAATATGATCTCTATTAATATTTTAAATTACGATCTGTCAGATCTGTCAAGATCTTTTAAAACTTTGATTCTTTTATTCATGTACCTGTTTACATTTATTAATTTGTTTTTACAAATATTTATTTAGTTCCCACTATGAGCTAAGCCTTGTTCTAGGTATTGGGGATATAGTCTGAACAAAATAAACTCCCCATCTGTCCCTTAAAGATGTACATTTCAAGGCTTGAAAGCAAGAATGCAGGTGAGAAACAAATATACAAATAAACATATAATTTGTCAGATGGTGATGAGTGCTAAGGAGAAAGATTAAGCAGGGTAAAGAGACATAGGCTAATAGGGGTGTTATTTTAGTGCAGATGGTCAAGGAAGGCAAGTCTGACAAGATGAACTTCAAACAGACACCTAGAGGAAATGAATGAGTCATGGAGATGCTTGAAGAAGGAGTATCACAGTATCACGAGCTGTGATACTGCACGTCCAAAGGCCCCGAGGCATGTGTGTACTTGACATATTTAAAGCATGATAAAGAGGCCAGCGTGATTGGAGTGAAATGAGCAAAGGGTGAGAGTAAGAGAGGATGAGATTAGAGAAGTAAGGAGGGGCAAATGTCAGCTTTGTATCATTTGTATATCTAGTAAATTACCTTTCACTTCCATTGTTGGTAAAGTATTGCCTAAGAAAAGGCTGAAGGAGGAGCCTTAATGAAATGTCCTAGGAATCGTCCAGCAATCTGACATCATTCCAATGAGCATCACATTTTGGACATAGATATTGAATTGGTAGCTCTTCCACTTACTTGTATTCTAGCATGTTGTTTCCACATTTCTTCACCTGTCCACAGGGATATCATCAAGTGACTTGCCAGGAGTCTTGCTAAAGACCAGATGTAATATGTCTGTCTAATTTCCAAGATGTACTGATGTAGCTGATCTGTCAAAGAAGGAAATGAGAACAGTATGAAATCACTTGGCCTTAGTGAGAATGCAGCCTGATTCCTAATGACCACCTATTTCTGGGTGTTCACAAACCATCCTTTTAATCAGATTGACCTATATACATTTTTTTAAAAGTCATTTGCGAATATATAACTATAAAGCCCAATAATTTTAGAATAAAAGTGGAACTATTTGTCATAAAATTAGATGGTAGTATTTTAGGGAGGCTTCCTTTTTTCCTGTGTTAACTGTAAATTAATGTCATGTAGGACTTACTGGCTCAGGTGCTGGAGTCTTTTCTCGCAGTAGCTGGATGTCCAGCAATTCAATTCTGGTCAATTCAATTCTGGTCAATTCAACTCAACTCCAACACCTGGAGTTAGTGCAGACTCCATGGGTTAAGGGCTCATTTTCACAAGACTGTCTACACTTCAGGCACCAGTCTCATATCCTGGGGAAATGGTCACCAGTTCTTCTGACCTGCCTGCTACAGATCAAAGGTTCCCCAACTCCCTCCTCAGGTTCAGTAACTCAAACTCAGGAAAGCACTTATGTTTACCAGTATATTGTAAAGGATACTACTCAGGAATAGCAAATGGAAAGATACATAGGGCAAGGTATGGGAGCAGAGGGATTAGCACAGAGCTTCCATGCCCTTCCTCCGTAGGTGTGCCTCCTCTCAACACTTCAGTTTTGAGGTGTTTGCTTCCAGCCTGGAAGCTCCCCACACTCCCTTGCTTAGGAAGGTTCCCTTAAGCAGGCAGGATTGATTAAATTATTGGCCATTGGTGAGTAATCTCAATCTCAGGCCTCTCACTCTTCCCTGGAGGTTAAGGGTAGGGCTAAAAGTTCCAACCCTCTAATCACCTTGCTGGCCCTTCTGATGACCAGCTCCCATCTTGAAGCTATCCAGGGGCCCACCAGTCACCTATCAGCACAAACTCTGTTAAGATTAAGAGGAGTTTGCCGTGAATAACGAAAGACATTTTTATCACTCAGGAAATTCCAGGGATTTTAGCTCTGTGCCAGGAACCAAGGACAAAGACTATATCTATCTATCTATCTATTTTTTTTTCCTGAGACAGAGTCTCGCTTTGTCGCCCAGGCTGGAGTGCAGTGGTGTGATCTGAGGTCACTGCAACCTCCACCTCCCAAGTTCAAGTGATTCTCCGGCTTTAGCCTCCTGAGTAGCTGGGATTACAGGCATGCACCACCACACCTGGCTAATTTTTGTATTTTTAGTAGAGATGGGGTTTCACCATGTTGGCCAGGCTGGTCTCGAACTCTTAACCTCTTGATCCGCTCGCCTTGGCCTCCCAAAATGCTGGGATTATAGGCATGGGCCACCGCATCCAGCCCAGATACATATTTTTTACTATGCCACAGGGCTTTACCCCATCTGAAATCCAGACATTTGATTTTTGTCTATTAGTATGTCTAGTGTGATATCAATTGGAGGGAGTGTTTTCTATTTTAGTATTAGTTGCATTATGTCTATTCAAATTTAGTGTTTGGTTTTACATATAATTGGTGGCTTAAATGGTTCATTTAAGTCTGTATGTTTCTGAGATCAAATGGTGTCAATAAAAATGGTAAGGCTTAGGCATTGTGTTGTGACTGCTTTGAATCATACCTGTATTTCTTTATGTATAGTCATAACAACACAATAATAACCTCCTTTTATTTAGTGCAATACCAGTTATGAACAGTTAGTTACCTTACCAACTGCTTTACAGCTGTTTTACAGAGAAGCTATCATTATTCCCTCCCTCAACACACATAATTTCAGTGATGAGGAAATTAAGATCTGTAGAGTTTAAGGTCACTCAGCTGAAAAGTAGCAGAGTTGAGATTTAATCTAGGTCTCTTGGGCTCTGACATCTGTGCTCTTGTCATTACATCTGCTTCTCCCTATTTGCGTGTACACTTGACTTCCTGTAAAGGATGTAATAGAATCTGCACTGGACTGGAAATGAGGCCTTTGACTAGCTAGCCGTGTAACAGACAAATTATTGGGTTTGAATTTTATTTTTAAAGTAAGGAGCTGACTAGATAGTTTCTGAGGTCCCTCTGGCTCTAAAAGTGTAAAACTGTAACAAGTGTACATAATTGCTTTGAGAGCTATTTTTTTATGTCTATCAATTATGTGAAATTTACTAAGAGACTCAATGTAAAACTTTAAAGATATCCCACATTTTTAAACCTTTAACCTTGTGATGCTAGGCTGATAAACTTACCAAAAACCTCCTTGGTATTTCAGACAGATTATGAGGGACAAGCCAAGAAACTCCTGGAACTGATGGAAAACACAGATGTGATCATTGTTGCAGGAGGAGATGGGACACTGCAGGAGGTATGACTGTTTTTCTCTTTAAAGCTATTTTGAAGGTGAGAAAAATGGAAATTAAATCCTAGAGTAATGGTATAAAGTAATTGTAATTTAAATAAATTATTTATTTTAATTCATCGTTTTTAGGATTGTTGCTCTCTGAAGCTAGTATAGCTAAATTTTTCTCATGCACTTCCATTTCATTGCTTTTTATAAACCTCTACACAGCACATAAAAGAATTTTTGTATTATCACATTTAAGTTTGATAACATTGAATATCATAGGAGATAAAATGATGGAGGATGGGATAATCTTTATTATATTTTGAAGACTCTCATGAAGTAGCCCTGTTTGTAATGAAATCATAGTTTCAACCATCAGGTACATTTTGTTTCTTTTTTTTTTTTTTCAAAGTCTCAGCTATGTTTCTTATAAATAAATACAGATTCACCTATCCATTTTCATGTCCTTTCCATTATATATAATATTATACTACATTTATAGGAAGAGGTATATATGTCAAGATGTATGCATCTGCCTTTGTTTTAATATTACATGTTCTTAATGAGATACCACTGTGCACCTGTTAGAATGGCCAAAATTTCAGAACACTGACAACATCAAATGCTGGCAAGGATGTGGAGCAACAGGAACTCTCATTGTTGGTAGGAATGCCACTTTGGTACAGCCACTTTGGAACTGTTGGGTGGTTTCTTACAAAACTGAACATACTCTTAACATACGGTCCAGGAGTCATGCTCCTTGGTATTTACAAAAGGAGTTGAAATCCTGTGTCCACACAGTTGCACACGTAGCAGCGCTATTCATAATTGCCAAAACTTGGAAGCAACCAAGATGTCCTTTAGTAGGTGAATGAATGAATAAAGTGAGGTACATTCAGACAATAGGTATTATTCAGCACTAAAAAGAAGTGAGCTATCAAGCCATGAAAAGACATGGAGGAAACCTAAATGTATGTTACTAAATGAAAGAGGATACTCTGAAAAGACTACATACTGTGTGATTCCAGCTATTTGATATTTGGAGAAGGCAAAACTATGGAGGCAGCGAAAATGTCCATGGTTACCAGACACTGAAGAAAGAGATAAATAGGCAGAGCACAGAGGATTGGTAGGGCAGTGAAACTATTCATTAAGATACTGTAGGGGTGAATGCATGGTGTTACACATTTGTGGAAACCCATAGAATGTACAACACCAAGAGTGAACCCTAATGGAAACTATGGACTTTGGGTGATGATAATAATGTGTCAATGTAGATCCATCAATTGTAACAAATGTGCCACTCTGGTTAAGGATGTTGATAATGGGGGCAAGGTTCACATGTAGGGGCCAGGGGAACATGGGAAATCTCTGTATTCCTCTCAATTTTGCTGTAAACCTAGGACTACTTTTTAATAATAAAATTTATTAATAAAAATACCCTTAATGCTTACTTTGGTCCATTAAGGACAGTAAGTATGTTACCCTGCAAGTACTCTTCTTTTCCATGTAGCAGACTGGTGTATTCATTATACATTGGAAGCCCCTAAAGAGCCCAGTGCAGATGATCCCACTCACTGATCCAGTTATTCAGTCCTGTATACTATAATTCACATTCATACCTCACTTCTGATTGCCTGTTGTCCCCATTTGTCTGTTTTACCAGTGTTCAAGGATCAGAAGCTAACAGCAGACAGAGCACTGTCCTACGTTTGACTTAGTAATTACGTGAGCCTTACTAAGCTTCTTTAAAAAGGCCGTGCTAATGATCTTGTAATTGTTTTTACGGCTTTTTAATGAAGTGTGAAAAATATTGATAGAATGCCTACAAAGAAGGAAGTAGACCTCTCAACAGCCCCATTTATTCCTGAAATTCAGTGAGGCAGGAGAAGATGAAGGGAGAAGACCTGGGTCAGGTTTACTGTACAAAATGTTTTTAAATAAATTGTCTCTTTGGTATAATTACATTCATATAAAAATATGCACTGGATGATCTGGAAACCATCATTCTCAGCAAACTGACACAAAAACAAAAAACCAAACACCGCATGTTCTCACTCATAGGTGGGTATTGAACAATGAGAACACGTGGACTCAGGGAGAGGAGCATCACACACTAGGGGCAGTTGAGGGGGTAGGGGGAGAGACAGCAGGGGGGTGAGGAGGGAGGGGGAGGGTTGGGAGGGGATAACATGGGGAGAAATGCCAGATATAGTATGCACCTAAAATTAAATAAATAAAATAAAAATATATGCAATGATTAGAAAAAGGATTGGAGGGAAATATAGCAAAAATAAACAAGTGATTAATAATTGGTTATGTGGGAATTAGGAGAATTTTTTTTTCTTTAGATATTTTTCACGGTTTTTACAAGAATACTATCCTTCTTCATATTTGTCAATACGAAGGATTGAGTGCACTCTCTGAATGTAGCAAAGTGCTTTTTTCCTGTATGTGAATTTCATAGTAGTAAACTAGGGTTGTTTGTATAATTGATGTATATATTGCATTTATACCCATTTTATAGAACTTAAAACATTTTTACTAATACAACTTGGAGTTTTAAATAATTATTTTATCTTAGCCTTTATTTTGTTGATCCTAGGTCAAAAATATAATCTAATTTAGTTCTGATTGTACTGGAGAATATGTTTTAAGATCCAATGCATCTTTTAACAGAGCTTCTAAGAAGAAAACAGGAATAAGTTTATGGTCTATGAAAATTGAATCCAGTTCTTTTATCATAAAGGAAATACATATTGTTTATAATAATGTTTTATTATATTTGTAGGTTGTTACTGGAGTTCTTCGACGAACAGATGAGGTGAGCTTTAAAGAAAGAGTAATTGCATTTTAACTTCTATTTTTCTGTTCTTTTTTATTGCTCGTCTTTCTTTTACTTTTTTCTCTATGTTTTAAAATAGGTACAAGTTGTGCTTTCTTGAATTTTAGAAAATACTGCTACCCATGTCATAGAACATGTATATTAACACATGGGGACTTTTCTGGTTTGGTAATTGATGGCATCCAATAACTTGACAGTGGTTATTTAAAATTTTATTATGGAATCTTTTTTTCAAATAACTTTTTAATAAATAAATTGTGCTATATTCATATAGTGGGAGTCATCTAACAGTTAAAATGAATGAACTAGCTGTATAAGTATCTACATGGTTAAATCTCAAAAGCATTGAATAAAACAGCAGGTTGCCCAGGTATGTTACGCATTTCAATGAACTTTTAAAATTCAGAAAACAATACTATGTATTGTTAATGGATGCCTAGATATGTAGCAAAAGAATAATGATGTGGATGGAAAGGAATCACACCAGCCTCAGGATAATGGTCTCCTCTGGGAAGGGAGAGAGAATAGGTTTAGGAGGGACTTTCATTTTATCTCTATCATTTTATTTCTTAAAACATACAAAGCAAAAAGGCAAATGTTAACATTTATTAAATCTAGGTTGTGGGCACATGGGTGTTTTTGTAACATTATTTTATGTACTTTTGTACAATAGTTAGAAGATCCTTCTCAGGCCCTTTGGTAATAGTAGATTGTGCTCAGAATTGTTTTGAACCTTATAATATCTATTGTATGTGTGACATTTAATTAAGTTAACTGGTATGTCAGTACCATCTATTACTTGTTTATTCTCTTTGCCTTATTTGTACTTAAGATGGTTTATAAAGCACCTTCACCTGTCATTGGTCTCTGTATAAATGGTAGACATTTTTAGTTGAATTTTATCTTCAACTTTATCAAATAGTGTGACAACATAATACTATCTCTGTTGTGCTAGTGCATTAATCTGATATCTTCAAAACCCTCATTATCTTAACCAAATTTCTTTCAAACAGATGTCATTAATGAGTACATAAATTTCTTCTAAATTCTGAGTCATTTTGTTTTCATTGACTGCTTTATTTTAGAAATAGCCCACCTAGCTGTATTTGATTACTGGTCTAGGGATGTGGGAAAGGAGATGGGGAGGCAGATACAGGGTCAATTATTTGTCGTAGTAGACACACCTGTGCTTCTCCATTAAGCCTGATTTTCTGATCATAACAATAAAACTTTCCTCTTCTTCCCCCTACCCCCCCAGGCTACCTTCAGTAAGATTCCCATTGGATTTATCCCACTGGGGAGAGACCAGCAGTTTGAGTCCTACCCTCTTTGCCGAAAGTGGAAACAAAGTCCAGTAGGTTGTCAATGTGGGGAATTAGCATTTGTGGGCGAGCGAGCTTGGGAATGAAAAATTTATGTGTATGCTATAACTGTTTTGAGTTTTGATAGCCTGAAACTTCAGATAATTAAGAGAAGGACCTAGATCAGAGTTCAACCTTTCAGTTCACTGGGAAGTTTTCCGACTGGGTTGTGGGACTCTTAGAATAAGTCTCCGGGTCAGGTAGGGAGAATGATATCCTTTCTCAGGTAGGGTGAATACTTGATATCATTTTGTCAGTTGTGAAGATAATATCCCTGACCCAAACTGTTTCTGTGCTTGTACATCGTAAGATTCTTTAATGAAGACAGATTTGCACTGATGATTTGTTTGCTTTAAGTATACATGATGACAAATAGCAAGTCCCTTGTGAAGATTGAACCAATAGCTTTGGCTTCATCATCTTGATATTTAAAATAGCTAAAACAAGTAAATATAGCCACATCCTTTTGGGAATACCTAAGGTGGTAGGCAGTGTAGACAAAGTAGACAGGGAAAGCAGTATAGCCCTGACATCTAAATTAAATTGCTGTGAATCTAACAGTGTTTTTGGGAGTCAAGCAAATTGTTATTATTATTCTTTTTTTCTTGAAAGCGTTATGTAAACAAAGCTTTGCTCTTTCAAGAAGATAGGAATCTTGAATTTGAGCTCTGACAGTGATTAGTAACATCATTTTAAGCAAATAGTTGTCAAGAAGACCCAAATAAATGGAGAGATAGCTGAGAGATCAGCTGTCTGATGGTTAATGTAAGCTTTGGGACACATTGGAGAAAGTCAATAAATATTTGCTGCATGATTTAATGAAAATTTTCTCATGATTTTTCTGGTTATGGTCTTCTAAAATTAACAATAATAATACTCAAGTGATTTTTTTGTTTTGGTTGAGATTTTTTTTTTCTGCTTTGGAATTCTTTCATTAGGCTGGCTTTTGTGAATTTATTTTTGCTATTGTAATTTCAGGACTCAACTGTATATCTTTTAACAATTCTATATATATTTTTAATAAGCACCTTGGTCCATTTTTCAAAACACTAGGCATACACATAGATATATCAGACTTTCATTCAAACTTCTTTCATGCTTCAAACCTTAATATAATGGGGATTATTTAGCTGCTTATTAGCCATCCTGAGGCCTAACTATAGGAGAGGCCATGTCAGTTGGCAATACCTTTTATTCCCAGTTTAGAGTTTCTGGGAGGACAGTAGATAATGACAGTTAATTGCTCACATTTTTGCTTCTCCAAAATGAATCCTCTGTTCAGTTGTTGGTTACATTAGAGAGCTTGTTTTCCCCTTGTGTCAGTGTAGATTTTTTGAATTGCTTTAGCCAGTATTTCAGATAGCATATGTCATTGACCCAGGGGTAGACCATTATCCTTGGAGAACCCCTTGCCTGTCCAAAAGCTAATTTACACAGAGTATGGCAACCTCTGGGGTCTGAGAGAGTCTTCAACTTGGGGAGAACTGATTTTCCCTTGTAGTTAAACTATTGTTGTTGCTCCTGCTATTTATAATTTAAAAATTTATAAAACTTAATTTATAAGCATACCCCAGGGCTTTTAGGTAATCAAGTAAGTCTGTCCCGAGTTCAGAATTCTGTAGGCCTCATAACATGGCAGATGCCTGAGGCTATTTAAAAAGAACAAGGCTTTGCTTTTTGCACTGCTGTCAAGATTTGTTGTACCATAGTTACTACAGAGGAAAAAAGAATTTTGAATTTGGAATGTTGCAAGTAAATAATCCTAAAAGTGCTGTTCCATGCTACAGTGCCGCTTTATTTAGAACTTTTAGTTATTGGCAGGAGAATGATAAATTACAGGTTGCAATTTTAGCTGTCTTCTGCCAAGCAATTTAGGAAAAAAATTTGATGTAAAAAGACTTTCTGAGTTACAACAATTTTTTTTGTTTTTTTAAGGTCAGCCTCTCAAAGGCATTTACTAAATCTCTCAATGTGTTAAATACTGTTCAGAGTAAGTACAGTGCTTTAGGAGCCTTTCTGATAGCTTTTTTCAGAGTTTATATATTCATATCAAATGACCTTAAACTTGTGAGCATGCTACTTACTTTCTCCTAAACTAAAACTCATATTCTAAACTGCTACCTCCTTCCCAAGTAGCATCTATACTGGAGAGAAAAAAATGGTGTAAAATCAGGTGATAGAGAAACATGAGAAAGTGTAATAGTTTCAGCTTGTTTATTAGGAAACCCAGAGTTTAATCCAAGCATTTGAGTCAATGTATATATCTTGGGGATTTTAAAGTATCTTAAGTTGTACCTACCTTTGTTAGAAACACTGGTTTAGGTGGATTTGATTCCTGTAAGTGTTTACATTTAGTCCTGACCACACTGATGGTAAGGGCTATAGAGCACCCAGGTTTTAGATGTGGACTTTTCTTTGGGAGTCCATTGATATCCATTTGATACCTCCAAAGCAGCCCTACCGGTTAAGATAGCACATCTTTGGAGACGTGCATTTCATTTTGTAACATGCTGGCTCTGTCCTCTTGATAATTTTGTTCAATCTCTCTGAACTTCAGTTTTTCTTACCTGTGTTTATCAAATGCACACTAGTAGTACTTACTTCAGAAGATTGTTAAAAAGCTAAAATAGGTCTAGTTAGGTAAGTGAAATTATGTATAGTAAAGTATCTGATACGGTGAAGACTTTATTCATTTTATTAAAAATTCATTTGGGGAACAAACAGTAAATAACAAATACGTTGACTACAATTACTGATTCTAGATTCTATAAGTAAAACAAATATAAATCAAACAGATAAGCCTCTGTTCTATTGCTAACTGCTTCACCTGGAAAAATTTTTTTTGTTGTTTAGAAAAGGAAAGAATGTTTTACAGTCATTCAAATCAGTTACCATGGGATGGCAACAATTCCATAAAATTCACAGTATCAACCAGGTCTGCACATAGCAGAATAGATTAGGAGGGGCCCTATTTGATTAGGAACTGCCCTTTTTTGAATGGAAATTAAAGTGCTTTCTAAATGATTTCTACTTGTAGTTGTACTTAAACTCTAGACAAAATAAATATTTTACTTTATTAATCATAATTACCAGATTTATTTTTCCAAAATATAGCTATGTAACAATAAAGGCAATAGGAAACTAACACTGATATGCCTTTACAAAAAATATGAAATACGGATAAATTTAACAAAATATGTGTAAGATTTATATGATGGAAACTACAAATCACTGAAGAGAGAAATCAAGATCTAAGTAGATACTTCTGTGTTTATGAATTGCAAAGCTCAGTACTGAGATGTCATTCTCTCCAAACTGATATATAAATCCAATACAATCTCAATCAATGTTTCATAAGGCTTTTTGTAGAAATTGACAAATTGAATCTAAAATTTATATAGAAAAATAAAGGAAGTAGAATAACCAAAATAATTCTGAAAAAGATTAAAGTTTAAGGATTTATTCTATCTAATTCCAATACTTACCCTAAAGCTACAGTGATCAAAACAGTGTGGTGTTGGCAAAACAAGAGAGATAAATCAGTAGAAGAAAGAATCCAGAATTAGACCCACACACATATGGACAATTGATTTTTCAACAGGGCACCAAAGCCATTCAATGTGTAATAGAAAAGACAGTTTTTTCAACAAATAGTATTGGAACAATTGAACATATACAAAAATTAAACTTCAACCCATACCTCACACTATATATAAAAATTAGCACAAAATGGATTGTAAACCTATATATAAAACCTAAAAGTGTAAAGCTTCTAGAAGAAAATCTTTAGACATTAGGGAAATGCAAATTAAATCTACCATGAGATGCCACTACACATCTATTAGGATAGCACAAACAAGAAAAGAGAAAGCAAACAAAAACCTGAGAAATACATGCAGCAACTGAAACTCCCAGGTATCATTGGTGCAAATACAAAATGGTAGCCACTTTAGAAAATGGTTTGGCAGTTTCTTATAAAATTAAACATATACTTACCATATGAGCAGCAATCACACTTAGAGGTATTTTTCCAAAAGAAATGAAGACATATGTCCATACAAAAACCTATACATGAATATTTGTAGTAACGTTATTCCTAACTGCCAAAAATTGGGAGCAATGCCAATGTCCATCAGCTGCTGAATGGATAAACAAATTACAGTACATCTATACAATGGAATATTGATAGCCTGTTGATACAGCCAATAGCGTAAATGAACCTCAAGCTCATGCTAAGAGAAAAAAGCTGAACTGGAAAGGCTCCATACTTTTCAATTCTGTTTTATGACATCCTGGGAAAAGCAAAACTGTAGACACAGAAAACATAGTAGTTGTCAGGAGCTGAAGGTGCAGGGAGTGGATTGGCTACAGAGGGTTATGAAGGAACTTTTTGGGATGTTGAAAATGTAATATATATTCGTCATGATGGTAGTTATATGACTGCAGCATTTGTCAAAATATGTAAAACACTGTACCTAAAAATATGAATTTTACTGTGTGTATGTCATACCTCAATTAATCTAACTTTAAAAAAAGAATTTACACTTCTAGTTTCCAGTTCCACATGTAAGGAGCTTGGAAGTTTCCACTCTGTCCTAACAATACAAAGTTGAACAGCCTGAAAACTCAGCAACTCTTCTTGTATCTGAAGGAGAAGGGAGGACATAGGGGCAAACTGCTGCCCACAAGATTGGAGAGATAAATACAGGGGGTTTTGACTTAACGAGACACACACTGGGAAACCAGTGCCAGGGTAGGAAAACCTGAGCTGTAACTTGGTAAATTGCTGAAGCTCAGTGTGATTAGCTCTGGGAGGAGTCCCGGTCTACTGGGATACAGTTATAAGGAGCCCCCCCACAGTATCATGAGATACCTCCAGGAGCTCACAATATCAGAGAAAAATTGCCTTATGCTTTTGCCACTGGTAGGGGAAAGGAACCATTTTGAAATATGCCACAATATTCTGTTCTTCTTAACAAGGCCTGTCCTCAGGAGAAACAAGTTAACCAGAGCCTAACCTGTTGGAGTATTCTCGAGGGTCAACTGCCTGGGGAAGGGGAAATACTTAATTCTAGTCAGCTCTAGCCTTTCATGTGGAGAAGGGAAAAAGCCAATTCCAGCCCACTCTAGCCATTCTGTCCCACCTAAGGGAACAGAAAAAAACTGAGAAACACTTGTGAAGTTCAAAGTCCAGAGACATAGGTTCATTAAAGCCTAAGACCTAATCATTGCTTCCCCTCCCTTCACTCATTACCCCTACATTACTAAAGGCCTATTTACAGCAGTTCTTTTACCTGCTATGTCATTTCAGACCACCAATTACAAGGCATACTAAAAGGCAAAACATGTGACTCAAAGACACAGAGCAAGCCTCAGAGGCGGATGTAGTAAGGATGTTTGAATTAGCTGACTGGGAATTAAAATGATGATTAATACACTAAAGAGTCTAATGGATAAAGTAGACAGCATGCAAGAACAGATGGGCACTGTAAGCAGAGAAATGGAAGTCCGAGAAAGAACCAAAGATACTAACAGAAATGAAGAATGCCTTTGATAGGCTTACTAGTAGACTGGACATAGCTGAGGAAAGGATCTTTGAGCTCAATGATACCTCAGTAGAAACTTTGAAAAGCAAAAAGCAAAGAGGAAAGGGGTATGGTCCCAGGACCTTCCACAGAGACCAAAATCCACAGATGTTCAAGTCTCCAATATAAAATGAAGTAACATTTGCCTGTGACCTATGCACATCTTCCCATACGCTTTAATCACCTCTAAATTACTTATAATACCTAATATGATGTAAATAATTGTTGTACTGTATTGTTTAGGGAATAATGACAAGAAAAGTCTAGCCTACAATACAGTGTTTAAAAAAATAATTTTAATCCAGTTGGTTGAATCCATGAATGCAGAACTTATGGATGTGGTGGGCTGAGTATAATACAAATTAGAGCAGAAATTTCATTGAAAACAGGAAATCAATAAAGGAAATCAAACCAAAAGCTGGTTCTTTGAAAAGATCAATATAATCAATAAGCTTCTAGTCAGGCTAAGAAAAAGCATACAAATTACTAATACTAGAAATGAAAGAGAGGACATCACTACAGAGGCTATCACTTTTAATACTATGGACACTAAAAAGATAATAAAGGAATAGTGTGAACAACTTCATGCCCACAAACTTGATAACCTAGATGAAATGGACCAATTCCTTGAAAGACACAATTTGCCAAAACTCACCCAAGAAAAAATAATCTGTAGTTGAATGGATCGATAAAGTGTGGTACATTCAGACAATGGAATATATCCAACAATAAAAAGAATTGAGGTATCAAGCCATGAAATAATATGAGAATACCTCAAATGCATGTTATTAAGTGAAATAAGTCAGTCTGAAAAGCTGCATACTGGATGATTTTAACTGTATGACATTTGGAAAAGGCAAAACTATAGAGAAAATAAAAAGATTAGTGGTTGCCAGGGGGTAAGGTTAGGGTATGAAAAGCTGGAGCACAGAGGATTTTTAAGGCAGTGGAAATGCTCTGTGTGATACTCTAATGGTGTATACATATCATTATACATTTATCCGGACCCACACATTGTACAACACTAAGAGTGAACCCTAGTGCAAACTATGGACTTTTTAAATTTAAGTTCTGGGATACATTTGCAGAACACACAGGTTTGTTACGTAGGTAAACCTGTGCCATGGTGGTTTGCTGCACCTATTAACCCATCACCTGGGTATTAAGCCCTACATGCATTAGCTATTTGTCCTGATGCTCTCCATCCCCCCCACTCACCCCGCAAACAGGCCCTGGTGTGTGTTGTTCCCCACCCTGTGTCCGCGTGTTCTCATTGTTCAGCTCCACTCATGAGTGAGAACATGCGGTGTTTGGTTTTCTGTTCCTGTGTTACAAACTGTGGACTTTGGGGTGATAATGATGTATGAATGTAGGTTCATCAGTTGTAACAAATGTACCATGCTGGTGGGGATGTTGATACTGGAGAAGGCTGTGCATATGTGGGGTAGGGGTAAATAGGAAATCTCTGTACCTTCCTCAATTTTGCTATGAACCTAAGACTGCTCTGAGAAAATGAAGTCTTAAAAAAAGGTTTAAAAAAATTACGGAAGTTATTTCAAACTTAGATAATTCTGCTTGCTTAAGTAAGCATTAAGGAAGGGCTGTTAGTTTCTCCTTAGTTTGAATAACATTGATATGGACCTTCTGTGGTTATTCTTTCTCGTTGTTCATTCTAATTGTATATTGACCCTTGTATCTCACCATTAAAATGCATTATTTGGGACAATTTGAATATCAATAAGGCAAATAACTGTAATGTATTAAAATATATCAAATATTTTTAAATCACTGAATGAGGTCATAGTGATACTAGGTAAATAAAAATGAAAAACTGGTCACTTTTGGAGGATACTAGGAAATCAATGTGTTATTTTGAAAACTGATTTTTAAAAAGTTTAAAAATCAAGTATTCTGACTTTCTTATATGACCTATATTTCAGGGTATCCAAATTATGAATGAGAGAAAGTTTCTCTTTGCAGACCAGATAATAAACTGGAAGGAATAATGAAATTTAAAAATTACCAGTTTGCAATTCTATTAATTAATCCATGTAGACAGTGATTATTATCATTTCCACCATCACAAAAGGAGAGACAAGCAGATAGCAAGTACCTTGTGGTGGAAGTACATACCACCATGTGGAGTATTTTTGCCAAAAGCTTAAGGCTGAATACGTTACAGATTTTCTATTCTAGATAAGATTTTCAGAAAGTACAAGGAATGGAGGTGCATGTTAATACCACAGGGATACAATCAGTAAAATCCAAACCTTAGAAACTCAGTAATATAAACAACCTGTTTCCTCAAGTATGGAAGAGAAGAGGAAAGGGAATCTATAAACTGGAAGAGACCTGAAACCTATAAGCCAGTTGCAATTAATACATCTTATTTGGATCCTGATTTGAACAAAGAAACTAAAATACGTATGATTTAATTGGGGAAATTTGAACATTGAGTAAATATATTTTGATATAAATAAATGAATTGTTTAATGTTTTAGGTATGAAAATGATACTTCACTTTTTTTAAAAAAAGTTTTTGTCTTTTGGAGTACATAATGAATAATTTATGAATGAAGTGTGAAGATATCTAGGGTTGGTTTAATTGATACAGGGTAGGGGCAATGAGTGGGGGATATAGAAGGAAGTAAAATTTGCCATGAGTTGGTAATTGCTGAGGGCCGAATGAGGAATGTATGGGTTCATGGTATAATCATTTATACTTTTTTATATGCTGGAAATTTTATAGAATAAAATAATGCATTAAGTGAATATTAAATGCCTATTATGTGCCATGCACTGTGCTAGGTGTAGGTTTTATATTGGTCAATAAATGGGTGTAAATTATCACTAACCTTGTAGAGCTTTCGATCTCCCAGAGGAGATAGCTGGTAAAGTAAATAAAGAAATACGTATCATGAATTGTGATCTATCTACTGTGGAGAGTTATGAGTGCAGTTCAGTGATAGAGATTAGGGAAGGACATACCTCTAGGCTGGCTGGGATAGGTCTCTGAGGTGGTGATAGTTCAGCTCAGATCTGAAGGAAGAGACTAGCCAGCCATGCACAGAGACTGCAGACTGTTCCCAGGAGGGGGCGGGCACACTGGGCAAGGAAGCACGTGGTGTGGGTGCACTCGTTTTCTCTGCTCTGAGAGGCAGCATATCTTACTGTGTAGCCACTTGCTGATTTAAAATTTCTTTTGTGGACTATCTGTTGTATGTTTATGTGTGTCTAACCTTGGATCTAATAAATTACAAACTCTAGAACTGCTTCCAAGCCTGGCATAGTTTCACATGTCCTACATAGATGTCAATAGTACATGCCTTTTGATGAATATATATTTTAAGCTATAGACTTTCCAAATGACTATCAAAATGTAGATAAGAACAGTCTGTGTTGAAAAGATTCAGCAATTAAAATGAAGTACATCCTAGCAGTCCTGGAAAATAAGAGAAATATGTCTCAGATTCTGGATTATATTTTGCTAATAACTACAATAAACCCTGCCCTTTAGTTACCCTTCTGGTGCTAGAGCAAGAATATTGTTTTTGCAAAAGCCTGAATTTCTTACGATGAATAAAAAATGTTATTATTATTTAAGTATCATATTTTCCAATGGTAAATAGGAGTCAGATACAACGTAGAGACTCAGTAAATGTTAAATGAATATATGATGAGTGCCTTGCATGAACTTCTTCTAGCCAAAGCTTTCTCTTTGAGTCCCTATTAGAGCCTTTCACTATATTTGTATCAGTAATTCTTTCTACTACTTTGTTCTGCTCTAACCTAAGCTACTAGTACTTTGAGCAGGAGAGAGAGAGAGATTATGTCTGAGTGTGTGTTTTGAGTGCGTGTGGCAGTATTACGGGGGAGATGTTGCCTGTTTTTCACAATGTGATCATTTCCTTCTTGCTTTTAGACATATTACTGATGCCACACTTGCCATTGTGAAAAGGAGAGACAGTTCCACTTGATGTCTTGCAGATCAAGGTAAATCTTTTCTTTACATATTGAAAACATTATGAAAGTAATACACACTTACATGTTAAAGAAAATCAAATGTAGCAGTTCAAATGAGATTATAATGAAAAAAAATAGTTGCTCCTCCATTCCTACCCCAAGTTTTACTCTCCAGAGAAAATAATTTTACCTGTTAATTCTAGTTATCGCTAATTAATATGCTTTTGCTATTTTAAAAATGTGGCTAAAAACATAATATTTACCAGTGTAGTCATTTTTAAGTGTACAGGTCAGTAGTGTTAAGTATACCTAACTACTTTTTTTTTTCTTTTTTTTTCTTTTTTTGAGAAGGGGTCACTGTCTGTCACCCAGGCTGGAGTGCAATGGCACGATCTCAGCTCACTGCAGCCTCTGCCTCCCGGGTTTAAGCGATTCTCCTGCCTCAGCCTCCCAAGTAGCTGAAATTACAGACGGCCACCACCACAACTGGCTAATTTTAACTACTTTTTGATTGATGGGTTTTAGACCTTATCTTTGACCTCTTTGTTATACAGACGTACCTCGTTTTATTATACTTCGATTTACTGCATTTCACAGATATTGTGCTTTTACAAATTGAATGTTTGTGGCAACCGTGCCCCAAGCAAGTCTGCCAGTGTCATTTTTCCAACAGCATGTGCTCACTTCATCACTGTGCCACATTTCGGTAATCCTCACAATATCTCAAACTTTTTATCATTACTATATTGTTATGGTGATCTGTGATCAGTGATCTTTGATGTTACTGTTGTAATTGTTTTGGGGCCCCATGGATTTTATTTTCCTTTCTTCATGCACTGATGTATGGACTCTTCACCATGACGTCATTGGTCATGATGAAAGTAATTTAAATTGCAGTTGATCTTTTAGCATATAATAAAGCTAACTTGTTTTCACAAAGTAGGATGGCTATGCTGAAATTTCAGCCTAAGAAAGGTACTATACAGATTGGTATCTATGAAGATATTATTTAAAACACTGTTATCACCAAAGGAGGTGCAGCAGGATACATCTCTTAACAACTGAGTGATTTATTCTTTCTTATATATGTGTTAGAAGTAATCCATCCCAGAGTATCTGAGATTTAACTGGAAATTCTTGCTGTGCTTATATTTAAATGTCTCTTATCTCCTTTATGTTTTTCTTTGAAATATACTGACTTTGTAAGTTGATGAAACCAGTGTCAAATTTACCACAGGCTCTGTGTATTGATGACACAACCCAGGAAGCAGAAAACTTTAAAAATCAGTTCCTAGAAAACGTGGTACTCAGTCTCTACTCTGGTTTCTGAGGAACCCAGCTAAGTTGGATACATTTTCTATTTTTTCCTTTATTTCTGAAAATTTCAGAATATGGGGGAAAAGATTATAGACAGAGCCTTGTACTACAAGCATTATAGATAAAGCCTGATACCACATTTTTCTTAAAGAACAACCCAAACCCCATTAAACATATGTCTGAAGATTCTCCAAAGATAAAAGAAATAGACCTTGGAAACAATAATAATGCTTTATCTTTAGCTTTTTACATTGTCCAATCTGTGTTCACATTTCACTTGAATCTCCTACTCGGTGAGGAAGTCAAGGTGAGATTTGTATCTTCATTTGACAGGTTAGGGAAAAAAAGAATCCTTTGATTATGACTAGTTGTGCTGGAGATGTAACTAGAATTAGATTTTCTTTCTCATGGTCTGTTGGTTTTTCCACTTAACTGCTTTGTCCAGGTGGCATCATAGTTGGCACCATTCCATGATTTTTGAAGGGCAGTTTTTCCCATATAGACGGACTTCTGTAATGCCTGATACTTGACTTTAATTACTGGGAACGTTTATGGAATTCTTTCTAGCTTTTTCTTTTTGTTTTTTCAACTAGACTCTTTAAGACCCTGCCAACACAGAACCAAATAAGGCATAGAGGGGGAGTTCATGGGGAGTTAGAACCTTTCCCTTTTCCCTGTCATTGCTGGCTAATTACATGGACTCCTTTACACCCTTGCTCTGATCATACTCTTAAGATGATACTTGAAGCTGCTTCAGACCTCCTTTAGAGCACCTTCTACTTTCTTTCTTCCTGTTTATCTAGAATCTCTGAAATTTCTAGATTAGGCATCTATCTGGTTTAAAGGACTTGCTTTCTTTTCAGTGTTCTTTACGTGTTTATTTCAACCACCTCACTCAGTTATTTTCTTCCACAAACCCTAGGCCATTTTCTCCCAGGGATTTACTCTTTCTAGGGGAATCTGTGACTTGGGGCAGCACATCTTCTTTGCTGTAAAGATCTGGCCGTGTGCTTGTCTTTTTGTTTTGTTTTGTTTTGTTTTGTTTTGTTTACCGACCCGTCTATCTCATAATCTGACCACCTACCCAGACCTTCAGTGGGTTAAGATACAGTGGTACTTTGTCTGTTATTGGCTTCTACTTTGTCTATCATCTGACCTTGCTTATTTTTTCTGTGTTCATCTATACCCCAACAGGGACTTAGTCTCTCCATGACTGGTCCTCAGGGCTCTTCTGAATCCTGACAGTCCTATGCCTATCTGGAATACTAATTATTCTCTAGATGTGCTCACACATATTCTGCCTTGATTGTTCGTTACCTGTTGTCCACAGCCATTCCCCACCTTTTGCTAGGACATAGCATTCCACATCAGTGGAACTTTGAGGTGGACAAGGCTTTTTATTTAATTCTAACGGAATATTCCTAAAATTCTTCCCCTGAGATGAAGAAAGAGAAAACAGGGTTAGAGGATCAGCCAGCAAGCCTCAAGTACTTATCTCAGCACCTCTTGCCTGTACTACATGCTTTAAAATAGCATTTATCAAGAAATATTAATTACACAAAAATGTCCTCCCAGAGAAGGGTTGCACGATTAACATCTCAGGAAAGCTGTATATTGTGCTTCCTCTTTGGAAATATGTAATGTACATTAACATATTAAAGACTCTAAGAAGAACTGCAGTAAACGTAACTTACTTCAAACCAAGTAAGTTTGGCATTTTCCAGTTTATTTCACCATGGAATCTTCTGTCATCAGCAGCAGCAGTAGCAGCAGCAGCAGCATCCCCAGACATAACTCTTGTTAACATGTTATGACATTGAGGAAATGCTGCTATAGACACATACTGTTGTTTCTCTCCCTTAGGCTAGAATCACTTTCTTCTCTCCTTTCTCTTCTTTCCAGTTCTTTCCAACCTTCCCTAATCTGGGTACCTTGTTTTTTAAATGCTGGCCAAATCGTACCAAGTTGCAGTTAGATAGCAGGAATACGTTTTGAGATCTATTGCAGAGCAGGGTGACTATAGTTGATGATAATGTATATTTTAACATAACTAAGAGAATAAACTTCAAATGTCTCAAAAAAATATTCATCACCTAATTTACTTATCCACAAAAAAGGATAAGTCAATTAGGTGATGAATATTTAATTAGCTTGATTTAATCATCCCACATTTCACACATGTAAATCACATTGTACCCCATAAACATATACAAGTGTGATTTATCAATGAAAAATAACTTATGTTTTGTTTTAAAATTTATATCATGTTTTCCTTGGCCATCCATCTCCTTAGCTCCCCCCACCCATCGTACAGTTGTACTTACTTCCCTAATACTTCGGGTATCTCAATATAAATCAGAAGCCTGATGTATAAAAACTTACCACACTATTATACTTACTTAGCAGTTTTGTTAAGGTGAAGGCATTAAGTGGGATTTAATTTAGACAATATTGAAATTCAGTTCTAGATGACAGAATTAAGAGGGACAAACAACAGAGGGGGTTGAGTAAACAAGATACTGAGGCTGTAAAATCATAGCAGAACAATGGAAAGACTAGACATTTAGCTTGGAGAGCATAAAGGCTAGGGAGGGGAATGTAAGCACTTCGAGGCAGGGAGTACGTTAGCATGTTCACCTGTGCGTCCTCAACTCCCAGCACCATGCTTGGCTGAGTAGGGGTTCCAGCAATATTGAGTGGATGAGTGAAAAACTTATCTGTCTTCAGATACGTGAGAGGTGACGTTTGTGAAATTCCAGTGAGAGTAGGGATATTTTTGGCTCATATAAAAGCTTTACGAGGTTATTCTGTCATATCATTTTATGATTAAAAATAGTAATTTTAAAATTATATTTATTTATTATAAATCTATTTACTATTGGCCACTCACTGCCAGCAGGGAGGATACAGTGGGGATAGCCCTTTATACATTCATAGGAGATAATGTAGAGAAGTTTGTTTTAGTTTTAAGCAAAAGATGACCCTGTTTTCAGAGGCAGAAGCCAATGTTCAAAAGTTAAGTGACCTGCCTAGGATCACTTAGGTTTTCTGTCAGGATTCTTACTTCAAAATAATTGGTCTACATTATTGTACCATTTTATAAATCTTTAGTGATCAGCATGTAACATTCCTAAGAAATAATACAGTCTTTATTTTATTTTTTTTTGAGATGGAGTCTTGCTTTGTAGCCCAGGCTGGAGTGCAGTGGCACGATCTCAGCTCACTGCAACCTCTGGGTCCCAGTTCAAGCAGTTCTCCTATCTCAGCCTCCCAAGTAGCTGGGATTACAGGCATGAGCCACCATGCCCAGCTAATTTTTGTATTTTTTTTTAGTAGAGATGGGGTTTCACCACGTTGGCCACTCTGGTCTTGAACTCCTGACTTCGTGATCCACCTGCCTCGGCCTCCCAAAGTGTTGGGATTACAGGCGTGAGCCACCCCGCCCAGCCAAAAATAATACAGTCTTTAAATGATCACTTATACTTTGATAAAATCATCACTTACTATACCCCAAAATTCTGGAGTCATATTTGACTCCCCCAGTAGTCAAGAAATCATATTGGCTCTATCTCCAAAACATGTCCAAAATCAAGCTTTTCTTTCTTGCCTCTATTCTGAAACTCTGGTTCCAGCTGCCTTCATCTTTTGTCTGGATCATTGCAGGAGTCCTCTAGCTCTTACCATTCCCTCTGCCCTTGCCTCCCCATAGTCTGTGGTCAGCACAACAGCCAGTGTGTGGTCAGGAGTTAGAGCACGGCGCTTCTCTGCCCAGAGCCCTTCAGCAGCTTCCCATCTCTGAATAACACTGAAGTCATTCAAAGGACTTCAAGGCCAAGCACAGTCCAGTCCCTGTGACCTCTCTGGCCTCATTTGGATTTCTCATGTACTTCAGTTCTCTGTTCAAATGTTACGGCATCATTGATATTCTCCATCACCTCCTTATGTTAATAAGCAGTCCTCCTTCCCATCAATGTCTTTGGGCTATCTGTTTTTTCATTCCACTCTCTCTGCTTCCTACTGTTTCTAGCTCCTTTATTGTTGGTACATAAAGAAAGGATTAGAGAAAAATCTTTTCCGTTACCAGGCAGCATTATAGTTCCCTCTTGGTTGCCGATGCCCCTGTGCTGGCTGTCTTACGGGTTCAAGTGTGAATTCTTTGGGCTTCCTCCCTATGGCATACATAGTTTTCTGATGTTAGAGGTCTGTTTCTAGCTCCGCTTCCTTCAGCTTCCTGTAGAGAACATCCAGGCTTGGCTCTCTCCACAGCTTCTGACTGCTTGGGTACTATCACCCCGGGCTAGGATCTTAGATGGAGTACTGTCAAGACGACTCAAAGCCCTGCTATCTTCCCCAGTCTCCACTAGGCACCCAGAAAACTACTGTGTCCTTGCTGTACCAGCCAGTGAGTTGCTGCACCTTCTCCTTTTTTCTCTACCATTTCTCTCTGGTTCCCTTGTCCCTTGCTAGAGCAAGTACAGAGAGTGAAAATGCAAGTCTATTGCACGAACAGATACTAGATAAAGGGATGAGAGGCCAGCATCCTTTCCTTGCAGACTTTTACTGTGTTTGATTCTCCTAGAAATTTCTCTGATTCTCCTCATCATTCCAAAGCAGATGACTTGCTTTTCCGCGTAGTGGAAACGGAAGTGAAGGTGGTATTGAGGGAAGCACTCTTTCCCTTGCGGAGAAGACTGCATGCTTTCTCCAGGCAGCGACTTGCCCTGCCAGGGATTTGCCTGCAGTTCCTACTCTTCTGCTTGCACTGGCTGTGGTGGGAATCAAGCCGGTTCTGCCCGCTTTCAGCAACTTCTGTGGAGGCTTACGTAGTATTTGGTAGCTCTCTTTAGAGTTGGGGAGGGGGGTGCCTGGGTGCCTGTTGTTTTTCAGCTCTTAGACTTTAGATGAAATTCTGAGCTACAGGAAAAATTCCTTTTAGAATCCTGGTACCTAGATTATTTATCATTTTTAAGGAAGGTTCAGTGTGGAGCATAAACTCTTAGGGACATTGGCTGTGTTGTATATTTTTTCTCTATATTGCTTAATTCACTGATGTATTAGAAACTCACTGATTAAAATATGCAATATTTGGCCATAAAACATTGGACTAAATCCAAATCACTTTTTGTTTTGACTTTTTGTAACACATTTTTGATTGTATTTTCAGATATTCAGATGAAACATTCTAGAGTACCAGGATTCTGATCTGACTTGAGAGCTCTTGATCCTATGAGGAGAATGCAGGCTTAAATTATCTTTGCCTTGGGCAAGTACATGAAAGAAAAGAAATTTTAGCTGACCTGAAGCAACACAGTTAGGTACTCCCTAATGTACGGTCCTAAGTATGACAGTATGTTCCCCTGCCAGCAGATTCGTGAAACCTAGTATGTAAAAATTAGCTTCATAGGCCAGGCGCAGTGACTCACGCCTGTAATCCCAGCACTTTGGGAGGCCAAGGCGGGCGGATCACGAGATCAAGAGATCGAGACCATCCTGGCCAACCTGGGTAAAACCCCAGGTTGTATTTTCTACTAAAAATACAAAAATTAGCCGTGCGTGGTGGCACACGCCTGTAGTCCCAGCTACTCGGGAGGCTGAGGCGGAAGGATCACTTGAACCTGGGAGGCGAAGGTTGCAGTGAGCGGGGTCTGCGCCACTGCGCTCCAGCCTGGCGACAGAGTTAAACTCTGTCTCAGAAAAAAAAAAATTAGCTTCAGATTACTATGTGACTTATGTAAGTCTTTTTACTGAACACTCACAGGGTTAATGTCTTTAAAGTTTGAGCATACCTTTTAGAATTTTGGTTTGATGAAAAGTAGGTCATGAACATTTGCTGAGTACTTACACGTAAGGAGTTCCCAGTGAGTGATTGTAATCATGAATTTAAATGAAATGTATTTAACTTCCAGGGTGACAAGGAAAAGCCTGTGTTTGCAATGACCGGCCTTCGATGGGGGATCCTTCAGAGATGCTGGCGTCAAAGTTAGCAAGTAAAGGATTATTATATCAATGTGTGATGTTTTTTTTAAAAAATCTTATTCTGTCCCTGCCTCTCAGGTTTTAACTCACAGTGATCTGGGAGTAAATTTGGTGGGCCTGGAGGTTGAACTATGTGTGAATAATCGAGGTAGGAAAATCAGGTAGAGGTTTATGTCCTATATGCAGAAAGGCTGGGGAAAGTTGCAGTTTCCTCGACATTAGCTGGGCGGTAGCTGAAGAGGAGAAGGGTTGTGTCTCTAGTTTTAGACACAGTGTTGGAGCATAGGTTAGGCTCAAGCTAGGGTACAGGGAGAACTGGATTGCATGTCAGTCTGCAGCTGCTTAGCTGGGTACCAAGTGGAAGGCACTGCTGGGCTACAGCCTTACCGAGCTGTTGCAATCGGATGACTTTCCTGAGAGGCATTTTTGTGAAGGCCTCACAGATTGGGAGACCACAGGCCGCCGCTCTTAGAGAAGGAATAAAGGCGGCACCTGGCTGTGCTGTGAGACGGGAGAAACAAGCCTGTCGAGGAGCTGATTAGAGGGCCGGCTCTGGCTTTTCATGGGAATTGACTGACTTTTGGAGAATCCATTGTGCGCAATGAAACTGTTGTCTTGGAGAGAGGGTGTGTCATGTTCCAGTTGCTGTGGAGAGGTAAAAGTAGGCAAGGGCTTGCTGAGGAGGACTGAAGGGGACACCGCATGAGATTCGCTTCACATCTGGTGGGTGGTATTTTCTCTTTACCTTTTCTTGAAGTAGAGGGCTTACAGTTTGAGTATGATTTAAACGAATTGTAACTGATCTCACATGTAGCTCTCAAGAAACTGCTTTCACTTCATAGGCCAGCCTTAACAGAAATTTCTTTCACTTTTTTCACTTTATTATTCTTACCAATGAAATTCCTGACAGAGGAATGTCAAAAGAGAGATATTACCATGTTATATTACACATTGCATTCTTAAGTATTTCACATCTTTTTATTTGCAAGTGTGCCATGATTATGGGATTCCACAGTTACCTTGGGTTTGAACTGAAATCTCAGATTCCAGCAGCTCACCAAGAGGAACTGCTTAGCTTTCCCTAAAAAAGTCTGGTTAGGACAAATTGCTTTCCAAAAAAAGCAGCAATAAAACACAACACAGGTCAGCGCTTTTAGGACTATGTTATGTACTTGCCCCATATCGCGACTGGTTTCTGAGCAAAGAATTTAAAAATTCTGATTGTCATTATGTACTACCGTGGCTAGGCCCATTCACAGTGTTGCTCTTTGTATTAAGAAAGCAGTGGTAGAGATATGAGAAGTCATTTCCTAGCTGGCTATAGAAGACTACAAGGACAGCGGCAAATTTTACTATTGGTAGAGATGAAGGGAACTGAGGAAAATTTAGAAGGTAATTGCCTGAGTTGAGATGATCTTCTACTTGGCTAACTAGGAAAAGCAGCAAAATATAAAGTAAATTTTAAAAAATAACACAAAAAATCAGATGATCAAGGTCCTCATTAGTAGTAGCACAATATTAGCCTGAATAATCATTTAGAAAGTTTCTACATTCCCTCCTGGATTACATCTAAGCTCTTTTTCTGGTATTCCAGGCCCAACTTACCTGTCATCACCCTAATTATGCAATTACGCATCTTTACTTCTAAGCTTTTCCCCCTTTCTCTGGCTGTTGTCCTATTTCCCATACTCTGAGTTTTGTGCCCTGACTTTATTCTGTGCCCTTTATTTTATAAGCATGGTTGCTCTGATGATTTTAGACCCTTAATGATTTTTTGTCTCGTTTTGATTCCCCTTACCAATAAGTAGTGATCAGGTTATGCTTTTCTTTGCTTTCTTTTACTTCTTTGGGCCTTATTTTCTCAAATCATAGGCTCTCAAAGGTGGGAAATTTATACTTTATATTTCTTCTGTTTCCTCCACATTCATAGTAGGTGCTGAATAAATGTATATGATCAGAATCAATAGAGAGCAGTTAATGTTGAGTGATTTGTTAACAGAGACAAGTTTTAAGAGAAGAATCTACTTTATGCCATTTTCTAATTCCAATTAGGTGTCTTCCTCTCTCCAGTAGCTTTTATGTATTTAGCAATATGCAATAGATTCTCTTTATTCCCAGATTTAACTTTTGCCATTTTAAAGCTGTATCAAATGAATAATGTGAAATCATGCTGGTTTACACATTTTAATTGAGTGTGTGTATGTGCATTTGTGTGTGTGAGGACATAGTGTACAGGATTTAGTCATTTAGCTTGGGATCAGCACATCAGAGCATGCGGTGTTTGCATCTTAGTGCGGCTTTATCAGCCTTTACTCATTGCTCATTTGAAGGTACAGCTAGCCCATTGTATGCATAGACGCAAACAAATGCAGCTAGCAAATATTTGGGGGGAAAAAAGTTCCACAGAGCTACGAAAAGCAAAACTTGAATTTGCTGCACGCCGAGTACTGTGTTGAATCCATGAAAATAAAGTGATGTGTAGGCATCGTATTAAGTGTTATAAGCAATGTAGAGATGATTTAAAATATACAAGAGAAAGTACATAGGTTATGTGCAAATGTGCCGTTTTATATCAGGGACTTGAACATCTGCAGACTTTGGACTGAGGGACAACTCTATACAGAACCGTATTTTATGGTTTAAAGAATATATGTTTAAAGAATGTTGTGAATTTAGTGACTCAAGGAGCCTGGTTATATATCTCTCATAAATTGCAGGAATCTTTACTATATAACTAATTACATATAGTTTGACAAGGCATCAAAACGTGGATTTAAAATTGAATGTAATACTCTTTTATACTAAACCATAATCTCCTAGCTACCAGAATAGCCACTCATAGCAGAGATGTAATTCTAATGTATTGTCTGCCATGAATGGTATCTGTCACATGATGGTTCTTTTAATATTCTTATCTGATTTTTACCTCGGTCTTTCACAGGTACTGGTATCTTGGGCCTCTAAAAACCAAAGCAGCCCACTTTTTCAGCACTCTTAAGGTAAATGTGATTTACAGTGTAGAAATTTGCTGTGTTATTTTGTTTCTCTATAATACGTGTATTTGGTATATATTTTTAATTTTTTGCTACAGATGAATGTGACATGCTTCAACACTAAAATGGGGCATGTTTGATTAAATAAAAATACAGAAAGCATTCCTGTTTTGATAAGGAATCACCCCTCATCTACCAACTCATTTCCTCCACTAGCAAACCCATATTTAATTTTTCTTTAGCATTCTACTTCCCTTTGCCATTAATTCACTCTCTTGCCAGACAAACCTTGAACCTAATGACATATGTCTCACCGATTGTTTGTTACGATTGTCTGTATTAGTACCTGGAAATGAAGATTTATATCTGAATATATAATATCTAATTGTACAGGTTTGTGTTTGTATCAGTAGGTTTCAAACTGTACTAGCTAAATATGGGTGGTGGTTACTGTATTGGAGAGTATAGATATGAAACATGTCCATTATCAGAAAAAATTTTGTTGGGCAGTGCTACTCTATACTATACAATAGAAAACATTGGCAGAGAGACAAGCCTAACGATTTTTATTAGTGAAAATGCTAATAGAAAAGTCATCTTTAACTGTGGACTACAGATTATGTTCAGCTTTTATGCAAATTAAAGTGGTATATTCACAGTTTGGCTGGCCAGTCTGAAAATTGGCAGATGGGGTCTGAATGTAGTGAGAAGTTTGGTTCCAATGTTAATATTCAGAGTTATTGAGTGTTTTTCTAATTATAAAAGTAATATATGTTCATAGCAAAACATTTGGAAAACATAGCTTTACCTTTCAAAAAAAAATTCTAGCTGGATTAAAAAATTAAATGTAAAACACTAAAATCACTAAAGTACTAGAAGTAAATGTATATGATTTTAAAAATGAACTTGGGAGGACAAGGTTTTTATATACCAAAGGCAAACTGGATTAATGAAATGTGTTATTCTTAGAGGGAATAATTTCATTGGTGAAGTCATGAGTGCATTTAGGAAGAAACAGAGTAGCTACATATTTAAATGGTAGAGTCTGAGAGAATATAAACTGTTTCCACCATTTATTCAGCAAACAACTGTTGATGTATGCTTCGTATACAAAGTGAAATGAGACAGGTTTCCTACCCTCAAGAAGTGTTCATGTGCTGGGAGGGAGGCAAAGTAAATCATCAGTTTGGCAAGTGCTGTCAGAGACTAAGATGGGGCAGAGGGGGAGAGGCATGTAAATCTAACGAGGGTCAGAAACTCTTCCCAGGGGGAGGTGACACTTACACTAAATTTTGAAACATTTAATAGGCTGTGTGAAGTCACAGTGGTGTGACATGGCCCTTAATTAAGATTAATGCAGTAAAATGGCAGGAAGTGAAGCCAGTGGGTTAGGTAAGGGCAGGTTATGGCAGGTTTTGATGTGCAATTTGATTTTATCCTGAAAGTGATGGGGAGTTATTGAGTCTCAAGCAGAGGCATGACATGAGCAGATTTGCATTTTAGAAAAATTGTTTTTTTCTAAACAGAAAAACAGATAGGACATGGGTAGCTCAAGGCAAGGACATTAGATAGAAGATTGTTAAAGTGGTCAGATGGGAAGTGACATATAGACTAAGGAGGTAACAGTGAGCATTGACAATAGAAGACAGATTAAAGAGCTATTAAGTTAGAACCTCAAAAGGTATCAATAGCTCTTAATACCACTAATAATTCTCAGAAGAATATAGGATTATTAGATTTCTGGTATGAGGGACTAGAATTTGGTAACTGGAGTTTTCCAGTGATGTTGATAATATTAGAGTAAATCAAGTTTGTTAACAGAGATGAAATTTTCAATTTAATCTATGTTGAGTTTAACATACCTGTGGTACAGACAAGCAAAGATACAATTGTGATTTAGGTCTGGAATTCAGCAGAGAGGTCTGGACTATAGAAACGGATGCAGGGCTGGGTGCAGTAGCTCACGCCTATAATCCGAGCACTTTGGGAGGCCAAGGCAGGCAGATCACGAGGTTAGGAGTTCGAGACCAGCCTGGCCAACATGATGAAACCCCGTCTCTACTAAAAATACAAAAAATTAGTGGGGTGTGGTGGTGCGCACCTGTAATCCCAGCTACTCGGGAGGCTGAGGCACGAGAATCACTTGAACCCAGGAGGTGGAGGTTGTGGTAAGCGGAGATCATGCCACTTACCAGCCTGGGTGACAGAGCAAGACTCTGTCAAAAAAAAAAAAAAAAAAAAAAGAAGAAAAAGTAGATTCAGATGTCATAAATGTGTGAGTGGTGTTGAAACCGTGGGTTTGGGTTTGGTGAAATTACCATTGAGTACCGATGGCCAGGAATATCCCTAAGGGACATAAACATTTAAAAAACCACTAAAAATGACTGAGAAGTGCTGAGAGAAAGTGCAAGCGAGAGTACTAATGTAGAAGCCAACAGAAGAGAGAATTTCAAGAAACATCCAAGAGTTTGAAGAAACAAAAGCAAAGACTTTAAATATACAGACAAGAGAGTATCCATTGAATTTGGCAGCCTCCAAAAGCTGGGCAGCCTCCATAGTGTGGGGACTGAAGCCAGGTTGAAGAAAGTCAAAGACATAAAAGTGATGTAAAGAAGTGGAGACGGCAAGAACAAGCTACTCCTTCAAGAAACCTGACTTTGAAGAGAAGGAGATAGGGAAGGCAAAAGCTGAGAGAAACATGGGGTCAATGTGGAGTTTTTAAAAGTGGAGAATATCCATGTGTTTCTAGCCTGAAGCAAAAGAAAAGAACAGGAAGTGATGAGGAGAAGGGAGACAGAAAGCATGACTGAATTGGCAAAATCCATGAGCAGGTAGAGGGTGTGGGATCCAGAGTACTGGATTGTACCTGGACAGGAGAAGGGACCCATTTTTGCATTGATACAGGAGAGGAGTAAAGGATAGGTCCAGACAAAAATGAGATTAGAGAAAGTTAAGGTACTCTCACTGACGTCCCTGATATTCTCACTGAAGTACAGGAAGCAAAGTGATCCTGTCAGAAAGGCAGTGGGTAGTGGTATGGGGGATTCTGAAGAAAGATGAAAGGAGGGAGGAGGCTTAGAATTAACAATTAACAATTTGTAGACACTAATGCTCCTCTGGGTGACTGCTTTTCCCTGTATTAATACTCAGCAGGAGTATCATTTTCTCCTCTAGAAATACTGAGCCATGATGTAAGAGTACAGGAACTTAGTGATAAGGCTGATCCACAATTGGGACCTTTTAGGACATATTACAGAAGAATAAAGACATAGGAGGGCCAAGAGTATGTGGAAAAAGAAAGCGATTTAGAGTAATTGAGTATCAATTTGGCACTGAGGGAAAATGAGTGGTCAGGGAGT
The DNA here is from genome assembly GCA_036589455.1 of Ateles fusciceps. NCBI lineage: Eukaryota > Metazoa > Chordata > Mammalia > Primates > Atelidae > Ateles > Ateles fusciceps. Next base: position 1,711,959 of record JAZHEH010002656.1, read on the forward strand.
AGAATCCTCAATGTGATTGAAAACTTGGTGCAGTTAGGTCTTCAGGGGCCCACAGTAAAACCCCTCTCTTCCTCTTTTTAGTTTGAACCAAGGTATGAAAACAAATGCAGGAACTAAGCAGATGGAGATCAAAACATCAGCTTTGTAAGTGTCAGCAGGAATGGAGGACAGAGCACAGATATGTGGTCTCTATCTGATCTCCTAATTCTGTGAACTGAAGGTATCCAGTTGAAACACCTCCTTCAGGGCAGAGACCAGCACAGTAAGCTTATTGCATGAAGAGGCAGTGAACACCTGAGGCAAAGATAGCCGCTGTCAGAGAGAAAGGAAGGGGCTGGATCCATGCACCGGTCCTTTTAGACTTGGGGAGGAGTGAGTAAGTGGTGGAGTGAGAGAAGCCAGTATTGCTACTGTTTTGTAATTCACCACACGGAAACTTGAGAACAGGGAAGCATTTCACCCTAAAAGACACAAAGGACACAAAACAATCAACCGGAAGCATATGGGATGTGATTAGAGAGTAGGATCTCAGAATTTTAGATTTTCAAAGTGGAATAGTTCTGGGTGACATTAGGGGCCAGGATGTGGCCATGGAAATGGGTGGATGTGGTGAATTGGAGATGATGTCAAGGGCTGAGAGGCTAGGGTATGGTTTTAATTATTCATGTGGTCAGGATGTGATCCAGGATGACACTGGACTTGGGATGCCAGGACACAGAAGACAAAAAAAATTAGAGTGTGAGGGTGATGGGCTTTGAAGCAGAAGTGAGACGCCTTGGACTGGATTATGAGCCTGGGGTAAACCATTCTGGCCTGTGTGTGGAGTAAGATTCCAGAAGTGAGATAAGTACTTGATGCAGCTGGATTTCATCAGTTTCATTTTTCATCACCATCTGTAAGCCAAAGATAAATTTATTACCGATGACCTTATGTTCATTCACCCTCTTTTTGGACAAGTGTAAATGGTGATGTCATTCCATGTTAGGGGGAGCAATGGAGGCAGTACTTGCTGAATTCATGGTGTTTAAGATCTAGCTTTAAGAGAAAAAGAAAGCTTGAGGATTCCGTGCTGCAAATTAGAGAGCATTCCATCCAGCGAAGGAGATTATTAGTTTGCTTTCTAGCAGGTATAGGTAGAAAAATAACCTTTGTAGAGAGAAACTCCCAGAGTGGAATTGTAGATGCATGACAAAATTTTTCTCTCTCCACATTAAAAGGAGTGGCCTCAGACTCATCAAGCCTCTATCTCGTACACGGGACCTACAGAGAGACCTCCCAGTGAACCAGAGGAGACACCTGTACAAAGGCCTTCTTTGTACAGGAGAATATTACGAAGGCTTGCATCCTTCTGGGCACAACCACAGGATGGTGAGCCATGTGGCGACTGAAGATTGGAGGGCCCTGGTCAGTTTAGGAGTGCCCTAAAGTAGATCTCCAAAATCAGGCTGAGACTTAACTAGAGCAGGAGAAGCCTTTCAGGGATCACTGAATTCATCCTTCTGTGTGCCACCAGAGCAGGCCCAAGCACTGTCCCATCAATGGGCTAGCAGTCTCTGTGCACAGTCTTTCTGTTCATGTGACTGCTTTTGGTAGTGATGTTTTAGGCACAGAGATGCCATTTTTACCTCTATGTATAAGAGGCACGAAATAAATAAAACGAAGGCAAAGAGTCAGCAGAAAGGCTTGAGAAGCTGAGCTGAGCAGCTAGCAACTAGCCGTCCGTGGTGGGTGGTGAAATATTAATGGAAGAAACTGACCTTTATCTAATGGATTCCCACAGCCCTTTCCCAAGAGGTGAGCCCAGAGGTCTGGAAAGATGTGCAGCTGTCCACCATTGAACTGTCCATCACAACACGGAACAATCAGCTTGACCCAACAGTAAGTGTGCTTTTTTATTAGAAAAGCATTTGGTACCTAGGAAAAGTGACAATAGCTATAGTCCTCTCCCACTAATTCAGTTATTTTTATTTGTACCCTGTGGAGATAGAGAGGGCAGGGTCAGGAGAAAGGATATGGTGTGCCTTTAAGGAATAACAGCAATGAGAAGCTACCACCTGCAGGAGTGGCATAAATGCTTCTGGGGCTCTGATCACACGTTCTGCTCATTGCTTAATCAGTTTTCAGAGAACTTAGGGTAAGAGGGCTTTAGAAATGAAAATCAGCTATTCCCATTTGTCACTGGAAAAAAATTGTGGAGCTTTTACTTGAGTAAATAGCTATCATTTTTGTGACTATACTAATTATGTCAACTTAGATCCTCAGAAGAAAAATAGCTACACACCTACACTGTATCTATGATTCTATCTGTAACATATGATTCTATTTAGGTCCAATATGTAGGTATGCACTATCCCATATGGTAGCTATTAGCCACATGGCCAGTTACATTTAAATTAATTAAAATTAAATAAAATTAAAACTTAGTTGCTAAGTCACACTCGCCACATTTCAAGTGCTCAACAGCCATATGTGGCTAGTAGCCACTATATTGGAAATCACAGGTATACAACCTGTCCATCAGTGCAGAAAGTTCTGTTGGGTGGTACTGCTGTAAACAATACATCAAAAAGTGTTGAAATGAAGCAGGCATTGGCAAACTGGTCTGCCACCTGTTTTTGTATAGCCCAGAAGCTAAGAATCTTCTAATTTTCAATGATGCAAAGAAAATCAAAAGAAGAATAATTTTTGTGAACAGAAAAATATGTAAAATTCAAATTTCAGTATCCATAAATTAGATTTTAAGTTTTACTGGAGTACAGCCATATTCATTCACAAATACATTGTCTGTGGCAGCTTTGGTGCTACAGGGGCAGAGCTGAGTAGTTTTGATGGATGGTATGGCCCAAAAGACTAAAATGTTTATTAGCTGGTCACTTACAGAAAAAGTTTCCTGGCCCTGGTATAGCAGAAACCTTGGTAATTTATATTAGTGGGGGATGCCAATAGGAAAGTAACTGTTAACTGTGGACTAATTACATTCAGCTTTTATGCAGATCAAAGTAGTCTGTTCACAGTTGTCTAGGCCAGTCTGAAAATTAGCAGATGGAGTTGGAATAGAGTGATAAGTTTGATTCCAGTATTAATATAATGAGAAGTTTGATTCTAATATTAATATTCAGAGGATTGAGTTGTTTTCTAATTATAAAAGTAATACATGTCCATTGCAAAACATTTGGAAAACATAGCTGCTTTCACCCTGTAAAAAAATTCTAGTTTGATTAAAGAACTAAATATAAAATAATAAAATCATTAAAGCATTAGGGTAAATGGCACATGTCTATACCTATGTAACATGGCTGCACATCCTACATATGTGAACTTAAAAGTTTGAAATTTAAAAAAAAGTATTAGGATAAAATCTAAGTGATTATCAGTAAAAACTTAAGGAGGACAAGGCCTTTCTAAGCATGACATCTAAGGCAAAAATCATATTGATGCATTTGTCTTTTTATTTAAGAAGACATTCTAGACAAACTTTTAAATTACATATTGGGAAAAACATTAGCATGTGATAGACCAGGAATTCACTTTCTTTGTAACAAGCTCTTAGGATAAAGCAATGTGAAATGGGCAAAGGACTAATATAAAAAGTGAGCAAAGGGTAACAATAGAAAATGCATTAAAGAAATAAGTATATGAGAAAATACCTTGTATTTGCTGATACTGCATGCTAGGCACTGTCCTAAGAACTTTACATAATATTATGTAATCCTCATAGTTACACTATTAGGTAGATATCTTTATCTGTATTTTATAGGCAAGGAGACAGAAAAAGTGATTTCTTCAAAGAAGTGCAAATTAAAATAGTAACATTGAATTATGACTAAAAAGCATGTTATAGATTAAAAGCTTAGTGGTGGTGTATGTTTCTGCTAGGACTATAAATTGGAACACCCTGTCTCAGCAACTTGGTGTAGTATATATTGTCTAAAATATATGCATACCTTTTGTCCTATTAACTGTATTTCCAGGAATTTATCCTACTGAAAATTAATCTGATGAATATATAATGTAGGCAGTCCTTTTTTACATAATGGAAATCTGAAAACATTGGCGAAAGTGGATATATGAATGCTTAAAAAAAAAAGTACATTCTGTTCCAGAGAAATTTAAAAGAGAAAGATAAAATTTCTAATTATACCTCTTCTTTGTAAGAAGTCTTTAATAATATGTATTGTGAGTATTTTGTTCATGTTCTTTACCATCGTTCTTTTCTCTAATGATTGAGTACCAATGAATGGATTGAGTTCAGTGAGTATGTGATTGCGCTCGAGATTAGCCACATTCACAATGCCAAGTGCTTTTTATCTTTGTGCCTATTATAAAAGTATATGATACTGTGCTTCTTATCACTAGGAGCAGCAAATTCACCTTTTTTTTTGCAGAGTTCTTTATAAAAATAAAAGCAAATGCAAGACAATATTTAAAGACAATGAAGCTGCCATGTAATAGCTCAAAATGTTCACTTATTAAAAGCAGCACATTCAGTGTATGAAAGAAGCCGTAGGAGTGTGGAATGTGTGAAAATTAGGATCTCTTACACAACTATGCTCACTGGATTTATAAGAGTAAAATATTTGCAGTGAACTAATCATACTGAATATATTTTGGTACATTTATTAAAAATCATATCTATTTTATATATGTATTATTTTCTATCTATTGATATTGGAAAAAAGTAGGTGAAAAGATTTGCAATGTAGTTTCATTTTTCTTTAAAAACGAAATGCTCCCACCTGCCTATAAGTGAGTTTTGTGACTGATGGAGGTCAAGCTCCAATTTTATGTTCTTTCCAAATAGAAAGCCAGTTGTCCAAGCACCATTTATTGAAATGTCCATTTCCCCCCATTGATCTTCAATAAACCTCTGCCGTACGTCATGTCTATATACATGTAAATGTTTCTAGTCTCTTTCTTCTATTGTTCTATTTTCTCATACTTGTACTAATACTCTGCTTCTCTTAATTATTATAGTTTTATAAGTTCCACTATGTTTTTCTCTTTTTTTTAAACAGTCTCTTGGCTATTCTTAGCTCATTTGAGTTCCATAAATATTTTAGAATGTATTTTATTAAATTCCACATAAAAATGTTGTAATACTGATCTTACTGCATTGTATCCATAGATCAATTTGGAGAGAAATGACATCTCTACAGTATTGACTCCCGTAGCATATGAATGGATTATATCTCTTCATTTATTTAGGTCTTCAGTGTCTTTCAATGAAATTTTATAGTTTTCTCTAGAATAGCCTGTCATATATACATCTCACTGGATATGTTCCCAGTTATCTTAATTTTTTATGCTATTCTAAATAATACCTTTTTTTGAGACTGAGTTTTACTCTTGTTGCCCAGGCTGGGGTGCAATGGTGCGATCTCAGCTCACTGCAACCTTTGCCTGCCGGGTTCAAGCAATTCTCCTACCGCAGCCTCCCGAGTAGCTGGGAATACAGGCATGCACCACCACACCTGGCTAATTTTGTATTTTTAGTAGAGATAGGGTTTCTCCATGTTGGTCAGGCTGGTCTTGAACTCCCAACCTCAGGTGATCCGCCCGCCTCGGACTCCCAAAGTGCTGGGATTACAGGCGTGAGCCACCGTACCTGGCCTATTCTAAGTAGTATCTTTTAAAATTTCATTTTCTATCTGATTTAGTAGATGAACATATAATTGATTTTTTATATTAATGCTGAATCAGCAACCTAATTGTTATTATTCTAACTTTCTCTCAATGAATTCTCTCCGATTTTCTGTAGATTTAGTCATGTCCAGTGCAAATAGTGCAAGTTTTGTTTTCTTTCTTCAAATACTTATCCTTACAATTCTTCATTTTACTTAGGGCACTGGCTAGGACCTCAGTACAGGTTGAACAGAAGTAGCAGTAACAGGAGTCCCCATCATCTTTCTTATTTCTGATACACAAAGTCTTCATTGCTTCATTCTTGGATTTAATGTGTTTTCTTTTTTTATAGATACCCTTTATCAGATTAAAGAAGTTCCTTTCTATTCCCAGTTTGCTAAGCATTTTTATCTTTCATGTTAAATATCTTAAATATTTAATTTTATCAAGTACTCTTTTAGCATCTGTTGAGATAATAAAGTTTCCTCATTTAATCTGTCAAAGCAACAAAATGAATTGATTTTTGATTGTTAATGTGAGACTTCTGGCCAAGACGGAGCAAAAAGCACCAGCTTTATACCTTAAACACCTTAAAAATTGGACAAAATCGGCCAGGTGTGGTTGCTCACTCCTGTAATCTCAGGACTTTGGGAAGCTGAGGGGGGCAGATCACGAGGTCAGGAGTTTGAGACCAGCCTGACAACATCGTAAAACCCCGTCTCTACTAAAAATACAAAAATTAGCCAGCTGTGGTGGCATGTGCCTGTAATCCCAGCTACTCAGGAGGCTGAGGCAGGAGAATCACTTGAACCCAGGAGGCGGAGGTTGCAGTGAGCCAAGATTGTGCCACTGCACTCCAGCCTGGGTGACAAAGCAAGACTCCGTCTCAAAAAAAAAAAAAAAAAAACACAACTGGACAAAATCTATGAAACAATCGTTGCCAGACCTTGGTATGAAACAAGTGGCATAGGACAATGATTCCAGAGAGCAGGGAATCAAACATGGTGAGCCTGATGCTTGCCCCAACTGACTGCTGGAGAGAGGCCACACCCTGCGGAGAGGGCGCCCTCACAGAGCCCATGGCCTCCCTCAGTTGAAGCGGCCTTTGAGAATTTTGAGAAATCAAGGCAGCTAGAATTGCAAGGCAGAATGCAAGAGAGGGACATGGAGAGGACAGCTGCACCCAGAACCCAGCTAGAGGTTTATGGAGGTTTTCTCTGGAATCTTCAGCTGAGTACTGACAGGTGCATGCATGTGAGAAACCACCACCCAAGACCAGAGGTTGAGTTACCAATGAGGAGCAGGCAGGACAGTCTCAGGAGTCAGTCCTCTCACAAAGCCAGGAATAGTTCATGTTTGAACCAGAGTAGAAAATCCTCTTCAGACATGGGGTATTGGGTAGTGTCCTCAGAAAGGTATTGCCTCACTAGTAAGTCAAAATTAATTCTAAACTAAAGGCTGCCCTGTTCACCGTTAACAAAGCTAAAGGCTCACCTCCAGAGAACCACAGTTTCTTTATAGGTAACTGAACTGCACCTCCAGAACAAAGCTGTAGAACAGGGGTCAGCAAAGGACAAACCACAGGCCCGACTATCCTGCTGCCCATATTTGTATGGCCTTGAAGCTAACAATGTGTTTTACATTTTTAAATCATTAAAAAAAAAGAATAGTATTATTCTGTTACATGTGGAAATTGTCTTCAAATTTCATTGTCTGTAAGTAACATTTTACTGGAACACAAGCCTGCTGATTCATTTGAGTGCTGCCTCTGGCTGCTTTCACGCCACCATGGCTGAGCTGAGTAGCTGAGAGAGACCTCATGGTCTGCAAACCTACGGTGTTCGCTCTCTAGCTCTTGAAAGTGTTTCCTGACCCCCTGTTCTAGCTGCAGTGTGGCTGTCCCCTGGGCTCTGCCTTCCCCACAGCCTTTAAGCAGTGGCTGTGTTTTCTTTTTTTCCCTCCCCTTGTACGATGGGCCTGGTGCCTTGGTTGTCCTGATTTGTCATCACTGCTTTAACCCATTCTTCTTCCTCCTCCTTTTGATTCGCCCCTCAGCCCAGAGATCACTGCTCTGGGAGCTCCTGAACCCCAGGCCATTCCTACACATTTCTCTATAATGTCAATTCCTAGCCCACTGTCTCCCTCTCCAATACTACTCCTACTCCTGTCTTAATTCTCAACATTGTAGCCAGAGAGATCCTCTAGCTAAAATGAAGCCAGAACATATTTCCCTCCTTAGAACCCTCCAGTGGCTCTCTGCTTCATTCAGCCTAAAAGCCAGCTGCCTCGCCACGGTCTATGAGGCCCTGCCGATGTAGCTTCTCTTCCCTCTGTCTTCCTCACTTCTTGTCCTTGTCACTCGCTCTGCTCCAGCCACACAGGCTTCCTTGCTTTCCCTTGCTCCTGTGAGGTATGTCCCCCGCTACCACCCTAAGGCCTCTGCCCCAGTAGTTCCCCTTGTGTGGATTGCTCATCCCCGGATTAGGGGTTGTCAAAGTCTGGTCCTTAGATCAGCACATCAGTATCAAGTAGAAGTTGTTCGAGATGAAAATTCATGGGCCTCACCCCAGATCTATTGAACCAGAAACTTGGGGGTGGGCCAGAGTCTGAGTTAAAAAAAAAAATATATTTTTTAGTTGACAAACAAAAACCAGATTCTGAATGTTACTGTGCTCTCCAGTGACACTTGCTAAAGTTTGAGAAACACTGCCCTGGATGTCCACATCGCTGACGCCCTCACTTCCTTCAGGCCTCTGCTCCGAGGCTTCTCCACGAACCCCCTTTCGTAATGCAGCCCCTGCCATCAGCGGCACCTCATGTTCCTTGCTCTGCTTCTTTAGAGTTATTTTCTAATATACTCTAATATACTTGTGGTATCCTAATCTTCCAACACAGTCTATAATTTACTGTTTTACTATGATTGATCGATTCCCTTCACTCTCTACAACAGAAAGTTCTTGGTAGGCAGAAATTGATGTGGGTTTTGTTCACTGGTGTAACCCAAGCTCCGTGAGTTCATGGTGCATGATGGCACTAAGTAGTTGAACAAAAGGTGAATTTTCAAAGTCATCCACTTTGTGTTTTGTAATTCTTAGTTGAGAGTTAGCTGTTGTTAATTACCCTTTAATCTTAGGCAAAGGCTTTAAGGCTCTCAGAGGCCTGTGGGTTATCCTGGGCCTGCAGATTTGAACTACCCCAAAAGAAACAAGACCTCTATTGAAGCTGACACAGACGCTGTGGGATTGATTTATGGAGGCCAGGTTTGTGTGGCCAGTCACTGACTGGTAGCAAATTATTGGGAGTGGTCTAAGAACCAAGCCTGTTTTTATAGCCATTTTGTCGTAGCTCAAATCATCCAGAGCTTTCTGTGGCTGGAAATGGAAAGTTTCTAAACATTATCATAGAATAAATGGATTGCTGTTTTTCAACTCTGGTTGCACACCAAATTTGCATGTAGAGCATTTAGAGGAGCACAACCACCTGGGCTCTCCACGCCAAGCAGATGATTCCATGCTCTCATGTGAAGCTGACATACAGTGAACACTGAGATTGCTGGGATGGGCTGAAAGCTTGGCCTGCAAGGGAAGTAATCCTAGAGACTAGAGCAGCTATGACTACTAGTGAGTGACAACTTCCAGAACCTCCCCACTGAGTTTTTCGTTTGCTTATGTAGTAACAAAAAGCCAACCAATGGAGATGAAATCTTCTATAAATTATACCTCAGTAAAGCTCTTAGTGGAAAAAAAAAAGACTGAAAACATGTTCAGAATTAAGTCACTACAAGTAGAGTTCCCTAACTATGCATAGCTTCAAACTATGAACCATCAAAGCTGAGGATGGCAACAGGCTGCTTAGCCAAATTTTAAGAGTAATAAGGTTCAGCTGGGCATGGTGGCTCAAAGCTGTAATCTCAGCACTTTGAGAGGCCGATGCAGGCGGATCACCTGAGGTCAGGAGTTCGAGACCAGCCTGACCAAAATGGAGAAATCCTGTCTCTACTAAAAATACAAAAATTAGCTGTGGTGCCTGCCTGTAATCCCAGCTACTCAGGAGGCTGAGGCAGGAGAATTGCTTGAACTCGGGAGGTGGAGGTTGTGGTGAGCCAAGATCACGCCATTGTACTCCAGCCTGGGCAAGAGAGAGAAACTGCATCTCAAAAAAAAAAAAAAAAAAAGTAATGACATTCATGTTCTTAACCTTTTTAGAGCAAAGAAGATTTTATGAACATCTGTATTGAACCTGACTCCGTCAGCAAAGGAGACTTTATAACTATAGGGTAAGTGGACTGGGGTTCATGGGAAATGAGGCTTATGGTTTTCTCAGACTTTACTATTCAGAGTGCGCCATGAAGTCTGAGTCCAGCCAAAGCCTTGTCTCGTTTGGGAATTTTTATGTCATTTCTCTACTAGGGGCTGTCATGTATAGTGCCCCTCTCCTGTGTTGGCCATCACTGTTCATTTTGTGGGGCTCAGAATGTAAGAGCAGTCTTTTTCAATGGAATGAAAAGACATGATGCATGACATAGCATCAGGAACTTTGGTTTCAGGGTCAAAGAGCTGAATGCAGATTTTGATTCTGCCACTTACTAATGGCATCAGTTGGATCATTTAGCGTCTGAATCCTTTCCCCGTCTACAGAATAGAACAACACGATCATCTCTGCCGATCTCAGGACTGACTTTCAGTCTTGAGTAAGAGAATGTGTTAAAGTCTTTTTATATTGTGAAGCACTTCACAGTACCCGTTACTGTTTATGTCAGTTCACCATGTCCTCCTATTCCCAGGGCCTTTATAAAAAACTGGAAAAGGTATTGAGTATCTTGGACATTTCCCAGGCCTTTTTCCAATACAGAATAATCTTCCAAATCCTGTGCTTTGTTAAGTCCTACCTCTGCCAGAATTTTATTGGTTAAGAATACTGTAAATCCTCCACTGGCCTTCAGAGCATCTGAGGAGCTGGCATGTTCCCATGCCAACTGATAATCTGCTCAGCTCCACTTTTCTGTGCTTTGTCTCAGAGCTCCCTCTCGTGCCCATTTAGGGATCACACATTTCTGCTGCAGCGGCCCTCGTCTCCATGGCTACTTCATTATCTACACAGGCACATAAGTTTGTTTTTCTTGCCTTTGGCATAAATTCTTCAGAGGCTGAATAGCTGATTCTGCAGCCTTTGATTTTCTTGCTGTATCAATAGGAAAAAGAAGGGAAAATCCTTTCTTCTGCAGAATGTCCAGAAATCACACAACCTTCATTGACAGTCTGGCCAGCGAGACCAGCAATATTCAGATTCCTTTATGACACTGGTATCCCAATTCTATTGCTGAAGTTAGGCAAAGCCACTGTGTTCTGCATTGTTAGCACGAGCAGTGGCCACGGCGTCCTTCTGGTCTCTACAGGAAGTAAAATCAAGTAACGTCTATTTCCTCTGGATATCTGAAGAGAACACTGTGAAGCTGCACAGAAAATTCTTGATAGTTGCGCAGAATTACTGTTGTTAATGAATGATATATAACGGACTAATTGACTTGGATTAGCTTTTACTGTATTTCCCCTGCCTAGCTATAACGGGTATATCTGCATGAGGTGCAGTGTGTGTATATGCTGGAAATTTTACTCCATAGTCACTTATTCAAGGTAGATATTGTATGCCAAGTAGACTGTTATAAATACAGTCATCCCACAGTATCCCTGGGGGATTGGGTCCAGGACCTCCCTCAGATACCAAAATCCGGATTCGCAGGTCCTTTCTATACAGCAGCACGGTATTGGCAAAGACTTACGCACATCCTCCCTATGCATATTAAATCATCTCTAGATTACTTACAATACCCAATACAATGTAAATGCTATGTGAATAGTTGTACTGTATTATCTAGGGGATAAGATAGTCTGTACATTTTCAGTACAGATGCAAATATATATGTATTGTCTATCCTGAGTTTGTTGAATCCACAGGAGTGGGACCCACAGATAGGAAGAGTCATCAGAGAACTTTTAAGACTAGTTGTTCATATACATAAAAGAAAGATCTACATTAGAGTAGAAATATTTTCTCCTTCAAGTAATAAATCACAAATACCAAATACCAGAAGTTTAGCACTTTTCCTAAAGAATTTAATTTTATTCTAATTTTTAAATTTGAGACTAACAGTCTAAGAATTAGGTACACGTGGAATGATTTAAAAAGAACAATTCAGAGAAAGTCATAACTTCATGCACAGTTCTCTACATTCAGTCTAGAATGTATCACAATACTAAGTAAGAATCACTGCTGGAAAAATTATTTACAGAACTCTGTGGCTTAATAGACCATCTGTCCACTTATATAACCTCATAAAAAAGGGGGGAAGAATTGCTACATTGTTGCAACCTAATGCAGTTGCCATCACTGGTCTCAAGCTTGCTTTTTCCTGTGCCCGCAGAAGTCGAAAGGTGAGGAACCCCAGGCTGCACGCTCAGGGCACGGAGTGTCTCCAAGCCAGCCAGTGCACTTTGCTTGTCCCCGAGGTGAGTGGGGGAAGGGGTCGGTAGTCCCACAGTATTTGATTCATTCTTCGTCGGCCTGCCCCTGTGTGCCCCTCCTTCCTGTTAGCTGATCCACACTTAGTATTATGTGCCAAGCATTTTTCCAGGCTCTGGCTCATATTAGGGGGAACTTGAATAGCAGAATCCCCTTTGGAGTCACGGATTTAGAGTTGGACTCCTTAAGACTCCCATCGTTTTTGAGCCAAGGTTCTTCCCTAAAGTGATTTTTAGGTCTCCTGGCTTTTATTTTTCCATATGTAAATAATGCAGAAGGTTACTACATTAAGATGTATAGAGAATTGTCTAGCTGGCAAATGTTAATAGTGGCTTTTACTTTAATATTTTTACAAAGGATCTGGAATCAGTTTTTAGTTCAACACTGAATTTTTCTGTATTATGAAATGCCAGCTTAGAATAACCTATATAAGTGAAAAACAAAATGGAAATAGAATCTGAGTTGTTAGGTTATTCAACTGGCAATATGGAAAAAAGGAGCCCTTTCAGGTAGCCTTTGAAGACATGTGGCCATTAGATTACTGTATTCAGACAAGACTATAGGTAAACAGAAGGCATCCCCATAGTGACGGGCATCACAGTTTTGATATAAATACTGAATTAAATGCATGAGTTATGGAAGGGTTTCATAGATCCTGTAATATTAATGTAGATATACCTTAGGTGTAAAGCTAAGCAAGTCTTAGAGAATAATGAAAATGATCCTGCAGATATAATAGCTTTTCATGAGAATTAGCTGTCTTTATTTTTATTTGAGGATTAGCATAATATAGAAGGACCATATTATGTTTATGAATTCCTTAAAGATGTGTCAGGACCCTTGCCTTTTAATACATATTTGAAAATGATAACCATGTTGTTCAAATCCCAAAATACTCTGGAGGGAGACAGGAGCCAAAAAAAGGAAGTAAATCCTTTTTCATGGATGGTAGAATTAGGATGTTTCCAGAACCAGCACTGTGCCCATCATAGTAGGCACTGTAGTTTCTTTTGTAAAAGAACATTAGGATAAATCCTCAAGAGAGGATGATATTTTCCAATAATGAACTTCTTCTGGTGCTGTTGAGAGACTTACAAATCAAGCAGGCCACTGATGTGGGTGTGAGCTGTTCTGAATATTCTCTTCTCCCCAGGGAGCTGGGGGCTCTTTTAGCATTGACAGTGAGGAGTATGAAGCAATGCCTGTGGAGGTGAAACTGCTCCCCCAGGAAGCTGCAGTTCTTCTGTGATCCTAGGAAGAGAGAGATGCTGGCAAGCCCCACCCAGTGAGCAGGCAGAAGATAAGTGCTCTGTGACCACACTTTAAGCCAGCGGTGGGACCGAAAGGGAACAGGTGCCTCAAGCATCCCAACAGTGTTGTCAGAGGGTCCCAAGGGCATTTCCAGGCAAGTACCCCCTCTGCCCTCTCCAGCAGTGCTTCCCAGTGTGCTGTCACCTGCTTTGCAACCGGCTTTGTTAGCGCATGTTTTATTTTGGTGTGACGGTTGACCCTTCTAAACACGAACTTTCCTCAGGCTGGTTCAAGATGGAAAAAGACTTTCTTCTTCTAATTTCTTCCGAAGTGCAACCACAGTGGAGAGCCCACAGTGGACTTAGCCTGCCTAAGCCCTTCCATTCTTGTTCTGTTCTTTGACCGTGCTAGTAATTCTGGGGAAAGTGCCTTCCTTCCCTAGTGACCCTTTCCTAGTTCTAGGCTCCTCCATGGGTGCTGCTATTTTGTGAGCTCCGGCTCCTGTTTAGCTTTTATTTCAGTTCTATCCTCAGTCCAGAAATGTATGGGAGGTTGTTTCCACCTCCAGCCATGGCTACAATACTGTAAAATGCTAGTTTTTATTTTTTTTAAGTAGTGCTTCCTAAATGGTTTGCATGAGAGCCACCTGGGATGCATGTTGAAAATTTATTTGGGGTCCACCCCACCCCAAACCTAACAACCCAGTTTGGGGAAGGGGCCCAGGAGTGTGCTTTTTTAAAAAGTCGGCCACCCTTCTTCCCAGGTGATTCTGTAAGTTGTCCCTCAACCATACTTGGAGAAATAGTGTTTTAAAAAACAGTGGTCCACAAAGTATTCTGCTCATGTGCCCCCCCAAAAGTATTTTGAAAAATCATGTATCCCCTCACCCATCTAAGTTGCCATCTAAAATTTCTCATGGGAAGTTAAATAGTTGACAAAGTATGTATTTGCTGGTGTTGTGTAAATATTGGTATTTTAAAATAAAAACTGTTATATCACTATTTTAAACATATCCAGTACCATTTAAACATCACAATTTGACACCCTTCATTTATAAAAATAAATGAGCTAGTTTTTTAGTAGTTGAAAATTTTAAATTGGTTTTTCTCCTTCTGTATTTCCATACCACTTTCAGCCAAGAGTCCTAACATAATCTATTATGCCTGACATCTTTTAATCATTCACCCCATTATCTTCTTGTCAACAAAAAATATAAATGGAAATAATAAGTTTTTTTAGTTCTTCTGTTATTTCAGTCCAGAACAAATGTTATGATTATTGGTATATAATGAAAATATTAATATAATTCTTTGATGATTAAAAATTGTTTTATTAGAATGTTCTTTAACCTAATTAGTTCATTTATCCAAGAGTACATGAATGTTATTTACAGCTGAGATGGGGTTCAACCTCAGTTGTATTCCTTATAGATGTAAACACATAAATTCTATGGAAATAGAAAGTATGTTAACAATTTTGTGCAGTTCCTTGAATTCCTTTGGAATTTTGACAAAAATCACAGTGCTCTATCAAGAATTAATGATCTATCAATTAACAACTTGATTAGATTCTCCTTTAGTTTGTTGAAAGCAGAGAACTAAAATCCACCTGATTTGCCAAGCCTGTCATTAGCACCATTTACTTTTCCTACCACTGACATTTTCCTTTGTTCAGTGCCCCTGAGGTTCTTATACTCTAGAGGGCAGTGCACACAGGAAGCTCAGTGATGGAAGACTGCGACGGGGGAAAGGGAGGCAGCAGAGCTGGCAGGCCCGAGCTACAGGCTTACTCTGAGGCAGATCCCGTCTAAGCTGATAGAGTACATATACCGTGACCACACATCCCATGGAGAAACACCATCAGTGCTTTAGTGGATTACAGAACAGCTATGAAAAGCCCATGAATGAAGATCACAAAATGTAAGGGCTTCTTATTTCACACTATATATTCTTCAGGGTGGTAAAACTTCTGCTTTTAGCAAAAACATAACAGATGGTTGCAAACATCAGCATAAAGATCACTCAATTCCATACCACCCACGGGGCAGGGAGAAGGGATACTGTGGTATATGAAAATAAAAGTTTTCACCTGAGCTGAGATCATTTAGCATATCGCGGTTCTGTAACAGTATCAAGGACCAGTGCAGAATCGGGCTTTCTCCTTGTGTGCTCATTTTGTGGTTCTAATTATAATGGTACATATAATTAGGGAAGAATATGGAAGCCACATGAGAATCTTACTCAGTTTTAAATATATACCTTCTTTCAAACTTTGTTTTCTTGATTCAGGCTCTTTCCTGTGAGGGCTTGGTTTCTTTATTGTTGACTGCTTTGTTCTTTGCCTTGTCCTTCCCTGTAAGGCCTGCATGGAAGATGTTTAACAATGCAACTTGTGAGAGTGAGCCTTGTCAGCCAAAGCTAGAATGCTGAGCTATCTGGAGGAGAACCTAATAACCCAATTTGGGTTGGGGCCCAGGAATCTGCATTTTTTAAGTCAGCCTCCCTTTCCAGGTGATTCTGTTTAGTACAAACCTTTTGACAGGTTAATTTCACTCAAATGCAAAGAAAGATTACTTTTGTTAACAATACCGTCGTTGCTTTCTGTTACATAAAGCTTTTTTCTTTCCTCATAGCTACTTTGCACATATTTGTATGCAGTTATAATTCCTGTGTGCCAGCGCTTCACACACATAACTGATACATCAGTTCTCGCAACAACCCTAGGAAGTAGCTACAGGTTGAGCATCCCTAACCTGAAAAGGCGAAATCCGAAATGCTCCAAAATCTGAAACTTTGCCACCATGATGCTTAAAGGAAGTGCCCAGGGGAACATTTTGGGTTTTGGATTTATAATGCAAAGATTCTAAAATCCTAAAACATCGGAAATCTGAAAATAGTCCCAAGCATTTCAAATAAGGGATACTCAGTCTGTAATATTACATGGTTACACAGCTCAGAAAGTAGGAACCTGGCTTCGATTCCAGGCCATTTGATTTACAGAGCCGCTGCCAGCAATGTACTCTATACCAGTTCTAAATAAATACTGCAACTCCCCCAAAAGGTTAAAAATGAAATAAAAGTTTAGAATATACACATATATCAAATATATACATACAGTTTTAAACTGGTCTTCTGGGTGGTGTAGTTATTCCCAACTTTGTTTCCCATTACCTGGAGAAAGTTTGTCCAGATCGTGGCTTCTAGGAGGACAGGTAGCAGCTCCCCAGTCTCCTCCATCATCACTGTAAGTGAAGTCAGGTTCAGCCCCACAGCTCTGCTCACGGGGTGGGCCACCATTCCTTCCTACCACAAACCACATTTCTCGGACTAGCGAAGGGACTGCAGCACACATGTTCATGTTAAAATGTGAACTTTAATTGTAAAAATCATTTTCTGTAAATATAGTTATGTCAACCTCTCTGCACACAACTTGGTTCAAATATATACAGATATGATATTCATAGATGTTATTTGTACCACAGAACAAAATCAATTCAAGAAACATTTACTCTTAGCTTCAGGATTAAGCCCAGCTTTCTTTAGGTCTTAAAATTATCACCACTGGAAACAGAGAGAAAACACAGCATACCTGGGCACACCAGTATTCAGGGCAAAATTTGTGAAGTGTCTTACCAATTTCATAATATGAGGTAAAGACCCGAAACAAAAATAGATTCAGTCTCTCGTATTGCTATAACTCTTAGGCTGGGGTATTACTCAAAATAGGAGTTTTACATTTAAGGCGACGGGGAGGCTATGCGGATTCTCAGAAAGAAATGGGAAAACAGTTTTTCTAAGGCTACAACTGTTTGTTTAGGCTTAGGCTTATTTTCCCAGACCTGTACAAAAATTCAGTCAACAAGCTTTGGGTAAATACAGGAAATGCATTTTGCTTTCCTCTGCTCTCTGTCCCCTGAAGTCACTCATCCAGGTTGGTTGTTCAAAAGCCAAGAATCTCCACCATTCTTTACCTGACAATCTTCATGGACACATTAGACTGAAACTTTTCTTTGTAACATCATCTTAAAATTTTTAGTATACTTTATCTTTGTTTAGTTTACCCAACGGAAGGAGTTTTCACTCTAATGTCAATTAAATATATTTGCAACCATCCAACTCAATGACTCTGTGTGGACTGTTCACTTTATGGATCATCTCTGGCTAATTTAAAACATCCTGCCTCACCCCCCACATTCGCTGACTGGCCTCAGAAAGCAAAGTAAATTTATTATTAGTCTAAATAAGCATTCTACAGGAAACATAAGTAATTCACACCTGGCCTACTATGAAAATTAAATTTTCTGAATTTAGATCATATTAACTCTAAAAGCCCCACAGTATGCTAAAATTCAAAAATTCTAAAAAGATGAAAGCAAGGCTTTTTTTCTCCGTTGTCATTTCTTTATATAGCACTAGAAAATTCTTATTCCCTTTCTAAATTTGCAATTTCATCCAACTGCCCCTAAATTCTAGTTCCAAAAATGAATTAAAGTGCCAGTTATAAATCTACCCTCCCACTCCCACATCTCTCCAGTTAAGAAAGAGGCCCAAAAATAAGAATGATGCCATTTACCCTTTTTTGTACTAGAGTTTTACTTAAGGTTGGTGTTTTTATGTCAACCTTCCTAGGACTGTGAAGTCTACCTCCTAAAGAGTGCTGTAAAGATTTCATAGCACAATCCCCTTAGTCACTCTCCAAATTATTTATATAATAAAACTTCTATGGGGTCTCAGCCACCACCAAATTACAAAACTGCCCATTTCCTCTAGAATAATAGTTTTAAAATTTCCTTCCATTTCAGTATATGCATACTCATTTCATCACACAGTAATATCAATAAAAAAATAAACTTCCATTTCTTATAAGAAAAACATTAACTTAATTCACAGTTAGCCTTTTCCCCAAACACTCAGTACTCCAGTAGCTTCTAGGAACAGAGGTATATTAGTAATAAAAATGGAATATTAAAAATCCATGACTTGGGAGTAAATGGAGCCCTTAACTCCTCCTCTCCCCCTACCTGAATCAGAAAAGAGTTTTCCTGAAATGAGAAGGGACGGGACTGGGGTCAGCAGGATTCTCAGCCCAGGGTGTAACTATAAGGTAGAGGGGGAGAAGACAGGAGCACTGGCCATTTAGCAGAATACAGGCCCACTAGCTTGGGATCTGTTAGGGAGATAAAAGCCCATGCCTGGCATATTGGTCCCCATGCTCATTTTCTTGCCCATGTTAGAACCGTCATCAAAATAAGGCAAGTTCACTGCCAAGCTGAGCATTATCCTATTTTATTAATCCACCTGCCCATTTTTTCTTTACCTCTGCAAGGCTGACCTACACAGAGACTGGAGAGAGCATCTCAATCCAGTCCCTGGGCTATGCAGTTTCAAAGGGAAATAAATGGTCCCTCGGGTCTCTGCCTCTTCTAGGAGGGTTGATGTCCTACGACTGAAAGGCTAATTCATTACTGCCCCTTACAAAAGTTTCCCTGAAGGCCTCAGTTTAAAGGTGAGTGATTTCATCTTTTAGTATGTTTGAACGGCTTTCAGTGTATCAAGACTGATAGCAAATTCATCCTCATAGCCCCTAGAATGAAAAACAATGATTTAGCTAAGATTTATCTTCTAGCTAAAAGATCATCAGTAGTCACACGATCACAAATCTTCACGTGTGGCATCTGGGAGCATCTGCACCTGTGTGCCATCTTAACTTTCTTGTCTTGACTTTCAAGTGGAACAAAACAAGATGAGTTACAAATGCAAATTCCTATGCTAAATTACTTCTACTGATACATCAGTGATTTCAGCTTCCCTCCCCCTAACCAGATGGAAACAGAGATGATGGATATGGAAGGCAAAAGCCTTCTAATTTATTGTAATCACAATTTACTGAGGATTGTACAGGTCCCAGGTGGGACACTGACATGGAATGGTCTCTACCAGGCGTAGGGAATATTTCACATTTAAAGCCCAAGCAAATTCTAAACACGTGATTTGGCCCATGCTTTTTAGTCTGGTAGGAGATAACCTCTACCATTTCTAACTCCTTGTGGAGAGTCCTAAGCCAGAGGCCAACTGGACATTTTCCCAAAGGCTGAGTAGTATCTGCTGAGCCTACAGAATTGAAAACACCCCCTTTAACAGACCTTTGTCATATTTTACATGGATACCAACAAGCTCCAAACATGGATTCTACTCCCATCTGGAATTTCTTCTAACTTATTCAGGAACAATAGGGCAGCCCAGCTAGCATCTAAGGTGAGTAAGTATTTCCAAACAAGCACATGGTTCATTCACAGTGTGGCATGGGATCAGGCTTAAAGCTTCACAGGAGAACTAGGCCTGCTTAGGCAGGCGAGGGCTGAGGCCAGGCAGCAGATAGTGGCAGAAGGTATCACACCACAGGTTTCCAACCTTGCTCCAGGAGGTCAGTGGTAATCATCATGCCCGCCCCTAAAGAGCTTACAGACCTAGAAGTCTGTGAATGATGTTTACCACTTTCTTCTGAACAAAAGCAGATGGCTTCTCAGAAAATATTTCAAGACTGGCAGAAAAGCAGGTCCACATGGCTCCTAGCTTCTGCTGTCACTGTGGAATTCCCCTTGTAGAGAACTGGCAGCAAAGCATCCTGGGTTGTGCCTGCTAATTTCTGATGTGGGGGGAGCAGAACCTGGCACAAAGCAAGCCTTAGGAAGGTGATTTCGGAGGCCACAGCCTCCACTTCATAGCCCACGCAAGACATACTCTGAGGGTGCTCAGCGGTGGCAAAGGTAACCGAAGAGATAATGCACACGCTGTTCAGCCAAGCAGAAGCTCTAAGCAAGATTTCTGGCTCTTTGAAGAAGCTGGCAAGGTAGGGAAGGACCAATTTCTTGGGATCTCTCTTAAAGGGAGAAGTTTTGCATTGGGGTCAGCTGAGCCCAAGGCCCCTATGACCTGAAACGTGGCACTGCCTCACTGGCACATTCTCCTCTGGGGCCACCCATACCCTGGCTCTCTACATGAGCGGGAGGGTGACACATGGTGATGCGAGACAGAAAGCTACCTAGACAAGCACAGGTTAAGGGAACCCAGAAGCCCTGACTCACCATTCAAGGGAAAATACAGAACTTCATTCTCACCCTGCTGCCTTTATACCAGCACTTCTGAGCTTGCAGTTTAAAACAGCACAGTAAACAAGTGTTTGCATACAGAAAGCGCAGAGCAGAAATGCCTAAAGCAGCCCTCCTGGCAGATTCCCCAAATCCAGAAAAAGGAAGTCTTCCTGTGTCCTCTAGGAGAATCAGGCCTTTCCTTTCACCCCCTACTCTTGCCTCTAACCACCTACCCCCAGCTTAAAACATCCTGAGCGTCGGGATACCACGAAAAGTAACCATTACTTGGCCTAAGTTAGAAAGGACCCATCAACCCTTGAGAGGCAAGAGGAGAGGGTTGCATGTAAAGGAGAAAAAAGGTGAGGTTTCAACCTCAAAACATGGATTTTTTTTTCTTTTGTAAACATACACATTACTGAAATGGTGGCAACTCACAGTGCAGAGGATAAAAGTGTATTAGCAGTACAGTTTACATTTCAATGCCCAAACTTATTTATATATTTACATAAAGATGCTACCTTGATTAATCAATGTCTATTTGCATTTCCACATATGAATTTCTTCAGTTTTGATATTCCATATGAAGGAGCTATAGTGAAAAACACTTTTGAATAAAGCATGAACCCTAAGAACCTTATCTTGGGTGAGATGTGTGACCCACCATTTGAATGTTATTTCTCTCTGCTGTGTACATTAGTCTGGCTGGATCTTGGTCACAGACATGGATGTATTCATTGATGGGCTATTCCAATGACACAGCCAGGTGGGAAGGGTAAGGAGGAAGAAATTATTTGTTGTCAACAACCCGGTATCCCAAGTCAAAATCCTCAACCATGGCCAAAAAGGCCTGAAGTCAACTCACAGGAACTGGCTAACTGGTTGACAAACACGTAAGCTGCCCTCCTGCAAAGGCCAGCCAGAGAGAACAGGCAGGTAGCAACGGAACCCAGCCTAGAGCAGAGCACTGCAGAGGAGGATGGATAAATCCATCGCTGATGCTCAGGGTTCCTGACCACTGTCCTGGGTGGGACCACTGCCACATTTTCTCTCTAACAAATCTGTTATGTCCCTGAATCCAATTATTTAGCCTAAGGAATGTCACCTCTGCTAAAGAGAAGTGTGTTTGTGAGGGGTCCAAAGTGATAAACGGTCGTCTTAGCATCATGCTCCACCCTCTGAGTTAACCAGCTCGGATGCTTGCTAGATTCTGGAATCCAGTAAATGTGTGTTGACCCAGAGGTGCTGCAACTAACGCCTCCAGAGAACTTGGTCCAGATGAGGCGACTTACAGAGCGGCTTCTCTATCCTGCTCGAACTTCAACTGCTCTATACTCCAGTAGCCCAAACTTTACCCTTTAAAAATACCCAACTTACTCCAAGAGCGCATTGAACCCTTAAGAGACTAAACTGGAAAATGAATTTGCTTGCAAGCTTCAAGACCAGCATTAGCCCCTTAGCAGTTCACTAATTCATCCCCAGAGAGGTTCAGAGAAAGAGGAACATTACATTGCATGGCCACCATTAAGTTACCTTGAGGAATGTTTCAAGGCTTCCTTCTACAATTTTAGTTTGCAGCTTACTGATAAGCAACTTCTGTCATTCTGACTGTAAGATAAACTCATATTTGAGTCAGAAACATCCTTTTGTCCCTCTTTGTGGTCCCTACTCAAGTAAACAGAGAAGACACTGAGTTGCCCTAATGAACAAGAAAAGGGATTTGATCCCAAGACTACAGACTTCTACAACTACTAAAAACCTTAAAAGATCATCTGGTCTAGTTTCTGTCTTTAGACAGATGAACACCTAAGGCCACACGGGACAGATGGTTGTCTTATTCTCGAATACATCAAGGGACAAAGACAACACAGACTTTCTGAACAGTCCATCCCAATGTTTCCAGAGCTCAGCCCACTCCTAGTGATACACCTCCTATGACCAAACCCAAAGGACCAGCAGCTCTGGGAGAAAGTGGCAGATTCCAACATCCCAGCATGGCAGGACACAAAACCAAGGCGATCTCACCTTACCTCTAAGGGAAAAGGGCAGAAAGGAAATTGCAAAAATTACATTTGTTGGAAAGTATAAACAATATTCCTTTGTGTCAACTTAATAAAAAAAATGAGGCCCTCTGGGGGCCTGGGGTGAACTCCAGGCTGCTCACATCCCACGTGAGGCGGCTCCCAGTCCTGTGGGCTCCTCCTATGGGCAACAGGGGTTATCAATAACCAGCATGACATCAATGCCATAGGCCTCCAGCAGGTCCAGGAGAAAGCTCCGGTCTCCTTGGGGGTCTAGACCCATGCCCCGGGCATGCTCTGCTGTCAGAGTTTTGTCTTGACTGGCAGACACCTCCAACAAAGTCTGAAATATCCGGTTGTTTTGTTCTAGGAAAAACCTGTATTTGAAGACAAGACACAGGAAAGGAAGGGGAAAAAAAAGCTCACCAGATAATCCACATATGAGGAACCAAAACTATACTGTTTTAATATACTTTTCAGTGGATTCGAAGGTATCTTCTAAAAGAAGAAAGAGAGTAAAAGTTAAACAATTATTCAAGTGCTACTAACGTTTAGCAAAGAAACCATTTGTCATTAATTATGGTGTGATCAGGGAAATCTCTGAGCAAGACGGCCTGTCAAAAATCCACTTTCCTGTTAAGAGGGAAGCGACCGGGGTTTAAACACAGCCAGGGAAGAGGCCCCCACACTCTGCTTTTCTCTCTTTCTCCTTAGTCATAAGAGGAAGTGAAAATTAAACAATAATAACAACAAAATGAACCTGGGCCAACGTTATCCTTGGGTGTTTGCTCTCCCTTGATGACTCTTTGGGAGGAGTGAGGTTATGCACAGATGAAGATTTAGAAGTCATGGCTTTAGAGTGCTCTATGAACAAACAAGTCCCGTTAGGACAGCATTCACTGTCTAGTGAGACTAGATGGTCTAGCCCCATACAGCTCTCAGGTTAGCAAAGGGCCGGGGGCCTGAAGCAGTCCTGGGTATCAGGAATTTCAGACACAATGGCACGTCATGTCTGGATGAGACTGTGGCTGTGCTCAAGTCTCAGATACCCTCCACCTAAACAGATGTAGGTTTTAGGAAACCCTCTATTAGAATCAAGGTGCTGCACCTTTGTAGAAATGCCCACAGTAAGTTTGCAACATCAAACCAGAAGTGTTAGTCCCCAACCTCACCCCTGGAAGGCCAAGTAGGAAGCTGGGAGAATTCAGTTCATGTCACAGAAGCTACTTCACCCAGCTCTCTAGGAATGAAGCCTACATTTTTATGTGGCAAAGAGATTTCATTTGATTCAAGAATTAAAATGTCAGATTATCCCATAATAGTCAGTGCAAGGACCTACTCTATTCAAAGGAGGCAATGGAAATGTGAAGTCCCTGCGTCCTGAGGGACAGACAGAACTTCCATGGGGTGGACACCCTCGATGTAAAAGCCCAACAAGAAAAGAGACACTAAGACTCCTGTTTCTCTTCAGGGCCCTGCTTCTTTCCCTAAGTCCTCTGGGTTCCCCCAATGGCATTTCAGGGCTCAGTTTACCTCTGTAAGGAGCCCAGCTCTCAGTGCCCTTGGCAGCAATAAAGGGCATCCCTGGCCCACAGTGAGTGACAAGGGAGGGATGCAGGTCACTCAGTTAGTGCCAAAGGGATCCTCAGGGAGACCCCACGCCCACGGCCCCAGGACTTACAGCACGAAGAGGTCCTCTTCACAAGGGTTGTAGTCTTCTTCTACCTCCTGGGAGTACAACAGCATCTGCCTGGGGGGGAAGGAGATCACCGTCAGACTCTGGTGCAGGTGCCAGGACCCTGGTCACAGGTGAGGCCTCAGCTAGGCATCTTCAGTGGGCCACCACCTCCCAAGAAGCAGCATCAGCCAGGAAAGGGATCCACAGGGTTTGGACTCAAAATCCCAGGGGTCCAGGGCCAGTTCTGCCCCTGGTAATCTTAGGCAAGTAACAATCTTTCCTAGTTATCTACTGGGGATGATGATGATAACATTTATTTCACAGGATCACCAAATGATTGAGAATGGCATCAGATGCACGTAAGCAAGCTTCTAACACAGCGATCGACACACTGAAGATGCTCAGTCAAGAGGGTTCTAAGCCGCACACACAGGTACATCTAAAGGTCACGCGGAGAGCGTCTGGCAGCGAAAGTAGTTTCCACAGATTCCAAAGTCCATGAGAAGAAAGAAAAACAGCACCATGGACCTACTCCCCTCCTATCAGAGCAGCATACTGGGAGCCTGGCCTCTTCCACTGCCGAACTTCCCTTCATTTCCATCTCCATCCCAAGCATGGAGACTGGCAGAAATGCATCAGGGAAGGGGCAGAAAACAGGCTCTGCAGAGACCCCCTTGCTGGAGCTGCCCCAAGGAGGGTGGAGCCCCGGCGCTCCCCTTAGCTGCCGCTACCTCTGCTCGTTGAGCCGGCGGTACTTCTCCCTGTCGGCACTGTTGATCTTCAGCAGCGGCTGCAGGTGGTCGTGGTGTGTCTTCACATTCTGGTTATCCACGTAAACATCGTACAGCTCCCGCTTCTCCTCGAATATCTTCTCTGTGGTGCCTGTGGAACCCAAGGTTAGGGAGGTGGGAACCCACCCAACCCCACCAGGAAGCAAGGCACCCAGGAACCCCGTGTCTGGGAGGAGCAGGGCTGGGACATGAGGGCAAGATGAGGGGGAGGGCCCCGTACTCACAGGCCACATAGGACACCTCTACCTCCAGGCTCTCGATGTCAGCCACGTTCACATAGAAGAAAGGCTTGGACTCAGGAATGGTGCCCCCAATGCCAGGCAGTGAGACGTTGGCCAGGCAGCAGCAGCAGTACACTGTGGGGGACACAGGAGGTGAACAGGGAGGGTCTGTGCCTCCACTGCCCTTCCCCCCTCAGAGCCTGGGCTCAACACCCCTGCTCTAGACCATCCTCCTCCCTCAACACCCCTGCTCTAGACCATCCTCCTCCCTCAACACCCCTGCTCTAGGCCATCCTCCTCCCTCAACACCCCTGCTCTAGACCATCCTCTTCTCTCAACACCCCTGCTCTAGACCATCCTCCTCCCTCAACACCCCTGCTCTACGCCATCCTCCTCCCTCAACACCTCTGCTCTAGACCATCTTCCTTCCTCAACACCCCTGCTCTAGACCATCCTCCTCCCTCAACACCTCTGCTCTACGCCATCCTCCTCCCTCAACACCTCTGCTCTACGCCATCCTCCTCCCTCAACACCCCTGCTCTACGCCATCCTCCTCCCTCAACACCCCTGCTCTAGACCATCCTCCTCCCTCAACACCTCTGCTCTAGACCATCTTCCTTCCTCAACACCTCTGCTCTACGCCATCCTCCTCCCTCAACACCCCTGCTCTACGCCATCCTCCTCCCTCAACATCTCTGCTCTAGACCATCTTCCTTCCTCAACACCCCTGCTCTAGGCCATCTTCCTCCCTTAATACCCCTGCTCTAGGCCATCTTCCTCCCTTGACACCCCTGCTCTAGGCCGTCTTCCTCCCTTAACACCCCTGCTCTATGCCTTCTTCCTCCCTCGACACCCCTACTCTAGGCCGTCTTCCTCCCTCGACATCCCTGCTCTATGCCGTCTTCCTCCCTCGACATCCCTGCTCTAGGCCATCCTCCTCCCTCGACATCCCTGCTCTAGGCCGTCCTCCTCCCTCGATACCCCTGCTCTAGACCGTCCTCCTCCCTCGACACCGCTGCTCTAGACCGTCCTCCTCCCTCGACACCCCTGCTCTAGGCCGTCTTCTCCCTCAACACCCCTGCTCTAGACCGTCCTCCTCCCTCGACACCCCTGCTCTAGGCCATCTTCTTCCCTCAACACCCCTGCTCTAGACCGTCTTCCTTCCTCAACATCCCTGCTCTAGACCATCCTCCTCCCTCAACACCCCTGCTCTAGACCGTCTTCCTCCCTCAACAGCCCTGGTCTAGACTATCTTCCTCCCTCAACACCTCTGCTCTAGGCTATCTTCCACCCTCAATACCCCTGGCTCTAAGCTATCCTCCTCCCTCAACACCCCTGCTCTATGCTATCTGGTGCCTCAGGAACCAGATGGTCCTGGTGTTCTGAGGACACTGGAGGTGGCAAGAGCTTTTGGGGTCCCACAGCAGAAACTGACCCCTCAAGGTCATGTCAACAACGTGCTAATAAACCAAATAAACATTTCTCACTCTTTGTCTAGCTGGTCTTGCTTAGAATTTGACCTTGTTAGAACTCCAGCCTCTGTAACCCTCGTGTCTTCCAGTTCCTCCTCCTGCCTGTGCCTCCCCAGTCCTTTCTGTCCTTCCACCTTTCTGGTCCACCTCCTGTGCCTGGCACGCCCCTCCTCACTTGTACTTTCTCCAGGTAATGCCGTCCATCTCAGATATCAGTGGAGAAATAATCTACCGCCCTCAAATCTTTATCTCCAGCCCAAACGCCCACAGGTTCCGACCCAGCTACGCAGGGTGGACAGACACCCCTGCTGCGAAGGTCTCACGGCAGCACACCCTCGTCACGTCCCAAACTAACCTCATCAAGCCAGTCCCCCGCTCCTCCTCGGTCCCCCCATCTGGTGGCCCCACCACCCTTGTTATCCTAGACTCTTCTTCCATTGCAACCTCACACACATCAGAACCTTTATAACCCAATGAGACAACAAGTTTAGTCCAGTTTCTCTTAAATATATCTAGAATGCATCTTCTCTGCTTTAATCCAGACCCTAATCTTTGGCCAGACTACTGATGTGTCATCCAACCCATCTTCTACACCGTCACCAGCGTTCACAGCCAATCAGGTCACTCCCGGGCTTAAAACCCCATCCTCTTGATGTGGCCCAAGCTCTTCCCAATTTGGTCAATGATACAAAGACTCAAGCAGTTTCTGCGCCCATGATTTAGGCAGCATCCGACTCTGGCTTCTGGTTACCTCTATAGCACACCACGCCCACAGGTGGGGGGGAGAAAATATCAAAATGCGCTTCGAAGTAAGGCAAATTTCCAGAGGATGAGGATCTGTTCTCCAAAGAACTTAATAAACTGAGACATGCAGCCAGCTGGGTGTGTGATCTGAAAAAATTGAGGGGAATGGGGGAGGAGGAAGAGTGGTGGAACAGCTTGTTAGAAATATACCAAAAGATATCTAATCCCCCACCCACCGAAATTCTAAAGTACAACCAAACAGATACATTAAAGGATGTTTATGTCCACACAAATGATGTTTTTCACTTTAGAAGTCTTACCTTTAAACTGGATTTCTATAATAGCTCCCTGATACACTGATGTTTGAGTTTAGGGATCATTATTTTACTCAGAATGGTGCAAAGAAAACGAAGCTGAATTTAAATTTTAAAAAATCAGAATAAAAGTGTCTCTGAAGACACAGTCTGCTTCAATAAGAAAACTCAAATCGAAAACATTACTAAGCACTGTAAGTAATAACATGATGAACACACAGTCCCCAGTCAGATCCCAAATCTATCGGGACTGCTACTGTGCAAAGTGAGGTGTCTGCAGAAGTCACAGGTAGGTAGGAGCCCCTGGCATAATAATCCCTGCTGCACTTCACCTCTGACCACGAAGTCTCACTCACTCTGTTGCCCAGGCTGGAGTGCAGCAGTGGCGTGATCTTGGCTCACTGCAACCTCCACCTCCTGGGTTCAAGAGATTTTCCTACCTCAGCCTCCCAAGTAGCTGGGATTACAGGCATGCACCATCATGCCCAGCTAATTTTTGTATTTTTAGTAGAGATGGGGTTTCACCATGTTGGCCAGGCTGGCTTTGAACTCCTGACCTCAAGTGATCCGCCCACTTCAGCCTCCCAAAGTGCCGGGATTACAGGCATGAGCCACTGCGCCTGGCCCCACTCTTCCTTCTGACACTAACTGCACAGGTCTGGCAACCCCTGACTTGCCTTCTAGGAACCCTGAGCCAAGGAGTATCATAGGGGTTAAGAGCATAAGCTCTGATTCCAGGAAGAGCTGAATTCCAATCCAGGCACTGCCACTTACTAACAGGGAGATCTGGGGAAAGTTAGCTAATGTTACTGGTTCACTACCGTTAACTGTGAAATAAGGAATCATCACCTACCTCATAGGGTTTTAAGGACTGCCTGAGACAAAACATGAAATAATACATAAAAATAGCCAATATGGGGTGACCACTGCTGTCACTGGCAAAACAGAAAGGCTTCAAACCCTGTACCTCGTGAGCTTTGTGAAAGGTCACTTCTGTGCTGACGTGCCAGATGTAAAAGCTCATCACCCATCAGGGAGGCAGGCAAGAACACTTCTGAGAGAGGCACCGACTCCCGGGCTGTGTGCTAGGGTGTCACAACCACCAGCCTTTGGGGGCACCTACGTCCGAGCCTTGAAGTATCCTCTGCATTCTGCCTGTCCAGGCTGGGACCATCCTGGGCCTCCGGAAGCTGTGCCTGCACCACCCGAAGAGGATTTCCCTTTCCAAGGCGCCACTCCTGCACTGATACCATTCCCCTACCGCATGCCAGGATAAAGGTGACCCTGCGCTGAGCATGCCCTGTTTGCCACCCATGCCTAATCCTCTGCCACCACATCCCAAATCATGAGGAGAGGCACCAAGTGACCAAGGCTGGTCCCATCCCTCCAATCACTCTCTCATCAAAGTCTAACAGCAACCAGAAAGGAAAGGGCGCCAAAGCATGCCCAGTTCCTCCCGGCTTTTCCACTGGTTATCTTCAAGCACCCAACTTGTTCTTCCACTACACAGAGGCCAGGTAGGGCTCGCCCAATGTTTATTTTATAGGCTAGTGGGAGAAACAGGTAAAAAAGCTTTTAAAATACAGCCTGATGGGAGCCGTGATGCGAGAAAGATGGGGGTTGGGGGAGCAGACCAGACAATGCCTGAACCCATTCTAGGAGAGACAAAAAAGACTTCCTGGAGGAAGTGACATTGAAGCTTTGACATAAAGATGAATCGAGGAAAGGTGTTCACACACAAAGGACTGCAGGTAAGAGGGAACATGGCCCTTCTTGGGACCTGCAAGTAGTTCAGGTCCTGTGCCCAGGCCCACGCCAGGCAGCCACCACAGGGCTACCTCCTCTCTTCTAAGAGTCAGCTCAAGAGACTTCTTACCCTCTCTTCACTCTACCAGGCTCACTGCACATGCAACAGAAATCTTTCCTGCTTTCATCTGAATCTCTTCCCCTTTTTTCAGCCTTGTTTCTCTGTGGCCTTTACAGATAACTCTCTTTTCTTGATGTCTCCAGCACGTGCCTACATGTTTTCTCTCCAACCTTTCAAGTCCACACTCCATCCTCTTTTCACTCGTTTCTTTTTACTCCCTTACCACTGTCAGCTTAGTCTGCATAGTAGGCTCTGATATGCCTGCCAATGGGGAAGCCCTCCAGCCTGGGGCCCAATCCCCTCCCCTATATCCCTCTTCCACTCCCCCATTTTCCCAAGGGAAGCATTTAGCAGCCGCATCTGGACCTCTCAGAGAGGTCTTCTTCTTCCCTCTGGTTCCTTTCCAGTTTATTTTTTTCCCTCGGAAACATTTCTATATCTGACTCCTACATTAAAAGCTTACTTCTTTAAAGTTATTTACTTTTCTTGAGATGGAGTCTTGCTCTGTCACCCAGGCTGGAGTGCAGTAACACGATCTTGGCTCACTACAGCCTCCACCTCCAGGGTTCAAGCAATTCTCCTGCCTCAGCCTCCCGAGTAGCTGGGATTACAGGCACGCACCACCACGCCCAGCTAATTTTTGTATTTTTAGTAGACATAGGATTTCACCATGTTGGCCAGGCTGAACTCAAACTCCTGATCTCATGATCCACCTGCCTCAGCCTCCCAAAGTGCTGGGATTACAGGTATGAGCCACGCCTGGACTAAAGTTTTTATTTATACATGTGCTGATGTTGTAAAAATTCATTGAATTATATACATATGATTTTTTTAACTCATTTCTATAAAGTGTTATATTTCAATAAAAAGCTTAAACAGAGAGAGAGATATATATACACACATTATTTTCCATACATGACAAGTATTATTATATCATATGTGCTATTTTTAAGTGATGTCTTTTCTTTCCTGGCCCCTGTCTGTTTTATACATATAAGCCTTACCCTACCCCATCCCATACTTCACCTCATCCCAGGGAATACATGTTTTAATAACCTCATATACACCCATCAACAGCTTCCATGTTTATGCCTGGGGTGTGTATGCGTCTCTATCTAAACAAAGACTGTGATTGTTTAACAATAGTGTAATCATATCGCGTATACAGTCAGCCGGCCCTCTGGATCCCCTGATACCACATCCTCAGATTCAGCCAACTGCATACAGATCAAAAAAATTTAGAAAAATAAATAATAAAATATAATACATGTAAAAAAACAACACAGTATAACAACTATTTGCATAGCATGTACATTGTATGAGGTATTGTAAGTAATCCAGAGATGATTTAAAGCACAGATGGGGCCAGACGTGGTGGCTCACACCTGTAATCCAAGCACTTTGGAGGCCAAGGCAGGCGGATCACCTGAGGCCGGGAGTTCAAGACCAACCTGACCAACATGGTGAAACCCCGTCTTAAAAAAAAAAAAAAAAAACACAGACAGTCCCTGATTTACCATGATTCAACTTACCAAGTTTTCAACTGTATGATGCATTTATTAGGATGTAGCCCCATGGAAAGTCAAGAAGTTCCTTAAGACTTTGCTGGGATTATGGTTTCTACTGAATGTGCGTTGCTTCTTCACCATCATAAAGTCGAAAAACCACACATTAAGTGGAACCATCATAAGTCAGGGACTGTCTGCTGTGTGACCAGCATTAAGTGTACTTTTGACTTACAATGTTTTCAACTTACAATGGGCTTACGGGGTAGAACCCCACAGGAAGCTGAGGAGCTTCTGTATATGGGAGGATGTGCATAGGTTATATGCACATACTACACCCTACTACATGGGGACTTCAGCATCTGCAGATTTGGGTATCTGAGGAAGGTCACCTAGAACCAGTGCCCTGCAGATACCAAGGGATGATGAGTTTTCTGCACCTTGCTATTCTCACACAAATTAGACCTTGTGGTCCTCCCACGTCACCTTCTTATGCTCTGATTCACTATTCACCACGGCTTTTAATACATGGCCTTTCTAGTTTTCCACCACTGTGAGCAATGTTGAATTAAATAACGTTTCACATACATCATTCTGGTGGATAGATCCTGTGGAGTGAGGCTGCCAAAACAAAAGCCACATATGCTGGACTGATTGATTTAGAAACGAAGTCTTGCTCGGTCACCCAGGCTGGAGGGCAGTGGTGTGATGGTGGCTCACTGCAACTTCCGCCTCCCAGGTTCAAGCAATTCTCCTGCCTCAGCCTCCCGAGTAGCTGGGATTACAGGTGCCCACCACCAAGCCTGGCTAATTTTTGTATTTTTAGTAGGGACAAGGTTTCACCTGTTGGCCAGGCTAGTCTTGAACTCTTGACCTCAAGTGATCTGCCCATCTTGGCCTCCCAAAATGATGGGATTACAAGCGTGAGCCACCATGCCTGGCCATGATTTTTTATTTTGATGTGTTGACATACTGTTTTTTAGAAAGAAGACACTCCACATTTCTATCTCAACCATGACAGTACCCTTTTTCCTGCATCTCCTGGGGTCTAACAGGTATGTTCATGAGCTATCCTCAAAAGCATAGGCAATTTTCTTTTGCTCCCTTAGTCCCTCATCCCTGGGCTCTTACAAGGAGGAATACAGGTACATTTAGGTCAGATGCTGGTCACCTCCCTGTGTATTTGTTGATAATTCCAACAGAAATTTAACTCTGAAGGAAAAAATGGGCCCAAGTTATAAGCAGACAGAAAGAGATCAGGACTCACGTCAGTGCAAGCCCAGAGTACCTCTAATGGCCCTCTGACCATTTCTTAATTATTGTCTCTCAGCCTACGCTATGGGCTTGGGGAAACCTCCAAATGACATTTCCTAAACTCACATGCCAATTGGCTTCCTGTTAGATTTCTTCGACGGAAGGCAAGGACTGCAGATTGAAAGGCAGAAGGAAATCTCTTCAGTTTCTTGCTCCGGCTAGTATTTCTCCAGCCGCAGAAGACACCTGTGACTCCAGCCTCCAGCTTTCCTTAGCATACACAGCACAGACAGAGCCACACCTCCTGAGAGGTTCCCGCATAGATGCATAGTGCCTCCCTCAGAGATCTGAGCACTGGCTGTGCAGAGACCCCTCCTGCAGGCTCCCATGGTTTTGACCATACGGCTTCTGTTGCTTTGTTACCCCAACCCTAGGGGAGGGTGACAGGCAGCCTCTAAGAGAGTCCCCAGTGATCCCCGCCTTTTGGTATTTACAGCCTTATGCAATCCCCCTCTTCCTCTTGAGTAATTTGCTTCTAAGAAAATATGGTGACATTGCAGGGCTGTCACTTCCATGATTAGGTTACAAAGCGTTCTGACTTCCATCTTGCTAGTACACTCTCTTACTGGCTTAGATAAGGCAAGCTCGCATACTGGAGAGACCCATGTGGCTAAGAACTGAGGGTAGCCCCCAGTTAACAGCCAGCAAGGTACTGAAGCCTTCAGTTCAAAACAGCCCTCAAGAAATTTGATCTTGCCAACACCCACGTGATCTTAGAGGTGGATACCTTCCCAGTCAAACCTTCAGATGAGCCCCGAACCCTGGCTGATACCATCATATGAGAGATTATGACATAGAGAACCTGGTTAAGCCATGCTGGGATTCCTGACTTACGGAAGCTGTGAAATGATAAATATGTACTATTTTAAAACCATTAGTTGGGAGATAATTTGTTACACAGCAATAGCAGACTAATACAGGGTGTTAGGCTATTAGCTATAATTACTAATATATTGGTTACCTACTCCTTCTTTACTCCTTCAGCCTTCCAACTCCTATATACTGATTTCCTATATTAAATTAGTTTGAATTATCTAGCATGGTCTTTTTTCCCCGGTAAGTCCCTAATTGGTATTTATTAGGATTCAAGTTCCAAGTCTACTATTTAAGGTTCTCTACAATCCAATTCCAACCTATTTCTCCAATCATTTCTCTCATGGCCAGCTGACAAACATTTAATCCCAGCCAAACTAGTTTGCTCATGTCCCATGAACTTGTGTTTTTCCATGTCCATATCTCTGTAAAGACAGTGGAGTGGGGCGGGGAACATGCACTGGCTGTGGCACCAGACCTCTGTTTAAATCTTGGCTCTATCTCCTATTAGCTATAAGACCTAAAGCAGGCTAGGCACGGTGGCTCACACCTGTAATCCCAGCACTTTGGCAGGCCGATGTGGGCAGGTCACTTGAGTTCAAGACCAGCCTGGCTAAGATGGTGAAATCCCTGTCTCTACTAAAAATAAAAAAATTAGTTGGGCATGGTGGTAGGTGCCTGTAATCCAAGCTACTCGGGAGGCTGAGGCAGGAGAATTGCTTAAACTCAGGAGGCAAAAGTTGCAGTGAGCTGAGATTGCGCCACTGCACTCCAGTCTGTGTGACAGAGCAACACTCCATCTCAAAAAAAAACAAAAAACAAAACAAAAAACAAAAAACCTAAAGCAAGTCACTCGCCCTTTATAAGCCTTGGTTGCTTTAGCTGGAAAACAAGGATTAAGGCAGGGCGCGGTGGCTCACGCCTGTAATCCCAGCACTTTGGGAGGCTGAGGCGGGTGGATCACGAGGTCAAGAGATCGAGACCATCCTGGCCAACATGGTGAAACCCCATCTCTACTAAAAATACAAAAATTAGCTGGGTGTAGTGGCACATGCCTGTGGTCCCAGCTACTCAGGAGGCTGAGGCAGGAGAATCGCTTGAACCCAGGAGGAGAGGTTGCAGTGAGCCAAGATTGTGCCACTGCACTCCAGCCTGGTGACAAAGCAAGACTCCGTCTCCCAAAAAAAAAAAAAAAAAAACAAAAAAAAACAAGGATTAAAAAAACATTTACTTTAAAGAATGCTGCAACAAGTATAGATAAATAGCTGGCATAATGCCGAACGCCCCAGAAGGTGCTGAGAAAGTGACAGACCATGGTTCTCACTGCTGTTCACACCTGTCCTGGTTCTGGAATCAGCATTTCTCACTTTCCACCTAGCCAAATACTCAGGGGCCGCGTCTTCTCCCAAGACATCTCCCAGAGTTCTCCCTGGACTCTTGGCATAATTTCTCTACCAGGGGAGCCCTAGGTTTCCATGGAAATATCTTGTGGCCAACCACAGGGGAAGGAGAAGGAAGAGAAAGAGGAGATTCATGTTCTTAGTCATATTTGCACCCTTCCAACACCTAACACTTCGCTGGGTGTTTTGCTAACTGTAAACAGGCATATTCTAGTACCAAAGCCAAAGTGCGTCAGGAACAAATACAAAATGAAGTAAAATCAAAAGTATCTTAACTAAAAAATGTCATACTTATTCATCAAATGCTTCATCTTTAGTTCAAATGTCTGGTGTTAAAATATCAGAAGCAATCAACAGAATTAAATCCATCTTTTCACAACTTGCCCATCACACTCACCTTAACACAATGATCACAGAAGTGTCTAGAAAGCATATTGTTTAAGATAACTTGCCTTATGTTTTAAACAAACCCAAATGCTTATGTTGCAGCTCTATCAAAAGCAGACATTCTGTATGATCCAAAGACATACATTTTTTTATTCATTAAAAATTAATCAACAGCTACTATTCCCAGATATAGAACCAGTATCATGTAAGAAGAGTAAGGCTAACCTCACCTTCATCTCAGGGTACATGTATCGGTGGATGGAAGGCAGCCAGTAGACAGGTGGCAGGCTGCTGCCTCTTCCAGGACCAGCATGGAGCACCCCCTTTTGTCCTCATAGAAGGCAGCCAGATGAGAGTAATGTCCTGGCATCTCCAGCTGGTGCCTGCAGAAAAACACATACAGGCATGCATGCATGCACACACATGCACACACATACACACACACACAGTGAGAACAGACCTGGTCACAGCTCTGCTCCCACTTCTACCCCTTCCCCCTCGCAAAGGCCATAACACTCAGGCAAAGGCCCTGACATACTCCAAAGATCCCCATCTGGAGGTTGCTTAGGTCACCTCCTTTGATGCTGCAGAGGACCCTTAGGAAAAGTTCAAACATGGGCCTGAAACTCCCTGACAGCACCATGGAACACATTCTTTTTCTCATGGGAAACAGACAGAATTAACAGACTATGACTAATGTCTATTATTCTTGAGCAAGGTACGCCGGAGACTGGGTGCCACTTCCCAGAGAATGGCTGCTTCCTGTGAGAAGGGCCAGCTTGGAAGCCCAAAATGCCCTGCTTAAAGCCGCTCTTTGTTTAGTGAACTCACGCTTGCCTGCTTGCTTTGTTGTTGTAGAATACGGAGAAGCTTACTCCCAATGTCTCAAATAAGCGAAAACAATTATTATTGGATGTCACCAGGGCTCATAATTTGTGCATCAAATATAACAATAAAGAAATAAAAAGCATCAGAGTCTCTTCTCTGCCAGCCCCACCGGCTTGGGTTGCAGAGCCTGGCTGTGGCTGGCCTAGCTAGCTGATCCCAGACCCCAGAACCCAGCAGGCAGCACCAACATCCTGGGCCATTTGGATAGCAGAAAATCCTGCCCCCCGAGTGGAACGCAGGAGCACTGTGGGTACTGTTTCTGTTTAATGGGGGTGTTATAGGTTGAATTTTGTCCCCACAAAAAAGATGGGGCCCCCGTACCTCACTCAGAATGGGACCGTATTTGGATAGCATCTTTACATAGGTAATCAAGTTCAAATGAAGTTACTGGAGGGGTCCCTAGTCCAATATGAACGCTGTCCTTATAGAAAGGGGACACTTGGACACAGAGACACACACATAGAGCAAACAGCAGGTGAACATGAAGACAGAGACTGGGATGGTGCATCTCCAAGCCAAGGAACCCCAAAGATCGCCAGCATCCACCAGCAGCTAGGGAAGAGGCCTGGAACACATTCTCCCTCACAGCTTCAGAGGGAACTCACACTGCTGAGACCTTGACTTTGGGCTTCCAGCCTCTAGAACTGTGAGACAGTATGTTTCTGCTGTTTTAAGCCACCCAATGTTTGGCACTTTGTTATGCAGCCCCGGAAAAGCCCTAATTGAGGGAGGAATAGAAGGTGCCAAAACCCTTTAGCCCATCTTTATTTTCTCAGTGTTCTACAATTTCCATCAATCAATGAACAAAAAGCAAAATATAGTTTCACTGAGCAAGGGAAACATCCCTAATTATGGTTGGCCCTGGAACAGCAGTGATTAAAAATAGGCATTCCCCACTGCCACGCTGCCTCTGCAAACTGCCACTGTGGCTTACTCCAAACTATGCCACAAACTGCTCAGAGTCAAGATTTTCATCGACCAACTATAGCATGCTATTCTCCACCCATCTCCACTCCAGAGTGATTCACAGCTCTTATGACAAAGCAATGACAAGAGACCTTCAAATTTATATTTTAAAAAGAAACAAAAATCATCACACTATTCATATAATTGTTACTAATATAAGATGGATGATAGCTCCAATTTCAGGGCTCCTATACATTTTAAGCTTTAACAAAGAGGTAGTGATGTGATATAATCACAAATAACTAGTTGGGAGGAGGGTGCATATAATCATTTAGCTCACTTTTACAAATGATCATGAGCTAGATAAGAAACGCATGGTGGCTAAGCTGTGTCTGACTATTCTGAGAAGATGGCAGATTTCAGATACTTTTTAGGGATGTTTGTCAAACTGATGAAAGTTTGAGTCACAGAAAATCACACAAAGGCAATTATGTTCAAAGGTGTTTTCATTAGGATGGAATTTCCCTAAAAAGAACATTGAGAATCATTTTATTATATTTTTAATACTATATCTTCTATGTTAAAGGGGGCTGTGTCAAGGGTAATATTTTTTCATTTTCTGGTTTATTGTTTGCTGAGTTGCTGTCTTTTGTGTTTGACTATATTAAACTGCATACTTGAACCAAGATTCTAAAAAAAAGTTCAGTACTAAAGTTGGAGTCCTTTAGACAAAGAGCTAATATGAGAATTCTGTCCTTTGACTGCCTCAGATATTACTGACTGATGGGACAGAACAAGGCAATAATATGGAATATGGAATCTGAATACAGACACAAATATAAGTTGGCAGTTCCTGGATGAATGGTAAGTGACTGTTGTATGAAAGCCTCAACATTTAAACACACTACAGATGTTGCAACATCTGTATATGTCAAACCACAATATCAAGAAAAACTGAGAAGTATTGAAGCAAGGCTCAGAGTGCTGGATGATAAGTCAGTCTCCAAAGATGATGTCAAAGGAGCCCTTCCTGATGAACTTACCTGCAAGAATGCAGAGATCAAGAAACCAATACACTGAAATGTATGCCAAACCACCTACGGAAACTGTCCGAGAGCCATGACGCTGTAAAAACTAGAGAATAATTGGCTCAATATCTATTATTAATCTGAAGCTCCAGGCTGCTGGGCCAGAGACACTGGGGTTCCCCTTATGCGCACAGCTCCTTCACTGATAAAAACACAGCCATATATGGCCATGCAGATGGCCTGTGCAACTGACCCTGCCTGTCCCTACCACACTGGCAATAATTCATCCATGGTCAGAACGAGAGATGCCTCCGTTCAACAATTACACTTCATCACTCTGGTGTGTTAATTATTGGTCTGAACAGGCCGGGTGTGGTGGCTCACGCCCGTAATCCCAACACTTTGGGAGGCTGAGGTGGATGGATCACTTGGGGCCAGGAGTTCGAGACCCATCTGGCCAACATGGTGAAACCCTGTCTCTACTAAAAATCCCAGCTACTGGGGAGGCTGAGGCACAAGAATTGTTTGAATCCAGGAGGCAGAGGTTGCAGTAAACCAAGATCATGCCATTGCACTCCAGCCTGGGTGAGAGAACAAGACTCTGTCTCAAAAAATATATATGTGTGTGTGTGTGTGTGTGTGTGTGTGTGTGTGTATTTATACATGTATATGTGTGTGAGTGTGTTAATATATATATATATATATATATAAACAAACCAATATATATATATTTCTCTCTGAAAAAATCACCTTCTAGCTCCTGGCTTAGCAAATGCAGAAAAATAAGCACTCCCATTTACTGCTGGAGCAGGGATAAAATGGCACCACCTTCTGAAGGGTAACTTACAGTTTGTATTACATTATACACTGTATATGCCCTCTGATCCAATGATTCTACTTCTTGGACTGTGGCCTAAAGAACTATTTGTAGATGCAAACCGCATTTACTCACAAGGATGCTGATGTTCACAGTGGTGAAAAAAACAAGGAACAAACTGAAAGCCCAACAACAGTGAAATAGTTAAATACACTGTGATATATCTATATATTAAAATGCTGTGAAACCACAATAATGTTGAAAACTGCAATTCATGATATACCGGAAAGGTTAACACACCAAGTTACAAAATTTGCATACTGAATGACCTCAATAATCCTTTCTTTAAGAAAATAAAATGTGTATGTATAACATATATTTGCACCTGGGAAAATACTAGAAGGCTATAAAACAAAATGTTAACAGTAGATAGGTCTGGCTGGTGACATCATTTTTTTCTTTGAGCTTTCCTCTATTTTTAAAGTTTCCCATAATAACTAACTATATGTTAATTTTATATTTAGTCATTTTAAACTTTTCACTATGAACATTTTGAAACATATACACAAAATGTAGAAGAAGAGAATAATGAACGTCATGTATTTGTCATCTAGCTTCAACAATAATCAATATTTGATCAATATGGTTATATCTATACCCTACTATCACCTTTTTCCTAGAATGTCTTAAAGAAAATCCTACATCATGGCTGGGCGCAGTGGCTCACGCCTGTAATCCTAGCACTTTGGGAGGCCGAGGTGGGTGGAGCACATGAGGTCAGGAGTTCAAGACCAGCCTGGCCATCATGGTGAAACCCCATCTTAAAAAAAAAAAAAAAAATATATATATATATATATATATATATACACACACACACACACACACACACATATAAATATATTTTTTTTTTTTAAAGGAAAAAAAAAAGAAAATCCTACATCATTACATTTACTGATAAATGCTTTGTAAGGCATCTCTAACTGATGAGGTCTGTTTAAATAACGTAACACATAACCACCATGCCATGATCTCACCTAACAAGAATAATGCCTTAATATAAACTAATATCCAGTCCACGTTCAAAATATAGCCATTCTCCCCCAGATGCTAGTTTACAGTTGGTTTGTTTAAACTGAGATCTGAGCAAGGTAAAATGTGGTTATGAGTCACAGGTCCCATTATGCAATAACAGTCCCTCTTGCCTTTTCTAATTTAATTTCTCAATTATAAAATAGTTCTCCAATATCTTCTGATTAATAAGAAATAATCATTAAGAAGACTCTTTAGAGAGATACTGAGGGCAAAAGTTGTAAATGAAATACAAATAAATAGGTTTGGAACATCACAAGTCAGAAGAAATATAAAACACAGATTAAGTGTTGCAGAAATCAAGATGAGCGAATTTATGTAAAAGTTACTGCTGCAGTCAAGTATTATCCCAGCCTAGACCTGAGCTTACCTAACTGTGCTTCTTTCTTCTCCTCATGCTCTGTCATACAAGTCTCTTCTCTTATGTTACCTATAACCTCTTTAATCACCAAGCTACAAAACCTTTCTAGCTATGACTCAAAATCTAGAAGCCATAAAAAGATTAATGAATTCAAAGAAAAACACCTACATGACAAGAAGGTAATGTTGAAAGACAAATGACAAAGTGGTCAAGTATTTTCAACTTATGTCACAAAGAACAAATTTCCCTATCCTACAAACTCCTAGAAATAAGAAAAGGTAAACAACAAAATGTAGCAAAGGCTAGAAATGGTTCA
This sequence comes from Ateles fusciceps, assembly GCA_036589455.1. Lineage (NCBI taxonomy): Eukaryota > Metazoa > Chordata > Mammalia > Primates > Atelidae > Ateles > Ateles fusciceps. Next base: position 1,752,370 of record JAZHEH010002656.1, read on the forward strand.
CAGAGTAAGAAATACAAATGACTCAGACATATATAAAGGTGGTCAACCTCACTTATAAGAAAACTACAAACTAAAACTATACGGAGGTACTGTTTTCTTATCCATCAGGTTAGAATGTCCAAACTCCCAAACTTTCATTTTTGTGTTGGCGATGCTGTGATGAAAGAGGCATTCTCTTGTATTACTGCTGGGCATACAAATGGCACAGCCTCTATGGGAAGCAATTTGACAGGATCTATTAAAATTAAAATTACATATACACATATCCTTTGAAGCATCAATTTCATTTCTGAAAATATACAGATAAACCCCTCACGTGTGAAATGCATGATATTCAATGCAGCATCATTTGTAGCAGGAAATGGACAGGAAATAACCAAATGTCTATCAATAATGAGCTTGATAAATAAAGTGCTATTCTTCTATACAAGGCATATGACATGGCTGAAAACAAGGAAGAAACTCTCAATGTACTGATATGAGATCTGTCATACTATCGAATGAAAAAGGCTAGGTGCAAAATAACATGAATAACATGCTATCTTTTGCAAGAAAAAGGGAGACAAGAATATACATTTGTATTTGTGTATATTACACACACACTTTGGGATGATACATGAGAAATGAATTATGATTACTGGGATTATTTGAATGGATATGGGAACTGGGTGAAGATCTTTCACTTTATGTGAGTGGCAGTCTGCCACACTCTTCTTTAGTAATAAAACCTTCCAAATTTTAGATGGACACATGGATGCCCAGCTAAAAGCCACATTTCCCAGATTCCCTTGCTACTATGTGTGCCTAGTAACCAAGAACTGGTCACATTCCACTGAGCCCAGGTCCTTCCCTCTTCCTACAGGCTGGAAAATGACATCGTAATGGTGAGACAGCTTCTACCATGTGGATGAGGACACTATAGAAAATGACATAAGACTGAATGACTTGGGTCCAAGAATGACCAATGGAACAGAACCACCTATCCACAATGAACTACTACAACTGCCATGCTAGAAAAGCTGTAATTGTGTCTTACTGTGTCACTGTATTGGGCATCTCTTCTTTGTTACAGCAATTTATACTCTAGTTAAAGCCAAAAATGATACCTAGAAATGAGTTACTACAGTATCAAAAACATATAGAGGCACTGGCTTTGTAGCTGGAAGAGGAGAGGGGTGAGAAAATAGATATTGCAGACTAGAAAGCTGGCAACCCACTGGGTGTGGTGGCTCAGGCCTGTAATCCTAGCACTTTGGGAGGCCCAGGCGGGCGGATCATCTGAGGTCAGGAGTTAGAGACCAGCCTGGCCAATATGACAAAACCCCATCTCTACTTAAAAAAAAAAAAAAAAAATTAGCTAGGCATGGTGGCATGTGCCTGTAATCCCAGCTATATAGGAGGCTGAGGCAGGAGAATCGCTTGAACCCAGGAGGCGGAGGTTGCAGTGAGCACAGATCATGCCACTGCACTCCCGCACTCCCACACTCCCACCTGGGCAACAACAAAAAAAGCTGGAAACCTTTGTACACTTGTAGCAAAACATCTGCTAAAACTTCAATAACTTGGGAGACAGACCCTGTGTTGCCTGAATTTGCAGCTTTAGGGAAAGCAGTTGGAAATAGAATGCTGGTGTGTGTTGACTACCCCTTGTATACTTTTAGTGAGCTACTACAAGAATAAGATAAAAACCATATTGTCATGTTTTTCATAATCTTTCTTCTTAATTTTGGAGAAATATTTCAAGTAACAGTATATCTTATTGTGAAAAAATATTTACTTGAAGTTATAAGTAAAATTATGTTTAATATATTTCATTAACACAGCCTATTTGAAAAAATTAAATCTATAAAATATTAATCCTACTTTTGTAAAAGTATTTCTACTCTAGAATGACATTCACGGAATACTGTCAATGGATATCTGTGTTAATATTTGAGAGAATTTTTAAAAATCCTTTGTACTTTCACATAAATCTTAAATAATAAACACATGTTTAAATAATAAACATGTTTTTTTCCACAAACAATAAAGTTCACACTTTCAAAGCTGAAGATCACAATTATGTTACATAAAAATGTTTGAATAGTGATAAATTTTAAAAGTATAGGCTATAAAAGAGTATATCTATTGTATGGTGCCAAATATATATTTTAAATGAACATGCATAAACAGAAAAGAAGTGGTAACATTTTATCAGTGCTTCAGCGATTAGGGTTAAATTTTCCCCTCAAAATCTGAAATGTAATTAGGTTACTTGCATAATGAAAAAAATGTAAAGTAATCATTTTGCTGCTTCTGTTAAAAATTCTCTTCCTATGCCAGGCACCTTGGCTCACACCTATAATCCCAGCTCTTTGGCAGGCTAAGATGGGAGGATCACTTGACTCCAGGAGTTCAAGACCAACCTGGGCAATATGTTAAGAGCCTGTCTCTACAAAAAAAAAAAAAAAAACCTTTTTAAGTTCTCTTTTGATTATCCCAATCATAGTAAGAATCCCAATAGGCTGGGCATGGTGGCTCACGCCTGTAATCCCAGCACTTTTGGGTGGATCACCTGAGGTCAGGAGTTTAAGACCAGCCTGGCCAACATGGTGAAACACCATTTCTACTAAAAATACAAAAATTAGCTGGGCATGGTGTTGGGCACCTGTAATCCCAGCTACCTGGGAGGCTAAGGCATGAGAATCACTTGAACCTGGGAGGTGGAGGTTACAGTGAGCCAAGATCGTGCCACTGTACTGCAGCCTGGGTGACAAAGGGAATCTTTGTCTCAAAAAAAAAAAAAAAAGAATCCCAATAATAAAGGAGAAGGCTTTTTAAAAGTTTAGGATTTCTTTGCCTACCTGGGGCAAGGAGATAACTATTGTGGTTTTGCATAAACAAACATCATGTACCTGTCAACAAATGATTTAATTTTAAAAAGTGATGGCAATATTAAATGCAAACTGAAGGTAGAATATAGCCCAGCTTTCATTATAGAGTGAAGAATCATCATGCAGGGCGTTGGCTGAAATGAAAGGATACCACCCGAGGCACAAAACCTCGCCATGGATGTTCTTGGAAAGACATCTGCTGCTCTGGCACACAAGTGCCGTCTCCAAGGGCTAGCGCCATATGCACCAGCTGGTGGATCCTGCTGCCTCCCTGCACATGTACGGAAGCCACGTACCGAACCTGGTTCTCCAAGAAGTGCATGTAGCGGTAAAGCAGTGTATAGGAGGGAGAGAGGATGCCCACAGACTTCATCCGCGCGCCACGTTCCAGCTCGCTCTCCACGGGCATGTTGGCAAAGCAGGCCAGGCCGAAGAAGGGCCCCTTTCGGAAATAGCTAGAAAAGACCAAATGGGTAGTGTGGCTCAGTATCAGAGAGAAATTCTGAGATACAATCCTAAACAAAACCAATGAACTGTGTCCAGGGCAGTAAATGACAAAGCTCAGCCTCAAGGAAACACGTAGGCCAACTCACTTGACCTCACCAGTGAGATGACCAAGGCCTGAAGAGATTACAGGACTTGTGAAGGGTCACCTGGCTGGAGCCGGGACTTGGTCCTGGCAAGCTTGCTGCTTGGCTGCCCACGATCCTGGACACATCCCTCCTCTCCTCGCCACAACTAATGACTTGGATGGGAGAAGCAGAACCAACGTTCCTCTTCAGGCTCCTCTGGAACTAGGACTCTCTTTCATAGCATAAACCGCAATGATTCTTCCCTTACTTCCTGAGGCTCTGATATTTTTAACTGGGCTGCCATTTTATTTCCTCCTCTTTCCCACACTTGTATCAGTCATGAATTCAGCCCCATGAGGAGATTAAAGCCGCTTCATTACTCTTAAGCTCTTTTCATTGTTCCTTCTCACAGAACTCTCCAATGCCCCACTGCACAGGACTGAAAAATGGCCTTACTTAAAGCTGGAATTTCAAGCACATAGATGTCCTCGGTTAATTCACACAAGGCTGAAACTGCACACTTTCATTAAAACCAAACCTCAAGTGAGGTCCATGTAATTTCTGAGAAAGTGAGAGAACCTCTACGGGCAGGGATTCCTAAGATTTTTAGGTCATGAAGCCTGTTGAGAACATGATAAAAGCTAGACATCTCGCTAGAAAAAATGATGTAAACACAAAACTATCCATGTATTTTCAAGGCATTTATACACAGCACATGAACACCTCCTAACAAGAGCCCTTCTGCTTCAGGGAAAGTGTGGAGGTGGGGGAACGGTACGATGAAGACTCCAGTTCGGAAGTACTTACATGAAATCAGACTGGATTTTATGGGACCCACTAGCCATAGACTTGAACTCAACACCTTCAAGGTCAACATCTTGAGGTAAGCACCATTCTACCATGTTTCCTGCAGGAAAAGGAAGATACAGGTTAAAAGAAACAACATCATTCAAAGAAAATGGCTTAGACGCCAGAGGACCCAGAGACGGACACTGAAGGAACCTCCCATCTCTGCCCTCAAATGAACACTGTTCTCCTCTCTCATGAAGACGCTGCCTTTCTGTCATTCTGCTCAACCGCTTCCAAATCTGCCTTTCGTGGCCTCACTTCTCTGCATTTTTTTTAACCTTCTGCCCTCATTTCCTTATCTTACGTTCTCTCCTTAATCCCTTGAGATCTTGATTCTATCTATAGCCACTAACGACTGGGAAAAATCCCAAAACATTTTTTAAATTCTCATTCTCATTTACCTCTGGGTAGCATTTGCTAATCCCTCAAACATTTCTCCTCTTTTCCTAGATTTCCATGACGGAATACTATTTTGGTGCTTTTCCTACCTCTCTGATTAATGTGACTCTGTTTCCCTCTCTCTCTCCTCTCTCTCCAAGTAAGGTCCTTCTTCAAGGGCCAATGATATTTGCTTCCAGAATTTAGGGACTCATTCACTCATCATTAATTATTCTGTTTCTCCTGAGCTAGATGCTGGAGATGCAAAACTCCTGACCTCAGTGAGATTAGATGCCAGAGAGAGATGAGGAGAGCTAAAGGAGATCAGCAGTTACAGTTCAGGAGGATCAATGTTATGACAGAGGATAAGGTTTTTTTTTTTTGAGATGGAGTCTCACTCTGTCACCCAGGCTGGAGTGCAGTGGCACGATTTTGGCTTACTGGAACCTCCACCTCCTGGGTTCAAGCGATTCTCCTGCCTCAGTCTCCCAAGTAGCTGGGACTATAGGCACCCACCACCACACCCAGCTAATTTTGTATTTTTAGTAGAGATGGGGTTTCACCATGTTACCCAGGCTAGTCTCGAACTCCTGACCTCAGGTGATCTGCCTGCCTCAGCCTCCCAAAGTGCTGGGATTACAGGTGTGAGCCACAGGGCCTGGCCAAGGTGGGATTTTAAATGCACTGACAAGCATGCCTCAGGCTGTGGGAACCAGGGAACTACACAAAAGCAGTGTTATCTAGTCTTGAGGGAACACTATAGAATACTCTCAGTTGTTTTCATGTATATTCAAAAGGGTTTAAAGCAAAACACTAAGCTACCTGTGAGATTTCATTTCAGAACAAACTTCTTATTAACACTCCAAATCCTAATTTGCTAGGCATTAGAAAAACCATCAATAATCCCAGCCAACAATGCTTTCAGATGACTGTTCAGAGCATCAGGGAATATACAATCTAGTCTCAGGACACGGTAGACATCATAGAGCACTGTGCAATCCCACATTCGATAGCCCAAGACACTTTCAAATAGTTTATTTTCAAAAGAGGAATCCTGATTCCGATCATTTAGTCAATTCACTGAAGTGAAAAGCATAAAAAGGAATTAAGATTATCTCAATAGATGCAGAGTTGGCCTTTGACAAAATTCAACAGCCCTTTATGCTAATAACTCTCAATAAACTAGGTATCCACGGCACGTATCTCAAAATAATAAAAGCTATTTACAACAAACCCACAGCCAATATCACACTGAATGGGCAAAAACTGGAAGCATTCCCTTTGAAATCTGGCACTAGACAAGGATGCCCTCTCTCACCACTCCTATTCAACATAGTACTGGAAGTTCTAGCCAGAGCAATCAGGCAAGAAAAAGAAATAAAGGGTATTCAAATAGGAAAGGAGGAAGTCAAATTGTCTCTATTTGCAGATGACATGATTGTATATTTAGAAGACCTCATTGTCTCAGCCCAAAATCTCCTGAAACGAATAAGCAACTTCAGCAATGTCTCAGGATACAAAATCAATGTGCAGAAATCACAAGCATTCCTATACACCAATAACAGACTTAAAGAGAGCCAAATCAAGAACAAACTGCCATTCACAATTCCTACAAAGAGGATAAAATACCTAGGAATACAACTAACAAAGGATGTAAAGGACCTCTTCAAGGAGAACTACAAACCACTGCTCAAGGAAATAAGAGAGGACACAAACAGATGGAAAAACATTCCATGTTCATGGTTAGGAAGAATCAATATTGTGAAAATGGCCAGACTGCCCAAAGTAATTGATAGATTCAATGCTATCCCCATCAAGCCACCTATGACCCTCTTCACAAAACTAGAAAAAACTACCTTAAACTTCATATGCAACCAAAAGAGAGCCCGCATAGCCAAGTCAATTCTAAGCAAAAATAACAAAACTAGAGGCATCACACTACCAGACTTCAAACTACACTACAAGGCTACAGTAATCAAAACAGCATGGCACTGGTACCAAAACAGAGATACAGACCAATGGAACAGAACAGAGGCCTCAGAGGCAACACCACACATCTACAACCATCTGATCTTTGACAAACCTGACAAAAAACAAGCAATGGGGAAAGGATTCCCTGTTTAATAAATGGTGTTGGGAAAACTGGCTAGCCATGTGCAGAAAGCAGAAACTGGACACCTTCCTGACACCTTACACTAAAATTAACTCCAGATGGATTAAAGACTTAAACATAAGACATAACACCATAAAAACCTTAGAAGAAAACCTAGGCAAAACCATTCAGAACATAGGCATAGGCAAGGACTTCATGACTAAAATACCAAAAGCATTGGCAACAAAAGCCAAAACAGACAAATGGGATCTAATTAAACTCCAGAGCTTCTGCACAGCAAAAGAAACAATCATTAGAGTGAACCGGCAACCAACAGAATGGGAAAAAAGTTTTGCAATCTACCCATCTGACAAAGGGCTGATATCCAGAATCTACAAAGAATTAAAACAGATTTACAAGAAAAAAAAACAAACTGAAGGACATGAGCAGACACTTTGTAAAAGAAGACATATATGAGGCCAACAAACATATGGAAAAAATGCTCATCGTCACTGGTCATTAGAGAAATGCAAATCTAAACTACATTAAGATACCATCTCACGCCAGTTAAAATGGTGATCATTAAAAAATCTGGAGACAACAGATGCTGGAGAGGATGTGGAGAAATAGGAACACTTTTACACTGTTGGTGGGAGCGTAAATTAGTTCAACCATTTTGGCGATTCCTCAAGGACCAAGAAATAGAAATTCCATTTGACCCAGCAATCCCATTACTGGGTATATATCCAAAGGACTATAAATCGTTCTATTATAAAGACACATTCACACGTATGTTCACTGCAGCACTGTTTACAATAGCAAAGACCTGAAACCAACCCAAATGCCCACTGATGACTGGACAAGGAAAATATGGCACATATACACCATGGAATGCTATGTTGCCATAAAAACAATGAGTTCATGTCCTTTGTAGGGACATGGATGAACCTGGAAGCGATCATTCTCAGCAAACTGACACAAGAACAGAAAATCAAACACCGCATGTTCTCACTCATAGGCTGCTGCTGAACAATGAGAACACATGGACACAGGGAGGGGAGCATCACACACTGGTGTCTGTTGGGGGGTACTAGCAGAGGGACAGCAGTGGGGTACGGAGTTGGGAAGGGATAACATGGGGAGAAATGCCAGATATAGGTGACGGGGGGGATGGAGGCAGCAAATCACATTGCCATGTATGTACCTATGCAACAATCCTGCATGTTCTGCACATGTACCCCAGAACCTAAAGTGCAATAAAATATATATTGGAAAAAAAAAAAGAAATTAAAAAAAAAGAGTTCATAAAACAGAAAGCATAGAATAGTTATGTTTGCCAGGGTCAAAGATAAGAAAAAGCAATCAGAAACAAAGAGAGGTGACCTTGGGGAAAAGATGAGCTTTTTAAGCACCACGTTCCCCCACACTTTCCTATATTTCCCATCTACCATCCATGTCTATTACCTCCACAGTCCAGTGGTTTTGCTTGTCCTGGAATGCATCAGGACAACTAGGGAGCTTTAAAAGGTGCCAGGGGCTACCCTAGGTCTCCAGAATTACCATCTTCCCTGCCCTGCCACAAGGTGATTATGCTGATGCATGCCAGAGATAAGAGCCCCTGCTCGGGTCTCTGTGTACAGGCTCCTAACCCTGTACAGTGGCAGTATATGGTCAGCAGAGGAAAGGGACAGTCTAGGACAGAGCTACAATGACCCTCAATAGGTTATGTCCTCCTCATACTCAACTAACCTGGGTCTTCTAATACTTACTGCCTTGCTTACCTACACGCCACGTTACTGGGTTCAGCTAGCTCAAACTTAGCTCCTTTCCTCCAACCCAGCCTGCCCATGACTACTCAGTCTCTTAAAACTTTATTTACCTAAATGTTGTACTGAAGTATAGCACAAGTATAGAAAAGTGCACAAAGATGTTTATTGCAGCACTATTCACAATAGCAAAGATATGGAATCATCCCAAATGCCTATCAATGGTAGACTGGATAAAGAAAATGTGGTACACATACACCGTGGAATGCTATGCAGCCATAAAAAGGAACAAGATCATGTCCTTTGCAGGGACACGGATGGAGCTGGAAGCCATTATTCTCAGCAAACTAACATGGGAACAGAAAACCAAACACTGCATAAGTGGGAGCTGAACAAGGAGTACACATGGACACAGGGAAGGGAACAACACATACCAGGGCCTTTTGGAAGGTAAGGGGGAGGGAGAGTATCAGAATAAATAGCTAAAGCATGCAGGGCTTAATACTTAGGTGATGGGGTCATAGGTGCAGCAAACCACCATGGCACATGTTTACCTATGTAACAAACCTGCACATCCTGCACATGTATCCTGGAACTTAAAATTTTAAAAACAGAAAAGCGCACAAAGTATAACTCAATGAATTTCCCCAAAGTAAACATATTTGTATAACTAGCACCCAGATCAAGCAGCTGAAAGAACATTATCTGTACATAAGAAAGCTCCCTCATAGTGCCTCCAAGTCATTAACCCTCTCTCATGAGTAACTATTATCCTGACTTCTGACACCATGAATTAGCTTAGCCTCTTCTGAGTTTCTACAAGTGTAATTATAGCTTGTATTCTCTTATGTCTTTTATGTCTTCCATGCTGATGTATGTTGCAATAGTTTGTTCATCTATTACTTTATCACATGCAATGTAGCAGTTTACCTGCTTAACTGGTGTCGTACATTTAAGTTACTTCCAATTTGAAGTAACTAGCACTGCTGTAAACAATCCTGTATTTGCCATCTGCTGAAACAGCAGACCGTGGCTTTGTAACGCACTGATCTAGGTGGGCTGAAACTATCCTCCTCAGAATTCCCTTCCTTGTATGTTTCCAGCTGAGATTTAGAAGTGAATGAGCAGCCATGTTATGTTTGCATGTGTAAGGTCGATGCGGAAGTTCCACCGCATAGTTGCTTCTCTGCAAGCTTACCACAGTGGTGAAGGGCAGCAGCCAGCCCTGGTGATGCTGGAGCCACCACCCCTTGATCTTCCTTCAGCTTCTCTGACTCCTAAGCCACGTGTGTGTTTAGTTCCATAATAAAGGGCCTCAGCTTCTCCTTAGGACACCCACATGCTCAAAGCTGGAGACAGTAACAGCCTGAGCCAAGTTCCCATCTAACCTCGTAAGTTTCAGCTTCTTCTTCTTCCTCTCCGCCTCTTCCTCTTCACAAATTTACTCTCTTCCTTCATAACCGTCTGCCCAGATTTCAAGCTCCAACATTAGACACAAAGACAACAGCCTTATATAGATTGTCTAACAGCTCCCACAGTTGCATAAAATCAAATCCCTGCAACAAATTCCTTTACGTTATCTCCTAGCTTTTCTGTTTCTCTGATTGAACTCTAACACAGTATGCACATTTCTACTGGCTACATCCCTAGGAATAGAATTGCTTTAAAAATGTTTGCATCACTGCAAACTAAGGAAGTTTTAATGATTCCCAAAGTAGTATTTCCCAAGCTTGTGTTAATAGGGCTTCTGCAAAAAAGAAAACAAAATTTTGTGAAATGTGTTTTTTTGGCCAAATTATCTTAAACAAATCTAGACACATTCCTGTGCTGCAGAACTTCTCAGAGCCTTTAATATGCCACTCCGCATTGTGAATCTCTATGAGATCAATTCAGTGCTTAATGTTTCCCCAAATTATCTTTCTCAAAGGAGTATCTTAAATCTTTTTTAAAGGAGCATCTTAAGAGACTAATTTTATAGAAGATAAATATAAAAAAGATATAGACCTTTTTTTAAAAAAGATCTATACCAATATTTCTTTTTTCAAAAGAAATAGAGATATATCAGGTATGCAAGCTGTCCTTCAGAATCCACTCTTCCCTTCTTATATGAACCAGAACCTGCTAGGTTTAGCTTGGTGCATGGCCTTCCAAATGAAGGCTAAGTTTCTCAGTACCTTCATGAGTAAATTCTGGTCAGTGTCATGTGGACAGAAGTGAGGTACACTGCTTCCAGAATGTGCCTGAAAGGCAAGGAGAACTCTACACTTTCTCCACCCTGCAGCCTGGAATGTGGATGTGGTGACATATCACAGAGGGGATACTGGAGCCATAGGCCGACGTGGGCCTAGGTCCTTGGATGACCCTGGAGATCTGAGCCAGTGTTCTAGCTCTAGGCTATTACCTGACCGGCACATGAAAAATAAATAAACTCCTATCTTGATTATATCACTGTTGACTTGGCTGTCTGGTGTTTCTGTCCAACCCATGTCCTACTTAGTACAGCTGACCTAGAAGATAAAGTCCCTATTCCTTAGCCTGGCTCTCAAATGCTCTTCCTTGCTCCTCTGTGCCTGGCAAATCCTAACCGCACAGAAATGGAAAAAACAGAGAGAGCGAATGACATACTGTTAGTTACATCCTTCACTTCCAGGTAGGCACGAGCCCATCTGGGAAGGTCCATCAGAGGCTGGCAAATCATGGAACAGGGCACAGGCTCCAGAACACCACTCTGGGGAGAGGCATCTTTATCCCATGGGAAGCACATTCCTGCTGACACTCTCCTTGAATGAAAGGAAAGTAGGTATAGCTACTATGGCCCTTATCTCTACCTATCATAATCATGTCTTCAATATCTGTCTCTCCAGGAGTCTGTGAACTTTTACAAGGTGGGAATTTTGCTTGTCTTCACATCTCAACATAATATCATGCCCTGTACAGGACAGAATGGGTATTTTTAAAAAACCAGATTAAGGAAATGCATGTGTTAAAAAAACTGATAAATTAGTGTTAATTACCTTAGAAATAGTAAAATACTATAGTTACGTAGGAAAATGTTCTTATTCTTAGAAGGTTTATCCTCAAACATTTAGGAGTGGGATATTATCATATCTGTGACTTACTTTCAAATGGTTCAGGAAAAAAAGGCATATCCATATCTGTATATAGTCAGTTCTACTTTTATCACTTACTGGATTTGTGTCAATGCAACAGATGTACTTGAGAGCAATTTGAGCACAGGGAATTTCACATTCACATTCTATGCAATATACTCAATGCAATTCCAATCAAAATCCCAGCAAATTATTTTGTGGATATTGACAAGTTAATTCCAAAGCTTACATGGAAAGGTAAAAGACCCAAAATGGCCAACATAATACTGAAGAACAATAAAATTAGAAGACAATGCACCCAACTTTGAGACTTACTATAAAATTAATCAAGAGAGTACGTATCGGTGAAATATCAGACAAACAGATTAATGGAACAGAATAGAGAGCCTTGAAACAGATCCACAGAAATTAATCAAGTAATCTTTACCAAAGGAACAAAGGCAATGGAGAAAAGATAGTCTTTACAATAAATGGTGCTGAAACAAGTGAACATCTACATGCAAAAGAATGAAAGTAGACACCTACTATACCCCTTTCACAGAAATGCATTCAATATGGATAGTGGCTAGCCTACGTAACAGAGCGAGGCCTTGTCTCTACAAAAAATTTAAAAAATTAGCCAGGCATGGTGGTGTGTGCCTGTAGTCCTAACTACTTGGGAGGCTGGAGCAGGAGGATCACTTGAGCCCAGGAGTTCAAAGCTGCAAGGGGCTATGCTCACTCCACTGCATCCCAACCCAGGTAACAGAGTGAGACCCTGTCTCTAAAATAACAGTAATTTTTAAAAATATGGATAGTAAACCAAAATGTAAAATGCAGAATTATAAAACTTCTAAAAGATAAAACAGGAGAAAAATTTGTGAATAAAGCAAATGGAGCAAAATGTCAATAAACGGGGTCTCTAAATGAAAGACAGGTTTTCACTGTACTGTTATAACTTTTCACAACATTTCAACATGAGAACTGGGGAAAGTAACTGAAATAATAGCAATGAGAAAAAATGTAAGGCAAGCATAAGGAACTTTGCAAAAGCCAAAAATAATTGAGGCAATGTACCACAGATAATAGGGAATGAAGAGCTATCAGGGCTTGAGGCTATCCTACATTACAAATGAAAACCAGTCTACATATGGAACTTGTAGAGGCTTAATGGAAAGTGATTTTGCATAATTGGTAATCCTTATGGGATGCCATTTAATACCAGAAGAAAAAAAAACCTCATCCTGAATGCCTCTTATCCCAGACTCAGTCTTCACACTCCAAGCTTTTAGATTTTCCAAATATCCTCACTGTATTAAGAACTCAGCCAGGGAACTGAGAAGATTCAACAAAAGGGGTTATTTCATGGCTAGTCCATCAGAGAGAGGAGTTGCCCCCCGACAAGTGCCTTTTTCTCCCCTAACTTTCTCTCCTTACATCTGTGTCCTTTCTCATCTTGGGCCATGCCTCGGGCCTATTACAGGTACTTATAGGCACTTCCTAGCTTCTACTGCAAAGACAACTTCTGAGGAGGGATTCCCACCACCACGGGAGGTACATATGTGGCAATCTGCATTGTGTACATTCAGCCGGTCATTCAACAAATATTGGTGGAGCATAACTTGGCAGCACAATTGCCTGGCAGGTGCTGAGCTCGTGCAAAGGTAAATATGTCTGCATTTAAAGGAACTTGGACTAACAGACTATGAAGCTGGCAGCTTGGTTACCCAGGGAAAGCCAGGCGCCAGTGCTGCTGAGGATGTACAGATAGTCTGAACCCTGCTATGCCACAGCTCTGAAGGTCAGCCTGACAGCTCTGTGCACCAGGGCCTCCCAGAGCTGGGGTTTTATAAGCCCACAGGCTAGGCCAGATACAGGCTGTCCTATCTATGTTGACTACTGCCTCTGTCTTCCAAAACTGTTCTGTTTAAATGAGAAATGACCAAATCCCCAGATGTCTTAAAATTCATCACTATTTCCTAGGAAGAATGGACGTTAACTGCTATGACTGCTGCCTGCTAGAAAGTTCACCTCCAAATATTTAAAATAGAGAAAGCAACGATCTTGAACCAAAACAATTTCTTTTTAATAGGAAATATGTGAATTTTTTCTTCCTCCTCTCTCTGTTAGGTGACTCTGGAGCAAGCACTTCCTCTTGAGCTCTTCATTTCCTAAGCAGAGACTGCCTCAGCTGGAGATCCTCTTCAGCTCTTCTCCTCAGGAGTGGAACTCCGCCCAGCACGTGCCCGGGGTTTTACTCTTTCAATGAGCATCTTCCCATCCATGTATACATATGCCCTGATTCTAATCAGGAAGTCAAAACAAATCCTGTTTCAGGAAAAAAGGCATGAATCCAAGAGTATTCTAGGTCCTAACAACACATTCCCTTTACGTAACCACCTGAAGGGGCCGCCAGATCCCACAGATGGAAAGCTCCTCCAAAGAGTATTTGGTTCAGACCCCAACACCAGAAAAGTAAATAACCCATGTCAGTTGACTTTGGGTCTTACATGGTTTGAAACAGGCTTAAAACCACCTAGGTTGAGAGCACATCCAAATCACAGAGAAAAGCATCAGGATAAAGACTCCTGAGTCAGGAAGAAGCTAATTCTGGTTGTTTAAAGTCAGCTACCTGCTAATCCATGACTGAATTCCAATGCATTCACTTTACAAAGAAAGACCTTCCATTTCACAGATCCCAAGATCCCATATCACTCTCCACTGGATGGTGGCGTGGTATGGGGAAGAGGTGCAGGCACTGGCGCAGGTAGACTTGGGCTCTGGCCCTAACGTTGAACAACTTAATGGCTCTGTGCACCTGTTTTTCTCATGATTATGGTGAAGCCTGTTGGGAGGATCAGAGGCAGCTCGTTGAAACATGTGGCCCAGTCCTTGGTATACAGCAGGCACTTGGGAGGTGGTGGGTATTACAGTTACCATTCTTATACTCCCCCTCCTCGATTTTCAAGAGAAAGAAACTGACTTTTAGCAGATAGCTATAAACTGACTTCTCCCTGAAAACCACAAGCAGGTGAATCACCAACAGCCTGGGAAAGATTCTTCCAGGGTGGGATTAAAGCAAATTAACCACAATTGTATTCCACTGGCATCTGGTGGAAATACAGGGGAAGGATGGTGATATGACAGAGTTTCTCCTCCTGTGAGACTTTCTTGCTGGATATCAGAACTGGCTTTGTCTTTGCCTGCATTTGAGCTGTCCATTCTTAGCATTGCTCCTCGCATCTTAAAATTGTCCTCCAAATGTTCCATTTGCATTCTACTTGTCACTTTCCCACCCATTGCTGGAGCCATTTATTATTTGCCACGAGTCAGATGACCTGGGCAGCGCTCCAAGTTGTGCCTCAGACACCAGACCTAGCCCTAATCTCACTGGGCATCCATCGTCTCTATTGTTTAAAAAAAAAATGCTTATATTTCATGTACCAAACAGGGAATCTACAGAGATTAAAATTAGTGTGATTTTTAAATACACCCATTTGACATAAACATAGAAGTACTTAGATACACTAAATGAAATTGGTGTTTAGATGTAATTTCGGCACTGGCTAGAGGCAGAGGGAAGTACAGGTAGAAATTCATTCCCAAGAAGAAAAGGAGAAACATCTTGAAAACCTCGGCAGGTGATCTGCCTCTCACCCCACCCCTCTTCTTGCAAGCTGCCCCAATACAAACAGAGCACAGGAATTTCTCCCAGGCATCCACAATAAAACTCTAAATGCAGCAGTGTAAAGTGAATATCTTATAAAGAAACAGTCTAATGAGGCAGATGCACAGATGTCCAGACATTGCATGTCCAAAGCTTCATCGGCCTCCATCCTGCCCACACACAAGTCCTTAGTCACACAGTGATACCGCTCTTGCCACCATCCGGGGGGAGGGGTGTTCTCCAAGTGTGACAATATCCTTTCCTTTAATTAAGCAGACTAGGAAAACTGCACTAGAAACCCAAATAATAAAAGTAAAAAATCAAGGCTCTAAATCATGAGGATGAACAAAATGAAACTGCCAACGTCTTCTACCCAGCTTGCAAAGCAGCATCTGGGGCTGGTTTCAATGGCAGCTTTGTGGCCCAGATGATCAGCATCACCATCCTAGGGCTCCCTGCTCCAGATGCAGACTGAGTGCATGTGTAAGCCTCACTTTGAACCTGAAGCCCCTAGTTCTTAAGTCATTTGTAGACTCAACAACCATAATTTTCAATTCACGAGTCTGATGGAAATAAGCTTTAAGACTCTAACTTTTTCTGATTCTTCCCACAGATGCCCAACTCAGCTTTCCAAAACTTGTACCTAAAGGTGCAAAAGGATTACTCTCGTATTCCCCACACCTTAGTCAGAGAATCACTGCATACATGCCTGCTCACATACATGGACACACACACACCCCTTCTAACAAGAATCCACTCCTCTCCTTTTCCCTCTTACATGCTACCCTCTTACATGTACCACAGCTATGAACTCTCTCCTCCCTCATTGACGCTCTCCCCTCTCTCATGCACACACTGATTTGGACACATGCTAATAGTTACCCATATGGGAAAATGCACGAAATGCCATGGCCTGGGCAGTAAGTGATGGCGAGGTGGTGGAGGGGTTGGGGTGGGCATGGGGTGGGGAGGAAAGATCTTCTAGGAGTGGAAACTGAGGACAGGTGGGGAAGACATGGGGAAGCCACTAAGCAGGCAGACCAGCGAGAGAAACTGCAGAAAAATCACACCTAGGTAAGAACTTCTACAATATGCTCGAATTTTCGTAAAGAAGTCAACATTCACTTTACTGCTTTTGGCAACACAGGCGAAGGAGGGGCACAAGTCTGGGTGGGCCAATATTAAATAGGAACAAACAGCAGATCAGCCTCGCTGTAGAGAGGGGAAGGTGCTGGACCAGTGATGCCTCCAGCTCACTGTGCCACTGTGGGCCTCACTCCACGGGAACCATCACGCAAGGGGTACTTACATCAGGCATTCTGAGGGCCCTGTCCTAGTGCTAACGCTTGAGGCCCTGGGAAGCTCAGTAGCATTCATTCACTACGTATCCTACTTTTAAGATATATATAAAATAAAATTATATGCTACAAGGTCTATGAGAGAATTTTAACAGGATGCAAAGTGCCATTTAGGACTAGGACAGATGACAAAGAGACAAACACGTTTATGGGCAGGAAAGAACTGCTTTCCCTCCACAAAAAAAAAAAAAAAAAAAGTTACAAGTGCTCCCTCTCACACTGCTGGCACTCCTGCGCTCTCTCCTCCCTCCCTCCTCCTACATCCCTGGATAAGTAAGGATCAGATGCCAGAAAGCAGGGGATCAGGCAGCATAGTATACTAGAAAGATGAACACTTAAAAAAAAAACAGAAAAGAGGCCGGGTGCGGTGGCTCACGCCTGTAATACTATCACTTTGGGAGGCCGAGGCTGGTAGATCACGAGAGCAGGAGTTCAAGATCGGCCTGGCCAAGATGGTGAAACCCCGTCTCTCCAAAAATAATAATAATAATACAAAAAAATTAGCCGGGCGTGGTAGTGGGCGCCTGTAATCCCAGCTACTCGGGAGCCTGAGACAGAGAATTGATTGAACCTGGGAGGTGGAGGTTGCAGTGAGCCGAGATCACCCCACTGCACTCGAGCCTGGGCGAGACTCCGTCTCAAAAAAAAAAAAAACAAAAACAAAAAACAAACAGAAAAAAAAGAAAAAGAAAAAAAGAGAAAATAATGCATTACATGTAGAAAATATTAGCACTATTTCATGAACTGTTTCAGTTACGTAAGTACTGTATGTATGTGAGCGTTGTGGTTGGGATATAAAATTAATTTCATATGATAGGTCAAAAAAAGTTTGAAAGCCATGGAAATGGGGCAAAGGAACAAGCAGAAGTCAGAAAGGCTGAGTTCTCCCCCACAAACCTTGTTCCTACAAAAGAGCTCCACAGTGAATCCCACATTATTCCCTACAGCTGAGAACCCCAAAGTTACCGGCCTTGAAATCATCATCTGCCATACCGGATTCCCCTTCTCCAGATCCTAATCCCTTTTTTCCCCACTCCATCCCACCTCAACCCAGAAAGCAGCCAATATTTTCCTGCACTAACAGGCACCCCACACTCCAGCAGCTGCTCTGGAGACACTGACAGTCACACCTGGGTTTCCTTAAGCCCTGACACCTGACTCCAGCGATGATCCCTCCTTCCCCCAACACCGAACAGCAGAGCCGCTCCCGGAGTCAGAAGTCCCCGGCTGACCCGCCAAGGCTTCCTGGGCACGTAGGGTCGTTCTTCCACTTTCTATCCCCCGTGGACTCTCACCCGGAAAATGCACACCTCCTTACCGGGTGGTTAGGCTGAGATTACGTGGGATGAGACTTTAACTCTGCAAGCATCCCCGAAAGACAGCCTATCCGGGGAGGCTTCTCCTTTAATCAGCCTTCAGCTGAATCCCTCAGCCCCATCCCTTAATGCTCCCGGCGTTAATTCCTCAAAATAACGCAGTCAGAGAAAGTGAACTTGGCCGCTAGGAAAGTTACCCTGGAGGAAGCGACGGGGAGCGAGGGCGAGCAGGCGGGTACCGGGGAGCTCAGGACGCTAGGTTTCAGGGGGCGCTCGCCCCGGGGTGGGGGGGTCTTTCCTCCGCTCAACGTGAAAAATCTTCTCGCCCCCAAGATAAGAAAACAAAAGCCAACGTGGCCACAAACCGGATCCCCTGTCACTGGAGAAGTGCAAACACCACCGTGGGGCCGGGACTTAGAGGAGAGGAGCGGGGGTCGGCGGGGCTGGAACAAAGCGCTCGGGGCCGCTCCGAGAGGCCGCGCTCCAGCACCCAGCTGCGCCCCGAGGGAGGGAGATGGGGACGCGCCGCCCCCCGCCCTTCCCCGAGTTGGGGAGCCCCGGACCCGCGCCGGTGCCGTGCCGGGAGGGCAGGTGCGCGCGCAGCGAGCCCCTCCCCCGCGCCCCCAGAGCCCGGGGGCATCCCGGCCCTCCCCGCGCCCCCGGCCCCGGCGCAGCTCTCACCCGAGCGGGGGTCGAAGGTGACCACGAACACGGCCACCACCTGGTCCTCCTCCACGTCGCCCAGCTGCAGGCGCCCGGGCTGCAGCAGCACCTCCGGGGCAGCCGGCTCCTCGGGCTCCCGCCTCCGGGGCGGCTCCGCGGTAGGCCGGGCGCCCCCGCCGCCGCCCCGGCCCCAGCCTCCCGCCTGCGGCTCCGGGGCCTGCGGCAGAGAGACGGCGGGGCCCTCGGCCCAGCGCAGCAGCGGCGCCGCGTCTCCCTGCTCCACCATGGCGAGGCGAGGCGGAGCCGCGGGCGCGAGGGGCGGGGCGGGCGGTCTGCGGGAACCCCCCTCGCCGGGCCGCGCCGCCGCTGCCGCCGCCGCCCGCCGGGTCTCGCGCTGCCCGGGGCCCCGCCGCGGAGGCGCCTTCCTACTGAGCCGGAGCAGGCGCCGCGGAATCGGCTTCGGGAACCGCGAGCTTGTTCGGAGGCGCCCGAGTGCACGTCCGCGTGTGGGACGCGTGCGGCCGGAACGCTCTTCCCTGCGTCCGGTGCACCTGAGTGCGAGTGGAGGCGCCTTCTCACCTAGGGTTCCGTGGTGTAGCTACCAGTGCTAGTTTTTATGTCACCATTATTTTTTAAGTCCCCTGGTCCTGTGGACCGTGACGGATATGCATTACATAATCGTGGATGTGTGGCAGAAGCTGCTTCTAAGCAGGGGAGTGAAGCAGAGGCGTCCTGGCTACTCAGGTGTCTGCAATAGACACATCAATGAACACTGAAAAGGGCCGTAGGGTTAGGGTTTGAGAATTTTGCTCTTCCCTTTATGTTACAAACTGATTGGGGTGGAGATTATGAGTTTATTTCCTGGCATATATACAGCATGAGGGTATTAGGAGGTGCTGGAGCATTTGTGGGGTGAGGGATATTCCCTCATAAGATCAGGTAAAGGAAGTTGCTCAGGGGGAGAAAAAGCCCTAAAGCTGATGGCTTTGGAAATTGGTTAGGGATTTTCTATGAACCCCCATTTTATATTTAAAAAAAATTTTTTTAATGCCTCAATCCATGAGGTAAATCTAGCAGCTAAAGTAACTCTTTCAGAGGAGATGTGTATAAAAATAGTAATAGCTATTAAAATAGTACTAAAGAAGGAGGTGGCAAGAGGAAGAGGTACACAATTCATCCAGGGGTCAGGAAGGCCCCACGGTTTCCCGGTTCTCAAAAGCACTCAGCAGAGTTACGTGTTGGGTGTCACTCCAGGGGATGTTTATAAACATTTGCGTCCTACACGCCAGCAATGCAATGACAATGTGATTTAACCTCTATCCCTAAGGAGATAATCAGTGACTGCCCTAGGCTGCCACTTCTATTCTAAAATCTGTCATATAACAATAAAGAATGTACTTATGCTGCATTTTACCCCAAAGAACAGGGTCTACTTTCATTATTTACATATTTAGTTCAGCCTCTCCCCCAACCTTACAAGAGCAAATAAGTAACCATTCAATACTCATTCCCTGGAGTATGTAAACAGTCACTGAAATAGATGGGGAGCCCCAGGCATGGTCCAGAAAAAAACACCAGGGCCAGGACAATTCATTATGTGGCTCATTCAAGGGCGCACCAGACTAGGCTATATCGGAAATACTCCAGGCCAGATTCCAAAGCCCACTACTTCAGAAGACCAGGCCATAGCCAAAGCTTCTCAGGTTGAGACATTCAAAATTTTGTTTTTAAATATAAAGTGGAGGTTCATAGAGATTAAGCAATTTCCAAAGCCATTAGCTTTAAGGTTAATGGACTTTCTCTTTCTCCCTGGAGGGACTTCCTTGTCCTGATCTTTTGTAGCCATCTTCCACAGCCCCCACCTCACAGGACCTCCTAGACTTAATACCCTCAAGCTATGTATATACCAGGAAATAAATTCATAATTCCCCTCCCAATCAGTTTTCTGTATAAACAGAAAAGCAAAATTTCCAACCCCTAAGCCTATGGCCTTCTCCTGGCTCATCAGCCACAATGTATATCTTTAAATTCCTAGTGCTTTGCATAATAGGTGCCCAACAAATAGTTGTCCATTAAATATATGAATGAAAGTAGAGACTTACAATTCTGTGCAATGCCCTCTTGTCAGGATTTATCTAATATCTTATACATAGTAGGTGTTCAAAAATGTTAAATGACAGTGATGACATCCCTCTTAGCACATGCATTCAGTCTAATGGAAGTATTATACGTGACCATCAGAGTTATCTCTTTGATGATTGAATTTCACAAGATGATAGGGAAGGAACAAATTGAATTTAGGTATTAGAACAGCTCTGCTGGGGAACAAATGTGGATGAAAAGAAGAGAGGAAGGGGCAATCATATTCAGGGACCCTAGTCTGATGTAATATTTCAAAATGAGTAGGACACCCTATGTATAAAACTGAAAAGTTTTGTTTTTTTTTTCTAGAGACAGGGTCTCGCTATGTTGCCCAGGCGGAAGTGCAGTGGCTATTCACAGGCACGATCCCACTACTGATCAGCATGTGAGTTTTGACCTGCTCCGTTTCCAACCTGGGCCGGTTCACCCCTCCTTAGGCAACAACATGGTCCCCCGCTCCCGGGAGGTCACCATATTGATGCCGAACTTAGTGCAGACACCCGATCTGCATAGCGCACTACAGCTCAGAACTCCTGGACTCGAGAGCCTCCAGCCTCAGCCTCCTGAGTAGCTGGGACTACAGGCACACGCCACCGCACCCGGCAAAACTGAAAATTTATTTTACTTTTCCAAATACTAAATATGTCTGTTATATCAAATACAGAAAAACACCTTTGATCTATAATCTCACCACTGAGTTGGCCACTGTTAAGGTTTTGCTGATCATCAATTCTAGGATGCAAAAATTTTTAGTTTTTAATGTTGCCATAGTGACTCACGATTGCTGCTGGTCCTCACTGAGGTCTAGGTCTCATGGAGGAGATTTTGACTTGCTTTTGTTAGCCATCTGGAGGTACCACCAACCTGAGACTGCTTTGAATAAGTTCTCCATCAAGGTTCATTCAACCACGCAACATAGCTTCAGTACTGACTTGTAGTTCACATTCTTGGGCAAGATTTTTTTCTCCTTTCACCTAGTAACCCAGTTGAGACAGGCACATTTTCTTGCTTGTTTCTCCATGTGGGAGGTTAACTTGTCACAGTTTATTCATGGTATCCCTATTAAACTTCTCATTTTTTTATTCTGAATGGCACGTAAATATAATAGTACGGTGGGCCCTCCATATTCACAGGTTCAGCATGGGTAGTAATGTTACATTGTTGCTGACACTCCCCCCACACACACCCTGCCATCTTAACTGTTATTATGATAATGTGAATACTCCTCACCCCACCCTGTCATCTTAACTACTCTTACCCCACCCGTCATTGTAACTGAACTTATGGTAATATATACTCCTTGCCCCTACCCCCACCACTGTAACTGATCTTACTCTGTAACTTTCCATTGCCCACCTCAAACCTATAAAACCAACTCCTATCCCACCGCCCTTCACTGATGCCCTTTTTGGTCTCAGCCCATCTGCACCCAGGTGAATAAACAGCCATGTTGCTCACACAAAGCCTGTTTGAGGGTCTCTTCATTCAAAGCGCAAGTTTTACCAACATGTACTATATAGTTAGGTCTAGGAAGGTTGCATCTGCACAGAACACATGCAGACTTTTTCTTGTCATTATTTCCTAAATAATACAGTATAATGACTGTTTACATTGTATTAGTATTGTAAGTAGTCTTGAGATTAGTTAAGGTATAGAGGGTGATGTGCCTAGGTTACATGTAAATACTATGCCATTTTATATCAAGGACTTGAGCATCTGTGGATTTTGGTATCCGCGGGGGTCCTGGAACCACCCCCACAGTTACTGAGGGAAGACTCTATATCTTTTTTTTGTTTTTGTTTTTTTTAAGACGGGCTTTCACCATGTTGGTCAGGCTGGTCTTGAACTCCTAACCTCAGATGATCCGCCCGCCTTGGCCTCCAAAGTGCTTGGATTATAGGTGTGAGCCACCGCGTCCAGCCTACTGTATATCTTAAAATGGATATATTTATGTTTACATGTTGAAATTATGCTCTATTTCCATTTTGTGTTCTTTTTACCCTTAACATCAGAATATGAACATTTTGAGATCCGATTTAGAAACTTTTTATATGCATCCTCTTTGTTGTTTCTTGAGACGGAGTCTCGCTGCATCTGCTCCAGCCTCCCTGTTTCCTAACATCTCCGTTGCACATTAGACCACGTCAGTTGTAATATCAGCCCTGTCTGCACTAGTATTTCCTTCAGCCACCCCAAGTCATCTGTGCTACAGGTGCTTGTTGGTGTGGCCCAAGTTTAAAGCACAGTATATCACATCCTGCAGAGATTACATTCAGGTTGTAACAGAAATGACATAGGGATTCAAAAAATGACACAGACTTTCAAAAGTACTAACTTTTTTTTTTTTTTTTGAGATTGCACCATTGCACTCCAGCCTGTCGCCCAGGCTGGAATGCAATGGTGCAATCTCAGCTCACTGCAACCTCCGCCTCCTGGGTTCAAATAATTCTCCTGCCTCAGCCTCCCGAGCAGCTGGTGCCCACCACCACGCCCAGCTAATTTTTAAAAATGTATTTGTGGTAGACATGGGGTTTCACCATGTTGGCCAGCCTGGTCTTGAACTCCCGACCTCATGATCTGCCTGCCTTGGCCTCCCAAAGTGCTGGGATTATAGGCGTGAGCCACCACATCCAGCCACAATTACTAGGTTATTTAAAACCAGCACATCCCTCCCTTTTAGTCATCTTAAATTTGCATTGGAGTTGAAAATTAAGTTTGAAACCTCATAAAAGCTATCCATTCTGCAGTGGTGTCCATCATGGGGATAAATAGAATACATAACATGCTTGATTCACTCTGGAAATATTTATCAAGTCTACCGTGTGCCAAGACTTGATCCAGGTAATGTAAATAGAGCATCGAGTAAGAGTTAAGCCCCTCTCCTCATGGAATTTAGATTCTCTTGTGGGTGGGGTGGGGGAGACAGACAATATTAAAAATGAACCATTAAATATATAATGTATGATTTAAGTATTCTTGCTGTGAAGGAACGTGACACAGGGCAAGGGGCCAGTGAATGAGTGATGGGTACTCTTTAGAGTTATCAGGGAAGACCTCTCTGATAAATGACCTTGGAGCACACACCTGCAGGAAGGGATGGGGTGAGTGAGGTGTGGAGAAAGGGCATGCCAGCAGGAGCAAAGGTTCTAGGGCAAAAATGATTTTGGCATCTGGAGGAATAGTGAGGAGACTAGAGCAGAATGCCTGATGGGGAAGATGGCAGGAGTCAGACAGGCTGGAGATGGACCATGTGGCCCGTGGGTCTTGGTGTGGGGAGCTGGCTCTGTCTTCTGAGTGAATTGGAAGGCAGTGGAGGATTTGAGTCCAGGAATGCCAGCATCTGGTTTACTTTATTATTATTATTTATTATTTATTTTATTATTTTATTATTTTTTTGAGACAGAATCTCATTCAGTTGCCCAGGCTGGATGCAGTGCCGCCACTTCAGCTCACTGCAACCTCCGCCTCCCAGGTTCAAGCGATTCTCCTGCCTCAGCCTCCCTAGTAGCTGGAATTACAGGCACCCACCACCATGATTGGCTAATTTTTGTATTTTTAGTAGAGATGGGGTTTTAACCATGTTGGCCAAGCTGGGTCTCCAACTCCTGACCTCAAGTGATCTGCCCGCCTCGGCCTCCCAAAGTGCTGGGATTACAGGCATGAGCCACCGCACCCAGCTTTGGCTTACTTTTTAAAAGGATCCCACTGGTTACTAGGTGTAGAATAGAAAGCAATGAGGCAAGGGTGAGAGCAGGGGATGCTCTTGAGGAGGAGGCTGTTGCCTCCAGGGAAGAGGCGGGATAGGACTGAAAGGATTTCTTATGGATTTGATGTGGGGTTGCAGAGGAGAGGAGTACTCACTTGTTTCCATTTCTCGACATAGTAAATGTCACAGGATGAGTGGATGTGACGGGGGAGGTTTGGACATGTTAAGATGGCAGTCTCTGTTAGAGGCAATTTGATCAGGCAGTTGCAAATCTGAAGTCTAAGAGAAAGTTCGGTGACTTGGATATACATTCAGAGGCTACCAGCTTACAGTTGGTGTTTCAAACTATAGGCTGAGTGATATTCCAAGAAAGAGAGGGTATACAGAGAAGAGGAAAATTTGGGGGAGCTGAGCCCAGAGGTCTCCAGAGTTTAGAGGTCAGGAAATGAAGATGAGTGAGCAAAAAGATTCAAGTACTTTATGGGCCAGTTTAAAAAATATGTGCGTTTCTGTGTTTGCTTGATTACATTTACAAAGTTTATTTTAAACATTTTAATGAGTCGTTATTTGTGGCAAAAAGTTAAGTGATGAAATTGCACACAGGACACACTGTGCTGCAATTGCCTCCTCTAATCCCGCCATCCCTTTCTCCATCCTTAGAGATAGCCACTTTTGACAGTTCAGCTTCAGTTTCTAGCAGTTACTCCTGGGGAAGAGCTTAAATTGTTCTTTACCACATTTCAAAAAATCATAAAACATTTTATTTTGTTTTATGAAGGTAAAACTTCAATATGGGAACCTTTTGATTGGATCAGAAGGATGAAGAAGTAGCTGGGGATGTTTGATCAAGTTACTGGTGACTTCCACAGCTCATCCCATGGAGCATAGAGAGTGAATAAGTCAAGACTGAGCACAGCAGACAGATCCAGCCCTGAGAATGTCTTTTCCATACCTGCTCATTTCTTCCCAGTGAGGCGGTATATGTGATGTAGGAGAGGCGGAAACACATACACACCACACACACAAACATAACACACACACACACACACACACAGAGAGACAGAGAGAGACAGAGAGAGAGAGAGATCTTATTTCTGTGCTGTGGCTGGGGGCTGGCCTTGGTGCAGGTCATGCAGGTGACCCATTACCTGTTCTAATTTTAGGGAATCTGGGAATGACCACAGCCCAACTGTTACTAACAGAGAAAAGGTCAGACTAGTGGGTCAATACCATAGTTTTAAAATATCTGCTCCTTAAAGTATCGGTAGGATATCACCAATCTCTAAATTACTGGGACATCAGATCAGAAATCTATTCCTATTCTAAGAATGCTATGTCTTGTGTGAGTAGACAAGTGGTGTATTTCTATTGTCACAGCTACTTTGATGATTAATCTCTAGTTCTAGCAAATGGGAAACATTGGCAAGAGAAGCAATTTGTAAAAATCGGTTTGATTTATTCATCAAATAAATTTATAGATTTCAAATTAATAGAATAACCTAAGGGTTTTTATTAATGGCACCGAAGTATCCATGGGTATAACATATTTTCACTGATTTGCTTCAGAATACCTCAGCACTCACCCTCAGTGACGTTGCAGATACGAACAAAACGAGACTGTAACGCCATACATAATTTTTGAAGCTGGGTTATGGATACATAAGAACTCATTATAATATTTTCTCTATTTTTGGAATGTTTGAACATTTCCATAAGAAAAAGTTAAATGAAAAGGAGAAAAGTGTTAATAATAGACTCCTAGGCTTTAAAGCAACCTCCAGGTTTTATTTACTTAGCCCATAATCTTTCCTTGGAATTCTGTCGTGCCAGCAACGTTACCCGTGAGATACAGCTTTATGAGCACTTTGAAATGAGAAATGTGATGGGCAAATATCAAGTATTGTTAATGATTTATGTAATTATTATAGGATTCATCACAGCTGCAGGTGGCTGCTTCTGTAAACTCTCTCTTAGCAGGTGGGGGAGGAGACTAGGAGAAGGTCCCCCTTAAGGTTCCTGGGTGTGCTGACCATCCTTATCATAGGAACAGAGCTGTGAGGAGTCAGGAGCACTGGAGATCCCTGGTTTTAATGGATCCACATCCACTGCAGCAGCCCCAATCTGCACCTGCTCAGTGTTGCTGCTGCTGACCGATTTGTCCAGGGAGCTGGAGAACATATGCTGGTGATTAAAATAATGTTTTCTCTATGTTACTGCAAACTTTCTCCTGTGTAGTTGAGGCAACACTTTCAGTTGTGATGAGAGATTGAACAAAACAAGAAGGCATACAATGTTAAAGCTGGCAGGACCTTAAAAACACTGCCTAGCCCTCTCACTCAGCAGTGACTTACAGATGACTCCTTCAGATCTTGACAAGGCCCACAGGCCCTTGTCTAAGAACATTGCTCGCTGGTTTGTTGCTTCTATGAGGCACATTCTGGTGATAACGGCCAACATCCACCAGCCTGGAGTTCTCTCAACTTTGTTTCTGGTCTTCAGAGTCCATGGCCAATTGTCTCTAGGCCTAGAGAGCCACTGTTAGTCTAAGGTCGCTTTATAAATAAGGGTAATCCCAGTCCTGGATTCTGCCAGATTCCTAGAAAGATTGACAGTGAAAGTGTCATTTCTTGCTTAGGAAACCAGACTTCACAATGGTTTTCAATGGGGCAGTCCCATCAAATACACGAGAATCCAACGACACTATTTTTTCAGAGTTGGAATGACTCAGTCCTAATTCAATCTTAAATAAATAATGTGCTGGACCTCTACTTAGGCCTGTTTAAGTGATTTTTTTTTCTTTTGAAAAAAAATTTTTATTACTTTTTTTAAAAAGACAGGGTTGCACCATGTTGGTCAAGCTGGTCTTGAACTCCCAACCTCAGGTGATCCACCCGCCTTGGCCTCCAAAGTGCTTGGATTACAGGCGTGAGCCACCATGCCCGGTCTGTTTTGTTTGTTTGTTTGTTTACAATTCGCTCTCCTGACTGAGGGGACAATTAGGCCAGCATGTTCTTCCCTGGAGCAACAGACTCTCACATAGCTCATTCTCCGTGCCCTTAGCTTTATTTTTACAAAGAAACAGTCTCTCCAAGAAGGTGAATAAAAGTTTCCACCTCATATAGCAAACTGACACAAGAACAGAAAATCAAACACCACATGTTCTCACTCATAGGCGGGTGTTGAACAATGGGAACACATGGACACAGGGAGGGGAGTATCACACACTGGGGTCTGTGGGGGGGGAAAAGGGGAGGGATGGTGGGGGGTGGGGGAGTTGGGGAGGGATAGCATGGGGAGAAATGCCAGATATAGGTGATGGGGGAGGAAGGCAGCAAATCACACTGCCATGTGTGTACCTATGCAACAATCTTCCATGTTCTTCACATGTACCCCCAAACCTAAAATGCAATAAAAAAAAAAAAAAAAAGTTTCCACCTCTTGAAAATTTGAATAGATAGATTTTCTTGCTTCTGTTCTTCCCATTTAATAGGTCTCAGAACCAAGGTCTGGTCAGAGTGGAGTCTAGGCACTCCGTTATCACTCAGCAGTGTGTCTGCAAGGGGAGAATTCTCCTCAAGCACATAGTCTAGGGAACTCAACCCAAGATGCAGGGTGGGCTTCCTTCTTGCATATCTTACTCCTGGGAACTTCGGCTTCCCCCCTGTGCAGCAACTCCTGACATATTGAAAAAAAAAATTCAAACTTTTTTTTTAAGTCAAATACGGAATATTTTAAACATGATTGAAATATATTAATTTATTTCCCCAAATTCATCCAAAACCAATTTATTGAACACCTACTATGTGTCAGGCATTAAGGGGAAAACGCTTTTGTTTTCCTCTCTTTATTGCCATAGATGACATGGGTCCCCCCTTTTGATATATCATCTCAACTATGACCTGAAGCTTTATGCCTGGGATGGATGCCTGTGGGATGAACATTCACTGAAGCAAAGATGAAATGTTTCAAAATGGAAAGAGGTTAAGAATGAAGAAAAGGCTACAACATGACCAGAAAAATAGTGAAGCCATGGGCCAGAGGCCATAGGTAGCACCTCTAGGGATTCCCTTGGGTCATCAAGATCAGCAACTCTGCAATTCTTATTATTTAGTTGTCCAAATTTGGGATATCTTTTTTGTACTTGTTGTTATACCTTTCTTATTCTGAAGCCTTAGCCACAGTCATTACCTTCTTTTATTATTATTATTATTTTTAAATAGAGACGGGGTCTTGCTATGTTGCCCAGGCTGGAGTGCAGTGGCTATTCACAGGCACGATCCCACTACTCATCATCATGGGAGTTTTGACCTGCTCTGTTTCCGACCTGGGCCGGTTCACCCCTCCTTAGGCAGCCTAGTGGTCCCCTACTCCCGGGAGGTCACCATATTGATGCCGAACTTAGTGCGGACCCCCGATCGGCATAGCGCACTACAGCTCAGAACTCCCAGGGTTGAAGCGATCCTCCCACCTCAGCCTCCCGAGTAGCTGGGACTACAGGCACACGCCACCACGCCCGGCCACAGTCATTACCTTCTAAGTCAGGGTACATGAAAAGGTGAATCGTGCAAGTTTCTAACAGTATTACTGCTGATAACATGAGATCTAAACCATTGCAATGGCATAGCTGCCTCCCTAGGCAAACAATGTAGTCATAAATAAGGGTAATCACCAACTATAGCAAGGGGGAGAGAGAAAAGGCAGCAGGAAAACAAAACACCTGGTGAACTTGGGTAATACCCAATAAACCAGCCTCTGTGCCCTGCCTCCAGAACAGTAACATAGCCAGTGTTTCGAGTCAGTCCTGTTTTACTGAGAGGAAAGCCAGCCTCTAGCTGGCCTGGAGAGGCAGGAATGAAAACCATGGAATGGGAGGGGAAATTGATCAACGTCAAGGCTGTAGAAAAGAAATCCCATCACCTGGCTTGCTGATTTTTAAACACGATACTCCTAGGCTGAGAATCCCAGTTGATGATAATTGTATTACTGGTAACCTTCGAATTCTCATTTTTCTTTGATGATTCTGTTTTTATTGACTCCTGAATCTCTGACAATGGTGGGCAGTGAGTTACTGCATTTTGTGAGCAATATTTTACCCCCCTGTTGAATTATCTGGGACAGTTTGTGTGGGTGGGAGGGTGTAGGGAAGGGCCAAGGAAGGATGAATTGGTGTGCCCACCTACAAAGGGCTGGAGCATGAGAAGGCTTTGAGCTGAAAAAACACTTTCAAGTCTCCCCCAGTTAGTTACCCTCTTCAGGAGTTCTGGTTGGGAATGGGGAAGGAATTAGGAGAAAGTGGTGGAGAGATCTGTGAAGAGAGGGAAATGGAAGAGAGGTGACAGGTAGCAAACACTATAAACAGAAGGGAAGTAACCTTTGTTTCAAACTCATCAAACTGCCTTGATTCCTGTCTCTCTTTGGGCCCATGTTTATCATATAAACAATTCCTCATTTGCGTCCTTCTGAAGCTTCCTCAGGGGCACGAGTGTATCATTTTCCCTTTTCAGGAACTGCCTCTCACATAGTTTTCTCCTAGAATGTGATATCAGTGAGGCTTTTTTCCTTTGATATACCTATACAGTGTGTAATGATTACCAAAAAATTAACACACCCATGCCCACCCAGAATTGTTCATTTAATATCTGAAAGTGTGTACCCTTTGATCAGCATCTCCCCATTTCCCCTGCCTTTCCACATCCTGGTAACCACCATTCTACTCGCTCCCTCTAGGAGTTCAAATGTTTTAGATTCCACATATAAGTAAGATCATGTAGTATCTGTCTTTCTGTGCCTGGCTTATTTTACTTAATGTAATGTTCCCAGGTTCATCCATGTTGTCGCAAAGGGCAGGATTTCCTTTTTTGTGGCTGAATAATACTCTAGTGTGTGTGTGTGTATCCACCACATTTTCTTTATTCATCTGTCCATGGATATTTAGGTGGTTTCCATATCTTGGCTGTTGTGAATAATGCTGCAATGAACATGGGGGTATTTTTTGAGATAGTGATTTTATCACCTTTGGCTATATAACTGGAAGAGAAGAGGGATAGCTGGATTATATAATAGTTGTTTTTTTCTTCAAAGAGTTTTTCATCCTTCTCATGGGGGCTTCTCTGAGAAAGAAACTAAATAATGTGTATTAAAGGTATTAAAAAGCATTTTACAAAATAAGGCATTTTTGGCAAAAGCCATTGCCATTTTCCAGTGATCAATATCTGTTTCTATGTGTTGCTGATCTTCTGGCCTTTCTTTTGTCAGTTTAAATTTTTGTTGAATTCCCTAGAAACTTTAACTGTTAACAGCTAACAGCTGCAGGAGGGAGATGCCTGAATTAGGGCAGGTGTGTTTGGCACAGAGCTAAGCTGTGTCTCTATCAGGAATATAAACTCCAGTCAAGATATGTTAGAGGCTGTTTAAGGATCATTATGATAGCCAGGTGATGCTAAATTGTAATTGTAATTACCTGCTGTTAGCCATTGGGTGGGTGGGGGAGGAGAAGGGAGGAGAGGGTGATCTTTATAAATGGCAGGTGTAAAGAGTGAAAATACTTTCTTTTCAATAATGAACTCATTCCCAAATTGGCTAATGGGTATTTTTAAAGCCATGCTAAATTAAAGAAATCCAATTTTATCACTAGTATTTGGTAGCACATGGGTTCAGGGAGACTATGTGTCATATCCGGAAGAGTTCTATACATGAACTGGATTTAGTTGATCTGAGAGTCACTGGAGCTTTCTTTAATCAGAATGGAAATCAGGATAAGCTGAGGTCTTAAAGCTTTGTGGTACTTAAGGGAGAAAATTAACACTGTGTCTTGTAGCTGTTAGTTGGTGGAAGGAAATTCAGGCTACCATCGCGAAACCTGCAGGTTAAATTATTTTCTCCTCCTAACTTGTGTAGGTTCACAGTGTTCCCTTCTGATAGAGCTTTTTGCCTGTGTTGTAAAGTTCTTTGGCTGAGATGGGTGACAAAGATGCTAACAAAGAACCAAGACAGAAATTAAACTTTTCCTATTGTGAGGAGGAGACTGAGACTGAAGGGCAGAAGAAAGCACAAGAAAGCAGGGAGGCTTCGAGCCAAACCCTAGAGAGTGGTGAAGTGCAGGATTCAGAGGCAAAGCATACACCACCTCGGACTCCCCTTAGTAATGTGCATGAGCTCGACATATCGTGGGAAAAGACAAAGAAAGTCCAGATCAGATTCTGAGGACTCCAGTATCACACCCTCTCACATGTCCTGAGACACCAGCCCAACCAGACAGCAGGAGCAAGCTGCTACCCAGTGACAGCCCCTCTACTCCCAAAGTAAGTAAGGGGTGGGGAACAAGGGACCCAGGTCGCCAAGCTCTGCTCTCCTGTAGTTTAGCTGATAGAGAAAGTAGATTCATGTGTGTATGACAGTCACCTCCAGGCTGTGCATATCCTCAATTACATATTTATTGATGAAAATGAAAGAGATTAAAGTTACCAGAAAATGGACAGAATTAAATGTTTTGCCAGTTGTCTTTTCAAAACCGTTGGTGCCAGTAACTATTTGGTATTGGCTACAAACAAATCTTAGGTAGAAAAAAGTTCCTAAAGAATATTGGAACTGGGAGGAATATTGGGATTTAGAGCCCCACCTGTGCACTTTACATATGAGAAAATGAAGGACCCAAGATAGAAACTATCTCATAGCTTAGCCAATGTTAGAGATAGGACAAGAAACCTGATCTTTTTGGCTTAGTCTATTGTTCTTTGCATTATGCCATCTGGCTCTATTCCTTGTGTGATTATTTGCTAATACTTTCTAACATAAGAATGTCCACATTCACTGTTTGAACACATTCATATCTCTTTGCTGCTGCTCCTCCCAGAAGAAACTCCTCTCCCCTCCTTGGTCTAATGAAATACAGGTTCTTCTATTATACGTGTTGATACTTCTTTATAAGCTGAGGATGGCAAATAAGCAAGAGTCCCTGATAGCATATTCCTTTATTCTTGTTGTGACTGGTGTCCTGTTGCATCGTTCATGTTATTAAGCCATAGTTGGGACAGGGTTGCCTCTAATCGACTCTGCTGCCATGGTGTGTGATTCCTAGGCTTGGTATTAGCTCTGCTTCCTGCCGGCTCAGCTTGAGGCACTTAAGGTCATCATAATAACATCTGTGATTCTGACTGCGACACAGTAGTTGTCAGCGGGTCTCTTTAGTACTTGCTAGGTGTGGGTACCAGGTATAACAGGACATTCTAAGCTGCTTGTGAATTGTAGACAAACTAACATGCTCCGATGTCTATCTCTGGGTTTTTCAATGGTCACAACACCAACCAAATAATCATCCATTTATTTTTTGAGAATGCCCTGTAGGTAAGGAGCATATAATACAGTCTCTGCCGTTAAAGAGCTTACAGTCTAGCAGAGAGAGAGGAGTTACGCCAATAGACACTATGTGATAAGTGTCGTCAGAACCCTCTGGACAGATTCTCAGTGCAGTGATTAGGAAAGAAAGAAAGGTATAGGAAGGGCAATGAAAGTTGGTCCAGTTTTGATATATGGGGGAGAATGGGCTGAGAGACTGTGGCTTTGAGTAAGGGTACACAGAGAAGAAAACATGACATTCATTTGATCATTCGTAGCTTAGCTGAACACCGTGATGTGTTAGCAGACCCTCTGCTGGCAAAACACATTTACTGCCTTCAAAAAGAGCCCACAAAAATGAATAAAGGTTAAACAAATGAAACAAAGTTCAAACGATGTGTGCCAGAGGAATGATTGAGCATGAGGAGAAGGAATTAGGAATTACATCTCTATCAGGGAAGACTTTCCAAAGAAAGTATGTTTGAGAGATGTCTTAAAGGATATTTGGAGTTAGCCAGGCAAAGAAGGAAATGGGAATTGTAGGCAAAGGGGAAAAGCATCCACCAAGTTGTGGAGGGGAAGGAGCTGCTACACCTCAAAAACGGTATGTTATTCACTGTGACAGGCGCCTGTGTGTGAGTGCAAGAGATGGGGTGAGTGTAGGTGGGCAGAAGCTAGATCAAGATTTTATCCCGAGAATGTTGAGAAAACCAGTACATGGTTTTGAGTAGGGGATTTTTTTTGGAAAAATCATGACCTTTGTATGTAGGATGGGATGGAGCATGAGAGAGCCTGAGGGCTGAGGAGTATTCAGAACATCTCTGTTGAACAGAGAAGAGCTTTCACTAGGACATACAGTGAAAAAGTAAGAGATGACTTGATGGAGGAATTGGGGAAAAAGGAAAACAACAATCTGATGACTGAGGTTTCTTGAGTAGATGGAATTAAGTCAGGTGACACTGAGGGATATACAGGTTTGGAGAAAAGCAGCGATGTGGTATAAAAAGTTGGATAACTGGTTCTGGGGCACAAGAAAGCAATGAAAATTGGAGATCCATATTTGGATACCTACAGCATTTAGGAAGCAGTAGAAGCCATGGGTGAAGATAAGGTCACATAGCCTGAGTGCCAGAGTAAGGAGAGAAGTGGCCCAGTTAGAAATCTTGGATAATGCCAAGATTTAAGGGAGAGGCAGAGAACAGGGCTTGGGGGCAAAACTGAAACGCAACTGGGAAAGTACATGCTTTTTTTTTTTTTTTTTTTTTTTGAGACAGAGTCTCACTCTCACCCAGGCTGGAGTGCAGTGGCGTGATCTTGGCTCACTGCAACCTCTGCCTCCTGGATTTAAGCAATTCTCATGTCTCAGCCTCCCAAGTGGCTGGGACTACAGGTGCCTACCGCCATGCACGGCTAATTTTTGTATTTTCAGTAGAGACAGGGTTTCACCATACTGGCCAGGCTGGTCTCGAACTCCTGACCTTGTGATCCGCCTGCCCTAGCCTCCCAAAGTGCTGGGATTACAGGCATGAGTCACCGCACCAGGCCTGGGAAAGTACATACTTTAAGAAAACATAGTTTGCGTTAGAGGAAAGAGGCTTGGCGGCTGATCATTGTTATGCAGAAGACAAAGCTGCATGGGAAAGGAGGATTAGTTTAGTTAGTCTTGTCCAAGGGATTGAACCAGAAATAATGTGAAATTCAGTTCACTGTAAGGACTTCCTGGCAGAATCGCCTAGAGATAGAAAAGCATGCTTAGGAGGTGTAAGCTCCCTGTGGCTAAAAGCATAGAACACTCACTGATGAACACTTGGTAGGAATACTGCAGAAGGGATTTGTTAGTCTGTTTGCTTTGCTATAAAGGAATACTTGAGACTGGATAAATTATAAAGAAAAGAGATTTATTTGGCTTACAGTTCTGCAGGCTGTACAGTAAGCATAGTGTCCATATCTGCTTCTGGTGAGGGCCTCAGGAAGCTGACAATCATGGCAGAAGGTGAACAGACAAGGCAGCTTGTTACATGGTGAGAGAAGTGAGAGAGTGGAAGCAAGACAGGAGGAAGTGTCAGCCTCTTTTAAACAACCAGGTCTTGCATGAACTAACAACCTGAAAACTGGTTCATTCCCATGAGGATGGCACCAAGGAATCCACCTCTATGATCCAAATGCCACCTACCAGGCCCTACCTCCAGCACTGGGGATTATATTTCAACATGAGATTTAGAGGGGACAAACATCCAAATGGTATCAGATTCAAGTATCAGGGGACTAATTATATTGACTGGGCCTTTAAAATCCTTCTCTGTCCCAAGATAACTATGCTTGTGTTTTTGTGAGAGGTTGCCTTCTCCTCTCACCATCTTCATAAGTCAAGTAGCGATCCCCCAAATTTCCCTTACCATTTCAATCATCCATGCTAGAGCTATTCCATATGGAATTATTTGCCTTCTCTGCAAGCACATTTATACCCTCAACCTGTGTCATCTTTCAATAAATTTTCAAATTGCTCTACTTCCAAGCCAAACTTTTCATATGTCTTATCCTAAACTATGTTCTTTGAGATTTTGAAAGGATTACTCATAATTCTACTATTCCGGCAATAACAACTATGTTAACATAATTAATATCCTTTCTTACATCGTAAGTGGAGCTCACAAAATCTCTCCGCCCTCATATTTCCAGACTAGAAATTCTGATATTGTCATCCCTGATATGAATACTTTTTATCTGAATATTTTCTAGGCCCCTTATATGTTTCTTGAGATGTAGCAGCTGGAACTATCTATGTACAGCATTCCAGGTGTGGCTGCTGCACTGTTTCATATGTGATAGATGCATTTTACTTTCCATATGATAATCAGCCCTACAAAAAATGAATTATCAGAATGACTTACTACAAAATTCTAGGTTCATTTCCCAAATCACATTGATAACTGAGAAATATCATTATCATTTCGCTTATTTTGAACCAATACACAGTCTTCATGATAAACGTGCAGGAAAGCTGTGAGTCTGTCATCGGGGGCTTGTCTGCCTCCTGGATTCCTCAAGCAGCCCTATGAACTCCAAGACATGTGAAACACTTGACTCTGGCAATGGCATCATTTTTCTTCACTTAAAAAAAGGCTAGGTTACTGTGTATACTCCACAGCTTCCTTCATTCGTGCTTATTCAATCATTTATTTAGTATTTACAGTAGATCAATATTAATTTTTTGTAGACTCACATTCTTTAATGAATCATGCAATCTGGCTTCTACTTCTACACTAAAATGTCATGGGCAGAGATGATCAGAACTGTAGAAGTCTTTTAGAAAGACCTCACAGGGCAATGCTTATACTATCGCCCCTGTGCGTGCTGCCATACTCCTGAAGATCCGTAACACAGCTACTCTCCTGGCCCCTGACATCAGGTCAGCATTCTGCTGCATCAGAGTTCTTTGGCTTTTCCCCTACCCTTTGGTTTTGTTCCAGTTAGGTTTAGGCCGATGTTTTTGTGGTTGTTGTTGTTGTTTGACAGAATCTCAATCTTTTGTCCAGGCTGGAGTGAAGTGGTGTGATCTCAGCTCACTGCAACCTCCGCCCCACCCCCTGGGTTCAAGCAATTCTCCTGCCTCAGCCTCCCAAGTAGCTGGGATTACAGGTGCCTGCTACCACGCCTGGCTAATTTTTGTGCTTTTAGTAGAGACGAGGTTTTGCCATATTGGCCAGGCTGCTCTCTAACTCATGACCTCATGATTTGCCTGCCTCTGCCTCCCAAAGTGCTGAGATCATAGGTGTGAGCCACCAGACCCAGCCAATGTTCTCTTACTGTATCCCACTTGGAGTGGGAAGTCCTGCACATTTGCCTACTTGTTGGTAGCTGGTTGTAGCCACTGCAAAGATCTAAATCTTAAGGGCTTAGAGTACTAATTTTCAATCTCTTTGCTCCACTTCGTGAAGCATTCTCATTTAATGCTATATTTTAAGTGAAATTACAAACTTTTTTCATGTTTAAATAGTCTATGAAATCTTTTCCTTACAAGGTGATTATTTCTGAAACACTGATGAACTGCTGAATAATGGACTATATATTCCTTAAGATTTAGAATTCACTTCTGTACCACTTGGCATCTAACCCAGCATCTGCTACATAGTAGGCACCAAACAGATATTTGGATGAATAATTGAGGGGGAAGTTGGAGCATAAACTCTGAGAATATATGGTCATTTTTGTTTGTCTAAACTTAATGTCCTTGTCTTTAAAAACTGGAGATAGGACTACAATTCGTTTTCATAGCCAGGGGAATTGCCCAGGGGAAGGGGTTGGCGCTGACTGAAGTACAGATTCCTGTGCTGACTTCATGAATCAGAATGTCTAGAGGTAGAGACTAGGATTCTATAGTTTTCATGAGAGGAAGAGTTACAGTGCAACTAGTTTGCATGGAAACAGATAATCTCTCTCTCTCTCTCTTTTTTTTTTTTAATAAATAAAGATGGGGTTTCACCATGTTGGTCGGGCTGGTCTTGAACTCCTGACCTCAGGTGATCCGCCCACCTTGGCCTCCAAAGTGCTTGGATTACAGGCGTGAGCCACCGCGCCCGGCCGGAAACAGATAATCTCTATGGCCCCTTCAGCAAAAGCATTCTTAGGTTCAAATATTAACAACTAACTTATAAGGAATTTCTTTACTAATGATATTATGTATTGTTTTTTGTCATCCTCATTCAGAACATGCTGAGTCGGCTGGCGATTTCTCCAACAGGGAAGCTTCTCTCCAGAGGCCCTAAGCATTTGAAGCTTACACCTGCTCCCCTCAGAGATGAGATGGCCTCATTGGCTCTGGTCAATATTAATCCCTTCACTCCAGAGTCCTATAGAAAATTATTCCTTCAATCTGGTGGAAAGAGGAAAATTCCAGGAGATCTGTAAGTGCTCTCTTACTTACGACTTGAGAATTGGCCCTATTACAGTAAAGCGGTAAGAGAGTGTTAAAGTAAGATTAGGAACAAGAACTCTATTTGAATTAAATTTATATGCTTACATATTCTCCCCTTCTAAATATCAATGCCGGTTTTACCTGCTTTATCACAGAGATTCTAACGTCTTTCCATTCTGATATATACTGTAGGTGCATTCTCTATAAAAGAGCAAGACAGAATAAGCAGTAGATCTCTGACTTCCATTAGGAAGTTGAATGGGCTATGGAATTGCATTCAAGGGGTCTCCTCTGGTTAATATGAGGCTGGCAGTTGGGGAAGGTGTAGTTCATAATTCAGAGAGTACATTGCTGCTTTGAGTTTTGTGTGACTACTGATGAAAGCTATAGCGCAAGGATTTGAACTTCTCTGTGGGTGATGGAAGATTGGCTGAAGTGAAAAAGCATTGCATTCAGAGCTGCTAAAGAATAGAAAGTCATACTGCACTATTCCATAAAGGCCCCTGAATGACAGAAATCATCCAAATAAGGATTGTGCATATTACTCAGGAACATTTCTTTACTATGTCTCTTCAAGGCTTTTTTACAGAATGGAATCACCTCCAAAGTGGGGCAGTCATTTATGTTCATATGTACTCAGTAAAATAAATGGACAGCTAACAATGTAAACTTTGCAGAGCATTTAATGTGCTATCTCAAGTTGTTTCTTTGGAATCAGTAAGCATGTGTTAATCAGTCCTTGACCAGAATAGGTTCTCTCAACACCATCTCCTTAAGTAAATAGGACTTCAGCACAAGTCCACCCACCTACTTTGGCTACTAAGAATTCTATTGGTTTTAGTTCTTTAGGAGTCTTCCAAAATCATTACACTCTCACTGAAGCCAGCAACAAAGACAGCTAATTCGAAATCCTGGCAATGAAAGTGCTGACACTTTGTAGCATCATTTGGTGCTTCTAAGAGAGTATTTTTCCTTACTATGTTTTTATACTTTATAAAACACTTCATAAAATATTACCATGTCATACAAAATTGCGAATATCAAGCATCAATTTATTTCCATGAATGTAGTGCCCTCCATTTGCCATTTCTACCTTGTGTTTCTCCAAAAGAAAAATCTATTAGCTAGTTGAAATCTTGCTTAAGGATCCAGAATACAAGTATGCGTGGCGAAGAGGATATCTGCCGGTAACCTGGCTTGTTGAAGAGTCATTGAAAATATGTCATCTCGGTTAGAGCAGATTCTGCCCCTACTTGTAGTCTACCTGTGAACCGAGTACAAAGCCAGATTCTGGGTGAGGGCTGAGTGTTGGAAGGAGAGTGTGGCATGGGAGGGAGGAGCAAATGCTTTGGTGTCAGACCTGGCTCCAAGTCTTAGTTCTGCCACTTGCTAATTGTTTGACCTAGAGTTATTTAACCTCTCTCTGTCTTGGTTTCCTCGTCTGGGGATAATGATACCCATTTAACAGTTTCACATATGTTCTGTGCTCTCTTGCTCCAGTTCTCAGCACATGGTGTTCTACTTGCTGAAAACCTTGCTCTGTTCCCTTAGCTAGTTCCTACTCATTCCCAGAATCTTAGCTTATACATCTCTTCTGGGAAAGCATTTTACTCTTGAAATAATTGAGTGCTGTCTATGGTATCCCTGTTATCTTATGCTGTTCTAGGTTCTTGAATTGAAATTTCCTGGTTATCCCTGCCTCTACATATAAACTGAAGAGAAATGAATTGTCATATTTACTCTTACATCCCTAGAACCTAGCATAGTTCAGGCTCAATAAATGTTAATCATATATTGATAAACTTTTTTTTTCCTAAGTGAGGAAGCTGGTCCAGAGGAAGGCAAGGGGAGGGCTGCCTGCCAAGGTAAGTGCGGTTCTTCGGCCCAGCTGCCACAACATAGGCAGTTTATCTTATTCTTTCTCTCTTTCCTCTCCCCTTCTCCCTCTCTCTCCTCCTTCCTCCCTTCTTCCCTACCTTCCCTTTTCTCCTCCCTCACCCTCCCTCCTCTCCCTCTTCCTGTACCCTCTCTCCTCTTCTTCTACCCTCTCCTTCTGCTCTTCTCCTTCTGCCCTCTCTTCCCTATCTCCCCATCTCCCCTCATTCCCCTACTCTCCTTCTCTCCTCCCCTCCCCAACCTACCCCATCTCACACTCTAGCTTTGTAAATGTGCTTTGCAGCTGAATGTATCTGAACCCTAGTCAGGGTCTGTGTTCTCAGCTAGTTGTTACTTTGTCAGGCAGTGTCTGGTATGTATACTGCTGAATCATTACTTCAGAGTATTTTTAAATTAAATATTTCTGCTTCTATCTTTAATCTGGAGAAAAATTCTACACTCATGGGGTAGAGAAGTGAAGGGAAAATTAAGATATTTTTGGTCTCAAAATAGAAAAAGAGAATGGAAAAAAATGGCATAGAGCCAGAGATTTATATGTAAAACTTTAGCTCTTAAATGTATCAATATTTGATTTTATAATGTTCACAGTCTTTGATCTATCCCTCATTTGATAATCTAACCTAAGAAAATAATGCTGTAAATATTATCCTCAGAGATGTTTATTGTAACAGCAAAAAAGGGAGAGACCAAATGCCTGCAAATAGAAAAATGGCTAAGCTAATTACAGTTTTAAGTCAATGGAATCTTAAATTGTCATTAAGATGTTTATAATACCTTGAAAACATGCATATGTTCAGTGTGCAAAAGATTCAAAATTTTATATGCTGAATGACCATAACTATCTATGGTACATTCATCACAGGGAGAATGAAATGGAGCTATAACCACTGCTGTTTCAACACTTTTGAATGGTGGAAACTTAATATTTGTTTTTCCTTTAAATTTCTAAAGTTTTCTGAGTCAAGTTTTATTTGCATCAATGAGGTAGGTTAATATGTTAAAATGTTAGCACTTGGCTATTATAAACATCATAGAAAAGAAGGCCCCTGGCACAGGCTTTCCTTCTCATGCAAATGTTTCTGACTTATGCCTTCATTATTTTACTCTTCGATTTTATTCCTCAGTTATAATTTATCTCCTGATTTCAGATAGAAACTCTAACACTATTTATTAAACATTCAGTAAGTGCAAAGCCTTGTATTCAGTTAGACCCTTTAAGGAAAAAAATCTGCCCAACAAGAATTAAAACCTTTGAAATTTCAAAACAATTTACACATAAATAGGAAGCTATGAGACATGTGTATTTGTGTATATACATATGTGCATGTGAATATACATACTCTTACATGTATATATTTAAAATCTATAAGGAATTAGTAAATACTTCAATGAAATAGGACTTGGTAGGAAGAGATAGTATATTAAGATAATTTTAGACAAAGGAAATAAATAACTTCAATGCTATCAAGAAAGGAGAACAGAGTACATGTGCAGGAGG
This sequence comes from Ateles fusciceps, assembly GCA_036589455.1. NCBI lineage: Eukaryota > Metazoa > Chordata > Mammalia > Primates > Atelidae > Ateles > Ateles fusciceps. Next base: position 1,793,484 of record JAZHEH010002656.1, read on the forward strand.
GGGTAGGGTGGGTGGGGGAGTGGTCAGGGAGAAATGCAGATGGTACACTGGCTTCGTTGGTATGTAGGGGGAGGGTAGTCAAGTAGTGGGTGTGCAGCTGGTAGAAGGTCTTGAGGCTTTCTTACCAGGAGTTTGAATTTCTCATGGGAAACAATTAGGCATCTCTGATTCTATAGTATCGTTTTGCAAAAATAACTCTTAACTACTAGAGGAGTTGCAAGAGGGCTAGTAGCAGTAGCAAATCCAGACAGGAAGGAAACAGAGCTTGAGACTGGCTAAGAGTAATGAAAATTAGAGATCTTGCTGATGAAAAGTGATTGGAATTTGATTTTGAAAATGTAGTAAAACCCAAGATTTTTGAAAGTCATAAAGTTGGAGAAAAATTATTCATGATTGGGACACTGAAAAAAGATGACTTTGGGAGATAAATCAGCTTAGATTTATATTCATATAAATTTATGGAGATTTTTGGTCATAATAGTTTAATGAGAATTTACTATGTACTTGACACTATCTTTAGCTATGTGTTACACATAACATTTGTAGTGCTGTATATTCTCATGTAATATTTAAAAGAACCCTGAGGAATAGTTGCTATGATCTTCATCTTACAGATGGGAAAACTGAAGGGGAGTTCAGATTGGCCTAGGGTTATTTACTCACTGGGCAATGAGTAATGCTGCTACTTGACCAGTAGTGGGAGTGGTCACTAGACCTGAGCACATATTCTGAACTAGCCAGTTTGAAAATTTTGACAAAATCAGTTCTCCAGACTGGTTTTTGGGAAAAGAAATAGAAAACAAGTATGTCTATTTGGCTTGAGATGGAAATGTTAGCATTTAGACTTTGAGACACGTAAAGAAGGGGGGTCTTTTATTTCTTTTAATTTGCTCCACCCAGGTCCCAGACATTCTTTGAACTGAGGACAGTAGCTCTGGGTGTGAGAAGTTGTGTCCCCTTAGGAACATGTAGAAAAGAACAGTAGGCCCAGATAGAGAAAAGAGTGTTGAAAAATATGTGAGAATTGTCAGTATAGAGTTTACGGAATATTGCAAAGAAAGAAGATTCTTGCTACCAAGAATACCGACATAGGTAGAATTCATTGCAATTGCCTCGAAAGTCTTTTGAAAACTTGGAGCAATTTAGGACTATAATATTGTTTAATTTTATTGCTTATAACATGTTAGAATCACTCTAATTTGCTTTTTATTAAAATACTTTAGAGATGTGTTTTACGAGAAACCAACATGGCTTCCCGCTATGAAAAGAATTCTTGGAGGTAGAAAAAATTGGGGTTGGTGAATTTGGTTCAGTCTACAAGTGCATTAAGAGGCTGGATGGATGTGTTTATGCAATAAAGCGCTCTATGAAAACTTTAGCAGAATTATCAAGCGAGTGAGTACCTTTGAAATGCACTGTAAGTATAAACTTAAATTCGGAGAGCTATTTCTTGTCAAATTATTTTAAAATATAGCACTGATATCACTAAAAATCATTTGTTTTTAAAACCACCCTGCATTATATGTTGTCTCATAGTCATAACATTTCTGAGTTTCCTAGCTTAGATGTTCCTTCCTAAAATATAACATCATCATTTTAGATCATGTGTGTTTTTTTTGTGGCTTTTACTTTCTACTGCTGGTCTTTCTTTTAAAAAAATGAATAGATTTATGGCATTGTCTTCTGGTGTCTGTTGCATTTATCAGAAATATTACCAAATAGAAAGTTATTGTAAACTCACTAGTTTATTTTTACTTTATGTTAATAATGAATTCAGTAGTAAAGTTTCAGAGACTATATGCAAGGGGAAATTAACAAAACTGTTTCATTCCCAGAACTGTTCAAGGAAAACACATATTTTCAGATTCAGCCAATGCTTTTTATGAACTGTGAGGATATACTTAACATGCTGAATCTGGAATTACAGGTTTTAGAATTCCTCATTTTTTTTTCTGTTTTTGAGATGGAGTCTAGGTCCATTGCCCAGGCTAGAATGCAGTGGTGCCATTTGGCCCACTGCAACCTCCACCTCCTGGGTTCAAGTGACTCTCCTGCCTTAGCCTCCCTAGTAGCTGGGACTACAGGCATGTCCCACCACAACTGGGTAGTTCTTCATTTTTATATGGTGATTCATCAAGTACTCTATTTTACTTAATTTGTGTTAGGATTTCCTATTCCACAAGGAATATCTCTCCCCAAGGCTATTCCTGTGACTATATCATATTGTCTGAGGTTAACATTGACTCTAATGTTAACCTCATGAGAGTTAACGTTAGAGTTAATGAATTGAAAGCCCATTATAACATCCACAATCTGATGTACAGTGGCCTTCTTGTTAAGCCCATTAAAAAGTTTTGATTGTGATACATTGAAATGAAGACCTGAAGCACATCTGCCATTGAGGCATAACCACTTAAGACTCTTCTTTTCATATGGATGTTAAATCAGAAAACAATGGACTTTGGTACCAGGCCGATCAAGGTTCTTCTCTTAAGTCTACTATCACCAGTTTGACTTTGGGCCACTTACTTTCGAGAACCTTCATCCTTTCTACTGTATTTTACCAAGTATTATGAAGATTCAATGAGATAAAATAGTAAGCAAGCAGTGAGCGCTCAATAAATATTCTGCCATTGTAATAAAGCCTTATATTTTTAAAAACCATTCTTGTGTACATTATCTTGATGAATGTTTTTATTCCTCGATGCTTTTCTGTCTCTCAGGAATTTGGCTTTGCATGAAGTTTATGCTCATTCAGTGCTTGGGCATCACCCTCATGTGGTACGTTACTATTCCTCATGGATAGAAGATGACCACATGATCATTCAGAGTGAATACTGCAATGGTAAGTAGTATGTAGACGAATATCTACGAAGAGGGAGATGAACCTTATAAGCCTTCAGAAATAAACTTTGCCTCCTCTTCATAGTTTACACCATGTATAGCAGACATACCTAAGAAGTCTACTACATGTTATAGTCTTACTTGGAAGCACAGAGCTTCTTTCCTCTTAAATGTATAGATATACCTCAACTTATTCTTTCTTTCCCTTCTGTTGTCTGGATAATCATTCAGTTCAGAAAATATTTATCCCATGCTAGACTTGGGGAAAGTGGGAGATGAGTTAGACGTGCTCCCTGCCCTTAAGCAGCACGAAGGCTAGTAGGGAAACCAGAGCTTCGGTGGATGCAGCCCTCCTCCTCGTCAGCAGCACCTCATGACCTCACCTACAAACTTTTTCTTGGAATGACTTCGTTTTCAACAAGCTCCAAAACATTCTCTTTCCTTACTTATTCTTTCTAATTAGTAAGTCATATGTAGCATATAAATTCTTTTCTAAGAAGACTCTCAAAAAATAAAAAACTTTACTGTAGTCCTCTTTGTGTTTCTGAAAGGAGCTGAATTATTTTCCCTTCGAACTTATGTGTCATGCTAAAATAATTCTTTAAATTCAATATTACACAGAATGCATTTGAATATGAATTTCCTCAAATTCCATGACTATCTCAGAGCTCAATGAGGGGAGCTATGGTCTTTGTAACTGCCAGTTACAGCGAGGTCTCTGAACTTGAAGAACCTGCCAATGAACAATAATTAATAGTGTTCAGAAGCATTCTAATACCTTAGAATCAAGATCAGATAGTTACATGAATCCAAGCCTTTTATTTAATTGATAACAACAATAAATTGAGTCTACAGGTGATGTACAATTACTGTAGCTTAAATAAGATTTAGGTGTATATGCAGCTTTTATATTTTCCTTGGGTTGGCAATCATTAAATGTTCTTATTTTATGATCTATTTTTAATAAAATTAAACTTAGACTCAATTATATTAAAATTACAGATGGCCTATAACTATTAGCCTGACACTAACATGGGGCTAATCGTTGACACCACAGTAGGTGATTGATCTTCTGACTGATCTTCTGGTTAAGAATTAGGTAAAACTTTTAAAATGCTAGCTGATACATACTTGAATCAATGGGGCCATGTACTTTTTCTTTTCCTCTTTGAAAACCTCGTTAATTCTCCTTTCCAACATGTCTGTGGTATAGATGGGGCAGATACTGCGCTTTGCATTGACACCACAGTAATCTATTTGTTAGAATGAAGCCATTCATGAGGCATGTATTGACTATAGTTCCATATCATTTTATATAAGGGACTTGGGCATTTGGGGCTTTGGTAGCTGCAGGGGTTCCTGAAACTAATCCTCTGAGGATATGGGAGGCCAACTGTATTTACTGTGCTTTCACCTGTAAGACTCATACCTTTTCTCTCATTTTGTGGGGCTGTTCTCTGTTGTTCTTTCCCAGGTGGGAGTTTGCAAGCTGCTATATCTGAAAACACTAAGTTCCACAATCATTTCCAAGAGCCAAAACTCAAGGACATCCTTCTACAGATTTCCCTTGGACTTAAGTACATCCACAACTCTGGCATGGTACACCTGGACATCAAACCTAGTCAGTATGATTCCCTTCTGCCACTTCTACCATATTTTGTTCTTTCTATGCTATCATCAAAATCTGGGTCTGTATGTCTACCAGTGTCAAAGACCGTGTTTGCTGGCAGAACTCCTTTTTTCCATTTGTGTCCCTTAAATCGGTTAAATAGCTTTAACCATTCTCCCCTAGACCCAGGGGACAGAGAGAAGAAGACTCTTACCCATATAGTAAGGCCAAAAAAAAGTGAAATTTGGTATTTAATTTACTACAAAGGCAAGTGACAGCATATCAGCTACATTCCAATTGTGTTTATGACTAGTACTATATTCAGTATAACTCAAGTTATTCATTTAAAGTAAGGAGAAATGAGTGACTTTATCACTCAATAATATGAAACCCAAGGACAAGTTCTTACTATTTTTTTTATTTTGGGGACAATAGTACTCTGATACCAGCCTCTTCAGAGAATGGAGACTATATGAGGTCAGTTCAACTTAAATAGTTATTATCAATCACTAGCTGTTCAGAAGTGATGTGAGATTTCATAGAAAAAAAGAAACCTTAGTAGTCTTGCTATGTCCACACAAAAGAAGAAAGGAGAGAAGCTGAATTGTCAAATACAGAAAAGAATGTTTGAGATGAAAAAGCTTAGAAATCATTACTTACATCTATTCTGTGATTTTTTTTTCAGGTAATATTTTCATTTGTCACAAGATGCAAAGTGACTCCTCTGGAGTCATAGAAGAAGTTGCAAATGAAGCTGATTGGTTTCTCTCTGCCAATGTGATATATAAAATTGGTTAGTCTGCCTTATACCCTTACCAGTTACAATTATCTTATAAAATTTATACCGATGACTCAATTTATTGAGTTTTAAGAAAGACATGCTTTTAAAAAGCTCTATTTCTCTTTTTCTATATTCTTTTATTCTTTTTCCCTTTTTCCCATCTTTCTGTAGGTGACCTGGGCCATGCAACGTCAATAAGTAAACCGGAAGTGGAGGAAGGAGATAGTCGCTTCCTGGCTAATGAGATTTTGCAAGAGGTATAGATTAGGGAAATGGAGGGAATTTTATAATCCATTTAACCTTTGGCTATCAAATGGAGGCTCTCAGTGCAAAAAATGAAAACTGTATATTTATAATTACAGTATCTCTCTTCCCATTTAGAATGGAGGCCAAAGATAGGAGAGAAACTCTTCCAAAAAAGTGAGGAAAGCTGGCTCAATCAAGGATGAATCAATATTCAGACTGTTCTTTCTAAATGCCTTTTACTGTTTCCCAGTATTTCTTAGACCTCCTAACCTCATGGATTGCCTCCTAAGAAGGAAGGCTTTTGCTCAAGCCCATATTGGTCCAGTCCATCTTTATCATGCCATTTATTGTTCTGATAGCACCACCAGTTTTGGTTATTGAAATGATGTTCAGTCATTGCCCATCTTCTCCAACGTCTGTTAAGTCAGGCCTAGGAAGGATATAACTTCTTCCTGGGTAATAATCAGGTAAAAATGAGTATTTCCTTCCTGTGATCAGCCAAGTTATACAGCAAGCCTTTCTGAGCCTGACAGAGCGAAATGGCACCAAGTTCTGCCTTGGACTCCTCAGGGCACAGCAGTGTTAATCAGGTAGACTTATGTTCTCTCTTCTCTAGAAATCACTACCGTAATGTACCTTTGACCATCGTGTCTGTTTAGACCTTACAGCACTCCAACCTTTCCTACCAGTTGTATTTTAAACTAGACTCACTCTCCTTGACATAGTAACTGGCCTTCCTGTCTTCTGTTTTGAAGGATTACCGGCACCTTCCCAAAGCAGACATATTTGCCTTGGGATTAACAATTGCATTGGCTGCAGGAGCAGAGTCATTACCCACCAATGGTGCTGCATGGCATCATATCCGCAAGGGTAACTTTCCAGACGTCCCTCAGGAGCTCTCAGAAAACTTTTCCAGTCTGCTCAAGGTGATATCTCTTAGGAGATGAATAGAAGATGCAATATCTATTTTTTAATGCGATGGCAAGTAGTTGGGGGAAATAAAAATGGAGATGCTGGTAGCGTCACTAACAGAAAAAGGAATGTGACTAGAAGTCCAGAAAAGATAAGGGGCGGGTAGAGAATCTCTTAAGAAAACTCGGAGAAAATTGTAAAATCTTTCATGCTTAGTTTAAAAATCCTGTTACAAACATTTTTTTTCATTTGCCCTATCTAACAACCCTGTAAGATAGGCAGGTGGCATTTTATTCTGCAGTTGAGGAAATCATGGCTCAGAGCAGCTCCTTGATACCTGAAGTCACAGTTAATGACTGGTTAACTCCAAAATCAAATCTGGTCTTTTTGTTGCTACTTCAGGGTTTTAACTATTGTTAGTGGTAGCAGTGATAGTACTAAAAGAATGAATTTCCACTGTATGTAAGAAATAAGACTATTGATAATCAATAATACCAATTATTTGAACTATTAGAAAAAAGGTATAATGTCAATTCAAAAATCTATCTTTTACTTGTACTTAATGACATCTGAGTAGTGTAGGGGCAAGAAAGGGAAGATACTATGTTGAAATAGACACAAAAAGCTTACATGGTCAAGAAGCTTAATCATGCCAAGAAAAGTGTATATATGACTTTAAATCATGTCTTAGGGAACAGGATTGGTTAGGATTCCCAAAACTGCCTTAGAAATATTTATTTCCTTGGAGATTAGATTTTTTTTTTTTTTTTGAGACAGGGTCTCACTCTGTCACCTAGACTAGAGTGTAGTGGCACAATCATAGCTTATTGCAGCCTTGAACTCCTGGGCTCAAGTAATCGTCCTGCCTCAGCTTCCTGAGTAGCTGGACTACAGGTGTGGGAAATTAGTTTCACAGTTTACCTGCAAACTTCAAATGTATTTACAAATCCATCCTTCTTCCTGACCACTTTTGCTTTCCTGAAAGGAGGCAAACTCTTCCTCCTTCCTTTTGTTCAGTCTAATAACCTATTCCCATGTGTAAACCTCTTTGCATTTACTTGATATTTCAGTACCTAAATGCTGGCCCTGTGCTGGACAGTACATATATTAATTCATTAAAATCTAAAAATAGTCTAAGAGGGTAAACATAATTATCCCAAATTTCAGGTAAGGGGAATGGAGCTTCAGCAAAATTTATAAAACAAATGGTGGAGTTGGCTCTGAATCTGGTCCCCAAATGGAGGGTTCAGTGTTTTCTTCACTATATGAGTGTCAATTGCTGTATATAATTAGGTATTTTCTACTATATTCAAATCATGATAGGTTACAGACATCTTCTACCTTAAAATAAATGCTTTACGAATACTGTCATGGTGGGTTATTAATATTAAGTGGAATAGCAACATGATGTGGTAGAAAGTAAACGGGAATAAGAGTTGGGCAAACTGGGTTTTGGTCTTGGCCATTCCAGTAATTTGGATAATTTTTATTGAGTCTTAGTTTTGCTTTAAAACTAAGGCAATAGACTAGTTAGCCAGCCAGCTCCAAATATGATTAAAGACAAATCAAAGGTGTGGACAACTGATGCTACCAGACATGGACAATCCTCCTGTCCAAGGTGGGACTCAGCTTTCATTTCCTTCTTTCCTCTGCACAAAGTAGAAGCAAGGTCTTACAAAATCCATCAGCAGAAGCTGGGCTGGAGTTGGCCTGAGTGGGAAGACTTTTCCCAACAGTGAAACTTCCATTTCTTTCCTCTTGTCCTATATCATCAGAACATGATCCAGCCTGATCCTGAACAGAGACCTTCTGCAGCAGCTCTGGCCAGTAATCGAGTCCTCCGGCCTTCCCTGGGAAAAACAGAAGAGCTCCAACAGCAGCTGAATTTGGAAAAGTTCAAGACAGCCACACTGGAAAGGTATATTTTTGGATGATGGAGGTCAAGAAAGAATCTGAGCACTACTCATAATGGTATGACCAGTCTAGTGTGTCTTCTCTATGGATTTAGGGGTGTGTGTGTGTGTGTGTGTTCACCATTATAATACATCGGTCCCTGTCCACAAGGAAACTGGCAGTATGTGGCTCTTCATAGCATGGGGCTGGGAGGCTCTGTGATTAGGCTGCTTGAGAGAGAGAAAATTCCAGTTAATGCAAGCAAAGGAAGCAAGAGTGAGGAATATAAGGAAATATCAGTAAAGAAAACTTAGGATTCTCAGTGGCAGCAGGTATCTAAGTAACTGGTTGGTGATCACCTAATATAACCACAGGTAAGATGGGTAAGACCTATTTTAGAAACCTATTAAGTTTCAGAGGCAGGCAGGTAGACATAGTGTACTGGTACACATTTAGAGGAAAGATTATTCTTCTGAGCAAAGAAAACAATCTGCTCTCCTACTCATGTGGGCTTGTATTCATGCATAAATTTACTTGTTAATCCTTCAATAAATGGGAATTTGACTATTTACCTGGCAGGGGGAGATGCCATGATCACGAAGGTGGTTTTCCCAGGGTGAGGGTCATCCATTGCACTCTGGATGTGCTGACCCCTGCGATTTCTCCAAATGTGGGAAACTCGACTGCATAATTTGTGGTAGTGGGGGACTGCGCTCGCACTTTCCCTGAAAAACAAAAAAGAAAAAAAATGGGAATTCAATGGGCTGGAGTTGGAGAAGAGCAGTATTCTGAAGGCATTTTTCAGTAATTATTACATACACTGTATACCACTGGAAATAAAAAAAGAAGAAAATGAAAAATTGTCCTTGCTTAAAATAAGCTTAGAAGTCCAACTTCTCTTGGGTATACAATCATCCATCTTGGAAAGATTAGCTTTGAAGCATCCCTAAACTGATTTCTTAGTATTAGTGATAAGTTGTAGAGACTCTTGGCCTTTAGTCAGATACATTTTCCTAATAAGCCACTTAATATTTTTCTGTTCTAGTTTTGAATTTCATTGTCCCAGCTAATAAAGTACAAAGTACTATACTTTTATATGTTGTTGACAAGAATATATATATATATATATATAAGTACCTCTTAAGGTGTGGTGTGTACATTCTGGGAAGCCAGCTATGGAGACACAGGTGACTATCACCAGCCAGTACCAGTGATGGGCACCCATCATAGAGATGGGGCTAACAGCATTTTGAAATTGTCTAGACCAGGGGTCCGCAGGCCCTGGGCCATGGACCAGTACCAGTCTGTGGCCTGTTAGGAAATGAGCTGCACAGCAGGAGGTGAGCAGTGGGTGAGTGAGCACTACCGTCTGAGCTCTGCCTCCTGTCAGATCAGTGGCAGCGTTGGATTTTCACAGCGCGAACCTTGTTGAGAACTGTGCATGCGAGGGATCTAGATTGTGTGCTCCCTTTCCAAGAATCTAGTACCTGATGATCTGAGGTGGAACAGTTTCATCCTGAAGTCGTCTCCTCCCCCAACCCCCATCTATAGGAAAATTGTTTTCCTTGAAATCAGTCCCTGGTTCCAAAATGGTTGCGGACCACTGGTCTAGACCAAGTGTTGGAAAACTTGTTTTGTGAAGGGCTAGATGGTAAATATTTTCTGCTCTGTGGACCATATGCTTTCTGCTGTAATGACTTCAACTCTGCTGTTAAAGTGTAAAAACAGCCATCGACAACATAAATGAGTGGCTCTGTTCCAATAAGGCTTTATTTATAAATACAGGTGAAGGGCCAGATTTGACTCAGAAGTTGTGGTTTGTTGACCCTGGTAGCTTTCATATGTAGCCTGAAGAAGCTGTTCACTTAATTTAACACATTTTAAAGATCATTTATACTCCAATCAGGAGAGTCTGGGAAGCTAATCCTACCATGTTGTATGGCATGTGTGTGTCAATCATTTTTTGTGACAACCATAGTAACTGCATTTTCTATTCTGTATATAGGTCAAGCTTTTTATTTCTGTAAATACTGAAACAAAAAGAAAAACATTCATATATCAGTTTTGATCATACGTATCTCTGATTGGAGATCAAGTAGGCTTTGCTTTTCCCCCCCTTGCACTTCAGGGAACTGAGAGAAGCCCAGCAGGCCCAGTCACCCCAGGGAGACATCCATCATGGTGACACTTGGATCTCTGGGACCCACACAGGATCAAGAGCACAAAACGCCTGGTGGGAGGAAAGAGCGCAAGGTCTTCAAGCTTTACCTGTCAGTAATCTTCCCCTTAACTCATTTTGCACTAGCCAACCTTTTACTGTAGAACCTCCAGAGATAGACATTAGCTGTCCCAACCTTCCTCTTATAAAATAATTAGCCAACTTGAATGCCCAAGGATTTCAAAAGCTACTACTAACTTAGCATTTATAGCCAAGATCCTAAAGCTAGCAAGGCTTTGTATTAGCAATGGTCCCAGATACAATAATTGGAAGCCATTTCTCTTCTCTGTTGTTATATTCCTAATGCCATTGATCAACAACTTATTTACCTCTTATGCTTTTGATGAACAGCTGGAGAACATGAAGGAAGAAAGGAAACAGCCCTTGATTTGGCCTATGGATTATGAGGTTGCTGTTGCCCGATTCCCCACCAAGGATCCAGGGACTCATTGTACATAGAAAGGAATAGAATTTAGTTTAGAGTTGAAGTAATAGCTAACAGAAAATGTGCCTGGATTTCCACAGTGCTTCCCAAGTTATAGGATGCCAATCCTAAAAGAGAATTCTCAGCTTCTTTGAGGAAGCAGGTCTCCTAATGTATACCCTTTCTGATACTGTATTTATTAAATAAATGTCTTCACTATTATGTGAGGTGGGTAAAAGTTAGACTCTATGCAACTTGGACATCTCTGAGCTAGTTGTTAACTTGCAGAACAAAAATGCTGGGGGAGGGGCTTCAAGGAAAACTCAGTGTGACTGTGGCTGTTCTCCATCTATTTGCCCTGCCTTTCTCCTGGCTGTTCTGGTTCCTTTGATATTCTGGGGTCTCACCAATTTCTCTTGATTTTTATGAGAATTTGGCTTTGTTTCCTGTTTTTTAATCCTATTTTATTGAAATCCTTTTTCTGTATATATTTTAAAAGGAATAGAACACTGTGTTTTTAAATAAAGGTTTTTATCTTGTCCAAAGCCTAATTACAAGTAAAGTATTCTTCTTTATAAAATGTTACTAACAAAGAATGAGAAATTTATGTTGGAGAACACTTTATGAATAAAAGGGTAAGATAATTCAGTGGGTTGGTAATAACAGGTCTTGGTGGCAAGTTCCAGCTTCACAAATCCAAAAGTCAATAATGGTCAGGCTGTGCTGGAAAATGATGTTGGTCATAAAGGTATTTGACAAGTTCTGTTTGTCATCTTAGTGAATGCAACCTGTTAATGATAATGGCTTTTGCGCTGCTTGTTTTCTTTTTTCCCTCTCATTTTAAAAAGCTAATTACATTTTTTTAATTGAATAAACCCTAATACTATTATTTGTTTTGCTTTGGAATAGCAGTTCTTTCCATGCAATTATGTGTGGTGGTGTTCTTCCTATAGTCCATTGCCATTTTTCTTTGCTAGACTCTACTCAAAATTATAAAATGGGGTTAGTTTATCTCTTCCCTCTCCACGCCCACAACATGCACCAGATCATGTCCCTTGTAGTATAGTACAAGGTCAACCACAATTGGTGATTTAGAAATGGGTAAATGATTAAGTACATCCGACGTATAGATGTATAGATGAGAATTGTTTGCTTATACCAGTCTTCTCAGGCATTGATAACTATGACTATTTGGGTCTACGACCTATTCTCTGCTGTGTTCCTCAGAGCCTGGCTTCACACCTGAATGGATCTGATTCTCTCTCTCTCTCTCTCTCCCCTTCTCCTCTTCCCCCTCCCCCCCTCCCCCGTACACTCTACAGTGTAGCAGGGATGTCACCAAAATAGTATGTATCTATCTGCATAGATGCTACTGAGTGTGAGGGACTGGGTCTTCACTGGTCTTAGCGTTTCATCCCTTCCATTTCAGTTAGATGCTTATTCCTTATCTCAGTAAGTTTTATTTTTCCACAGAGATCATGATATAACTCAGTAACTAATTATCACAATTATTTCATTAACATCATTGGGCTGGTAACATTAAAGAAGGTAAATTTGATACTTTAGAAAATATGTTATATTAAGGTACCAAAAGATAGTCTTGAGATCTAGAGAAATACTGTTGAGCTTTACTGGTCTAAACTCTAACACATGTACCAATTTAGAGAGGCGATTTATTGAAAGCTGTAGAAAGATGAATATTGAAAGATACGAACCTTTCAGCCTGAACAACTATGGCTTTATATCTCTAGATGAACCATGTTTTCAATCTTGAATTACATAAAAATTGTCAGGTGTGTTGTTTTAATTAAAAAAGTAGCCATAATAACTACTAAGTATTGTTAAAATTGCTTTTGAACCATTCTAATATATCTGCAAGTAATCAGTGTAGGTAATAAGTGCTGTAATTTTTCAGCAGTTATCATGAGGCTTTAGAAAAGCTAATTTAAAATCAAAGTAAAAATCTGATTAAAATTTCTTTAAAAAATGGATAATTTACAGCAAAACTGTCCAAAGCTTTCTATTTATGATAAAGCATTGCCAGTCCTGGTCTCTACCAATGGATGCGTATAGCTGTAAGCCTTTTAATTCAGGGAGAAATAAACCGGGCCAAAGGTGACTTTGCACCCCTGGGCATATATTATTTACACTTCTTTCTCATTCATCTTTGCAAATGATAAAAGCCCTGAATCGGTCCACTATTGCCAGGTATTAAAGCTGATTAAAGCCATAATGCTACCTGTCACCACTTCACAGTATTGGGAAGGTTCTCTCTGGATGAACTACAGAGTGTGTGTGTGTGTGTGTGTGTGTGTGTGTGTGTGTGTGTGTGTGTGTGTGTGTGTATCCACTTCACAGTATTGGGAGGTTCTCTCTGGATGAACTACAGAGTGTGTGTGTGTGTGTGTGTGTGTGTGTGTGTGTGTGTGTGTGTATCCTGTGGAGAGGTTTCAGGGCTTCCTCATCAAAATGCAAAATTTAGGTTTCTGAAAAGTAATCTCTGATACAAAAATACACTGGAGTCACTATTCTAAGTCCTCAATTAAAAAAATTTTTAGGCCTCTTTGAGCATCCTTCTAGATTCTTCCCAGATTCTCAGCATGAATGAGACAGAATTTAAGGGGCACCAAGAAACTCAGCAATCAGGATTTGTGACACTTTAGTAAAATATTCTAAAACTAATGAAAAAATTCAAGATGAATAAATACCAAGATTTTAAATAAAGACAAGATCAGTAAGCTAAAGTTAATTAAAATTATTTGAGATTGTTACTTGGTCAAGAAAATTTGTGAGACATGGCAATTCTCTCAAAACAAGATAAAAAAGAAGTAGATTTGAAAACATTACTGATCAGTTTACTTCCATTAAGAGTAAAGTTATATTAAATTCCATCTTGGCATAAATATTTAAACTTAATGTTGTGAATTTTAATATACCTGTAGTGTGATGGGTCCTCCCTGGGTTACTGAAGAGTGTATGTCCACTGCCTGAATCCTGAAGGCCAGGCCATGTGCCAAGGCCATGGTGATCAGCCAAGGAGCAGGTGTTCCTGACAAGCCAAATATCCCTGAGAATATCTGAGAACCTGCCAAAGAAAACAGTTCCATCACACACATACAGCAGGCAAAAAGCCAGAAAATTAGTTTACAAATATCTTAGGGACGAGAGGCCAGGTGGATCTCTACAGCTGTCCTGTTGCCTTCCGGGAGTGCCTCATATGTAAATCCTGATAAGTTCATCTACTTGCCAAGCTGGACTTGTCTGGGTCATTCTTTGGTTTCTCGGCTTCCTCTCAGTTTGGGAGAAGGTTTTTATCAATACAATTCTGTCTTTTTTTTTTTGTTATACCTACTTTAAAAATTTTCTTTTTAATACTTCTTCAACTACTTTAATGTTCTGGAAATATATGTGTATATATATTGATATGTATATACTGTTATATATATTGATGTATAGATATATATTGATGTGTGTGTATATATATATTTATATATTTGAGACACGGTCTCACTCTGTTGCACAGGCTTGAGTGTAGTGGTGTGATCATGGCTCACTGACGGCTCAACCTCCCACTTCAGCCTCCCTAGTAGCTGGGATTACAAGCACATACCACTATACACAGATAATTTTTTTTATTTTTTGTAGAGACAGGGTTTTACCATGTTCCCCAAGCTGGTTTTGAACTCCTGGGATCAAGTGATCCACCTACCTCAACCTCCCAAAGTGCTGGGATTACAGACATGAGCTACTACTGGACCTGGCCAAAATTTTTTTAACTAAAATTTTTTTTGTTTTTGTCTTTTTTAATTTTTGAGGGTACAAAGTAGGTATATATATTTATGGGGTGCATGAGATGTCTTGATACAGGCCTGCAATATGAATTAAGCATATCATGGGGGATGGGGTATCTATCCTCTTAAGCATTTATTGTTTGAGTTACACACAATCCAATGATACTCAAGCTATTTTAAAATGTACAATTAAGTAATTATTGACTATAGTCTCCCTATTGTGCCATGAAAAATAGTAGGTCTTCCCATGTTCTCACTCATAGGTGGGTGTTGAACAATGAGAACACATGGACACAGGGGAAGGGAGCATCACACACTGGGGTCTGTTGTTGGGGAATAGGAGAAGGACATCGGTGGATAGGGAGGTTGGGGGAGGGGATAACATGGGGAGAAATGCCAGATATAGGTAACAGGGGGGATGGAGGCAGCAAACCACATTGTCATGTAGGTACCTATGCAACAATCCTGCATGCTCTGCACATGTACCCCAGAACCTAAAGTGCAATAAACTATATAAACAAACAAAATAGTAGGTCTTATTTATTCTATCTTTTGTGCACATTAACCATCCCCACCTTCCCTCCAGCCCCCAGTAGCCTTCCTAGCCCCAATTAAAAAAATACAGAAACACATACATATAGGGGTGCACATTCTTCCTTGTGCCTCAGGCTCCAATATGGCTTGGATCCTGTGTTCAGTTACAATGTTAATACAGTCATGCACTGCACAACGATGCTTTGGAAAAAGACTGCATTTACAACAGTGCATATACAATGGTGGTCCCATAAGATTACAATGGAGTTGAAAAATTCCTATTGTCTAGTGACATCGTACCTGCTAAAACATCAGAATGCAATGTATTACTCGTGTTACTTGATAATAGTGACTATGTCACTGGTTTATGTATTCACTATACTTTTTATTATTATTTAACTTATCTTAAAAGAGTTAACTGTGAAACAGCCTCAAGCAGGTCCTTCAGGAGGGATTCCAGAAGACATTGCTATCATAGGAGATGACAGCTCCCTGTGTGTCACTGCCTCTGAAGACCTTCCAGTGGTACAAGACGTGGAGGTGGAAGGCTGAGATTGATCATAATGACCCTGTGTAGGCTTAGGCTAATGTGTGTGTTTATGTCTTAGTTTTTTAAAAAAGGCTAAAAAGTTAAGGAAAAAAAAAGCAAACGTAGAAAAAGCTTATAAGGATATAAGAAAAATACTTTTGTACAGTGGTACAGTGTGCGTTTTAAGCTAATTGTTATTACAAAACAGTTCAGGCATAACAAATATTAAAAGATTTGGCTGGGTGCGGTGGCTACTGCCTGTAATCCCAGCACGAGGAGGGTGCGAATCACCTAAGGTCAGGAGTTCGAGACCAGCCTGACTAACACTGAGAAACCCCGTCTCTACTAAAAAATACAAAATTAGCTGGGCGTGGTGGCGCACGCCTGTAATCCCAGCTACTTGGGAGGCTGAGGCAGGAGAATCACTTGAAACTGGGAGGCTGGGGTTGCAGTGAGCCGAGTGCCATTGCACTCCAGCCTGAGCAACAAGAGTGAAACTTCGTCTAAAAAATTTTTTTAAAAAAGATTTATAAAGTTATAGCAAGCTAAAGTTAATTTATTATTAAAGGAAGAAAAATATTTTTTATAAAGTTAGTGTAGCCTAAGTGTACAGTGTTTATGAAGTGTATAGTGGGGTACAATAACGTCTAGGCCTTCACGTTCAGTCACCACTCACTCACCCACAGCAACTTCCAGTTCTGCAAGCTCCATTCATGCTAAGTGCCCCATACGGGTGTACCATTTTTATTTTTTATACTGTGTTTGTACTGTACGTTTTCCATGTGTACATATGTTAAGACACACAAATACTTACCATGTATTACAATGGTCTGCGGTATTCAGTACAGTCCCATGCTGTTCAGGTTTGCAGCCTGGAAGCAACAGGCCACACCACACAGCCCAGGTGTGTAGCAGGCTTTACCATCTAGGTTGTGAAAGTACATTCTATGGTGTGCACACAGCAACAAAATCGCCTAATGACGCATTCCTCAGACCTTTCCCTGTTATTAAGCTACACATGACTCTTATTTTGTTCCTCCTGGATTTCTTGCATTAATTTTTAAGTTTTAAAATATTATATTCAAATATTATTTGATTACCAGTTTTTCTGGTGTTCCCTTAAATTTCACAGTCTGTCAGCCCTTCCCTGGCTCCTCTTTCTTTTTCTGCTTTTCTAGTGCTTTAATAGGCCTGGGAAATTTTCTCCCTCCCTCCCTCCCTCCCTTCCTTCCTTCACATTTCTTTCTCCTTTCTTCCCTCCCTCCTTCTTTCCTTCCTTCCTCCCTTCACATTTCTCTCTCCTTCCTTCCCTCCCTCCTTCCTCCCTTCCTTCACATTTCTCTCTCCTTCCTTCCCTCCTTCCTTCTTCCTCCCCCCTCTCCCTCCTTCCTCCCTCCCTTCCTTAACATTTCTCCTTCCTTCCTTCCCTCCTTCCTTCCTTTCTTCCTCGTCCTCCCTCCCTCCCTTCCTCTCCTTCCTTTTTTCCTTTTTTTTTTTTTTTTTTTTTTGAGACAGAGTCTCGCACTGTTGCCCAGGTTGGAGTGCAGAGGAGCGATCTGGGCTCACTGCAGCCTCGACCTCCCGGGCTCAGGTGATCCCCCCACCTCAGCCTTCCGAGTAGCTTGGACCACAGGCGCGCGCCACCACGCCCAGGTAATTTATATATTTTTTGGAGAGACAGACCGCAGTTTGTTGACTAGGCCTGTCATCAATCTTTCTGCTTTTTTTCCCCCCAGGCAGAGCTGTTCTCTGTTTTGCCTATCTCGCCCCCTTCCGGGCCCAGTTAGGAACCTCATCACGTAATTTCATTTCATTCGAAACCTGAAACTTTCCAAATTCACCACTTGGCGGCGTTGATCCATCCTCGCGCCCCAAAGAGAAGCTCGCGGAACTTCAGAGTTAAGGGGAGGCGTTTCCCGCAGCGCTGGCCGGCAGTATTTCCAAGGCGCACGTTGCGGAGTTTCTGTTTCCTTTTTCCTCTCGCGAGCTTCGCCTTCCCTGTGCACCGGAAGTGATCCCCTGACTGGCCGGGCTGGCCGGGTTAGAGCGTCAGGTGAGGGAGACCGGGAGGGCAGGCGTGAAAGAAGTGCTGGAGTCGTGTGTTTTAGCTGCGTGCGATCCTGCGTGGATCGGGAGGTGGTGCTGTGTGGGTGTCTGGCCTTTTCCTTCTCAGTTGTGCGGAGGACAGCGTGGTTTCCTCCCAGTTCTCGGTTTTCAGGTGGTGGCGCCACCTCCAGGAAAAGGTGTCAGCCTGTCCCAACAGTGTGGCTGGGTAGCCTGGGGGTTTCTACGCTTTTTGGTCTTTGCTAACAGAGATTAAGGCAGTAATTTTTCAGCAACAGGTGTCAGATATAAGTCCCTTGGTGACGCTAGTATTTATTGAGCCCCCACTATGCGTTAAGAACTTTTTTTAGATGTTTAGAAAATGGCAGTGAATAAAGCAGATAAAAATCTCTGCTCTAAGGGAGCTTGCATTGTAATGAAATTTGAGAAGACAGTGGATTGGAAGTGGGATTAACTCAATCAAAATTGTGTGTATGGGTTGGAGAAAGAGGAAGTTATTTGGGACCAAAAAGACATAACAGGTGTTGAGTGTATTTGGGAGGGAGGAAGGAATTCTCACCAGGTGTGCAGGAATGTTGGTATGTTGTCGCAAAATTGCTTTTGCCATGAGATGTAATGTTTCTTTCTTCCTTTTTTTTTTCCTTTAGGAACAGCCTAAAGATTAGACTGTAAGAAAAGAAAATAGAAGCCATGTTTCGAAGACCGGTATTACAGGTAGTCACTTCTCTGTATTAATATTGAGATGTATTACTGTCAGATACAGTGATCAGACGTCTTTAGGCTTTTAACTACAGGGGCAAAAGACCTGGGAGCTCACCCACCCACCTCTGTATTCATTTGATGTGGAGGATTGGGGATGGAGTTTTCCAGTGTAAATTATGTTCACTAAAAAAAAAGTTGAGGTTTATTCACATAATGTAATAGGAATCATTAATTTTTAAAACTTATGTTACTTGAATTTAACCAGTGATAGAGATTAAAGATCTTTAGTGACCTAAGGACTGTAGGAATCATCGTTCCAACTTTTTTCTTAAGGCATGTAGTTGCCATTTTGACCATCTACCTCCTGTGTTGCTAAACGTTCCTCTTCCCCCATCTTTCCACACTGAAGAGAGCAGCTCACATCTCAATGGTCACCACAGATTTCACTATGTAGAAAATTCCTTCTCATTCCACTTAATCTGGCTCCTCACTTTTCCAGTCACTCTAGCCCACCTTGAGCCGGCTTAGGTTACCATTTTTCCTCAACACATTCGGGCACCAAATTCTTTATCATACTTCTCTCCTACTCCCTATCCTTCTGTGAAGACCAGTGAAGAGTCAGCTCCTCTATGACTCTATCATTTTCCCCACCTTAATCTTATATTCTTGGATCCCCACTTTAACCTATATGTATCTTTAATCTAATTTTTCTGTATTGAAATGTGAAACATGAAAAAGTTATTACTTCTCAATAACACTAAATAACACTAATGTTACAGTATTAGAATGTCTTTGAATAAAAGTCATAAGTTTAATTAAAAAAATTATCCAAATAATCCTTTCCTAATCTTCTCCAGTAGGTCTTGATTTTTGTGTGCCCCAAATGAGACATTGTTATTGTGTAAGATTTATGAGGTCTAGCTTGTCTGAGCACTCAAATGAGTACATTCCCAGAATCATGACACAGGTTCTAGTTAGCAGTTTGATTCTATAGAATGTTGTATTCATATCTTTATTTTCTTATCCACCCTCTGCCCCTAAGTTTAGTGATAGGATTAGATAGCCAACAGTACCCAGGGAGTTGGTGTTTGTTTGATTGGTAGACTTGTGCTTTTTATATTAACAGTATTGTCACTTTGAAAATGTTTATCTGATAGAATGGCTAGCTCTCTGAACTCTGAATTCAGTGATGTGTATGCCTATCTTTACAGTAGCTTTTGAAATTAAGGAGGCAGCAGAGGGCCTTGGGAAAGCAGTAACATTGGTGTCAGAGGGCCCTGGGTCCTTGAGATCACTTGCCGCATACTTCCTGCAGGATCTTGGGCAGGTTCTGCAGTCTCTCTGAGGTTGTTTTCTCAGCTCTAAATGGGGGATAATTTTACATTTAGTTTTCGAATTGATAATGGATAAATTTCTTAGCCTGATACTCAGTAATGATTGTTGGTGTTATGTGGTAGTGACTACCTTTTCCGATAATGACAGGACTTTGCTGGACAGTCGAATCTTTGTGTTTAATCAAAGAACCAAATTTATTAGACCTTTTTTTATGCACCGAAGGAATGGAATTTTCCATGAAATATTTGTAGAAACTATATTAGGCTAAGTTCACTACAGAAGCTGTTTAATTTTTGAAATAGCCTTATGAAGTAGATATTGACTATCGTAATTTTTGCTTATTTTGAAATGAAACACTTTAGGTTAATCATATTTGATGTATCCTAATTCCCTTAATGTTCTGAAGGAGAAACCAGGGGAAGGCAGTTTCGTAGACACAGGGAGTCTGATTTTGGAATATGTTCCTGTTCCTTTGTCAGAAAGTCATTCATGTGATTAGTTTAAGAATGTATTGTTTTGTTGGAATTTAACCTATTTCTCATTCTCTAAACCAGCAGTCCCCAACCTTTTAGGCACCAAGGACTGATCTCATGGAAGACAGTTTTTCCATGGAGGAGGAGGGTGCTGCAAGGATGGTTTCAGGATGAAACTGTTCCACCTCAGAGCATCGGGCATTAGTTAGATTCTCATAAGGAGCATACAATCTAGATCGCTTGCATGTGCAGTTCATAATGGGGTTTGCACTCCGTGAGAATCTAATGCCGCTGCTGATCTGACAGGAGACAGAGCTCAGTCAGTAATGCTTGCTGCTCACTTCCTGCTTTGCAGCCCAGTTCCTAAAAGGCCACAGACCTCTACTACTCCTTGGCCCTGGAGGTTAGGGACCCCACTCTAAACTAGCTGTTCATTATGGCTGAGAGTGAGGCTTAAGTAATGACATTGTATTTATTCCATACCTCCTGACACCTGTTAGATTATTGCATATGTTATTAATGAATCTGTTTATTAAATTATTAATTATAAAACATCTCTTTTTAAATCTCCTTTGGTTTAATGATGCATTAAATCAGTACCCATATTGGATCTAAATTTCTTAATTTCTAAAGTCTATTATAACCAAAATATAGTAATAATATGCCAGTTGTTTACACTAAAAAAAAAAAGGATTAGAGGATGTATATATTGGATATATATAGTACTTTTTGTCTCTCCAGCTAATGAAAGCTGGATTCTGAAAATACTTGGCAGCAACTCTTAGGTACAGGTTGGATTAAAAACTTTGTCATACTCTGTAATGTTAAAGTGATACTGTTTTGATTTTTCCTTCTGTGTGTGAACACAGAAGTGCCATAATCAGGAAGATTGTTGCAAAAGAAACGGGAGGACTATAAATTAACTCTTGAGCATGCCTTCTAGTACCTTCCTTGTACCTTGGACTTCTGCAGTATGCTGCTGTTGAAGTATTTGCCTCGTCCTTCTGGCACTCTGTTGGGAGAACATGGGAAGAGCTCTTCTCTTCTGGAATTTATAGGAACTACTGACTAAATGGTGAATGAATGTGAGTAATTCTTCTGTTTGCATTTGCATTAACTAAAAAATTAAGGCCATGTTATTCATTTGTTCTTCTTTAGGTACTTCATCAGTTTGTAAGACATGTGTCTGAAACAGCTGCCAGTTTGGTTCTTGAAAGATGTGAGTAGCTAATTTCCAAGTTTAAAATGTTATTTTTAGCAATTTGCTGATCTCAGATGTGCTGTAGAAGAGGTATGCTGGTTAGGTTAACCAAGTTATTGTGCATTTAGCTCACATTTGCTCTTCAGATCTTGGTTGTGACCCATCAGGCTATGGAGACATAGTATAAACTGAACCCCTATTCTTCTTATCAGGCAGTGACTACTCATTCTCGTCATCACTGTCCTGCATAAGAATTTCCTGAGTTATACTTGGTTATCTGAGTCTTCCCAGGTTCTGTTACTGCAGGCTGAGATTCTAAAAGATACTGTGTCTTCACAGAAATATTCCCTTGTATTTATAAAGATTTTCAGATCTCAGATTTGTTCTTTTTGCTCCACAGTCAGTTAAAAAAGATACCTTAAAGAAGAATTTAAGATATATAGAGCTTACAGTTTGTTTTGTGGGGCTGATTTCTCTATGACTATTTTCT
Source organism: Ateles fusciceps (assembly GCA_036589455.1). Classification (NCBI taxonomy): domain Eukaryota; kingdom Metazoa; phylum Chordata; class Mammalia; order Primates; family Atelidae; genus Ateles; species Ateles fusciceps. The sequence goes on from JAZHEH010002656.1 coordinate 1,815,530, forward strand.
TCTTTCTTGCCAACTCTCTTTTCTCTTGCAACCTCTCCGTATTCATGCCTTATTTTCTGATCTTCTAGAACTTGAGTTTTACTTAATACAGAGATTGAAGCTGAAGTAATATTTATAGTATTTCTTCTGGACATTTCTTTCAATCATAGGTGTGGATTTCTTTAATGGTCAGCTTATAGGCTGCTATAAGAAAATACCATAGACCAGGTGGCTTAACCAACAGCATTTATTTCTGTGAGTTCTGGAGGCTAAAAGTCCAAGATAAGTGTGCCAGTATGATTGGGCTCTTGGTGAGGGCCCTCTTCCTGGCTTGCAGATGATCGGCTTCTTACTGTGTTTTCACATGGTAGAGACAGAAAGTTTTGAACTCTTCCTTTTCCTATAAGGACACCTGACCCTCATGGTGTCGTCTAAGCCTAATACCTTTTAAGGGCTCCACCTCCAAGTACCATCACATTGAGAGTTAGGGCTTCAACACAAATTTTGGGGGAAGGAGCACAAATATTCACTCTGTAGCAGTTTCTCTGTCTCATTTGGTCTTGATGTTGCATTTCAGCCCTGAATCGTGTGCAGTTACTTGGGCGAGTGGGTCAGGACCCTGTCTTGAGACAGGCGGAAGGAAAAAATCCAGTCACAATATTTTCTCTAGCAACAAATGAGATGTGGCGAGCAGGGGAAAGTGAAGTTTACCAAATTGGTGAGTAGAAAAAACTGGGGTTTTAATTTTATCAGCAATAAATAGACATTATTTATTTCCAGTTATCTAATTTAGAGATAAACCACTTTAAACAAGATCTGTCTTTCTTTCTGTTTGTTCTCTTAGATATTGTGGCATTGGTTTTCCTAAGCATGTTGTCTGTTGGCATTTGTAACCAATTTCCTATTCTTATGATTTAGGTGATGTCAGTCAAAAGACAACGTGGCACAGAATATCAGTATTCCGGCCAGGCCTTAGAGACGTGGCATATCAGTATGTGAGAAAGGGGTAAGTTGAAGAAGGGAGGATCTTATGGATTGAATGGTTAAAAGAACTGATAAGAAGTGTTCTCATGATAAGAAATGTTCTTATGGCAAGGAGTGTGTAGCCTCTTAAATCCCTGAGTACTACTAATGACTATATTAATTTAAGAGGTATTTATTAAGTCCTTGATGCAATATGCGTGGCGTGTTGCCATGTGTGACTGATTCAAAGGTGTATAAAACATATTTTTAGCTTTCTAAGAACTTAGAGTTCAGGGCAAACAAGGTGTGTACATAAATAGAAATGGATGAGGCAGGAGAGAAGGCAAAGTGTGTCAAGTGCCATATGAGCAATTGTAGCATGCTTTTAGGAGTTCCTGTGCCTCTGTGATCAGGGATGCTGAGGGTGGCTTCTTGCCTGTTGGCATCCACATGATGTTTCCAGCAGAGGATCTGGAATGTCTGAAGCCTGACACTGACTTAATCTTCATGGCAGTTATTTTATATTTGATTTTCTTTTTTCTTTCTTTTTTTTTTTTTTTTTTTTGAGATGGAGTTTTACTCTTGTTGCCCAGGCTGGAGTGCAATGGCGCGATCTTGGCTCATTGCAGCCTCCACCCTCCGGGTTCAAGTGATTCTCCTGCTTCAGCTTCCTGAGTAGTTGGGATTACAGGCGCCCACCACCACACCTGGCTATTTTTTTTGTATTTTAGTAGAGATGGAGTTTCACCATGTTGGCCAGGCTGGTCTCGAACTCCTGATCTCAGGTGATCCACCCGCCTCAGCCTCCCAAAGTGCTGGGATTACAGGCGTGAGCCACCGCACCTGGCCTCATACAGGCTTCATAGTTCCCTTTGGAGTGCTTGAACTGAGTATGTATAAAAGGTATCTTTTCCAAACTCATGGAGGGACAAAATGGTGTGTGTAACAGCGTACTTGTTTTGTAGAAATAAAACAAATTTCATGAAAAATAGCAGTCACTGAAATTTTTCTTTTCAATAACGGATTAGCGTTTCTTCATGTGTCTTCATTGCCCTTTATGTGTGTGTTTATGAATATGTGCACATACACAAACACATATAAGGTATTTCAAAGTAAGTGTCTGCACCCCCACTTACTGACTGATGGATGTGTGTGGAGGGTGGGGAGCACCAGACATTTTACTAATCTTTCTGTGTTGTACTTTTCTGGTGCTGGCAGACTCTCAAAACTGGTGCTATTGTCATTTTTCCACCCTTGAAAATCATGGTTAGGTTTGTTATCTAGTTTAGCCTTCACAATAGTATAGAAATAGCTAATTACCTTTAAGTGGTATACTAAGCTGATGCAGTGTAGAAATAGTCTTAGTAATATTATACTAAGCTACAAATCCATATTTTGAATTTTAATCATCTAAGTTTCTAAGGTCGTGAACCTCACTATAGAAAAGAATTTATAAGTAAATGAAAATCAAGTGTGTTGGGGACTCCAAAATCAAAAATTAAGGATAATGATACATTGGAAATTATTCCTAGAGATTTAAAGGTTGCCACTAAGTTGCTCTCTGAACTGTTTTAATTTTTGGCTTCCATAAGGGGACTAGCTGACAGAGGAAAACATTGTCTGTTTTATCTATATGTTACCAAGTCTGTTTGTACACTTTCAGTACTCCTAATCCTGAGCCTTGAGAAGTGGTAGCAAAAATGAGATTATGTATGATTATATATTTCATGCTTGCCATATACTCAGTATCACCCTGATCTGACTCTTATAAAGCATATTCGGATCTCAGCTAAAAACTGTACATTTTATTTATATCAGGTCTCGAATTTATGTGGAAGGAAAAATAGACTATGGTGAATACATGGATAAAAATAATGTGAGGCGACAGGCAACAACAATCATAGCTGGTAAGAAACTTGTGATAATAGCTGTTTTTCTTCTCCTTTTCTTTTTTAAAAGCTTAGCTACACTGTAACTAACTAGGGTTGAGAGTACCAGTTCCTGTGAGGTGAGGCAACTCACTAGAAGATGCCCATGACTCTGATTTCTCTACTTGCTAAGAGTTTCTATGTTTATCCATTCCTTTAAAAAGTTATTTTTACAACTCGAAGATGCCCACGGCTCTGATTTCTCTACTTGCTAAGAGTTTCTATGTTTATCCATTCTTTTAAAAAGTTATTTTTATACTCACAGTTTTAGTGCACAAGTAACTTTTGAATAAAGCCTAAAACTGAATTGTCAAGGCCAGTACCTACTGTTGAGAATTACAAAAACTTAATGTATTATCTTCTGGAGGGAACTAGCCCTAACCAGGAAGAAGCATGTGCCGAGATAAGAGTTACACTAATGTGAGCATGCAGATTTATTTGGAACCGCTTTGGTACTTAGTATGCTGACATTTCTATTTGAAATTAAGAAGTTATTTTATTTTATTTTATTTTTTGAGACAGAGTCTCTCTCTGTTGCCTAGGCTGGAGTGCAGTGGCACGATCTCAGCTCACCGCAGCCTCCACCTTGCAGGTGCAAACGATTCTCCTGTCTCAGCCTTCCAAGTAGTTGGGATTACAGGCACCTGCCAACCACACCCAGCTAATTTTTGTATTTTTCGTAGAGATGGGGTTTCACAATGTTGGTCAGGGTGGTCTCGAACTCCTGATCTCAGGTGATCCACCTGCCTCAGCCTCCCAAAGTGCTGGGATTGCAGGCGTGAGCCACTGTGCTCAGCCAAGAAGTTTATATGTTATCTTTTTTTTTGTTTTTGGTTTGAGATAGGGTCTCCCTCTGTTGATCAGGCCGGAGTGCAATGGTGTGATCACAGCTTAGTGCAGTCTCTACCTCCCCAGGCTCAGGTGATCTCCCACCCCAGCCTTCTCTCAAGTAGCTGAAACGACAGGCATGCACTACCACTCCTGGCTTAATTTTTCAATTTTTTTGTAGAGATGAGGTTTCACCACATTACCCTGCTGGTCTCAAATTCCTGGGCTCAAATGATCCTCCCACCTCAGCCTCCCAAAATACTGGAATTACAGGCATGAGCCATTAGGTCTGGCCTAATATTCCCTTTAAACAAAATACAATACAACATAGAAAAGATGTACACGTAAAGCTTAAAAAAGATTAAGAAGATACCCCTAGGGAAGAGTTTTTAAACTTTTGAAAATGCAAAAGAATTTTGAAAATAATACACCTCTCTGGACATCGGTAGGTGACATTAAGAAATTTTTTTCAATATAAAATTGTGTTATTTTTAAATGTATTAATGGGATCTAAATAGCATAGCAATGATACCTACTATCCTGTTAAAAAAATACCAATTCAGCATTTGGAAATTTTACATTATTCTTTTTTCTTTGAGCTTGTTTTACTATTTTTATTTTCCCCCTCAGAAGTGTATCTTAATAATATATGGTATAGTTAAGAATTTTTTTTTTTGTAACAAAAATGCATGTATAAAAGAAACTTTAAAATATTTAAAATAATTCTATGACAAATTCTCCTGAATTGGCTTAGTACCTAATTGACCAAAACAATTTCAGTACCTAATTGACCAAAACAATTTTGACGTATTTAAATTATATTGGAAATACGTCTTTAAATGAGATAGATGGTGCTTTTTTCACTTTTCTTGAATAAATCGCTAAAATTAGACATTGTTAATTTTTGTGCTTTTGTTTGTTTTTAAGGATATAAATACTAAGAAACTTTTTTAAAAATAAATAAATGGCAATAAAATTAATTTTACTATATTAATGTCTCTGTGTTTATGAACTTCAGAGATATGCCCAAATTAGATGATATCATTTAAAAATTAATTTTTGGGCTGGGTGCATTGACTTACACCTGTAATCCCAGTACTTCAAGAAGCCGAGGTGGGTGGATCATTTGAAGTCAGGAGTTCAAGACCAGTCTGGCGAACATGGTGAAACCCTGTCTCTACACAAAATACAAAAATTAGCCGGGTCTGATGATGCGTGCCTGTAGTCCCAGCTACTCAGGAGGCTGAGTCACGAGAATCGCTTGAACCTAGGAGGCAGTTTGCAGTGAACTGAGCTCACACCACTACCCTCCAGCCTGGGAAATAGAGCAAGACTCTAAAAAAAAAAAAAAAAATTTTTTTTTTTTTTTACTATGGAAGATGTCAAATGTCCGTTGGAGTAGAAAGAATGGTAAAATGAACTCCTACCACTTCGCTTCAGTATTAGCTGATGGACAGTGTTATTTCATCCATGCCTCCAGTCACTTGTCCTCTATCTGGATTATTTTGAAACAGATCCTAGACATACATTCATTCATACATTTCTATAGGAATCTCTACAAGATAAGATGTCTTTTTGAAAATGTAACTGCCGTGCTATTGTCACACCTAATATTAATAAATTACTGTTAATTTTTTTTACTAAATATCAAAGTGTTCATATTTTCTTGATTACTTCATAAACATTCATACATTATATTACATGGTTTCTATAAGTCTCTTTTAGATTTTCCTTTTATCTTTCTTGTTTCCGTTGCTCTGGAGTTCATGTCTTAACTACCATACCTTATTAAGAATTTATAATTGGCCGGGTGCGGTGGCTCACGCCTGTAATCCCAGCACTTTGGGAGGCCGAGGCAGGCGGATCACGAGGTCGAGAGATCGAGACCATCCTGGCCATCGTGAAACCCCGCCTCTACTAAAACTACAAAAAAATTAGCCGGGCGTGGTGGCCCGCGCCTGTGGTCCCAGCTACTCGGGAGGTTGAGGTGGAGATCGCTTGAACCCAGGAGGCGGAGGTTGCAGTGAGCTGAGATTGCACCACTACACTCCAGCCTGGCAACAGAGCAAGACTCTGTCTCAAAAAAAAAAAAAAAAAAAAGAATTTATAATTTGTTGTATAGAATGCTCATATGTTTTCTTACTGGTAAGTTTCTTTGAAAATGTATTAACCTTGAAAAGCAGTGTAGGTATTTTCCTACCCTCCTATGGGTTCCACTTTAAACCAAGAGGGTGGGTGTTAGATTGTTCAGATTATTGAATTGTTACTAAGCAAGCCAAACAGAAGCATTTCAGATGATCTGCTGTTTTGTTTTTTCCTTGTCACTAGTTTCCACTAGCATGGTCAGTGAACTTTAGGTTTAATGTCTAATGGTAAAATCGAGGAGCTCTTCAGTGACGTTTGAATTGAGGAAAATAGCTTATTGGTTGATCTGTTTTATTGGTCACACTTTTTTTCCTTCTAGGGATCCTGTCTGTAACTTAAAAATAACCACCAGTGGATGGCACTCTTGGCTTTTTCCACAGTGATGTTAATTCAGATAGTCTCTTCTGAAGTAACCGATCTAGACCAAAACATTCTAGTTTTTGGAAGACTGTTGTTGTGAACAAATATTCAGTTCTTTGTGGATAATTTTATAGTTATAAGAGTCTAGATCTTTTGGAACTATAAAGGAGATGCAGTCATTCCTTTGTGTCCCTCGGTTCTGCATCTGTGGATTCAACCAAGGACAGGTTGAATATATTTGAAAAATGAAACCAATAAAAATAATACAACAACAACAAAAAACAAGTGAAACAATACAGTGTAACAACTGTTACCATAGCATTTACATTGTATTAGATATTGTAAGTAATCTAGAGATGACTTAAAGTATACAAGAGGAAGTACATAGGTTATATGTGATTACTGTACCATTTTATATCAGGGACTTGAGCATTGATGATTTTGGTATCCATAGGGGTCCTGGAACCAGTCCCCCCCATGGATGCTGAAGGATGATTACTGCTTGGCTATGTTTTTTTGTTTACTTTAGCTAACTCCCTCCGGAATAGCATTTTAAATCAATGTCTGATATTTTTGGATAAAAATGCTCTGTGATGTTGATTGATAAAAATTTTCCCAAGAATTTGTATATTAAAATTATTCTGGGCCAGGTGCGGTGCTCATGCCTGTAATCCCAGCACTTTGGGAGGCTGAGTGGGCGGATCACTTGAAGTCAGGAGTTCGAGACTAGACTGACTGACATGGTGAAACCCTGTCTCTATTAAAAATACAAAAGTTAGCCAGGCGTGATGATGCACACCTATAATCCCAGCTACTCAAGAGGCTGAGGCAGGAGAATTGCTTGAACCCAGGAGGCAGAGGTTGCAGTAAACTGAGATTGCACTGCTGTACTCCAGCCTGGGTGACAGAGGCTCCATCTCTAAAAACAAAGAAAAAAGTTACTCTTTTTTATAATTTAAAAATAAAATTTCTTCTATTTGAATTTTTAAAGTTAAAAACATAAATAAATCCTGTGATTGCTAACAGGGCCACATATAGACTCTTATCCTTTCCTCTAGAGCTTCAGAGTGTGGAATATGATATGCTTTTGACCTGTTCTCTGAGGATGTGCTTCCTGGTTTCATGGCATCTGCCTGACTGTTGCAAGCATCCAATTTTGTTACCAGTTCTTTTGCAGGAGGTTGTTTCTGAGAAGAGTTTATCTTGTTTTCAGGGAAGACAAGAAATATCCCTCCTCTTCTAACAAAATCTGAATTGTTAGAAAAACAGCCAGTGCCTTCTAGCTCCACTTATGCCAACTATACACACACACACACACACACACACACACACACACACACACACACACACACACACACCCCTCATGAACTTAGCAAGTTACTTAATATTTTGAAAATTGGTCTAAAATCCTTTTAATGAACAGCACTCAAGTATGTAGGTATTAAAGGAAAATTATTGAATGAGAGGGGAAAGAGTTCTGAAAGTAACATTTAAACTTTGGCTTTTTTACAGATAATATTATATTTCTGACTGACCAGACAAAAGAGAAGGAGTAGAATGGATGACTCTTCTTGGCCATCATTTGGTACAGTCTCATTTCCAAATCATGTATAATCCTTATAGTTCCCAAGGACAAGAATTAAAATACTCTTTTACATAAAATGAGTGATTTTTTTTTTCTGATTGTCGTTCTGTCTCTTCTTTTTGTGATATAATCTTGATAGTTACTATCTGTTATGACATTTACTAGTTGTTTATTCTTTTAGGGGTGGTTTCTATGTACAGGTATACAAAACAGTAAACTTTCATGCCCATTTGTGTTATGGCAAAGGGATAAATATCCTTTGGGAAGGTCTCCTGGTTTTTGTGTACACTTCTTTTACAATATTGATTTGTCCACTCAGTGAATTTACTGAGCATCACTGTATGTGAGACATTTATCCCATGGTTGTAAATATTGATATTCTTACCATTCTGCTCTGTAGACATGAAGGCAAGGACTGAATCTTCTGTTTGCCTGCATTTTAAACAGTGCTTTACATAGGATAGTCACTTGGTAAGTATTGATAGATGAATCATCCCAATGGGATTTGAAGCTTCAGTTCAAACTGAAGGGGGTTGCTGAGCAGTGGTTATTGTCTAACCTAAACATCTTTAAGACTAACCTACCTTCTTCATATCTTTCATTTTTGGACAGTTTCACTAGTAGCATTTATGAAACATAGTTTACCAGCAGTAAGGACCTGAAATATAATTAGAGATGAAATTGTTCATCTCCAGGTGATGTCACAGGAGTTGTGCTTCTATTAATCTCTGTCTTTCCATGCCCCCTCTTATCTATCCCTTTTGAATCTTATTCAGAACTGGAAGAGCATCTTCTTAACAATCTCTGACAGTGCCTCCCCTAGAGTTTTAGGTCTTATATTTTTCTTTTCTCTTTCCACATGATCTCTTGATGCATGTACATAGATCATTATGTATATCATGTAATCTTAGTTTTTATTATATGGTTCAGGAAATTTAAGAATACTAATAATTTACCTATAAAGATTAAATAAACTCAGTTTTTCAGTCAGTGCATCTTTTGCTTTTTAAAGTTTCCATCAGCCCTCCCCCAGGTCTGCCCGCCAGTTTGCTGCTGTACCCCAGAGGTTGGCTGCTACTGTGCAGGCTGTTTTGTTCAAATGGTAGAAGTCTCTCATACTGTCTAGGCCACTCTGTCTCCGGTTTGGCCTCTGGCTGAGCCTATATATTTGCTCCCCAGCCTGCATGTTCTGTCCTGTCTGCCTGAGAGTATGAGTACAGTGCTAACTGCAGCTTAGGTCATATTGGACTCCATCAGGTTCAGAATTCACAAGCTTATATGCCTATGACTTTTTTGTTTTAAGGTATTTTCTGCACATTTGAGTAACTTTTTTATACTTACAGTGCATTTTGGTTAAGAAAAGATGAAATTCTTTAGCTTTATCCTTTCCTTGCCCAGAACAGTAGAAAATTCATTGCTGTTTTTCCCTGCCAGCCATCTTTTTTTTTTTTTTCCTGCAGCTGGAACCATTAATCAGCATATTAACTCTGCTCTCTAAGTTCACACATTAAAACTGCCTGGTGGTATAGTCTTTATTCCTTTTTGCCACATTTCTTAAGCAAAATTGTGTAGTGGACATAATTTATCTTTTGAGGAACTCTTTCTTCCATCAGCACAGCAGCTTTTATATGCCTTAAATATTGTGAGAAATTATGCAGATTAATAGTCTGTTTAAGCAGGATGATAAGTCTTTGCTTTGGGAAAATGACATGGTGAACAGAAGAGCTAAATTACCAACCCAGAGCAGTTTCTCAGTCCAGAATGCAGGGGCAGAAGAGGATGCTGTTTTGGATGAATATGAGCCGAGGGGCTCTGCTTTAAACTCTCCCTGGGAGGTTGCCTCTTCTCTCCATGCCTCTGAAAGGCAGTGGTGCTTTATCAGACCTAGGTATATGGTGTGCAGTCTTTAGCATGCGTATGATTCTGGCAGACTCATTCTTGCCTCAAGTCAGTTAGGCTTGCTAGGTAAACTTTGCCCACCACCCGGGAAGCCCCTTCTGCTGAGAACCTCTCCTGCTGCCTACCTGGTCTAGGCAGAGCAGTTGCATGAGATATGATAGCAGTAAAAGACTAGGGATCTCTAACCCAAGTTTTGGGTCTTGAATTTCTCTTTTTGATGTTGTGATAGATAGTGTTAGGTAATAAACCTGCAGAAAACTGCGCTGTGACTTCGATTTGGAGGTTTCATGTTAAATGGTAAGATGAATATTATATATAGAAGAGTGGGAGAAAAGTATCAAACCGTATGTCAGGGGTATCCCATTTTTGAAAAAGAAGTTGTAATTAATATAAGATATGCTTAAAGTCTGAAAGGAGAAACATCAGAATTTATTATCTCTAGAGAGGGTGATTATGTGTGGTTTTCCTTGTTTACAGTTTTTAATGTTCTCCCCCCTCCTTTTTTTTTTAAGCATTGAACATATATTACTTTTGTAATGAGAAAAAATAAAACTTTTATTTTGGGAAAAAAATCTTTCCACTATTTCTGAGGCAGACTTACTTTACTCATTCACTTTTAGCCAGTACCACTTCACTGGATATGAACAAGAAAATCTTTTATTATTTTCCCCTACCATCTGCATTTTAACATCTCATGCTTGTATCATTCATTCATCTGTTAATATATGTACACAACCCAAAATGATTTACTTTAAACACCAACCTATGTAAGATCCACTTTTTGCTGGCTTTACAATTCTCAATCATTCATTTCTTAAAAAGCACTGGACATTTAATTCAAAGACATCTAAAAACACCAAAGATACGTTTCTGTGGCAATTTTGGCAATGGAGTATACATTTCTTTGGCAATTACTTGTCACTGCAATGTGGATTACAGCCTAACTTTTGCAACTCAGGAGAAATTAGTGCTGTTTTCTCTTTGTTCCCAAACGAGATGATGCAATTCTTGAAGGCAGGGTTTTCTTTTACTCAAACTACCCCTTTGCCCCCATCTAACTCAGCCTAGAACAGTGACATGGAGATTTATAAATGCTTGTCATTCACTTAGGCCGGGACTTGAAAATGAGGGCAGGATCATTTTACTATTTTTCTGTCAGAGTTTGCATAATATTCTGTGAAGGTTGGTGGGAGTAACAGAAAGAAAGTCATCTGGAAAATGAGAGACAATTCCATGGTTAATGAATTACAGGGAAATCTGTTAAGATGTAACAATAATCATATTAATGACACATTTCTCTTCTGGTTGTTATGTACTGAGCACTAAGCTAAGTACTTTTTATCATTGTGTCATTTAGTCGTTATCCTAAGAAGAAGGCACAATAACCCCATTTTACAGGTGAGAAAATCCAAAACCGAGAGAGGTTAAATAACTTGTCAAGTCATATGTCTTCTAAAATGCACACCTGGAGTTCAAACTCAGGTATGTGAAGTTTGCATTTTGCCTTCTGCCCACTGCCTGCTTTCACTTGCATTCATTCTCCACTGGTCCTCCATATCCATAAATTCCCACAGGCAACTGAGACTGGGTAATTTATTTTATTATTATTTTTTTGAGACAGAGTTTTGCTCTTGTTTCCCAGGCTGGAGTACACTGGCACTATCTCAGATCACCACAACCTCTGCCTCCTGAGTTCAAGTGATTCTCCTGCCTCAGCCTCCTGAGTAGCTGGGATTGCAGGCATGTGCCACCATGCCCGGCTAATTTTGTATTTTTAGTACAGACAGGGTTTCTCCATGTTGGTCAGGCTGGTCTCGAACTCCTGTCCTCGTGATCCACCTGCCTCAGCCTCCCAAAGTGCTGGGATTACAAGCGTGAGCCACCATGCCTGGCTGAGACTGGTGTGACTGGCTGAATTGCTTCCATATTTTCAAGGTATTGTTATAGCAGTGCCCTACTGCCAGTACCAGTTCTCTGTATTAGTCCATTTTCACACTGCTGTTAAGATACTACTTGAGACTGGGTAATTTATAAACAAAAGAGGTTTAATTGACTCACAGTTCCACATGGCTTGGAGGCCTCAGGAAACTTGCAATCATGGTGGAAGGCAAAGGAAGCAAGGCACGTCTTAGGTGGCAGCGGGAGAGAGAGAGCAAGCAGGGAAACTACCACTTTTAAAACCATCAGATCTTGTGAGAACTCCCTAACTATCCCAAGAATAGCACAGGGGAAACCACCTCCATGATCCAATCACCTCCCAAAAGGTCGGTCCCTCCCTTGATACGTGGGGATTACAATTTGAGATGAGATTTAGGTGGGGACACAGAGCCAAACCATATCACCAAACTTTTTTTTTTTTCCTTCAAATGTTGACACATTTATTGTATAATATTAATCACATTTATTGATATTGCCACTGAAATCAAAACATGTTAGAAATTTGTCAAGTTATTATGGAGAATGTCGATTTTCCAAACTTTTATGTTTAGGGGTACATGTGCAGGTTTGTTATATAGGTAAACTCCTGTCATGGGGGTTTGTTGTACACATTATTTTGTCACGTGGGTATTAAGCCTAGTACTCAATAGTTATTTTTCCTGATCCTCGCACTGTCACCCTCCACCCTCTAGTAGGCCCCAGTGTCTGTTGCTTTCCTCTGTGTGTCCATGTGTTCTCATTATTTACATCACACTTACACATGAGAACATTAAGTATTTGGCTTTCTATTCCTGCATTAGTTTGCTAAGGATAGTGGTCTCCAGCTCCATCCATGTTCCTGCAAAGACATGATCTCATTCTTTTTATGACTGCATAGTATTCCATGGTATATATGTACCATATTTTCTCCAACCAGTCTACCATTGATGGGCATTTAGGTTGATTCCATGTCTTTGCTGTTGTGAATAGGGCTGCAGTGAACATCCCACAGCCAACCTTTCAAGAGTGACCCATTTCAAGAGTGACCCAGCCTTTCAAGAGTGACCCATGCAGCGTGCATCTAAATCACACTGGGAGTTTAATAGGTTTTGGTTGGAGGGAGAGTTATGAGTGAAGAATACCTCTACCTCTTATTCTTTCTGATTGTCAGTTTAATGATCTTATAAGAAATGAGTTTCTCTTGAGCCTGGAAACCTCATCCTTAAAAAAAAAAAAAAAGAAATGAGTTTCTCTACCATGTTATCTTAACATATTCCTTTTTATCATGCAGTGTCTCTTTACTGGTTACAATAAGTTCAGAGTGCCTGTTCCTCTCATTGTTACTTATTGACAGTTGAAATCGTCAAGAAGGTTAAAAATTGGTCAGGCCCACTTTTTAGAGAATGAGACTTTTGGCAGGCATTGGCAGCATTGAAGTCTCCCCCTCACTATTATAACTTGCCTCTGTGCCAGTCTCGCAGTCTCTACTAGGATAGTGTGTGGCTTTTTAGGTTGTCAGTATCACGCAACCACAATAATTAAATTATTTATTTTTGAGATGGAGTCTTGCTATTTTGCCCAGGCTGGAGTGCAGTGGCGTGATCACAGCTCACTGCAACCTCCGCCTCTCAGGTTCAAGCTATTCTTCTGTCTCAGCCTCCAAAATAGCTGAGGTTGCAGGGGTATGCCACACCACCCAGCTAATTTTTGTATTTTTGGTAGACATTGGGTTTCACCATGTTGGCCAGGCTGGTCTTGAATTCCTGACCTCAGGTGATCCACTTACCTCAGCCTCCCAAAGTGCTGGGATTGCAGGCATGATGAAATTCTTTTTTTGTCTCTTTTATTCTTCATCATTTTCTCTCTGCCATGTGAGGGTCTTGTTTTGCCATACATGTGCACACCTTGACATTTAGTTTCTCTGCCTTACCTGCCATTTGAAAAAAATGGTGGTCTATAATAATAGTTCAGAATTAAGGCTGTGCAGTCAGCCTGGATTTGAATTCCTACGTCTCCACTCACCAGTTGAATGATCTCTTGTGAGTTACTTATCTGCCTCAGATCTTTGTTGTTTTGTTTTCCTGTAAGTAAAACAAGGATAATAATAGTACCTCTTCTATAGGCATGCTGTGAAAAGCACAATAAATAACACAGTGCATATAACCTGTATGATGCATAGTAACTGAAACAAGTGCTCAACACTTCTTGGCTATTACTATTATTCTAGCTTTTATTTTAAACAAGACATATCATTCTTTTTTCTTTGAGATGGAGTCTTCCTCTGTCATCAGGCTGTAGTGGTGCAGTGGCACGATTTTGGCTCACTGCAACCTCTACCTCCTGGGTTCAAGCGATTCTCCTGCCTCAGCTTCCCGAGTAGCTGGCACTACAGGCGTGCGCCACCATGCCCAACTAATTTTTGTATTTTTAGTAGAGACAAGGTTTCACTATATTGGCCAGGATGGTCTCGATCTCCTGATCTCATGGTCTGCCAGCCTCGGCCTGCCAAAGTGCTGGGATTACAGGCGTGAGCCACAGCACCTGGCCATATCATTCTTTTAAGTCACTATGTCCATCTTGCCAAGTCTCATGTGATATTTACAAAAGCATATTAACCTTAATTTGTTATACTTGACTCTTCGTTATTAACTTTCATGGATCACTAAACAGCTTATTCCATGTTAGTGATTATTTTTATGCTTTTAATCTTCCATGACTATTTACGATCTATCTGTGTATCTTTTTAAACTCTGGTGAGTTGGGCATCTGCTATATGTCATGCACCCATATAGGACGTGGATGTAGGGATGAATATAACAGGACTGCTGCACTGAAGGAATTCACAATTAAGCTTATGGGGTTTAGGGAGGATAAACAGAAGTCTGTAGCTAAGTGTGGTGGGGTGTGAGGGGTAGCATAGAAGAGAATAGATAGGTTAGCTTTCAGCAGAGGAGACGACATGAATGAAGATACAGAAACAAAAATTTATGAAACAAAGGTGAGGCATGGAAAGTGGGTTGGGGCTAGACAGTAAAGGGCCTTGAAAGCTTTCAGAGAACTTTGGCAATGGGGAGCAATAGAAGGTTTGAAAACAGGGCCATTTCTTTCTTTCTTTCTTTTTTAATATATTTTATTGCATTTTAGGTTTTGGGGTACATGTGAAGAACATGCAAGATTGTTGCATAAGGTACATACATGGCAATGTGTTTTGCTGCCTTCCTCCCCATCTCCTATATCTGGCATTGCTCCCCATGTTATCCCTCCCCAACTCCCCGCCCCCTGCTGTCCCTCCCCTGGTTCCCCCCAACAGACCCCAGTGTGTGATGCTCCCCTCCCTGTGTCCATGTGTTCTCATTGTTCAACCCCTGCCTATGAGTGAGAACATGTGGTGTTTGATTTTCTGTTCTTGTGTCAGTTTGCTGAGAATGATGGTTTCCAGGTTCATCCATGTCCCTACAAAGGACACGAACTCATTGTTTTTATGGCTGCATAGTATTCCATGATGTATATGTGCCACATTTTCCCTGTCTAGTCTATCATCGATGGGCATTTGGGTTGGTTCCAGGTCAGTCTATCGTTGATGGGCATTTGGGTTGGTTCCAAGTCTTTGCTATTGTAAACAGTGCCGCAATGAACATTCGTGTGCATGTGTCCTTATAATAGAACAACTTATAATCCTTTGGGTATATACCCAGTAATGCGATTGCTGGGTCAAATGGAATTTCTATTTCTAGGTCCTTGAGGAATCGCCACACTGTCTTCCACAATGGTTGAACTAATTTACACTCCCACCAACAGTGTAAAAGTGTTCCTATTTCTCCACATCCTCTCCAGCATCTGTTGTCTCCAGATTTTTTAATGATCGCCATTCTAACTGGCGTGAGATGGTATCTCAATGTAGTTTTGATTTGCATTTCTCTAATGACCAGTGATGATGAGCATTTTTTCATATGTTTGTTGGCCTCATGTATGTCTTGTATGTCTTCTTTTGTAAAGTGTCTGTTCATATCCTTCGCCCACTTTTGAATGGGCTTGTTTGTTTTTTTCTTGTAAATCTGTTTTAGTTGTTTGTAGATTCTGGATATTAGCCCTTTGTCAGATGGGTAGATTGCAAACTTTTTTTCCCATTCTGTTGGTTGCCGATTCACTGTAATGATTGTTTTCTTTTGCTGTGCAGAAGCTGTGGAGTTTAATTAGATCCCATTTGTCTATTTTGGCTTTTGTTGCCAATGCTTTTGGTGTTTTAGCCATGGAGTCCTTGCCAATGCCTATGTTCTGAATGGTTTTGCCTAGGTTGTCTTCTAGGGGAAAAACAGGGACATTTCTTATCAGAATTGTGCTTTAGAAGGAGAACAGCAAAGACAGAGTGAAGGGCTAGAAGGAGAAAGCCTAGAGGCAGTTAAGAAGCTCTGTAATAAGCCTAGAAAGGTTAGTAGGTGGGGGATGAGAGGTGACTTGTGGGGCGTTTGGGATTCAAATTGATTCGACAGATATTAATTACGTACCAATTTTGTGCCAGATCCTGTGCTAGGCTGTGTGTTAGAGATGCTGAGGAGAATCACATATAGCTTCTGCCGAAGATCTAGTGGGGACACAACCACTATTGCCAAGAGGAAATGCCATTCAGAGGTGGTTCTGAGGTTCCTGCATGGAGACATGTGTGGATGGTAGCACTTCATTTCTGAGTTTGTGGAACATGGATATGGGAGGAGAGTTGAGAGGGGGAAAGATAATCAGCTTAGTTTTGAATATAGTTTATCTGTAGACTTTCTAACTGATACTTGGCAGGGTATTGATTATATTAGTCTGGAGCTCAGAAGAGAAGTTGACACAAGAGTGATTATTCTTTTTCTTCTGCCAAACACATTATAAACGGGTTTATGAGATAACTTATTTTCTTTATTTTTAATTTTTAAATTTATTTATCCTTTATTTATAACATATGTATGTATATTGGAGTCTCACTCTGTTGCCCAGGCTGGAGTGCAGTAGTGCGATCATAGCTTACTGCAGCCTCAAACTCATGGTTGGAAGTGATCCTCTCACCTTGGCCTCCTGTGTCGGTGAGATGATAAACATGAGCCACCATGCCTGGCTGTGAGACAACTTTAAAATGTTCTAGTTTTCTGTTGTAGATTCCAGCTTTCTGTTTAGAAAACCATATTTTAGAAAAGATTTCCAGTTGCCCACCTGTTTTAAGATGTATCTGGGACTTGCTTTAATCATGTATGGTAAGATGATAGACATAGAGACAATAGCTTTGAAAGAAGAGTCTTTTATTTCACAGTTCCCAATAGGAGGTGACATGCTATGCCCTGCGGGGCTGCTCAGGGAAACACTGGAGTTGGTCAGGAGGAAGAAGAAGGGGGAAAGCATGAGACAGAGCCTTACTGGTGAGCAAGTTTAGGGTTGGGTAGTTTGAATAATTTCAGCAGGCTCCAGGCTCGAGATGGTCCCTAGATAACCCAGTTATAAGGTACCTGGCCCTGGAGTGATTGAAGGCGAGTCATGGTTTCCTGGATTCCTTTTCTACCTCCTAAGCAAAGGAGGTAGATGGGGGGGGGCGCAGTATGGATTCAGGATTGGCTGGTTTGCTTGTCAAAGCTGTTTTCTCAGGCAAGTTGTTTGTTAACTCTAGGAATTAGCTAACCTTGGGAGGGCAAGCGCTCTCTGGGTCTGCAAGGCCTGAAAGTGTCAGAGCATAAAATACAGAAGATAAACATGATCAATGCACTACCCAGTATCCATTGTCCTTTCTGTATTTATAGAACTCATATGTGACAGGGTGCACAGCTCATGTACTGCATTCCTGTTCTTTTCAGCTATGGGTTGCCAAAGGGCTATAGGCAGAAGTCATTTGGCGATGCTCTCATGGAAGTTTTTCTATGAGCTAACTCTTGGGAGGCATATGCTGTGTGCTTCCCCAGACTCTCATCTCACAACTTTTTCTTTTTGTCTGAAATGTGGACATTTTATGGCTGGATCTCCAGTTGCCATGTTGGACCATGAGGTAATCTTCAGAATGGAAGATAGAAGAAGCTGGGATCTGTGATCACCATGAAACCACCATACCAGCCTGGACAGTTTGCCTCTGGACTGCTTTGGGAGACACAAATATACCTCTACTCTAAGCCACTTATTTGTGTTTTGTACTTAAACCTAATTCTTCCTTATTCACACATTGTTGACTTTATCTCCATCTACATGATAACTCTTTACTCATCTTTCCTCTTACATGACCTTCCACAGCAATTAGAAGTAAAATCTTATCTTTACTCCCACAGTTTTTCAGGTTTTAAACAAATGTCTCATTAAATTTAGGGAAGGGAGTGAGACATAAAAAGTACACAGACTTAGCAATTAGCTTTAAAAAGAGTGAACATAAGCATGGTTTAACATAAAATAAGTACTGTTTAACTCTGCGTATAGTCCTAACGAAGATCCTTAATAGCTCCGTGTTAAATAGAGAAGCGCTTAGGTTAAGAACAGAAGTGTTGTTCTTATGCTTCCCTTGGCAGTATTATAGCAGACTAGAAATCCAGAGCAGAAGACTTTCCACTGTAAGTCCAAGATCAGGGTATAAGCTTGGCCACTTTCTGGTGAGGCTTCTCTTCCTGGCTTGTAGCTTACCGCCATCTCTCTGGATGTAAGCCAGGCTCTAAGGAGCATGACTTTCAATTCTAATCCAGGATCGCTGGCACTGAACTTTCAAAATTTTATGCACTTAAACCTCACCCCAGGTGGATAGTGGCTCCTAGTGGAATTCCTTTTCTATATCTCGAGTTCTCCTTCCTGAGGAGTGAGACTTTTCACTCTTCTGAGTAATTCTGAGCCTCCTCCATTTGGTGCCGCTCATCTTTCTGTTTTGGGTGGCTCAGAGCCCTACACTCTTTGAAATTGAGTCCAAGTCCTCCATCATCTTTGTGACCTAGATCTCTTCCGTCTCTATGTGACACTGGACACTACTCATTTGCATTTTAACAAAGAGCTGCAAAGTTTAGGATCATAGATGGAACGTGACAATTCATATATCATCTGTGAAGAGGACAGACTAACCTGAAAGAGCCAGAGAGGATTCCCTAAATTGTACTCTACGACAGACTAAATTAGGCAGAGATAAGAGACAGGTACAGTGAAGCAACAGGTAGGGGCAGATTAATGAGAAAAATATCAAATCAGTGAGGAGAATCTATATATCAACAGAACAAAGGTCAGGACTGCCTAATTGCTGACATGATGAGACTCACCGAAGGGGTGTTCCTATTTCTGTGTGGCATTCAATTCACACTGGGAATTCTGGTCAATGGTTTCATTGGGTTGGTCAATGGTAGGAGCTGGTTCAAGACCAAGAAAATGGCTTTGTCTGACTTCATCATCACCAACTTGGCACTCTCGAGGATCATTCTGCTATGGATTCTCTTGACTGATGGTTTTTTAATAGTATTCTTTCCCAATGCACATGATTCAGGGATAACAATGCAAATTATTGATGTTTTCTGGACATTTATGAACCATCTGAACATTTGGCTTGCCACCTGTCTTGGTGTCTTCTACTGCCTGAAAATCGCGAGTTTCTCTCACCCCACATTCCTGTGGCTCAAGTGGAGAGTTTCTAGGGTGATTGTGTGGATGCTGTTGGGTGCACTGCTCTTCTCCTGTGGCAGTACCATATCTCTGACCAATGAGTTTAAGCTCTATTCTGTCCATAGGGGAATTGAGGGCACCAGGAATATGACTGAACATTTCAGAAAGAAGATGAGTGAGTATTATCTGATCCATGTTCTTGGGACTTTGTGGAACCTGCCTCCCTTAATTGTGTCCTTGGCCACCTACTTTCTGCTCATCTTCTCCCTGGGGAGGCACACACGGCAGATGCTGCAAAATGGTACAAGCTCCAGAGATCCAAGCACGGAAGCCCACAAGAGGGCCATCAGAATCATCCTTTCCTTCTTTTTCTCATCTTACTTTACTTTCTTGCCTTTTTAGTTGCATCGTCTAGTCATTTCCTACCAAAACCCAAGATGGCTAAGATGATTGGCGAAGTAATTACAATGTTTTATCCTGCTGTCCACTCATGTATTCTCGTTATGGGGAACAACAAGCTGAAGCAGACATTTGTAGAGATGCTCCCGTGTGAGTTTGGTCATCTGAAGCCCAGATCCAAGGGACTCATTTTCTCTTAGAGGAACAAAAGGCATAGAGTGGAGCCTGTGAGCCTTGTGGCCTGGCTTAAGACTACAGGACTCTTCCAGACCCTCCTATGGTACCACTTCCATAACATCACTAGAAGAGAAACACTGACTGCTTTGCCTCTGGTCCCTGGGGGACCTGTTTCGAGGCAAAAGCCACGCTTCTCACGGCCTCTCTCTGTATGGTGGTTGTGGAGTGGGGGAGGGCAGGAGTATAGTAGTCTTTTGGAAATGACAGTGTTGTGAGAGCACTCTCACTGTAAACACATGGTGCTGTATTTTAAAAATCATCAGCTCAATGTAGTGAGTCTGATTACTAGTTTCAACTTAAATTAGATACTAACAGCGATAAACATGAAATTACATAGTAGACTTGAAGGAAAGAGCAAAAGCTTTGCAGTCCTGTAGATGTGCGTTTGAATTCTGATTGTGGTCAAGATTTTTGGCCTCAGGTGAGTTACTTTAATTACCTGTCTGATCCCCCGGTTCTGATCTCTACTGGTCATTTTAGCCCAGTGTGTTGTGTAAAGTACTTAGTAAGTGAAGGCTGTTATTGTAGCTAACATTGGATTGTGCAGCAACAGCAATTTCCAGATGACTCCAGTTTCTAAAAACCCGTTGTGTGATGATGAAAACAGTGAAAAGAAGATCAAGACCTTTGGATTCTAGATTCCAGTTCAATCTTGCATTTCACGATCATTCTGCTAAAGTACATTTTCAAGTAATTATTTTGTAGATTGGGCAAAAGACCAAGTAGTTTTATTTTTATGTTTTGTTTTTGACCAAGATGCCTACCTGGTTTTAAAATTACAGTTTTATCAAATGTAATAGAAGCACATTTTATAAGTTTAATCAATTTTATTTAGGCATTGATTTACTTCCTATTAACAATTTTGACATGTCAGTGAAAAGATACTGCTTAATGTCCTGAAGACTTCTCAAATTTATAGACATATTCATTTAGGATACATGGAATTATTCAGAAATGTGGATTTCTAGCACTAATGGGGCTCTCAGAAGTGGAGTGTTTGTGGCTAAGAATGTGGACCCTGAAATCAGACAACTTGTGTTTAAATCTGGCTTTGGCCCTTTTGAACTGGGTGACCTTGGGGAAACTTCTTAACCAGTCTCTAACTTTCTTCGCTTGTGAAATAGAAATAGTAATTGTCTGTGTGTGAGTGTGTGTGTTGGGATAAGGTTGTTGGAAGGAATGAGTGAATTAACACATGAAAAGTGCTTAGAGCGCTACATGGAGTAAATATACAATAAAATTGCTATCATTGCTGTTGTTATTTGGTGAAAAGGAGCACATTTTGACATAATAAAAAGGAGTATTACATTACGTGATTGGACATTTGGTCATATGTAACCAGAAGTTAATTTTAGGGTTGTTCTAGGATTTACATCTTCATTTCTAAAATGACAGGAATAAAACACCCTTTGGTCTACATTGTCCCACTGGCAAACACCTCCCCAGCCAGCAGGTGGGGGCTCAGGAGAAAAATCATATTACTGCTAGATAAAATAAAGAACTGACTTGTTCACAGTACATTTGAGCTTGTAGAGTGAGTAAATTTTGTTGGCCCCACTATAAATTGTCATTGTGACTTGGTGGAGCTGGGCCAATGGTCTAGGCAGCGTTCCAAGTTGACTCTGAAATACATAATTTCAGGAGTTCTTGAGTGGAATTTCCTGGCCATGTTCTGTCTAGCCTCAGTTTCCATTTGTGGCCAGACACAGTGTTCATAGCCAGAGAGGAAAGATTTCTGAATTGTCCTTGTCTTTTCAGGCTTCTCCCCTTATTGCCCAGCTAGCCGATCCCCCTTGAGAAGAGATGAGTTCTGGCAAGCGTCTGGATGTTGCTGTAATATTCCAGGAATGAATACATTTATTGCTTCATTTTGATTGGCTAACCTTGATTCCAGTTCATTCCTTCCTCTCACAAACATTTATTTAATACTTATTGTGCACCAAGCATTGTATGAGACACTGTATGAGACCAAGCACTGTACGAGATACTTGTTCCTTGAACACTGTTCCTGTTCTCAAAAACATTACATTTGGTGGGTAAAAAAGACACAGAAACGAGTATTTAATTTCTGCATCACTGGAACAAGTGCTTCAGGTACAACAAAGGGATCATCCTATCTTGAGGGTCCTGATGATGCAGGTGATCTTTCTCTCCAGATCCCTTTTGTGGCAGCCATGAAAATGTGTGCTCAGATCTCTGCTGTGGAGGCACAATTGGCTGACAGTGCTAGCTTTGGAGATCCACTGTCATGAGGCCACATTTCCTGCCAGTGGACCACATTTCCTCCCAGCCAGTGGTGGAGCACTGTGGAGCACTAAGGCAGGTCTATTTTGCTAATATACATGGGAATCCTCCACCAGGCAATTTTGGCCTTATCAGGTTGATTAAAAAAACAGCTAGAAAGTTTACTTGTAGGTCAAATTCTCACTCCGAGGGAGAAAGGGTGCTGTTAATACTTTTTCTATATCGATCCTTGCGGAAATCACTTCTAACTGAATGAGTTCATTCATTGATCATGCTAGCTAACTTTATCACATCTTAATTATAGCACTTCCTCCTACAAAGAACCCAACAGTTTGGTATATTACATTCTGGATAGAGACTGTTACTATCAATTCTGGGATTCCTGCTCTTTGGCCACATTTATTTCTTGTGGCTTACTCTATATTATTTATTCCATTCAAATGTGATGTTAGTAATATTTCAACATCATTACTTTAATGCAGCCATTTATTTTATGGATAATTAATTGGAGCTCTGTGCTATAATTTTCCTTTTAGTCATAGTCTCATTCTGTTTGCCTATGTAACTGATGTGGGCATGCCTCTATCAGTGCTTATTAGTTTTGAATAAAAAGCTTCTGTAAGCATCTGGGCACCAGGTCAGAAAATTTCTCCAGGCTTGCCTTCCTGTCACCTGTCTTAAAGGGCCTCATGAATTTATTCCCCTCTTCTGGACCTGATTATCACTTTATCTTAACTCCTTGTTCTTGTCTATTTCTATTTGGACTTTGCAGTAGGACTTTGTGCTGTACCTTGATGCTAGTTTGGTAACATGTGGCTGCATCCAGGATTATACCTTGGTTTCATTCAACTGCTAGAGTAGATAAGAGATGCCATATTCTTACATTCACCTATGGCCTTCCATAATGTCCTTTGCCAGGGATATTGTGCCATATCCCATCTGAGCAAGTATAGAGAAATCAAGCAATGAGATGCCTAGTTATTTGACTCATAAAATTATAATTAATGCATTACTGTGTATCTCATTCCAGGGTACCTGGATTGACAGTTAAGTGCCTAAGAGAAAGCAGCCACATGTGATCTAAATATAAACCCAGATTTATAAAGGAAACACCCACAAGGGCTGACTTAATTTTTTCTAAGGGAAACTAGAACGCAGCAAATGGTTATGGCACAAATCTATGTATGTAGATAGAGAATGCAAGACAAAGGAACCATCATGAAAGGATGGGATTAATTGAGAAAGGTTTACTCAAGGAGGTATTGGGTCTTTGATCTTGATCTATTAGATCACTGTAAATCACTATAGGTGCCAAAGTTTGAAAGAGTGGCATTGGCATGGCCAGAATTACAGCTGGAGAAACTGGTTGTGGCAGGAACAGATTAGACGGGAGAGAGAAATTAGGTTCTGGTCATCCATGAATATGTGGATAGGAGGTGGGTGGGTAGGAGTGCGGAATGAGGATTTCCACCATATTCTGGCGTATTTAGGAAGAAACACTTTACTGTGAAACAGTGACAGAAACATGGTTGGACTAGAGCTCTCCAATTTGGATTCTAAGTTTTTGGAGCCTGCTGTGACTCCTCCCTCTCGCCCTCCTGCTCTTGGAGTGACTCCCGGGATCACCTAGGCTTGTTTTAATTAGACATTTCTAAGGAGAATAGGATACAAATGAAGAAATAGTAATGCAATCCTTGGAAGATTTGCATCTCAGTAAAAGCAGCTGGCCCTTAGATCATGGATGGCTCATTTGCCACGCTGGGGAAAAATAGAAAAAGGAGATGTCTTTCCTGGCTGGATATTGGCGTCTGCTTGTACATTTCGGTATTTCTCCTGACTCCACTATCAGCATCATAACTACTGACTCCTCAATGAGTAAAGATGCAGGAGTTCCTTTATTTATCTGCTACTATTGCCTCACTTATTTTAAATTTTATAGGAATCATTATGAGTCTGTTTATTACAGTGGTCAGTTGCAAAACTTGGGTCAAAAGCCACAGAATCTCCTCTTCTGATAGGATCCTGTTCAGCTTGGGCATCACCAGGTTTCTTCTGCTGGGACTACTTCTGCTGAACACCATCTACATCATGTCTTCAAATACTGGAAGGTCAGTCTACCTGTCCGCTTTTTTGTGTTGTGTTGGATGTTTCTGGACTCGACCAGTGTCTGGTTTGTGACCTTGCTCAACAGCTTGTACTGTGTGAAGATTACTAACTTCCAACACTCAGTGTTTCTCCTGCTGAAGCGGAATATCTCCCCCAAAGACTCCCAGGCTGCTGCTGGCCTCTGTGCTGATTTCCGCTTTCACCACTTTCCTGTACATCTTAGTTAGCCAGACATCACCTGTTCCTGAACTTGTGACTAAAAGAAATGACACATCATTTAATGTCAATGATGGCATCCTGTCTTTAGTGGTCTCTTTCTTGTTGAGCTCATTTCTCCAGTTCATCATTAATGTGACTTCGGCTTCCTTGCTAATATACTCCTTGAGGAGGCATGTACAGAAGATGCAGAGAAATGCCACTGATTTCTGGAATCCCCAGATGGAAGCTCATGTAGGTGCTATGAAGCTGATGATCTATTTCCTCATCCTCTACATTCCGTATTCAGTTGCTACACTGGTCCATTATCTCCCCTTTTATGTAGGGCTGGGCATGGGGGCCAAATTCATTTGTGTGATTTTTGCCACCCTTTACACTCCGGGACATTCTGTTCTCATTATTATCACACATCCTAAACTGAAAACAACAGCTAAGAAGATTCTTTGTTTCAAAAAATAGTGGAATTTCAGTAAACAATGCCTAGATTCACCTGATGGTTTGGGGCTGAGATTTTCTGTTGGCAGTTTTCCCAGTAGTCTGAGGAATTCAGTTTTGTGATTACTGATCTGACATCCTAGGCTTTTCAGTGCCTGTATTTCAGTTCATTCTGTAATTTTTTTTTTGATATGTAGGTATTTTAAAATAAGGCACATTCTCTAATAAACTTTTTTTGAGGCATTATTTATCATGCATTTTGCATGGCCATTGCATCCGCGGATAATGGAAATCACATTATTTTATTGTCTATTAAAATATAATGGGAAATTCTTCTGAATTAGAGAATACATTGGGGTGCACATGATGAGTTAATGTTTGTGGTTTAGTTGAGGAACCCTGAGTAAGGGCTCAGCAATGGATAGGTGGACACTGGGAGCCACTAGACTGACTGAAAGCAAAGGAAGGGGGTGCAGTGCAAAGAGAAAAGGAAAAAAGGAAGGTTTCAGAGAGAAAAGAAGGAAAGAGAAAGGTGAAAGGAAATAGGTGTACACTGTGGGACAAGACAGAAAAAGTGTCCTCGCGCTTGCTGGATAACAGTAACTGAGCTATTCCTACCAAGAAACCCTAAGTTTCTAGACTTGTTCTGGAAAAGAGGATAGTGCCAGAGTTGGTAAGTAGAGGGAAGTGATTAGTATTCAAGAAACTGAATTCAGAATAGTTCCAAAGATCTTAAAATCCAGGAGAGGCAGCCTAAGGTCAAAGGCAAGTACCAAATAGTGAAATTAACATCATATGAATAGAAATTTACAAAATACTGTACCTCACCATAGGATATGGAATTCAGTGGAAAGCCAAAGAAGCATTGGACAGGTAGTGGGAGTGCTTGACTTGGGGTGAATTTATTTCATCTGCTTCTACATTTGTGCACAGCACAGTTCTTCTCCAGAATGTCGTTTCTTGAGTTGGGACAATAAGACTGTGGTTCCAGAAGAAAGAGAGTCTGAAGATGGGATGTTGACAGGTTTTGGAATGTGAATTGGGGAATCATGATTTGTATTTATTTAGGATTTTTTTGTGTTCATAAAATGCTTATGTAATATTTATACATGTCTAAATAAATCTTAAAGTTTTATAAATTACCAGACTTTTGTCATTCTGGCCACCAGAATCTTGACTGCAATATTCAGTAAAAACTACCAAAGCCAGTATTTTGTACTATGACACCCAGAGGTATTCATCCTGTTAAATCATAAGAGTAAGAGAGAAAAGGATTACTGAGAGTGATTAAAAGCACACTGTGTCTTAAGAACTCTAAATGGGTGGCAGAAACCTTCATTGGTCCCTCAGTATCTGCTCTCTCTCCTCTCTTCCATAGTAATCAAATTGTTAGCTATTCAGAATTTTGGCAACAAATTACATTATTGCCATGTCTGTGAGCAGAAAAGATGTATATGGTTTCTAGGTGGTGCTTCAGAACAGTCCTGCCTTCCCTGCTTTTATCTTTTCTTCTTTACCCCCTCCATGAGCTGGAATCCGATGTCAGGACTGTCTATCTTGGACAGTGCAGATGAGGTGAATGCTTGGGATAGTGGAGTAATTCTCCATCCTAGAGCTGGCTCCATGGTTCTGGACACTGTGGACTTGTCACACCAGCTCTGGACTGCTCCAGCCTGAACTCTAGGACTGTTTATGAAATCAGTGTCTCCATTCTTTCAGGTGCTGGGTTTTTGGTCTCTGTTACCTTAGTCAAATAACCTATGCTATACTCTAAATATATACAATAATATATATATAAAGAATCTATATAATAATTATTATATATGTATAAATATAATATATATTTTGTGGTGAAATAGTATGTATTTACCATCTTATAGTCAAATAACATTTTTTTTTTTTGAGATGGAGTCTTGTTCTCTCTCCCAGACTAGAGTGCAGTGGCATGATCTTGGCTCACTGCAACCTCTGCCTCCCAGGTTCAAGCGATTCTCCTGCCTCAGCCTCCTGAGTAGCTGGGACTACAGGTGCCTGCCACTGCGCCTGGCTAATTTTTTAATTTTTAGTAGAGATAGGGTTTCACCATGTCGGTCAGGCTGGTCTCAAACTCCTGACCTCGTGATCCACCCACTTCAGCCTCCCAAATTCTAGGATTAGAGGCGTGAGCCACTGCACCCAGCCCAAAGACTGTTTTTATATGACCTACTAAGTGAAATTGAAATAAAACCTGTACATGTGATATAGTATTTTTTGGTAAAAATGTGTATGTATGAAGAAAAGTCTAAAAGGAAATGCATCAAAATGTAAACAATAATTATTTTAGGTGGTAGGAATTGAATAATTTTTTTGTATATTTCAAGTTTTCTGTGATGAACATTTTTATGTAATCAAAAACATTTTAAAATATATAAAGTATATGCAGTGTATCTATCTATCTACCTACCTACCTACCTACCTACCTACCTGTCTACCTCTCTGATACCTAAAAGACAGAGAGAGAGTCCTAAGGTCCAAATCCAGTTTGTCCTCACTAAGAAAGGTAAGTGAATTGTCTTCTTGCTTTGTCTGGATTCTTTTTCTTGTATTGGCAAAGTTCTGCCAATTTGTTTCCTGGTTTGTCCTACATTGTCTTCAATGTAGGACATTGGATGGATGTGTTGTCTTTGTGTTAGGACTATTTTTTGCTATTTGAAGAAAGTTTTCAGTCTTTGCTTAGGCACTTGGCCAAAGTCCCCCTTGGGCACAGTTTTTAAGACTGCTGTGTGTTTAGAGTTTTCCTGGTTCTAATATGCTCTGAGAAATACCCACCACTAACTACTTATTAACCAGGGACTTAAAAAATTTGGTTTTTGGTTTGATTTTTTCAAGACACAGTAAATTACAGGCTCTCTAATAAAAATAACATCCTGCATACCCCTCCCTTTCCTTCAGTAGCTAGAGAATAGAGGGAGACTAAAAACTCTTTGTTAAGAAGTCACTTTCTGAAGTGAAGGGCAGGTGTCACAACAGTGTAGAACCTCATGAAACACCCATTGTGGTAACTATAACTCATGGTCATTGTCATTTAACTTTTAACTGCTACACGCCCAATACTGTATGAGCTACATTTCCACATGTGATTTTTTTAGCTGGTCCTAACCTCTTTGGTAAGGTAGTTATTATGGTCTCCATTATATAGTTGAGAAAATTAAGGCACAAATAAGCCATATGAATGGTTCATAATAGCAGAACTAGGAAGGAATGGATCCAGAGCTTCAAGTATAGTCTCTGAAAGTATGAAATTATTGTGGGTGCTTGGTTTCCTTATCTGAATTGATGTCATGGTGTCACATAGACTCTGGACTTTTAGGCCTTGAGATTTATATGAGATGTGTTTTTAAATGAAAAAGTAGTAACATTAAAGAAAAAAAAATTATTAGATTTCTTTTGAATGTTGCTACTTGGGGGAGGAATAGACCAACAGAAATATGACGAGAAGGTAGATACAGTTTCTGTAAGAACGGAATGAAATTCTTAAAAATTTCAAAGATTTTAAAGGTTTCTTTATATCACTTAAATTTCACTTCAACAATTCTAAACATGTCTGGCTTTGGGTTTCCCTGATCATTGTTACTAGCATTCTGTTGATAAACCATTTTCAATTGTTCAAAAAAGAGAAAAGATTAGAAAGGAGTCTTTTAAAGCATGAACGGAATGTAACTTTTAAGGTAGCCTCAAAAGCCACAGTCTTTAGGTGAAATTGAAGCTTACTGAGGGCATTTAAAATAAATTTTTCAATAATATAATTTTTTTTTACAAGTTAAACCTGGAGATGGATCATCTAGTCTAGTTCACTGGTTCTCAAAGAGGGCTGGGAGGGTGAGAAGTACGTCAGAGTCCACTGGGAGTTTTTATTTTTCAAATTTTATATACTCTGCCTTCATTCCTTCTGGGTGTGGGAGTGGAAGGGGGAAGTGGAATTTGGCAAAACTCCCTAGGGAATTGGATATTGTGGTCTAAGGAAAGGCACAGATACACATTTGTTTCCTCCTCTAAGAGAAGAGCACAAGGCCAGTTTTACTCCACGAGGAAAAAAGTGTGAAAAGAAATTCCATGTTGGTATAGAATTTGCCTGGCATAGAAATTAACAAGAGAGTGATATGGGTTAACAGGTGTGGGAGAGGAGGAGAGGAAAGGGGAGACATGAGGATAAGGGCAACAGCAGGAGGAGGGGTACAATCTATACACCGTCCTCCCCATGCCTGGCGGAGGTGTGAGGTCAACATCACTTCACTACGGTGTGATTGTTATCTGGATTATGTCTATGTGGATATATGGGGTCTGGGAAATGTGGTGACTGTAACTCTACCTTGGGTTAGCGGGAAGGAGCCAGGAGCCCTGGGCAAATGACTGGGTGTGTGCACAGCTAGCTTGCAAATGAGATATCTAAATACAGGTACATACTTGATTGGTCTGATAACATTTCTGACCTATTTTAAATATGGAAAAATTATTTCTCTCAATTTTGCTGCTTTCACAGATGGGACAATGGCTATGGTTATAATGATCTGAAATCCAGGTATCTCAAGAGAAGAAATAGCTAGATATTGATATTACTGAGAAAAGATCTCTCCTAACTCCCACCTACCCCTTTATATCTTTGGCTTCTATGTGTCTTAAAGGCCTGGGTGAATTAGTCTCTTGTCCTTATTCATGCTTTCCAGAGATCCCAGAATTGTGCAGAACTGGACACCTGTGTCTAGAATTAGTAGCTCAGTTCATCTTGGATTTGCATACTGTGAATAACAGACTTCAGGTGCTCTCTGACTTTATTGAAATTATTACTTAGGGAGAGAAATTGCCAAGGAAGGAAAGAAAAATAACACTAATTAGACTATTTGTGGAGCATCAGGCTAGGTAATTTATCATCACAATAGCCCTGTGAGGTAAACATTATCATCATCATTTTTATAGAGGGGTAACTGAAGCTCAGAGGAATTAATTGACTTCTTTAAGGACCTAGCTGCTAACTGGTTGAGTTGGGAGCACCCCCAAATCTGTCTGACTTCAAAACACATTGCCTTTCTCTGGATGGCCACAAGTGCCTCATCGATTAATACATCTAACAGAAAGCTAGTCGTGAGGCCTGTGTCCCATTGAGGGCCAGATCTAGCATGAACCTGAGAACTCTTTGCTTTGGATGGGCAGACACCCAGAAAGCCCTGTCTGTAGTCTGTGCTGCTTGACCCTTTGCTTAGCGTGATCTTGCAATGTTATGGGAACACCCCAGTGTTCTCTGGATATCGCACAATTCTCATTGCTAAATGCTAAAAATGTAATTCTCAATGCTAAAAAATGCAATTATTAGATCTGAGTTTTTAAAATTTTAAAATAATGTTTTTATTTCATTTTATAATATTTTATAGAAAAGTTGCAGAGTGAATATAGAGAGTTCAAATATCATCCTCACCCAGTTTCTGATAATATTTATATCTTACCATAACCATGGTACAGTTGCACTTAGTATCTCTACTCTGTGTCGGTTTCTCAGCTCTTTTTAAAATTACTTTGACAGTTTTTTTTTTTCCTTTTTTTTTTTTTTTTTTTTTTATTGCATTTTAGGTTTGGGGGTACATGTGAAGAACATGGAAGATTGTTGCATAGGTACACACATGGCAGTGTGATTTGCTGCCTTCCTCCCCATCACCTATATCTGGCATTTCTCCCCATGCTATCCCCTCCCCAACTCCCCCACCCCCCCACTATCCCTCCCCCTTTCCCTCCCCCGACAGACCCCAGTGTGTGATACTCCCCTCCCTGTGTCCATGTGTTCGCATTGTTCAACACCCGCCTATGAGTGAGAACATGCGGTGTTTGATTTTCTGTTCTTGTGTCAGTTTGCTGAGAATGATGGTTTCCAGGTTCATCCATGTCCCTACAAAGGACACCAACTCATCGTTTTTGATGGCTGCATAATATTCCATGGTGTATATGTGCCACATTTTCCCTGTCCAGTCTATCATCGATGGGCATTTGGGGTTGGTTCCAGGTCTTTGCTATTGTAAACTGTGCTGCAATGAACATTCGTGTGCATGTGTCCTTATAGTAGAACGATTTATAGTCTTTTGGATATATACCCAGTAATGGGATTGCTGGATCAAATGGAATTTCTATTTCTAGGTCCTTGAGGAATCGCCACACCGTCTTCCACAATGGTTGAACTAATTTACACTCCCACCAACAGTGTAAAAGCGTTCCTATTTCTCCACATCCTCTCCAGCATCTGTTGTCTCCAGATTTTTTAATGATCGCCATTCTAACTGGCGTGAGATGGTATCTCAATGTAGTTTTGATTTGCATTTCTCTAATGACCAGTGATGATGAGCATTTTTTCATATGTTTGTTGGCTTCATGTATGTCTTCTTTTGTAAAGTGTCTGTTCATATCCTTCGCCCACTTTTGAATGGGCTTGTTTGTTTTTTTCTTGTAAATCTGTTTCAGTTCTTTGTAGATTCTGGTTGTCAGCCCTTTGTCAGATGGGTAGACTGCAAAAATTTTTTCCCATTCTGTTGGTTGCCGATTCACTCTAATGACTGTTTCTTTTGCTGTGCAGAAGCTTGTGGAGTTTGATTAGGTCCCATTTGTCTATTTTGGCTTTTGTTGCCACTGCTTTTGGTGTTTTGGTCATGAAGTCCTTGCCTACGCCTATGTCCTGAATGGTTTTGCCTAGATTTTCTTCTAGGGTTTTTATGGTGTTAGGTCTTATGTTTAAGTCTTTAATCCATCTGGAGTTAATTTTAGTGTAAGGTGTCAGGAAGGGGTCCAGCTTCTGCTTTCTGCACATGACTAGCCAGTTTTCCCAACACCATTTATTAAACAGGGACTCGCTTCCACATTGTTTGTTTTTGTCAGGTTTGTCAAAGATCGGGTGGTTGTAGATGTGTTGTGTTGTGTCGGAGGCCTCTGTTCTGTTCCATTGGTCTATATCTCTGTTCTGGTACCAGTACCATGCTGTTTTGATTACTGTAGCTTTGTAGTATAGTTTGAAGTCCGGGAGTGTGATGCCTCCAGCTTTGTTCTTTTTGCTTAGAATTGACTTGGCTATGCGGGCTCTCTTTTGGTTCCATATGAAGTTTAAGGTGGTTTTTTCCAGTTCTTCGAAGAAGGTCATTGGTAGCTTGATAGGGATAGTGTTGAATCTGTAAATTACTTTGGGCAGTATGGCCATTTTGACAATACTGATTCTTCCTAGCCATGAACATTGAATATTTCTCCATCTGTTTGTGTCCTCTCTTATTTCATTGAGCAGTGGTTTGTAGTTCTCCTTGAAAAGGTCCTTTACGTTCCTTGTTAGTTGTATTCCTAGGTATTTTATTCTCTTTGTAGCAATTGTGAATGGCAGTTGGTTCTTGATTTGGCTGTCTTTAAGTCTGTTATTGGTGTATAGGAATGCTTGTGATTTTTGCACATTGATTTTATATCCTGAGACTTTGCTGAAGTTGCTTATCAGTTTCAGGAGATTTTGGGCTGAGACGATGGGGTCTTCTAGATATACAATCATATCATCTGCAAATAGAGACAATTTGACTTCCTCCTTTCCTATTTGAATACCCTTTATTTCTTTTTCTTGCCTGATTGCTCTGGCTAGAACTTCCAATACTATATTGAATAGGAGTGGTGAGAGAGGACATCCTTGTCTAGTGCCATGTTTCAAAGGGAATGCTTCTAGTTTTTGCCCATTCAGTATGATATTGGCTGTTGGTTTGTCGTAAATAGCTTTTATCATTTTGAGATATGTTCCATCAATACCTAGTTTACTGAGAGTTTTTAGCATAAAGGGCTGTTGAATTTTGTCAAAGGCCTTCTCTGCATCAATTGAGATTATCATGTGGTTTTTGTCTTTGGTTCTGTTTATGTGGTGGATTATGTTTATAGATTTGCGTATGTTGAACCAGCCTTGCATCCCCGGGATGAAGCCTACTTGATCATGGTGGATAAGCTTTTTGATGTGCTGTTGCAATCGGTTTGCCAGTATTTTATTGAAGATTTTTGCATCTATGTTCATCATGGATATTGGCCTGAAGTTTCCTTTTCTTGCTGAGTCTCTGCCAGGTTTTGGTATCAGGATGATGTTGGTCTCATAAAATGATTTAGGAAGGATTCCCCTCTTTTTGGATTGTTTGGAATAGTCTCAGAAGGAATGGTACCAGCTCCTCTTTGTATGTCTGGTAGAATTTGGCTGTGAACCCATCTGGACCTGGGCTTTTTTTGGGTGGTAGGCTCTTAATTGCTGCCTCAACTTCAGACCTTGTTATTGGTCTATTCAGGGTTTTGACTTCTTCCTGGTTTAGGCTTGGGAGGATGCATGTGTCCAAGAGTTTATCCATTTCTTCCTGGTTTACTAGTTTATGTGCATAGAGTTGTTTGTAATAATCTCTGATGATGGTTTGAATTTCTGTGGAATCTGTGGTGATATCCCCTTTATCGTTTTTTAATTGCATTTATTTGATTATTTTCTCTTTTCTTTTTTTATTAATCTGGCTAGTGGTCTGTCTATTTTGTTGACCTTTTCAAAAAAGCATCTCCTGGATTTGTTGATTTTTTGAAGAGTTTTTCATGTCTCTATCTCCTTCAGTTCTGCTCTGATCTTAGTTATTTCTTGTCTTCTGCTAGGTTTTGAGTTTTTTTGATCTTGCTCCTCTAGCTCTTTCAATTTTGATGATAGGGTGTCAATTTTAGATCTCTCCTTGCTTCTCATGTGGGCATTTATTGCTATATACTTTCCTCTAGAGACTGCTTTAAATGTGTCCCAGAGATTCGGGTATGTTGTGTCTTCGTTCTCGTTGGTTTCAAAGAACATCTTTATTTCTGCCTTCATTTCATTGTTTATCCAGTCAACATTCAAGAGCCAGTTGTTCAGTTTCCATGAAGCTGTGCGGTTCTGAGTTAGTTTCTGAATTCTGAGTTCTAACTTGATTGCACTGTGGTCTGAGAGACTTGTTATGATTTCCGTTCTTTTGCATTTGCTGAGGAGTGATTTACTTCCAATTATGTGGTCAATTTTAGA
Source organism: Ateles fusciceps (assembly GCA_036589455.1). Taxonomy (NCBI): domain Eukaryota; kingdom Metazoa; phylum Chordata; class Mammalia; order Primates; family Atelidae; genus Ateles; species Ateles fusciceps. The sequence goes on from JAZHEH010002656.1 coordinate 1,849,401, forward strand.
GTAGGTGCGATGTGGTGCTGAGAAGAATGTATATTCTGTGGATTTGGGGTGGAGAGTTCTGTAAATGTCTATTAGGTTTGCTTGATCCAGGTCTGAGTTCAAGTCCTGGATATCCTTGTTAATTTTCTGTCTTGTTGATCTGTCTAACATTGACAACGGGGTGTTCAAGTCTCCCACTATTATTGTGTGGGAATCTAAGTCTCTTTGTAAGTCATTAAGAACTTGCCTTATGTATCTGGGTGCTCCTGTATTGGGTGCGTATATATTTAGGATCGTTAACTCTTCTTGTTGCATTGATCCTTTTACCATTATGTAATGTCCTTCTTTGTCTCTTTTGATCTTTGTTGGTTTAAAGTCTATTTTATCAGAAATGAGAATTGCAACTCCTGCTTTTTTTTGCTCTCCATTTGCTTGGTAAATCTTCCTCCATCCCTTTATTTTGAGCCTTTGTGTATCTCTGCATGTGAGATGGGTTTCCTGGATACAGCACACCGACGGGTTTTGGCTTTTTATCCAGTTTGCCAGTCTATGTCTTTTAATTGGGGCATTTAGCCCATTTACATTTAGGGTTAATATTGTTATGTGTGAATTTGATCCTGCCATTTTGATGCTAGGTGCCTGTTTTGCCCGTTAGTTGATGCAGTTTCTTCATTGTGTTGCTGCACTTTGCGATTTGGTATGTTTTTGGAGTGGCTAGTACTGGTTGTTCCTTTCTATGTTTAGTGCCTCTTTCAGGAGCTCTTGTAAAGCAGGCCTGGTGGTGATGAAATCTCTGAGTACTTGCTTATTCGCAAAGGATTTTATTTTTCCTTCACTTATGAAGCTCAGTTTGGCTGGATATGAAATTCTGGGTTGAAAGTTCTTTTCTTTAAGGATGTTGAATATTGGCCCCCACTCTCTTCTGGCTTGTAGGGTTTCTGCTGAGAGATCTGCTGTGAGTCTGATGGGCTTCCCTTTGTGGGTAACCTGACCTTTCTCTCTGACTGCCCTTAGCATTTTCTCCTTCATTTCAACCCTGATGAATCTGACGATTATGTGCCTTGGGGTTGCTCTTCTTGAGGAATATCTTTGTGGCATTCACCGTATTTCCTGGACTTGAATATTGGCCTGCCTTCCTATGTTGGGGAAGTTCTCCTGGATAATATCCTGAAGAGTATTTTCCAGCTTGGATTCATTCTCTCCTTCACATTCAGGTACATCTATCAAACGTAGATTAGGTCTTTTCACATAGTCCCATATTTCTTGGAGACTTTGTTCATTCCTTTTTACCCTTTTTTCTCTACTCTTTCCTTCTCGTTTTATTTCATTGAGTTGATCTTCGACCTCTGATATCCTTTCTTCTGCTTGGTCGATTCGGCTGTTGAAACTTGTGTATGCTTTGCAAAGTTCTTGTGTTGTGTTTTTCAGCTCCATCAATTCACTTACATTCCTCTCTAAGTTGGTTATTCTCATTAGCATTTCGTCAAATCTTTTTTTAAGGTTCTTAGTTTCTTTGCATTGGGTTAGAACATGTTCTTTTAGCTCACAGAAGTTTTCTTATTACCCACCTTCTGAAGGCTGATTCAGTCATTTCATCACACTCATTGTCCATCCAGCCTTGTTCCCTTGCTGGTGAGGAGTTGTGATCCCTTGTAGGAGGAGAGGCGTTCTGGTTTCGGGTGTTTTCCTCCTTTTTGCACTGGTTTCTTCCCATCTTTGTGGATTTATCTATGTGTGGTCTTTGTGGTTGGTGATTTTCAGATGGGGTCTCTCAGTGGACGTCCCGTTTGTTGATGATGAAGTTATTTATTTCTGTTTCTTAGTTTTCCTTCTAACAGTCTGGCCCCTCTGCTGTAGGACTGCTGAGGTCCACTCCCAGCCCTGCTTGCCTGGGGGGATCACCTGCAGCAGCTGCAGAACAGTAAGGGTTGCTGCCAGTCTTTTCTTCTGCTATCTTTGTCCCAGAAGAATACCCACCAGATGTCCGTCTGAGCACTCCTTTGTGAGGTGACTCGTTGGATATACAGGGGTCAGGGAGCTGCTTGAGGAGACAGAGTGTCCTTTATAGGAGCTCAAGTGCTGAGCTGTGAGCTCCGTTGTTCATTCAGAGTTGCTGGGCAGGTACGTTTAAGTCTGCTGCAGCAGAACTCATAAACCCCTTTTTCCCCCAGGTGCTCTGTCCCAGGGAGTTAGGGCTATATTTATGAGTTTCCCTGGTGCTGCTGCCTTTTTCTCAGGGCTGCCTTGCCCAGCGATGAGGTAGCCTAGTCACTGTCTGCCTACAGAGGGTTTGCTGAGCTGCTGTGGGCTCCGCCCAGCTGCCGTATGAACTTCCCTGTAGTCCTGTTTATACCGGTGTAGTGAGAACTGCCTCGGCAATGGCAAACTACCTCCCTAGTGGCAGACTGCCTCAGTAATGGCGGACGCCCCTCCCCCCACAGAGCTGGGCTGTCCCGGGCTCAGCTGTGCTTGCTGTGAAACTCTCGATCCAGAGCGTTTCCGATGGCTGTTTTTTTGTGGAGGTGGGACCAGCCGAGCCTGATCACCTGGCTCCCTGCCTCAGAGTCTCCCAGGTGTTCCAGCCGCCTGTTGAAAAGGCGCCGGGATCTGTGTGATCTCCCGTGCGGCGACCCACTGCGCCGGCTGAAAACGCGGGCGCTGAGATTCGTGGCGTTTTTTGCCCAGGAAATCTCCTGGCCTGGCTGCCTGTTTCAGTCCCCTTTTTTAATCAGATGAATGGGCGGCTCTGCCTTCCCGGAGCTCCAATTGCCAGCTAAAACAGCACCCGGACCCACGTATTTTGTATGGGGGAACTGCTGCGCCGGGACGCCGCCCAAAACAGCAGCGCCAGCGGAAAACAGTCGCGCCGGCAGGCGCCAGCCAAACCAGCCGCGCTGGCGACCCGTGGGGCTCCTCCCCCTGGGAATCTCCTGGTCCGTGGGCAATAAAAATCCGTCTGGCAATGTGGCGTCCACTCACCCTCTGCGCTTTCACTGGGAGCTGCAATCCTCAGCTGCTCCTAATCGGCCATCTTGGATCCTCCTCCACTTTGACAGTTTTAAAGGTTACTATTCAGGCACTTTGTAGAACGTCCCTCAATTTGGGTTTGTCTGATGTTTTTCTCAGTTAGACTGAGGTAAAGTGCCCTAGTCATCACGTTAGGAGTTACGTGATATCAACATGACTGGTCACTGGTGACGTTAACCTTGATCACTTGGTGAAGATGGTGTCTGCCAGGAACATTGCAAAGTTACTATTTTTCCCCCATTTCCATACTTGGTTCTTTGGGAGCAAGTCCTTAAGTCCAGTCCAAACTCAGAGGAAGGGAAATTAAGCTGCACCTCCTGGAGAGTTCCCCACATTTTGCCTGCTGTAGTTAAAAATTCTCAGCCCCCAAATTTCATATTCATAAAAGCATACAACTAATTCCCCCTCCCTTCATCTGCAGTCCCCTCACTAGCCCGCTTTTACTCTGTTCACTTCCTTTCCCTGAGCAACGCTGCCGATGCGGGTCATCTTCTTCCTCAGGGCTGTGATCTTTGCTGCACACAGGACCTTCCGTGTAGTTTGTGCTTCTTCCTCTCTCCCAGCGCCTAAATTGCAGCTCCAAAGAGGCTGCAATGACTAGTGAGCAAGACTCCTCTTCCTCATACTGTTGCGAGGAAGGAAGCGGGCAAGACTATGAATTTGTGTACATTCATAAATTGTGTTCCTGGTACACATGCTTATGAAAAACATGCTTGATTTGTTCAGTTTCTGAATATCTGGACTATTTCAGCTCATTAAGGGAATTTGTTTGCTTAGGTCAACAGCTTTTACAGAGGAGTTGTCTTGACGCCATCTAGTGGCAAAATAGGCACAATTCTGAGACGCATTTAAAAAAAGGCCCTAGTACAGGGAGAAGGTTTGCAAGTAAGATGTAGAATAGGGGATAGAAGATGGAACTGTACTGGCTCTGGTAGCAGGAGGGGCAGTTTTTTTTGGGTAAAAGTGCCAAGTTTTCAAAACCAATGCTTGTTCTTTGTTTCATTCTTTTTAATATTCTTATTATAGACTGCTCTGTTGATGCTGAGTGTGAAGCCGTAAGTTGCCCCTAGGAGGGTCTCTTTGAATGCTAGAATCCCGCTTGATCTTTCATCAGCTTTCTTTTTTTGGTTCAGGTGCTGCCAAAGTAGCTGAGGGCTCAGAGCAGGGGGGAATAGGAGCGTGAATAGAAGGGACTTTGGTAGAAAGAGGTATGGTAGTATCATGGCAGACACATTTTGGTCGTGTCAAAAGTAAAAACCAATACTGTTGCTCTGTTAAAGTGGATGGCACCGAGGCTATTATTCTCCACATACACCCCTGCAATGCAGCTCTTGCTGTGGATGCCCATAGGCTGGACAGTTCTGTGTGGAGATTTAAGTAGTAGCCATGGGTCACAGATTTCTCTCCTACCTGACCTCTCCTAGAATTTATTATTCAGCAGTTGATATTTATCCTGTCTTCTTGTTTTTGCTTGTTTGCTCACCCTATCCTTCCCTTTGTTTTCATTGTCATTGCGGTAAGCCTTTGCACAGGTGTAAATATAGCTCTCATGTTTGTATATTCAAATTACAAACATATTAAAACCATCAATTACTTGCCTCACCCACTAGAATGTAAGCTCCATGAGAGCAGCGACTTTGTTTCTTTCCACTGTATCCCAAGACCTTGGAACAGAGGCCTGGCACATAGAAGTCTTTCATAAATATTTGTTAAATAATTGATAAATTTCAGGCTTTCCCTTTTTATAACCCGAGGTGCCTTGCATTTGCCACTGTTTAAATTCTCAGAATGTCTTCTTTAGGTTTTGTGGAGTTAGGTTGGGTGAAAGTAGGATTTCAGGAAACTGTGCTGCTCTAGGCTGTCTGGATTTTAGCTCTTTTCTTTGGAAGGCCATTCCATAACTATGGCTCTGTACTTAATCTCAGATCCCAGGCCAGTGTCACGTAGATGTAAGTGAAGGTGGGACTGTTACCTTCAAGAATGTTTCTTCTGTTCGTAGCTGTAATATCTTTACCAGAGAATGGATTTCAGACAGTAGCAAAATCTGAGTTGTGAGAGGTGAAATGTTCTACCATAATACTGATAGCATCTCCAGGGATTCTGACACAGCCAGGAGCAGGACATACTCATCAGCACTGAAGCAGAGCACCTCCTGATTCAGCAGTGAGACAGTCCCCCTCCTCAGCCACGTTGACTGCTGCCCTAGGATTGCTGATGCCAGTTGCAGTGGCTGAATTTCTCATTGTCCTGGTTGGAAATGGAGTCCCTGTAGTCTGGAGTTTTAGAGAATGGGTCAAAAAATGTAAGGAGTCCCTATAAATCTTCATTAAGCCACTTTCCCCTACTCAGGCTGATCCTGTTGGACTTAATCTGTTTCCACTTTCCCAGAGCAGTGGTTGGCTTTACTGTCTTAATGTCTTCTGAGTCCTGGTAAGCCAGGTCACCATGTGGTTTGCCACTTTCTTCAGTGGCTTCTGCTGCATGAAGATCATGACCTTTGCCCCCCTGACGTCTTGCAGCTGAAGAAGAGGGCCTGCAGGCTGGGTTTTTGGTTTTTGTGAGGGTCTTTCAAGATCACTTTTTATTTCTTAGCCCTTGTTGGCTGGACACTTTAAAAACCATTAACAGGAAACAGCAGCATCCTCCATCCCATTTTAAACCTGTTATTTTTATAGATTGCGGTCTAGTGCAGGAAACTGATTGCTATTTGTGGTGTTCCTGCTCTGCTTGTCTTTTTGTATAGACATCACAGCAAGATGGAGGACCACACAGCTGTAAGGAGGAGGCTTGAACCACAGTGCATGTCGCTCTGGCTCTGAGCTTCCCTCTTTACATGGTTTCTGCCTTGGCCAGCCACTTTCCATAACTTTCTCATCTTCCTCTGATCTCACCATACTTGCCATCCCTGCAGCACTCATTGCTGCCTATGTTTCACTTCCCTCTATTGTAATGGTTATGAGGAATCAGACTTGTCAGAGAATTCTGTGCAAGATATGTGCTTGGAAATCCCAGAGGCCATGATGTGGGAGAAGGATCTAATCAGGCCCTTAACTGTATCATTGACAACAGTAAAAATAACTGTAAGTTTTTAGTAAAATAAAATTTTTATTCTCAATTCTCCTTCTCATTTCTTCTTTGATTTTGAAACAAAATGAAAAACAGCATAGAAATTGGACCTTATTGCACTCTAAGCTATGCAAATCACATTATTTTAATAAACTACAGAAGTCAAAACTGAGTTTTCATATTTTGCATGGAAAATATCACATTAAAAATAATTACTGCAGATAATCCAATTTCCTTTGCCAATACACTATGTTTTTGATAAAAGGAAGTATAAAATAGCTATAGTTTGAAAATAATTTATTTTAAAAAGAAGTGAACCTGTATGTTAATTGCTGGATATTTTTCAGACAAGCACTTTTCTTAGTGGAATTAGCTAAATTAGTATCTCAATTTTCTATGTGGTTTAGCCTCTCAACCCCGATAGCAGTCTGCCAAAAATCCTATCTTTATATTTCTAGATATTTTATTTTTTTGATGCCAGGCTAGGTTTCTGGTAATATGTCAGTTGGCTACCAGGATCTGTGGCAAATTCCTCTGCAAGGCTAGATTGGGGCAGGTGGGGAGAGAGAGGCACTATGACTCTATCAGAAAGTTGCCAAAGAAACACTGCTTTTGGATTGTTTCAAGCCTCCTCTAGATTTTCTGGCCAGTAGAAGATCATGACCTTCTCTGCCCCTCCATATCCTACAGCCAGAGTTTTAGAATGCTAGCTCTAGCTGGGTGGAGATGATGTACAATGCATATTACCTGGAGGCAGGGACTATGTATTATAATGGTGTCATCCCCTGCGCCTAGTACACTGTAGCTTGACACAAAATAAGCACTCTGTAAATCTAATCTGAAGAAATGGAAATCTAGCCCTACAATCCATTCAGTTATTCGTAGAGCAACTGAGGCCCAGAGAGGGGCAGTGGCCTACCTGTCTACAGCTTCATAGAGAGTTCTCATCATGCTTACATTTTTTTTTGGTGGGGGGATGGAGTCTTGCTCTGTCACCCAGGCTGGAGTGCAGTGGTGCAATCTCGGCTCACTGAGCCTCCGCCTCCTGGGTTCAAGTGATTCTCCTGCCTCAGCCTCCTGAGTAGTTGGGACTACAGGTGCCTGCCACCACACCTGGATAAATTTTGTATTTTTTGTAGATACGGGGTTTCACCATGTTGGCCAGTGTTGGGATTACAGGTGTGAGCCACTGTGCCCAGCCCAATGTTCTTTTTATGAAAATAAAATTTCTTTTTAAATATATAGCATATGCACTTATAACTGGCACTGTATAGAGCATGAGCATGTTTTGATTTGGTCTTTCTTGTTGAGGGGTCTTGTTACATTGTATCCTGGTGTCTAGACTTTGTCCTGTGACCTTTGAGATGGAGATCCAGTGTCTGTGGTACTGCTTGCCATCTCTGGGTCTATACTCAGGGTTCCTTCATGTAGATGCAAATACAGAGGGTATCATAATTTCCAACCTCTCTGTTCCTCGTCACAGCTATTCAGTCTTGCTTGAAGATAGATTACAGAAGGACAAGGTCAAATCCAGATTTTGTGGTGTGAAAATTTACCCTGGTGTGTTATCGCTACCAGGGGATTTGACCTCAGCCAGGAGCAGTGAGAGACTCCCCTTCCCAGCCATGCGGAGTGCTGGCCTAGGACTGCTGACGCTGGTAGCAGTGGTTGAATTTCTCATCGGTTTAATTGGAAATGGAGTCCTCGTGGTCTGGAGTTTTAGGGAATGGATTAGAAAATTCAGCTGGTTCTCATATAATCTCATTATCCTGGGCCTGGCTGGCTGCCGATTTCTCCTGCAGTGGCTGATCATTTTGGACTTAAGCTTGTTTCCAGTTTTCCAGAGCAGCCTTTGGCTTCGCTATCTTAGTGTCTTCTGGGTCCTGGTAAGCCAAGCCAGCTTGTGGTTTGCCACCTTCCTCAGTGTCTTCTATTTCAAGAAGATCACAACCTGTGATCATCCTGCCTACTTGTGGTTGAAGCAGAGGGCCTATAACCTGAGTCTCTTTTGCCTTCTGTGGTACTTTATAATCAATTTGTTACTTACAGTTCGAATTGGCTTAATATTCTATCATCCTCCCCAAGGAAACAGCACCATCCTGTATCCCTTTGCAAGTTGGCAGTACTTGTATGTATTTCAGCTCAATTCAGGAAGTTGGTTGCCTTTCATAGTGTTTCTTCTTTCCTCTGGGATGCTGATTGTCTCTTTGTATACACACCACAGGAAGATGAAGATCCATTCAGCTGGTAGGAGGGATGCCCGAGCCAAGGCTCACATCACTGCCCTGAAGTCCTTGGGCTGCTTCCTCTTACTTCACCTGGTTTATGTCATAGCCAGCCCCTTCTCCATCACCTCCAAGACTTATCCTCCTAATCTCACCAATGTCCTCATCTCTGAGACGTTCATGGCTGCCTACCCTTCTCTTCATTCCCTCATATTGATCATGGGGATTCCTAGGGTGAAGCAGACTTGTCAGAAGATCCTGCGGAAGACAGTGTGTGCTCGGAGATGCTGGGGCCCATGATCTGGGGGAGAAAAGTGTGGTCAGGGCACTCTTGGGATGCTCCGTTGATAGCTCTCTATAAGGGAGCTGCCTTTCATGTCTTTTAAGATTTTCCTTCTTTTACTCCAATTTAATGAATGAGCAACATAAAATACAGATCAAAACCCAATATTATTTATCTTTTGGCAATACAAAATACATTTTTTTAGTGTACTGCAGAAATCAAGGTTAGGGCTTCATGTTTGGTGAAAGAGGTATTATATTCTGTCTACATATAGCAAATAATTCATATATAAATTGTGTTTTTCCTATTATAGAAAACAGAGATTAGGAACAATGATAGTGATTGTTAAATTTTACGAAATTACATTCATGTTAATCATTTTAGATAGGCTTTTAAAAAAAGCATCAATTAATTTCCCCATTTGTCTGCTGTAATGACTCTAATTATCTAACTGAAAAACAAAACAAAGCATCTTATATTTCTGCAAGTTTCTTGGAGTCCCAGTCTTGGCTTTCAGAATAAAAGTCAGTTGGATGCCACGATCTGTATTAAGCTCCAAGGCTCAGGACCTGGAGTCGGGCAACATGAGAGTGAGGGGCACTTGCTTCTGCCAAAAAAAAAAAAAAAAAAAGTAGACTGCTTTTGAAGAGGTCATGCTGTCTCCGCTTCAGTCATTTAGCCATTTTGCCTGTCTACTGTGGCTGCACCACAGCCTACAGTCAGAGTTCTAGTGGGCCAGGTCTTTGAGTTGGACGGAGATCATTGAGAAAGCCAGATCCATGGCAGCAGGAGCCGTGTCTGTTTTTATTTTCTCCTATGTCTCTGGAGACTAGAACAACTGCCTATCCATAATAAACACTTAATAAATACTTTGTGAATGATTGATTAGCTGCACTAACTACTCTTACAATGCCTCCTTTATATTATAGGTAAAGAAACTGAGGCCTGAGAGGGGCAGTGGCCTGCCCAGGGTTTCATAGAGAGCTTGTGGCAGTGCTGGGACTAGAGCTGTTTCTTCATTCCTGGTCTGGGGCCCTTTGCTTTACAACATGCTACTTTCCTGACGAGCTAACTTTGCCCTTGCCTCCTTTGAATCCCATCCCTCTTGCTACAGACTTTTCTATGCACCTCTTTCTCTACTTTCTTTCTAGTCTTCCTTGTTTCAGTTCTGGGGGATCTGAAATCTAAATGGTAACACTTGATGTTCTTAAACATTCTTTTCTGCTTCCTATTGACCATACGAATCTACTTTCATTAATCTATTCTCTCAAACATATCTTTTTCTTACCTGAAGCTGAGAAATGAGGTACATGCTAGGCACATGTGGCTATCAGTCATCACACAGGGGGAGACTAGTTCCACTGTCACTGTGAGTTGTGTGAGGTCAAGTACCATATTTTGTGTCCTGGGAAGGATCATATTCATTCTTTTTAAATAGAAAGGTGCTTCTTCTTGGTTATATATTTGTTAGTAGAATTAATTTTCATTATGCCATTTCTATGTTTTTTACAGATGTCCTTTGTGACCAGTTGCTGTAATAACAATAATAGTATTTAATATTTGTATTGGGCTTTACATTTTACCAGACAATCTCACATACAGTCCATTATCTCATTTTATTTTAATAGCAACTCTATGCAGTTAGCAATTTTATCCCCAATTTACAGGTGACAAAACTCAGGCTGCAGTGATGATTTGCCCAAGATCATCAACTTGTAAATAATGCAGATGGAGTAGTCCCAGATTTTTTGACTCCAAGTTTTGTGCTCTTTCCAATAAATTCTAAGTAGCTCATTGTTCATACTTGTAAGAATTCAAAATAGGATTTGCCTGTGGATTTCCTTCTTTTTCTGTACACAATTTAGCTTTATAATGGGTGTGAGACTACTTTGTGGTTTAGCAAAGAAAACAAATCCCAAAGGCAAATATATACTCTCGAATTAATTCCTATGTAATTGAATCTTTTATAATTTGCATTGTTAGAGTTGCAGCTGGATCCATGTGCGTGCGTGCGTGGTGTGTGTGTGTGTGTGTGTGTGTGTATTAATGGCCTGACATTTAATTATGTGATATGCTCTGTGGTGGTGTAGCCTAGAGGAGATGTGAAATGTTAAAAATGTGATATATGAGCATGGCTAAAAATAAATTGAACAGCACAGAAAGGTAGAAAATGAACAGCAACGTTTTCCCATTCCACCTTCCATTATCAGTCCACTACCTGGATAGAGTTGTATCTTATCACCTGTGTTAGTTCTTTTAGTGATTATTTTCTACAATTCGAAATAGTAAGATTTTGGCTCTCTTACTTGCCTTATCAGCTTTAAACTGTAACTTTTGAGTCCCATTCATCAAGGTTTGGGGATTATCTCATTTTACCCCTAATCAAATTTCCTCCTAAATTTGATTAGTTTTATTTTGTCATTCTGACAGTCATTACTTTTACAATTATAAGTAATATATTTTCAACCCTGCTTTTTGAACCACGCCTTATGACAATATCCACAGAGTCCTAATTATGTAGGAGGAAGAAATGGGTGCTTTACCTTCCCTGCACTTCTCCCATATCCCAACTTCTGTCACCTGAGCTATCAGTTATGAATGACATAGTCCAACTTCACATGACTTAAGGAGAAAATACACTTATTGAAAGGAAATTGACTAGATTATAGAACCAAGGAGAAGGCTGGAGAATCAACCTCAGAATGGGAACCAAGACAGGTTAAATAGACAAGAATACAATCAAGTCATGCTCCAGGGACTGATGCTGGCACCACCTCTCCCATTTCAGCTGTCAGCACTGTGTTGTTGACACTGCCACTGCCTCTGAGAATGTGTCTCTTTGAGCCATCCTGGGTGGGAATCTTGGCTGGCTGATTCTAGATCACACGCCTACCCTAGCTGACAGGCCCTAGGGTGAGGAAAAGTCAGATTTCCCTTTGACTTCTGAAATATACATTTTCAAATTAGGTGAAATAAATTATTCCACCATTGATGTAAGCAGCAGGATGGGTACGGCTGCTGGTGTGGAATTAATGCACTGGAAGGTCAGCTCTAGAAACTCACAGGAGATATGACAAAGTAATAAAGAGATGGAAAATTTAAAAGCAAAGCAATATGGCACACAGAAATAAAAGGACAATCATAGGAATGGTTGGAGCCCCAGAAGGAGATGAAGAAAATGAGCACAAGGAATAAAATATTTGAAGAATTAATGATCAAGAATTGCATTACGTTAACGATGAAAAAGACAGACTAAAAGGGCTCAAGGGGTGTCAAAGAAGACAGATAAAGTGGGAGGAATTCATCACACTTAAACACATTGTAGAGATTTAAGAATATCAAAGACAAAGGAAATTTTACAAAACTTTGAAAGAACAGATCAAGAATCAGATTGACATTTCTCAGGAGAATACTGCAAAAGATTTCTAAATGACATTTTATTCTAGTAAATATTTGTTCTTATTTTCAAGTAACACCAAGAAGAAAAGTTTAGAAATATTTTTCTGGCTAGGAACATATTTTATATTAATTATAAATGGGGAGTTAATTCTAAAAATGTCAGTGAAGGCTCAGTGGGTTGATTGTCATAAGGTTAGTGAGAAAATTCTGAAATATTTGAACAATCAAAGAAAATCTTAAAACCAAAGGATTTGGAGAGATTGTGATGTCACATTTATAAATGAATTAAAGGAGTCAATGTGGCATAGAATTGGAGATGACTCTGGAGGGGAAAAAAATAGCACAGATAATTGCCAGTGCATCAGAATTTGTTAGGTGCAGCAAAGGAAACAGGAAAAATTAAACATTTCAACTGAAGACAAAGAAACAAGTGGGTCAACTTTCTCCCAATTAAAGGGAAAGCCTTAGCAATATATGAGCATCTTAAGAAAGAAGCTGAAAACTTTGCTGCAGTGATCTCCTTTAGCGGAAGCTGTGGAGTGGCTTCAAGGACTTCCACATTCTACACACCTGTTGAATTATTGGTGAAACTGAGTGAAGATTAAATAGCAGCAAAAACATTTCTCCTGTGTTTTAAAAAGTGTATTGATAGATAAGGTTGTACTCTTGTTTGGATTTTAAAATTTTACCTTTTTTACTTGACAAATAGTAATTGTATATATTCATGGGGTACCTAGTGATGTTTTGATACACATAATGTGATCACATCAGGGGAATCAGCACATCTGTCATCTCAAACATTTATCATTTCTTTGTGTTGGGAACATTCAATATCCTCGTAGTTATGTGAAATGATATAATACATTATTGTTAACTAGTCATCCTACACTGGTTCGGATTTTGTAATGAAATTAATCTCTAAAAATTAATTCCCTCAAAGATCTATCTATACTTTGAAAGAAAAGTAAGCCCCAGTATAAAGGCTGTGAATGAATGACTGACAGATGTTGAGTGCAAAGGCTATAGAGATATATCATTCTAGGATTTTTATTAGGGTTGCTTTTATTTCAGTTGGCGCTCTCTGGGTACACAGTTACATGGGTTTTCAATTGTCTTCTCCAACCTTATTCTGTCCCACCCCCAAATAAACTCTTATATTTTGTGCATGATTTTGCAGAATTTAAAGTTTTATAAGAACATATATATCACTTTATGGAGGAAGGCCTGTATATACCTCATAGGTTGTCATGAAGATTAAATGAATTAATAGATGTAAAGGGCTTAAAAGAGTACATGGTATATAATAACAGATAAAATGTTTCATCTTTAATATTATTATCATACTGCTATTTAGGAAAAATAATTTATTTACACTTTTGACAAGTAATAATGTAAATTATGGGGTACACAGTGATAGTGATGTTATATGTATACAGTATGGAATGATTGAATCAATTAATATATCTATCACCTCAAAAACTTGTTTATTCCACTTGTGTAACTTAACTGTAACATTTTACTCTTTGACCAACATTTCCTGATTCTGTCCACCACCCAGCCTCTGGTAACTATCATCCTACACTCTGCTTCTATGAGTTTGATTGTTTTAGATTCCACATGTAAGTGAGAGCATGAGGTGTTTGTCTTTCTGTGCCTGGCTTATTTCATTTAGCATAAGGTCCTCAGATTTATTCATATTGTCAGAAATGACAGGATTTAGAAGAAATAATTTTAAATATTTGTACTTGCAAAGAATAATAAAAAGATAAAGAAAATAGAATAGAAACACCAGATAAATATGTAAATTTAGCAGATGATAAATGTGATCTTCTTTTCAAAAAGGATTATTCAATAAATGCTGCTGAAACAAGTGGCTAAGCATTTAGGGTATAGTAATTTTAGATTTTTATTTCACATTATCTTTAATAAATTTGAGTTAGATTAAAGAATAAAGTGTAAGAAATGAAACCATAAAAAGCTCAAAGAAAATATAGATGAATAAATTATTGGGTTATGGAAGAAGAAATTTCTAATTATGCTATCAAGGACAAAAATCATCCAAAAATTATCAACATATATGATCACATAAAAAATTAAAACTTCTTCATGTCACAAACAGGATGCATATAACTGTAAATGGCAATGGATAAACAGAGGACAAAATCGCAACAAGGCATATATAACTAGAAGAATGAGTTATTATTATTGTTACAAAACTATTAAAAAAGAACCACAACAGGCTAGGCACAGTGGCTCATGCCTGTAATGCCAGCACTTTGGGAGGCTGAGGTGGGAGGATCACAAGGTCAGGAGTTTGAGATCAGCCTGGCCAACATAGTGAAACCCTGTCTCTACTAAAAGTACAAAAAATTAGCTGGGCGTGGTGGCAGGCACCAGTAATCCCAGCTACTCGGAAGGCTTAGGCAAGAGAATCACTTGAACCTGGGAGGCGGGGGAGGTTGCAGTGAGCTGAGATCGCGCCACTGTACTCCAGCCCAGGCAACAGAGCAAGACTCCATCTCAAAGAAAGAAAGAAAGAAAGAACCATAACATTCCAAACATTCCAATAGAAAAATGAAAAAGACTTTGGAGGCAATTAAAAAATAAATCAATATACACGGTTTATAAACATTGTTATTTCTCACTAGTCATAAAATAGTGACATTTTGCAATACCATTTTGTGTTTATCCAGCTAGCAAAGATTAAAAAAAGAAAGATAATGGTTTTGTTGAGAATAAAGGGAAAGGATGTTCTCATACATTGAGAATGGATGCAGTAATTGGTATAATATTCTGAGGGACAATTTGACAGTATATTTTAACACATAGGTATATATCTTGATATAGCAATTATACTTTGTAAATGTATCTCTATTAAAGATCTATGTAAAGTTGCTTTTACAAAGATGTTCATCACACAGAAAAATTGGAAGCATTCTAAATGCTAAACTGAATAGGATTGATAAATTGTGGGTCCGGGCAGAACATGGGTGATATGCAAAATTTCTAACTGAAAAGTTAGTTTTCAATGACCTTGGACTAAGGACTAGCGGGAAAGAGATAATAAAGATATGGAAGAAATCAATGGAAAATATAAATAAAATTTCAAATGATCACAATTCCTTTAATCTTTCCCAGGCATTCACAAATTATTTATTAAATTTTCTTCATTTATTTCTTCAAGTGTGTTGTTTTTCTGACTGATATATATATGAAAAAAACCCAAACGTTTGTTCTTTGAAAAGAGTAACAAGGTAGAAAAGTCATTTGGTATAGACTGAATGTTTGTGTCCCTCCAAAATTTGTATATTGAAACCTAATCCTCAATGTGATGGTATTTGGAGGTGGGATTTTGAGGATGCTGTCAGGTACTGAGGGTAGAGCCTTAATGAATGGGATTAGTGCCTGATATGGTTTAGCTGAGTTCCTACCCAAATCTCATCTTGAATTCCCACGTGTTATGAGAGGGAAACCGGTGGGGAGGTAATTGAATCATGGGGGCAGGTTTTTCCCATGCTGTTCTTCTGATAGTGAATAAGGCTCGTGAGATCTGATGGCTATAAAAGGGAGTTCCACTACAGAAGCGCTTCTCTCTTTGCCTGCCGTCATCCAGGTAGGATGTTACTTGCTCCTCCTTGCCTTCCACCTTGATTGTGAGGCTTCCCCAGCCACGTGAAACTGTAAGTAAGTCCAATTGAACCACTTTCTTTTGTAAATTGTCCAGTAGGTATATCTTTATCAGCAGCATAAAAACAGACTAATACAGTACCCTTATAAAAGAGGTCCTAGAGAGCTCGTTTGCCCTTATACCATGTAAGGATCCAGGGAAAAGATGGCTGTCTATCCACAAGGAAGTGGGCCCTCATCAGACACTGAATCTGCCAGTGCCTAGATCTTGGACTTTGCAGCTTCTAAAACTGTGAGAAATATATTTATGTTGTTTATAAGTTACCCAGTTTATGGTATTTTATTATGGCGTCCTGAGCAGACTAAAAAACCACTGATGAGATAAATTAGGAATAAAGGAGACGCTAAATAATATGAACGCAGAATGGTCCTTAGCTACAGATACAGAAAATACTAAAATATTAAAAAAGAATAAAGATACTATAAATAAATTTGCTTCAGGAAATTTGAAAATTTAGATGAAATTGCAAATTTCTGAGAAAAATGCAATTTACCAAAACTGATTTAGGAATAAGAATCTGGCTACTTATTTAATAAATTGAAACAGTAATAGTTAAAATTTTCACATAGAAAACAAGCTAAACAAGAGTTCAAGACCAGCCTGGCCAACATAGTGAAACCTCATCTCTACTAAAAATACAAAAAAACCACCACCACCACCAACAACAAAAAACTGGGCATGGTGGTGGGTGCCTGTAATCCCAGCTACTCGGGAAGCTGAGGCAGGAGAATAGCTTGCACCTGGGAGGCGAACATTAGCGAGGCAACTTGCCTCTCTGTCAAAGGTGGAATAAAATCTCAAACCTGTTGGGGATTGAGATGAGTAAAATAACATCAGTGAAGATCAGCTGACACCTCCCTGAAGGAAAGAGCACAGTACAACCTCAGATGTAGGAGCCGGGAGTGAAAGGAGGAGTAGAGGGCAAGAGATCTTAGGGGAGTATCCCCCACAGTCAGGCAAAGTATCCTCTTGATGATTTAGCCTCGAAGCCCATGTTGCTGGTCACTATGCCTGGAGAACAGCACTCTAACTGGGGAGAGAAAACAAACTAGAGGAGTTAATTGAATAGTAATTGGTATGATTTGCTTTTGCCTAAATTATAGGCAATTGGGAAAAGAGGAAATAGTTCCCATTGCCTGGGACATAATTTCAACACTTGGAAGATTTCATTTCAGCTGAAAAACGGTGGTGGTGGTGGTTGTTTTTGAGGCAGGGTCTCACTCTGTCACCCAGGCTGGAGTACAGTGGTGTGATCACGGCTCACTGCAGCCTTGACCTCCTGGGTTCAGGTGATCCTCCCACCTCAGCCTCCCTGTGGTCTCTAGCTGGGACCACAGACACACACCACATCTGGCTAATTTAATTTTTTTTTTTTTTTTTTTTTTTGTAGAGAAAGTGTTTCGCCATGTTGTCCAGGCTGGTCTCAAACTCCCGAGCTCAAGTAATCCACCTGCCTCCACCTCCCAAATTGCTGGGATTACAGGTGTGTGCCATTGTGCCTAGCCTGTTGTTTCTTAAATGGATCTGGCTGTGTTACGTTTAGATCTTCACCAAGTTACCAACTTAAAGAGAGGGTATTGGGCTCTTCCTTATATTTTTATCTGACATTCTTTTGTACCCAGATTTGCATTTCACAGGGTCAGAAAACAATTCCAAGTGGCAGACTATTTATTGAAAAATACTTTTTTTGGGAGGTGGTGTGTAATGGGAAGGGGTGTATGGGAAGTCTTGAGAAAGTCTAGATACCATTATAAGTTTAGAGTTCTAAGTTTACCATTCTAAGCCTAGAATTTCGAATTTATTCTCAGGAAAACTGGGAGCCATTGAAGGTTTTAACATTTCATTATAAAAAGTACTAATAGCTATTTTTGGTTATGTGTATTTAAAAGTGTGTTTTCTATGGCTGCTGTAACAAATTACTACAGGTAGCCTAAAGCAACAGAAATGTATTATCTTACAGTACAGTCAGAAGTTTGACAAAGATTTTACTGAACTAAAATCAAGGTGTCAACAGAGTTATGCGCCTTTCTGGAGAGTCTATTTCCTTGCTCATGCAGATTAGTTGCAGAATTGTGTACAGCTGTGATCCACCATTTCCTTGCCAGTTGTCAGGTGAGAGCCCTTCCCAGCTTCTAGGGGCTGCTCACATTCTTTGCCTTGTAGATTCCCTTTCTATTTTTTTCAAAGCCTGCAATAGCTGGTCAGTGTCTTCTCATGATTTGAATCTCTCCTGCCTCTTGTTCTGCAATCTTCTGCTTTCCTTTTTCACTTGTTTTTTTTTTTTTTTTTTTTTTTTTGAGTTGGAGTTTCGCTCTGTTGCCCAGGCTGGAATGCAATGGTGTGATCTTGGCTCACTGCAACCCCTGCCTCCCAGGTTCAAGCAATTCTCCTACCTCAGCCTCCTGAGTAGCTGGGATTACAGGCATGTGCCAACACCTGGCTAATTTTTTTTTTTTTTTTTTGTATTTTAATAGAGATGGGTTTCACCATATTAGCCAGGCTGGTCTTGAACTCCTGACCTTGTGATCCGCCTGCCTCTATTTGGTGACACTGGATTCACCAGATAATCTGGGATAGTCTGCCAATTTTGACGTTCAGAACCATAGTTAAATCTGATTATATTATATTCATGAGATTAGAGTGTGGACACCTTTGCAGGGCCATTATTCTTCCTACTACAAAATTCATTAAAGTATAGATTATATTTTAAACTGTAAGAGTAGAAAATATGACTCCAAGGATAATGTGCAGTTTTTTCTTGAATCTTCACCTGCGGGGGAGGCTACTCTACCCATTCTTGTCCTACATGTCTCTGTCTTGTGGATATCTGGAATTACTCTATCACCTAAAACAATACTGTTGACTATGTGAAGCTTATAAACAACAAAAATTTATTTCTCACAGTTCTAGAGCCTGGGAAATTCAGGATCAAGGCACCAGCAGATTTGGTGTATGATGAAGTTCACTTCCTGGTTCATAGACTACTGTCTCTTGCTGTAACCTCACATGGCAAAAGGGGGACCTGAGCCCTCTGGCTCTCTTTTATGAGGGCATTAATCCCATTTGTGAGGGTTCTGCCTTCATGAACTAATCACCTCTCAAAGTCCCCACCTCCAAATACCATTACTTTGGGGATTAGGTTTCAACTTACAAATTTAGGGGGGGACATAAACATTCAGACTATAGCAGAGCTTTACCAGTTTCTCAAGCATAGGACTGGCGCCTGCTTTGCTGGCTATTTTAGGACCATTGGTCTGGGGCTAAGCCCAATTTCTGTCCTTCACCTCATCTCAGCCGTCTCTGCCTTTGAAGCTCCACGACTGCCTGGGACTATATCTTCTTTGGATCTAGATGACATCTTCACCTTTTACCAAGCTGCCAAACTCCCCTTTGGACTTGATTTATGATTGTTGACCTTGTTCTGAAGTTTTGTTTTTTACTTTCTACTCTTCCACTAATTCTCTTTCTAAACATACTGCAATCTATGTAGCACTGAGATGAGGCATGACTTTTCTTAGGGAAGCTTATCCCAGTACCCAAGATCTTAGCCACAAGTGAGAGCCTCAAGCCCTTTGAGTGGAAAGAGAGGGAGGCAAATACATAGGAGCCAACATCTACTGTGATGCCATAGACTCCCCCGTAACACTGAGACTAATAGCAAGGGATTTAGAATATGACAATTTTGGGTTCCATTTCAGGCTCTGAGACATCAGTTGGTAGACAACCAGCTATAGGCAATGTTAAGTAATCTCTTTTAGCCTTAATTTTCTCATGTGTAAAGTTGCAAAAAAGGATAACCTCAAAGGTTTGTTATGAGCATTAAATGAGATAATGAATGCAATCCAGGACAGTGTAGTAAATGCTCATTTCATGATTTGATCTTGGTTCTTCTCATGATTGTAGGATACAGAGACACAAACAAGAAAACATGGCTACTGGTATGCTACATTCCCGAATTTTTATTTGGAGATTTTATTTTGAATTGAGGGAAAATTATCTGCTTGTACAGTCCATGGCAGAGCCAGTGGAATGCAGAGGAAGAAGTAGGGTCTCACTTGTCCTTAGCAGTGTTCTCAATCCAGGATAGATATTTGTAAACATTGGTGTAGATGCCGACGTCCCCGCCCATGAAGTGCCCAACCTCGATCCCCTGGAGCTTGTCTTTGCAGATGACAGTAGCAACGGCCACCTCCTACCAGAGATCATGAGATGAAGAGTATGTGTGAGAGAGAGAGAGTGAGTGAGTGAGTGTGTCAGATCTTCTGGAACCTTGGTGTCCCGCTTGGCTGAGCCCTGTCTGCAGGTGTATGCTAGACTCATGACAAGAACACCGAATTGGGACAGAAAGCTTGAGCCTTTTTTTTCCCACTTTGCTATAATTAGCTTTGTGTAACCTTGAGAAAGTCAGAGAACAGCCTCTCTAGAAGTCACATGTAAAATGGATCAACTCCATTTTTTTGAAGTGGTGAAGGCATTTTCTATTTGTGAAAAGTCTGATTTTTTTTTTTAAAGAAATGGCTGTTTTCACAATTTTACTTGTAGTTATGAGAATGAACACCTAGCAAATGGTGTGTTTAACTGGAGGTACTTCACGATGCCCTTTAATGAATAAAGACACTTCAAGGGAAGTCCATTACTGAAGAAACAGTGCTGACTTTGCAGCAGCTTTATAAAATTCTCAAAAAATTATTTAGAAATCAAAAAAATTGTTACATCAAGAGTAAATAGTTGGCTGGGCACAGTAGCTCACGCCTGTAATCCCAGCACTTTGGGAGGCCGAGGCAGGTGGATCACGAGGTCAAGAGATGGAGACCATCCTGGCCAACACTGTGAAACTCTGTCTCTACTAAAAATACAGAAATTAACTGGGTGTGATGGCACATGCCTGTAGTCCCAGCTACTCAGGAGGCTGAGGCAGGAGAATCACTTGAACCCAGCAGGCAGAGGTTGCAGTGAGCCAAGATCACGCCATTGCACTCCAGCCTGGGCAACAGAGACTCCCTCTCAAAAAAAAAAAAAAAAAAAAAAGGTAGTTAACTGAGCATATGCAAATAAATGAAAGCTGAAAGCTGAGTATAGAGAGATTACCCCAAAAATTCGGCTGAATACTTTCACAAATTTCACACATAAGGAGTTCCTGTGGCTTTTTCCTTGTTCCGTTTTCTGGCATTCTTTATCAGACATCACAGGGGCCTCCAGGTTCTGCCGCAGGTCAGGGTGTCGGCCTGAGGGAGATGCAGATAAAATAAAACATCCTGCTGACAGTTGTGATTTAGTCCTTCTAACCATCAGCCTCTATTTCAATTTGTGTCTTTTCGTGCGTGTTTAAAGAAAATAAGGAATGAGAAAGAGGGGGAGACATCATCAAGAGCGTGGTTATGAGCTAATCTCGAGGATTTTGAAATAGGCTTTACATCTCTTCGAGGTAGAGTTTATTTTTAATTGGTGGCCTGTCTTGGAGGACTAAATGACCTGAGTCAATTCTCAGAGGGGTCCTTCACATGTGAAATAAGAAAGTATGAGAAGTAGGACCACGTCTTTGTCATGTGAATTGTGCCTCTGACAATCAGGAATGGCTGGGCCTCTGTGCAGAGTCAGATGGCCTGGTGGCTCCAGCTGCCAAGGCCCTGCAGAGGCCGTGGGGCATTAGACACCTGGGAAAGGAGGAGCTTTGTTCCTCGGGGCAGGTCTCTGATTGCCAGGCCACTCTCCATTCGGTCTCCTCTCACTCTCCTTTCCTCCTCTCTTCTCATAGCTATGAGGACATGGATCTTCCTCTTAAAGGACAACTGATGACCTGACTTGCTGTGGAAGGCACACTTACCACTGTTTTCTTGGCTCCAGTCCAAACCTGAGAGTAGACAGACAGTGCCTGGCCGGACATTGGTGGTCGCGAGGGGAAGGGGCTGGACTTTGGGGTTGAGCATGGCAGGCTTAGCCAGCCTGATGAGCATGAGGTCATCCTGTGGGGCACTATGACTGTAGTTCCAGTAGCGGACGATCTGGATGGGGTTAATTGTCTGTTCAGTACCATCTCTGACTCTGCTCTTGAAATTTCCCAGCATCACTTTCAGATTTCTGGAGGGAGAAGGGGTTGGAAGTAATCACTGTCATCATCATCATGGCTAAGATACTGAATGTTACAAAGTGCCAGGAAATGTGTCAAGTGCTTTTTCTGGATTATCTCAATTAACTCACAAGTCTACGCAGTGGATTCTATTTTTATCCCCGTTTAGCCCATGAATTAATGGGGCACATAGGAGTAATCCACTCATGGTGATATAGTAAGTGGTGGAGCCCTTCACTACATTTTAATGTTGTGTTCTTTAAGGTACAGGAGAGGAAGATGATGCACGTCAAGGAAATGTAATTTTCTCACCTATCTAACTGGACAGTTTCCATTTTGGTGAAGAAGAGAATGAGATGACCTAGTTCTGGGTGTCTCCTGTTTGGTTCACTAGCTGATGCACTAACAACCCTATTCTATTCTGCTCTGCACCTTTGGAAGGGGACATATATGGATTTAATCAATGGGCTTTCTTGTCCTCTGGCTTCCTTATATTGGCCACTAGGAAGCACCAGAAAGTAACTGGAGGGGAGAGAGCGAGATTGGAGTGCTTATCCTCCCAGGTCCCTCCCTGTGGTTTTGTCACAGAGTGGCTGTGTTCCTTGACTAGGGGTTACAATTCCAATCAGGTTGTCTCTTCACACAGGTCTCTGTCTCTATCTCTCCCTGCCTCCTTTGAAATTGTTTTCTTCTCTTGCCTTTTTAGGCCTAGGGGTGGTAACTGCATTTTCTCAATACAAACCCTGGTGGCATGGAACTATTCTTAGTATCGTCCCTTTAATGTCTCCATACATTTGCGATTAGTTTCTTTTAAAAACGCACCTCAGTTGACCCAATTTGAGTGCATCATCAGTTACCTGCTAGACCTTTAATTGATAAAATGCATTCAAATTGCCAGTAAAAAAAGCTTGAAAAAAACTTATGAGAGACTGAGGAGGCATAACATGAAGCACAGGGTTCCTATGCTATCCTGGGCTGGACAAGTCTTTATTGTGGGGGACTGTGCTGTGCATTGTAGGATGTGGCTCAGCATCTTTGCTCTAGCCTCTCCCCATTAGATGCCAGTAGCACTGCCCCCTGGTTGTGACAACCAAAAATATCTTCAGACATTGCCAAGTGTACCCTGGGGAGAAGTTACCCTTATCTGAGAGCCACTGCTCTAGAATGAACAGGAGGTGTTTTGGAGATGATGCCCAAATACTCAACGGTAAGTGGCAGTGAGCTGGGGCCAGTACCCAGCTGGGTTTGATGAGGACGCCCACACAGGGGTTGAAGTGAGACTTGAGGTATACCAAATAGGGAGCAGGGTCTTCTTTCTGAACAGATGAGTCAGCAAAGAAAAAGGTCCCTGAGAAAATAATGAATATTCTTAATACATAAATATTAAAAAAATAAGATAATAGTCTCCTAGTTGAAAAGGAATATGGATAATTCTTAAACAGTTATCACTTGGCCAGGAATTTGACATGTTTTTCTAATAAAAATGTGAATTAAAATGATATGCCATTTTATCTCATATTTGTAATAATCTTGTTTAATATTGATAATATTCAATCTAAGAGTATAATGAGAGACTTTCATCACTGCTAGTAAATTGATTCCATTTTCTTGAAAAGCAATTTAGAAATAGGCATCAAGAATCATAAATTGTTTATAACCTGTGACCCAATCATTCCAACCCCAAGAATCCATTCTAAAGAAAAAAAAGTAAGTGTGCTCATATTAGCACTATTTATAATAGCTGAATATTGGAAACATAAATGTCTGGTATGGGAATGTTGGACATTGAAATGAAGCACATGAAAAAGTGGAACGTTGTATATATTAAAAATTAAATTAGAATATTAAACAGAAAAAAGAAATATTAATGCTTATTTAAGTTAAAAAGAAAAAGAACAATGTCTATATAATCCATTTGTCTAAAAACAGGTAAATAAAAACAAACCATTTAAACACAAAAAATATAGAGAGTCTGGGAGTAAAAAAGTGGTAACGTGTTGACAAAGAGGAGGGATTATGAATGATGCTTATTTTTCTACTTTAAAAATATCTAAATTTTGTAATATGAACATATATGGTTTTTATGAATGAATTTAAAACATACCCTAGAGAATAAAGGGGAAGGAAGACTGATTCTAGTATCAGAAATAAAGCCCTGTTCTTGTCCTGGCTGCTCTTGGTACTCCTGTTAATCTTCCCCAAGCCAAAAAAGAAAAAAAAAGGCTGGATGTGGTGGCTCACACCTGTAATCCAAGCACTTTGGAGGTCAAGGTGGGTGGATCACCTGAGGTTGGGAGTTCAAGACCAGCCTGACCAACTTGGTGAAACCCCATCTTAATTAAAAAAAAAAAAAAAAATCTTCCCCAAGCCTGAGCCTGTACCTCACCACACCCTTCTGTGTGATCACACAGTTAGAAGCCCCAAGGAGAAAAGGGTAGACTATCAACAAGGGCAAGAGACGTTGAGCTCTCTATAGCAGGCACTGTGTTAAGTGCTTTACACAGATTTATTTAATCTTCACAATAACTCTGTAATATAGGTAGTCATACCTCCATTTTGAAGAAACTGAAGCACAGAAGGATTAATTAACTTGCCTAATCTCAGACAGCTAATGTGTGATACAACCTAGGCAGTCAGAGTGGTGGGGAAATGCCTCACCTGCAAATTCTGCCGTCAGAACTCCATGTGAGGCAGGGACTATAGAAGGTAGGGCCCTAGTATTTGATCTTTTGTTTCTACCTTCTCTGTCTCCTGCATTCTGAGTCTTTAAAGTTTTGGAAATACATGAATATCAGAGGTGAAAATGAGTTTTCTGTCCTTGTGACCACATTGGGGCTTAGCCAGATGGTGATGAGGCTCACCTTTTTGAATAATCAGGATCAATGGGAGTCCTTCTCCAAGGCATGTGTGTGCCTTAACCCACCCTGTAGCTTATCACCAGAAAAGCGGTCTCAGCCTATCCCGAGAGCCTTTTGATGGCATCTAAAAGGCAGGCCCCTAATTCTACTGATGACACTATTTTTGACTCTCTTTCTGTACCCTTTACATATCCTGCCTCTGCCTCACCCCATCCATTTACCTATGCCTTATAGGACAGAGTACAAGTACATACCAGCAAGGACACCCAAACAGAAGACAAATTTCATGGTGATCCAGCTCCTCCCCGCTGTGAGATGGAGAAAATCAGAAGAGTGTGGAGCTATTGGCTTTGCTGTCTCCTCAGGAACGCCTGGTAGACTGAGTGGCTATAGTTAGGTACAGGGGGCACTCCATGGGGTTGGAAAGCAGCTCTGGGCATAAACAGGAGA
The DNA here is from genome assembly GCA_036589455.1 of Ateles fusciceps. Taxonomy (NCBI): domain Eukaryota; kingdom Metazoa; phylum Chordata; class Mammalia; order Primates; family Atelidae; genus Ateles; species Ateles fusciceps. The sequence continues at coordinate 1,874,443 of JAZHEH010002656.1, forward strand.
GGAGATGGCTCCAAATAGACAGATGAAAGCCCTTCTATTCCAGGGAAGGTGGAGGACTGTGCCTCTATTGGGGCATTTCAGGGAAGGAAACCCCTGGATTCAGCTCCTTCTGTCTGCTGCCCCTAAAAGCACATCTGTTTGAAGGTAGTTCAGTTGTCTGTGGAAAAGGCAGCTCTAGGCTCAGGACTTATCTTCCCCACAAAGTTTTTGAGACCAGGGTTATGAGGGAAAATATTGTTTACCTTAGCTCAGGGAGAAAAGGTCCTGAGGTTTGCTGTGAACCTCCTAACAGTTACTTATACTCTCCCCAGCCCCTCCCATCTTTGTTACACTAGCTTCACATGTCCCTTTGATCACTATGTCATCACTCAATCATCATCACCAACTTGGTCTTTGTTGTCCTGACCAACAGCATTGAGCCAAGAAAATACAGAAATGAAAAGCATTCATAGGACAGTTATCTTAATAGTCGGGGGATTGTTTACAGTCTAGATGACATTAGGCCTGGTGACAATTCAGAAGGCGGTACCTCTAATGTTTAAAGATTTAGGCTAATAATAGACTACCAGATTCATCCTTGGGTAATTAGGAACACAGTCTAACAAGAAAAAGAGTGGTAACACTAATAGCTAATATCTGCTAAGCATTTACTGAATCCTAGGCACTGAGCTAAGGTCTTTACAGACTTGTCAGTAGAGATTTTGTATCAGGTTAGTCTGAGGTGTAAAATTCATTACATTTTGTATCACTCTAACCCTTTAAAGTTTCTTAAACCCATAATCTCATTCTAAATGTCACAACAACCCCAGAAAGAAGAGATAGGGCTGGGCCTGGTATCATCATTTCTGGTTTGTGGGTGGCAGAATCGAACCAGAAAGAATAAAAGTAATTTTCCCAAAGTCACACGTGATGGATGAGGAGAAGTAGGCCTTGCTACTGGAGTAGGGTTGCAGGTCCCCCACCAGTTTACTTAAGGGTATATACCCACTGCTTGAAACTTAATGGCCAAGTAGTAAGCCAATGCCATGGTGTCCAGCCAAGGAGCAGGTGTCCTTGATGGCCAAGTGGTGAGCCAAGGCCATGGTGCCCAGCTAAGGACCAGGTGTCCTTGAGAACCCAAACATCCCAGAGAATATCTGATAACTTACCAGGGAAAGTTCCCATCATGCACACACAGTAGGCAAAGAGCCAGAAAATTAGCTTAAAAGCAGCTTAGAGATGGAAAGCAGGGCAGGTCTCTGAAGTTGTCCTCTGCTATCTGGAAGTGTCTCATATGTAAGACCTAGTCAACTTATTCACTGGCCAAGCTGGACTTGTCTGAGTCATTCTTTGGTCTCTTGGCTCCCTCCCAGTTTGGGGGAAGGTTTTTTAAAACATGATTCTGGATTTTTCTAATTAGAATTGGCATCACAAACGGGGTCAGAGAGACCAAACAAAGCGTCAAGAATGGGTGTCTATGGTGGGGAATCCCTGGGTGGTCGGCTCCATGTGGAGTGAAGTTGCCCAACTGCAGAACCTTTGTGGGCCACTGCATGAGTAGAGGGATGCTTGGAAAACACTGGCAAGGACTGAAGACCTATTGCAAGAAGCTAAGATAATAAAGTATGATAATGGTAGTAAATGTGGCAGTATTGCAATAAGGCTGGCTATTGACAAATCATTAGAGCAGGAAAGGGAAAAAGGGTAGAAATTCTTGCAGAAGTTCAAAGGCATGGTTTTCTAATCCTCCAGCTGGTAACATATTATGGCCCTTTCTTGTGCACATTTTAAAACTGATGGGCAAATTACAAGAAAAATTCAGAGCTCAAATGGTTAATCTACAGCTATAGAGTTAAGTAGAGTCTTCTGAAGCTCTTCATTTCTCTTTCCTTTTCTGCCTACTTTGAATCTACTGTTATTAAGCTACTGGTATTGAGATAAAATTTGCTAATTCAAGGCCACTTGGAGATTTTGTTTTCCTTGTACAGTTCAGCCAGTTCTAGCTAAAATGTAAAGACTTAAACTCATTTGGAACTGAAAAAAATGGATAAAGGAGATTTTTAAAAATCAAACTGCCATAGAAATTGTTTTACCAAATTATTGATCCACTGCTTTCCTTGGATTACCTATTGGGGCAAATAAGGTTTAGCCATGTGAACAGGTCTCAATTTTATCAAAAATAATTTGGATCCAGCTGTCTTTTATATAATAATGAGTTTGTGAAGCCACAAAGATGCCATGGGGGTGATTTGGGGTTTGTGATAAAAGCAACCAATGTGAATGGTACCTGTAGGATTTTGGTCTCAATTATGAAAGAGTGCAGAACCCATTATACAGTTCTAGAGCAACAGTTATTGGCCATGTATAGGGCATTGCAAGAAGTGGAGGTCATCACCAGAAAGCAGACCATCACACTAAACACTGCCTATCCCATAAAAAGATGAATTGAAAGCCTTGGCATCATTCCCTGTGAAGTTGGGAAGGCCTGTGAAATAGGTCCCACAAACTCTCAGGGATGCCTCTGCAACTCTGAGAAATGCTCCTGAAAAAAATGGACATACTGTGCTCCTGAGAACACCAGTGGATCTGCCAAGAGGTGACAGCTATGTGGACCTGAAGTTGAGCTGGAAAATGTCCCCATACTGGATTGGTTTTATGGGACTGGAGGGTGCCATGAAGACTGCTGGAGGGGGAGGTCATCTCAGCTGTGTTCCTTGATGGAGGTCTGAGAGCCTTACAATATCAACACACAGCAGCATCAATACCTCCGGAGCAGGCACAGTGCAGATAGAGTGGGCAAGACCAGAAGCTTAGCAATTAACTGGATGCTTACCCACTCCTAGGGAGAGAAACTATGTGTGGTACTGTTAGCTAGGGCTAAAGCCTGTAGTGGCCTCCCTGATAAGACCAATGGGAGAATATACAGTGCTAATAATGTTGTAAGGAGTGTATGTACCCATGAAGGATCCTATTAAACATCTGTGTCTATGTCCATGGGCTCTTGTTACTGCTACCCACAGCATCTGGACTGGGCTGTGACTACAGCAGCAATCAGCAACCAGTCTGATTGTTGGGTTTATGAATACCTTTCCCTATCAAATGATGATAATATGCCTTGGCTTGGAATAGTCTGCCTTTACCCCTGCAGAATTGGAGTGACTGGTTCAGCAGCACTAATAATGCAACTCGGGTTCACTGGGGGATTGCCTTCGCTTGGAAGCCCAATCGCCAACCCAATGATCATCCAACTACATGTTCCCTTATAGGCACTGTCTGTTGTGCCTATATCCCTGATAAACAGAATATTGTTACAGATACTTTAAATCATTTGTCAACTCAGATCTATGACGTAAGTCAATCAGGTTTCTTTGACCCATTTTCAGATTGGTTATACATCTTACCTACTCACTGGAGTTATGTTTCGCTAAAAGACATTATAATTGCAGTTAGCGTCTGCTTTTTATGCTCTTGTGTGCACTGTGGATGAGGTCTGTATGCACAAGCCACGGCTATATATTATTGGCCTGTACAGTTCTTCCCCTCATGCCCAGCTCAGGGATACTCATGCAAGATTGGCAGAAGGAATGTATGAGCTTATGAACAGGGTGGATTTTAGTGTGATGGGTCCCCTACCATGTTACTTAAAGGGTGTATGTCCACTGCTTGAACCATAAAGGTTGGATAGTGAGCCAATACCATAGTGCCCAGCTGAGGTGCAGGTGTCCCTAAGAATCCAAACATCCCAGAGAATATCTGAGAACCTACCAAGGAAAACAGTCCCATCACACATATACACAGTAGGCAAAGAGCCAAAAAATTAACTTAAAAGTCTTTGAGATTGGAAGCAGGACAGATCTCCAAAGCTGTCCTCTGCGTCCAGGAATGCCTCTTATGTGAGTCCTAATAAACTCATTTATTTGCCAAACCGGGCTTGTCTGAGTCATGTTTTGATCTCTCAGTTCCTGCCCAGATTAGGAGAAGGTTATTTATTTAATATTTAGTTCTCCAACTTTGTTCTTTTTCAGTATCTTGTTGGCTATTCTGGATATTTAACCTTTCTATTCTAAACTTTACAATCAATTTTTAGTATTCATAAAATAACTCACTGGAATTTAATTGGGATTGAATTGAATCTATAAATCAAGTGAAGAACTAACATCTTAACAGTATTGAGTCTTGCTACCTATCTTTTCATTTATTTTGATTTCCTCATGAATTTTGTATGTTAGATTTTTATCTAAGTGTTTCTCTTTTTTGGTGCTATTGTAAGTGGTATTGTGTTTTTAATTTCAAATTCGAATTGTTCATTTTGGTGTATAGGAAAGTGACTTACACATTAACTTTACATCCTGCTACATTTCTATAATTGTCTATTAGTTCCAGGAGAATTTTTCCACCAATATTTTGAGATTATTTATGTGAACAATGTCATCTGTGAACAAAGACAGTTTATGACTTCCTTTCCAACCTAAGTACCTTTTCTTGTCTTATGGCATTAGCTGAGATTTCCAGTACAGTGTTGAACAGGAGTGTTCAGTGGGGCACTAGTTGTTTCCCATTAAACATGATGTTAGCTGTAGGCTTTTTGTGGATATGCTTTATTAAGGTAAGGAAGTTCCTCTCCATTCCTAGTTTGCTGAGAGTTTTTAAAAGCATCAATGAATGTTGGATTTTGTCAAATGCTTCTCCTAAAACTATTAATATGAGTATGTGATCTTTCCTTTTTGTTGTTGATGTGATGAATTATATTAGTTGGTTTTCTAATGTGAAACCAGCCTTGCATATCAGAGATAAATCCTAGTTGGTTTTGGTATATAATTCTTCCTATACTTGTTAGATTTGATTTGCTAATAATTATTTCAGTTTTATTTGAGAATTTTCGCGTCTATTTTCAGGAGAAACTTGGCCTGTAATTTTTCTTTCTTGTACTATCCTTGTTTGTTTTTGGTATTTGTGTGATGCTGGCCATATAGAATAAATAGGAAGTGTTTCCTCTGCTTGTATTTTCTGGAAGAGATTGCAGAGAATTAGTAATCATTTCTTCTTTAAGTCTTCGGTAGTATTCACCAGTGAAAATATCTGGGCTGGATGCTTTTTCTTTTGGAAGGTTATTGATTGCTTACTCAATTTCTTTAATAGATATAGGCCTATTTAGTTCATCCTTGTCTGAGTTTTGGTAGATTGTGTCTTAGAAGGATTAGTTTGTTTGTACAAATTATCAAATTTGTTGGTGTAGAGTTTTTCACAGTGTTCTTTTGCCATCCTTTGAATGTCCGTGGTATCAATGATAATGGCCTTTTGTCTCTTACATTAGTAATTTTTGTCTTCTTTCTTTTTTTCTTGGTTAGCCTGGTGAGAGAGGTTTATCAATGTTATTGGTCTTTTCAAAGAGGCTGCCTTTGGCTTTCTTGATTTCTCTATTTCCTATTTTCAATTGCTTTGATTTCAGCACTCATTTTTATTATTTATTTTCTTCTGCTTTCTTTGGATTTAATTTTCTGTTATTTTTCAAGTTTTCTAAGGTCGAAGCTTACATGATCTGCTTTATGTCTCAATAGTAATCTTTTAGCGTAGGAGAGTGCAGAATTTTTGTTAGTTTTACAATATTCTTATGCAACGGCTGGCACTTTTTACCATGAGTAGGATCTGTGTTAAGTGAAATAAAGATTAGCACTTGGGGCCAATCCTTCAGGTAGTCCAGACAGATTAGAATAGACATACATAGTCCTTTGTGAATGAGGTTTGCTCTGCACTCTCTAGAACCAGAGACTGGATCTCACGTTGAGGATACAGGCTGTCATTTTCAAGACTGCTGGTGAGGTGGGGGAGAGGGTAGGAAAAGGTAATTAAAAACACCACAAAGCTTTCCTAATATTTTTAAGTTTTTTTTTTCTTGTATCAGTGTTTGCTTGGTTGCTGAAAAACAGTATTTTCTAAAGTTCTAATGAAGTTGATTTTGGCAGTTTCAGGCTTTTGTCTTTTCAATGGAGAGTCAGGAGCTTGAAGCTGCCTATAACACTATTTTCTCATGTTACTCGCTCATCCCTGGCCTCTGGGTTTTTGATGTATATTAGTCATGTTTCTGTAGAGGAAGAGAGCCAATAGTATATGTGTATACACACGTGTCCATGTACACACACACGCACACACACTCTCTCATATATATATATGAAAGGAAATTTATTAGGGAGAATTGGCTCACATGATTACAAAGGTGAAGTATCCAAGTAGGTTTTCTCCAAGGTGGGAAATGAGAAAAGCTGGTAGTGTAGCTCAGTCCCAGCTCAAAAGCCTCAAGACCAAGGAAGCTGACAGTGTAGCTTCCAGTCTGAGGCAGGATGCTGGTGCAAGTCCTAGAGTCCAAAGGCTGGGGTTTGATGTCTGAGAGCAGGAGGAGAAAAGACATCTCACTCTAGAAGGGTGAGAGAAAGTGAGAGAGGAATCTAAGCAAGCTGAATGTCCCCCTTCTGAAAACTTCATTCTAGCCTCACCCATGGCCCATTCCACATGTCAATTTCCCCTGGAAACACCCTCACAGACACTCCTAGGACCAATGCTTTACTGTCCATCTAGGCATCTCTCAATCCAGTCAAGTTGACACCTGTGTTAACCATCACAGGCAGTGTAGTCTCTGTAGGGTTAAATGGAATTAGAGAGATGCACATGAGAGAATGCAGGACTGACTTGAGCTGTTTATAACCAGGACCGAGAGCCTAGAGAAAGACAGCCTGGGTTTCGAGAAACTCTTGATGAGGGAGATTTCAAGTTTTCCCATTACACAAAACTTTTAAGAGTTCTCAAACCTGATTAGTCTCAGGAGAGAAGAGCTGAACGTTTCTTTGGTGTTTCTTTCACTGCATCCCTAAGATTTCTCTGAACTAACTTAACTTAGCGAATAATATTCCTGAGGGATGCATTGCAGAGTGAAAGGAGGGAAAGAGAAAAAGGGAAACAGTGGGGCATCCCATGGCATTATGATTTCTAGACTTCACTGAGAGTGAAGCAGCAGCAGCTTCCTCTGGGCCACAGAGCAATCTCAGCACTAATCAGTCAGGAGGCATCCTGGGTCAAGTCCTAAGGAGCCATTCAACTTTTCACTCCAGGGTATTTCTCTGGAGGTGAGTATTTTCCAGGAGTTCTGCTCTGTGAAGGAGAAACTAGGAGAGGCTCAGGATGGGAAGTTCTGGGCTTTCTTGTCCTCTAAGATGAGGACATCCAGATTCTAAAGAGTAATAGGCTCATCTTCAAATCCTTCTTGCATAGCAGAAAGCACTTTCAACCATTCTCTGACTCAGTGCTTGACGTGCGTACAGTTCCTTGCTATCGTCAGAACCATCATCTCTCCTTTCTTTTCATCTGGTCCCATGTAAGCAGAGATTGTGGAGATCAGACTGAGTTCTTCCATCAAGTTGGTCCTTCCCAAAGATCATTTTACAAGAGGTCTCAGAGAGAGGACTGAATGAACTTGGACTGGGCGCTGTCTCAGTGAGGACAGAAGGGAGAGAAAGCAGCTACCTTCAGCATTGGTGATAGCCAAGTGTTCATTGGCTCTGATCATAAATTCAGCCTTTAATTGACAAATTCATTTAATTCATTCAAAAATAGTACTAGATCATGAGACATGATGAACAAGAATGACAATCTTCTTGCTTTAATGGTGCTTACAGTGTAATATGCGTGACATAATTTCAAGTGATGAAGCCTAAAAAGATAAGTAGATTATCTTTTAGCGAGGAGATACAGAGTGAAGGGTAGTATGTGTTTTTTCTTAGACAGAATGATGAGGACAATTTCCCTGAACTTGGACACTTGAGCAAAGACCTGAAGGAAGCAAGGGATAAAGCCCAGAAATTCTAAGGTACTCAGGAAATTGAGTCTGTTTATGTTAGTGACAGCTGGCTCTTTAATTTCTGGTATGATTTTGGGAGAAAAAAATGTGATGTATAATGAACATTGACTTTGAGGAGATATCCCCAACTTTATAATAGAATGAAAGCATACCCTCTGTATTTAGAAGCTGGGCTGGACCTGGAGGTCACACTTGGTGGCTTTGGGCTCTCCTAGAGGCAAGGCATGTAGACCTAAAGCCTTTTGTTTGTCAGTCTCAGTATGAGGTCAATGTGGGACAGACAGAGGCTGAGGATAAAAGTTCCTCCTATGCTTCATTCTGAATCTGACTTCTGTCACAGTCTGGTGACAGGAATTGTCAGAGTCTTAGAAAGAGATGGCCAGGCTCAACTCAGCCTAGGTGCTGGTTTGTCAGCCTTCTGTGAGAAGACACATTCACTGAGGACAAAAGTAAGGAAGAGTTTCATTCCCAAGCTAGGGAGGAAGACAGGAGTAATACATGCAGGGAACGAGCTGACCAGTAGATTGAGAGATACTCAGTCCTTGCCCTCGAGAATTTATAGAAACTCCTCAGGAGACTTCCCTCACTCTCACCAACACACAACAATGATGATGAAGGTAAAGCAGAAGTTTTAAAATAAACATTCTGTAAATGGAACCTACATTCAGATGAAACAAAGAAACCAAGTAACCAGCTCAGGGGCATTGGCAGGAAAACTTTTGTATAGAACATGATACTGGAGCAAGAATTTACAGGATAGAAAATACTTGGCAGATGAAATAGTTTAGGACTTTCCAGATGGAAAGGAGTTAGTGGTGGAAAGGAACCCACTGTGGTCATGGAGGCTGACTGATGACTGTTTAGAGCAGAGTGGGAGGCAGGTGAACTGAGCATTGAGGGTGCAATGGTGCCTGCTGGGTGGGAGACAGGCTCTCATGTTTATGATATAGCACTGAGGACGGATCATCTTCTTGGCCAGCTCAATTTTCCTCACACATTGTGCATATTTAGAAAAATTGCCACTGACCATATACAGGAATAGTAGAAGATGAATGCTTACCATTCTGGTCATGTTGTGAAGTCTGTGGACAGGAGGAGGATTTCAGAACGGTTTCTACTTCTGTTGGGATGGAAAGCCATATTGGCTTTCTTTTGTTTTCTAGATTTCAGAAGGGAAAAGCACTCAGAAGTAAATGTTGGGAAATTCCTCCAGTGCCACTGAATTTTTTCTTTTGGGATTCCCTGGCTCCCAAGAAGTACGTCATATCCTTTTTGTGACTTTCTTCTTTTTGTACGCAGTGACGGTGATGGGAAACATATCATTATCACTGTCTGTGTTAATAAACATCTGCAATCCCCCATGTATTTCTTCCTTGGCCACCTCTCTGTCCTGGAGATCCTGATCACATCCACCTCTGTGCCTTTTATGCTCTGGGGGTTGCTGCTTCTAAACACTCAGATCATATCTTTGGCTGCCTGTGCTGCACAGCTATATTTATACCTTTCTTTGGGAACCTCGGAGTTGGCATTAATGGGAATGATGGCTGTGGACCATTATGTGGTTGTGTGTAACCCTTTGAGGTACAACATCATTATGAAAAGCAGCACCTGCATTTGGGTGGTAATTGTGTCATGGGTTTTTGGGTTTCTTTCTGAAATCTGGCCGGTCTTTGCCACTTTTCAGCTTACTTTCTGCAAATCAAATGTGTTAGATCATTTTTACTGTGATCGAGGGCAATTGCTCAAGGTATCCTGTGAGGACACTCTTTTCACACAGTTTATTTTTCTAATGGCTGTTTTCATTATCATTGGTCCTTTGATCCCTACAATTGTCTCCTACACCTACATCATCTCCACCATCCTCAGGATTCCATCAGCCTCTGGCAGGAGGAAATCCTTCTCCACTTGTGCCTCCCACTTCACCTGTGTTGTGATCGGCTTCGGCAGCTGCTTGTTTCTCTATGTGAAACCCAAGCAAACACAGGCAGCTGAGTGTAACAGGGTAGTGTCACTGCTGATTTTAGTGGTGACCCTTTTTCTGAACCCTTTTATCTTCACCCTGCGGAATGACAAATTCATACAGGCCTTTGGAGGTGGCTTGAAACGCTGCTATCAACTCCTCAAAAGTTAAGTCTGTCCTGAGTGCAGTTCAAATCCTCATCATGGATTTGAGAAATCTGATAGTACTAATTGAATCCAAAATGATCATTCTCAAAATCAAACAGCTCATGGTCTACAATGGGTATTTAAGCTGTGACACAGCATCAATTTATATTGAATTGTTTTTCCATGGAAGATCACTTCATTATTTTTAAATAGATGTATAAATTTATTAGCCCTCTGTAGTTGTAATGTATGTTGCAAGATGAATGTGAGATGTGTAAACATCTGAAAAATGTTAAATGTTTTAAACCCTTGGACCTGATAATGAGAAAAACAAAAGAAGTATATATATTTTCTTACATCTGACATACATGTTTGATCGTATGTGCCGAGATTATCTTCCTCTATATTGCCATGTGGTTTCAAGGTGTTTGCTCATTGTATAAACTCACTAGTATTTCTCTGAGTAATCTTAGGGCCAGCACAGGCTTCAAACTTTCCTTGTTGATTCCTACTTGCAGTGTCCAATAGCGATAGTGCCTTTCTTTGGGTTTTCTGACTGGCATTTGTGAGCGTGAACTCACTCCCCGACCCTACCTGCTTAGCAATCTTAAGGCTGAGTATGTGCTCATACAGGTACATCTCAAACTGGTGGACCTCTCAGGTGTGGATGGAAGATCTTAGAAAGAGGCATTTTATCTAATGTCATTCATGTCATTATGCCAGCCTCAGGTGAGGGAGGGAAATGGAGCTGTGTTTTGGGAGGTGATGTGATAAGGGATAGCTGGGCTTTCTGTGTCTTTGGGCTGAGGGTGGAGTGGAGAGAATGGGCAGAGAGAGTGGTAGCTTACAGCCCCCTTTCCTGTATCTCATGCATTCTTCAATCCTGAAATGGCACATTCGTCCTCAGGGCTCCCTTTGCTTTCCCACTTCCTGCTCAGTTTCTTTCTTAATTCCTTTTTGTGTCTCTTTCTGTGACTACCAAACTCATTTCTTTGTTTCTTTTCCCCTTATTTTCTCACAAAACCCAAGTTTATCAAGCTGCCTTCTAGCTCTACACTGAACTCCCTTAATTCCTGTATCTCAGTTCCTGTATTGCCCCATCCTCTCCCTAGTTCCTGTCATACCCACTAGTTGCAGTTAATATTTCTGTATTGCTTAACACACATTTTTCTCTGCATCATTACACAAGTGATTACACAAGTCTGGTGGCAACTCAAATGGACATCAGAAGATGACTACTTATATATTTTATGGGACTTTCATTCAGTTGCTATTATATGAGGGTTGGAAACACAAGGATGTTTTCTGTATCAGTAAACATAAAGTGTATCTCCAAGATACACTGTTGGATAAGAAAAGCAAAGAACAGAAAATGTTTGTTACCTTTTTTTGTAAGAACAAGGTACAACTTAGTTTAGATGTGTATTTATATGTAGTTGCATAAAGAAACATCTGGGAGGGGAAACCAGGAAATGGGTTACCTTGGGGATGTGTTTTTGGGAATGGCATTTGTGGGAATGGTCTGTGAAGGACACTGTTTATGGTACAGCTGTGCACGTTGCTTTCTCTTCTACTTCATAGTAATGTTGTACCATCTCAGAAATAAAAGACTTCATTCTGTTTCTAATTGCCAAGGAAACTTTGCTTGTTTATACACGTAATTGATTGTAACAAAGGAGATATTTTGGCAGAAGAGTCTTTATGAACTCTGAATCTTTTGTAAAGTTTCTCTGGAGCTAAGTAGGGAAAATGGAAGAATAATAAGCATAGATGGAGCTTCATATTTTTCTTATCCTGAGGACTTCATTACTTTCATAATAGTATAGAGATATTCTTTAGACATTTTGGCTATTGCTTTATATTATCTTGTGTATGTTGAAAATACCTTTTTTCAATCTGTTTTTTGACTTTTTAGTTTTTGATGAAATCTTGTCATGCAAAAGTATTAATTTTCCTTTTGTCAAATTAATAATTTCTTTTGTGATTTGTATGTGCATATATTGTTAACAAATTTTTTTATTCAAATGATTCAAAAATTGTCTTTTGAAATATCTAGGCCCAGCCACAGTGGCTCACACCTGTAATCCCAGCACTTTTGGAGGCCGAGATAGGCAGATCACTTGAGGTCAGGAGTTTGAGACTAGTATGGCCAACATGGTGAAACCCTGTCTCTACTAAAAATTTTAAAAAATTAGTCAGGCTTGGTGGCATGTGGCTATAATCCCAGCTACTCAGGAGGCTGAAGCATGAGAATCACTTGAGCCAAGATCATGCCACTGTACTCCAGCCGGAGTGACAGAGTTAGACTCTGTCTTTAAAAAAAATCTCTACAGTTTGACAATGTAGATACAGTAGAACATTTTTTTTAAAAACAGAGAAGAATGGGGAGAGTATATGCAAATATTTTTAAAACATTTTCAGTAATTTAATTCTTGGATATAGTATTAGTGTTTTATAATTGTTGCATGTGTAATGTGAGATAAAGCAAATGATTACTTATTGAATATCCCAATTTTAAATGTAATATAGGGGAGGTTAGGGAAAGTCATTAGAGTCTTCTATTTAAATTATATATATATATATATGATGGACTCATGGTTTATCTATCTATCTCCCATTTATCTATTTACCTGCTATGTCCACTCAAAATTCTAATGACATTGGGCATTCAAATAAATATGATCATTCCTAGGTTCAGATTGTGGTATTGCAATAATTTTTCTTGATGTGAGAATCTAGGGCTTCTTGGAGAAATGACTGATTTCAGGTTTAGTACAGGAAACCTATAAGGTGAACTTGAAACAGATGAATATGTTTAATTGCACCATGTGGATGAAATTAGCAAAACCCATTTTAGGGACAACTCTACAGTCAAAATACCTGAGTTCTTCAACAAGTAGATTGGAAGAAAGTGAATGGGCTGTACAGAGAATCTACAGATTAAAATAAACTTAAAACATACAGAATTACAAAATGTACAAGACTAGGCTATAATGTGTAACAATTCAAACTGGGATGATTAAACCATTCAGAAAGCAAAGCAGTAATTATTTAAAGTTTGAGATTGTAGTTTTTGTTGATAATGTGAGCATTGCAATCGTAATGGAACACACAAATGGTTTTATGTGGCTGCTATCAAAATTCTGTTTTGTGATCTTAGTAGTGATTGCAATTATTATGAAGTGGTTTACCTTGTGATAGTTATACATATTTTTATGCGGTGTTTCTGTCTTGACGTTTGATATTAAAATCAAATAATTAAAATTTATTTTGAGGTCGGTAAGAGGTTGCTGACAGCCTGTACTCTCTAGAAATCAGAGTCTTAGGCAAAGATTAAGTGCTAAAGGTTTATTTGGGGAAGGATGCAATGCTAGCAGAGCAAAAGTAAATGAAGTGAGACAGGAAGCATGGTAAACAAGGCAATGTGATCAGTTACCATGCTGACCATTGTTTCCTGATGATTAGCCAATGACATGATTGTCTATATAGAAAGACCCTAGAATTCTACCAAAAAAAAAAACTTCCTGGAAATAATAAGAGATTTAGCAAGGCTGAAAGAGATAAGGTCAATATGCAAAAGTCAATTGCTTTTTTATATACTTGCAATGAACAATTATAATTGAAATGTATAAACTAATATCATTTTTTACAGCACCCAAATAAGTGAAGTACTTTGGTATTAATCTAACAAAATAAGTTCAGGATATTATTAGAAATGTACAAATTACTCATGAAATAAATCAAAGAAACTCCAAATAATTGGAGAGATGTACCATACTCATGGATTGAAAGATTCAAAATTGTTAAGATGTTAATTCTTTACAATTTTGTTCTATAGATTTAGTGCAGTTTGAATCAAATTCTAGCAAGCTTTTATGTAGATATTGACAAAATAATTCTAAGATTTATAGAGAGGCAAAGGTAATAGAAAGGCCAAGATAATTTTGAAAACAAACAGAAAAAAAAACAACAAAAAAAAGTCAGAAGACACACCAGGAAGTCTTAATTTTAAGACTTCCTGTAATGTTACAATGATCAAGTCGGTGTGGTATTAGAGAAATGCTAGATACATAAATTAAGACAAGAGAATAGAGAGCCCAGAAATAGACCTAAGCAACTATCATTATTTTTGACAACATTGGAAAGGAAATTCAATAAAAAAAGTTAAACTTTCTAAAAAAGTAGTGCTGGAAGAGTTCAATGTTTTTATGCAATAAAATGATTCCCAGTATTTCACTTGTATCTTACATAAAAATTAAATAAAATGACTTAAACATGAATGCAAGATTATGAAATGTCTAGGAGAAAATCTATGTGACCTTGAGTTTGGTGGTTAGTTTTTACATAAAACACCAAAAGCACAATGAATGAAAGAAGAAAAAGAAAAACTGATCTCTATCAAAACTGAAAACTTTTGCTCTACACAAGTCACTGTGAAGGTAAATAATCTGTTCAACAAACCCTCATTTCACAAGTTTACCTGTGTAACCTGCACTTCTACCCCAAACTAAAAATAAAAGTTTTTTTTTTTTAAAGATAAGGCATTGACTGAAAGAAAATATTTGAATATTTCATGTCTGATGAAAAACTTGTATCCAGAATAAACTGAATAAAAACATCTCTAGAAACTCAATAATAAGAAAAGAAACAGCTCAGTAAAAAAACATGGAAAAGATCTGAATAGATACATCCTAAAGAAAATACAAGGATGCCAAGTTGACTTTTAAAAAGATGCTCAACATAAATTATCATTAGGAAACTACAACAAAATACCACTATAATCCTATTTGAACAGCTAAAATAAAAAAAAATCTGACAATTCCAAATGCTGGGAAAAATGTGGGGCATGAAGCACCCTCATTTATTGCTGTCCTAGAAAAATGTTAGGACAACTTGGGAAGGCAGTGCAGGTGTTTCTTATAAAGTTAGACACAGACTTCACATACAACCTAGCCATTGTACTTGCTAGGTATTTACCCAAGTGAAGTAAAAATTTAAATCCACACAAAAACCCACGTATGAATGTTTATAGAAGATATATTTATAATTACCAGCAATTAGAAGCAATCAAAATGTCCTTCAGTAGGTAAATTGATGACAAATTGTGATCCATTGAGTTAATAATTCACATAACAAAATGCATGAACCACAAATGTGTTTTACTAAGTGAAAGAAGCTATAGCAAAAGACTCTATGATACATGATTCAATTCTAATGACATTCTGTAACAAAGAAGAAACTAATAGAGGTAGAAAAAAGATAAGTGGATACTTATGTCTTTGTGATAAGCAAGAGGGCAGTATTTTACTAGGAAAGTACAGGAGGATTTTTGGGTGATGGAACTAATGTGTATGATATTGTCAGATCCATTATGCATTTGTCAAACTCATAGCACTTTACAGCACAAAAAGTGAACCTTAACATATGCAAATTAAAAAATATCCAAAAAGAGCTTGGTGACTCCTAAGACAGAATGCAGACTGTGACAAAACATCTGTGTATGGTATAAGCTCACTGAAGAGGGTAGGAAATATGAACTGCTTTATATAACTTTGGAAAACAATGTTTTGATAGACAACGACAATACTAAAAGAAAAATAACTACATAATCTCTGCACTGTAATTGTTCAAATTGTTTCTTGTGGAAGAAAGGGTTACAAACAATCCTGAAATTGCTGTACATGTATACTGGAGTTCAATAAATAAAAAAAGGATAGTGGATGGTGAGAGCCTGATTTCTTAAAGGAGAAGAGCTATAGAGATGCAGGGGAAGAGGAATAGAATGTATCGTATGGTATTGGATTAGAATCAAAGACATCAGCTTGAGCTCATGTTTAGCTTAATATAGATTCAGACAACATATATGGAAATTATTATGGATATCTGTATGTGTGTGCTAACGTATAAACATGTATTTCCTATCTCTGTCTGTAATTACTTTATACCCCTGTTGGGATCTTATTCTGTAGTAACATTGTTGAAAAAAATCAACCAGTGCTCCTTGAAGACATGGATGATTCAGAGTCTGAGCAAGAAAGACTAAGATAAGGCTGAAGCATCTTGTAATGTTAAAAAGTATAGAAATGCTCTTAAAAGCAAAAGGATGGGGCATGTCAAAGGGATACAGGACCCAACTTGAAGGAGTTCCTGTCTTAGTCCCTGTGGGATGCTATAAAAGAATGCCATAGACTGTGTGGCTGATAAACAACATAAATTTACTTCCCACAGCTCTTAAGGCTGGGAAGTTTAAAATCAAGGCACTAACAGATTTGGTATCTGATAATGGCAGAAGATGCAAGAGAGGTCTCTGGGGTCTTTTAAATAGAGGCACTAATTACATTTATGAGGGCTCCCTGCCATTACCTAATCACCTTGCAAAAGTCCTGCCTCCAAATATCATTGTGTTGGGCATTATGTTTCAACATCTGAAATTTTGGAGGAATATAAGCATTTACAGCAGCTCCTAATAGCCAAACCTAGAATTGAGTAATAAATTTAATAATGTAGTTTGGATTTTAACCTATAGTATAAAATACTGATATTTTATAAATATGATATAAATAAAGGATTGAATAGATAAATAATAGAAACACTATTTTGTTTCTCTTTTCAGAACTGTTTTGGCTATTTTCTTACCACTGCCTTTCCATATAAATATTAGAATTAGTTTGTAAATCATTACAAAACATATTGCTGGGATTTTAATTGAGACCGTTTTTGAAACATCAAAATGTCTTACAACCCCAAAGAACAGGGCTCTTTAAATTCATGTATCATTTTAAATGTTTAGCTTGACCACATGGTTGAGTGGCAATTCTTTGGTAGTAAGAGGTCAATACCTCATCCTTCATGTCTCACTGACATGTACTCAATGTCTTATTTTTAGTTTAGGCACATTTGTCTCTCCTGTGTGTCAGGCTTGCTTGTGAGCCTTCCATCAGTGTGCACCTGTGAACTAACTTTTATACTTTGTGTATCTGTATTGTCATGGAACCATTGTACAAAACTGCCCAACAGGCTTTACAACTCCTCAGAAGCCACATACACTGATCAGGTCATTATTTAAGAGTCTTCATTCACCTTTAGGCCCCTGCATACAATCCAAAGAGCCAACATTGTTCTTGAATATTACATCTGTATCACTCAGCTGCACCACTAGCTGTTAGCAACTGTGACCAGCTTATTATAGACTCTGTATCAGAGACATCAATCTGACCTTGGGGTCTCCACATGCACCAGTGCTGCCAGAATATTTTTATACTCAAATACTATATAATTTTTAATTTCAACCCTTGTAATTCAAAGCAAAAGTAAACAACTTAAATAAAAGACACTAGAAGGCATGTATATAGCTCATATGTAGTGAATCTGCCTTCTACATGGTTCACTGTTAAATATTTTTAGACATTTCCTTCTTCATTTTCTGTTTAGGTCATAATCCTCTATGCCCCATGTCAAATGCTTTTATGTAAACTAACAAGTAGGCAAAGGTTCTCAACTTCTGTGATCCACAATGCGGACCCACATGGACAGGAAATAGTCCATGTAGGCCTAACATATATGAATCTTTTAAGTGCATGCTAATGCTATTAGAAAAATTCATGTAAAAATGACAATGAATTTGTAGTAGTTTTTGCCAAAAACTGTATATTTTTTCAATGGTACTTCCATCATTGACTGGGATATTTTTGCTATATTTGCATTTTTAATTTAAATATTTTAAAAATCAAAGTCATACATGCATATTTTTAAAATTATCAAATAATTGTAAGCAACTTATATAGAAAGGTGACAGACTTGCCCTTTTCTTTTTACTCATATGATGTTACTCTCAGAGTATTCAACTGTTTCTTTTGGTATATATTTAGTAGTAATCTGCTTGTGTAAACATTTCTTAATTCTCAAATGTGTTTTTCCTATAGTTAATAGGTGTCTGTAAAAATTTTTGTTTAAAAAATCTTGTTGATATTTGCAAACTTTTCACCTAAGATGATTCTACATACATCTGAAACCTAGTGATATTTTTTCCACATGCTCTAGCTGTGTCCTCTGTTGGCCTGGGACAGAATCCTTGTCCAGGGATATCCCTTCACAGTTCTGCTATGCTGGATTTCTTCTTCCCAAATTATCTGTCCTCTTCTTTGTTTGTTTACTTCCAAGTTTTTTTATTTTTTAATTGCATTTTAGGTTTTGGGGTACATGTGAAGAACATGCAAGATTGTTGCGTAGGTACACACATGGCAGTGTGATTTTCTGCCTTCCTCCCCATCACCTATATCTGGCATTTCTCCCCATGCTATCTCTCCCCAACTTCCCACCCCCCCACTGTCCCTCCCTTTTTCCCCCCCCAACAGACCCCAGTGTGTGATGCTCCCCTCTCTGTGTCCATGTGTTCTCATTCTTCAACACCTGCCTATGAGTGAGGACATGCGGTTTGATTTTCTGTTCTTGTGTCAGTTTGCTGAGAATGATGGTTTCCAGGTTCATCCATGTCCCTGCAAAGGACACCAACTCATCGTTTTTGATGGCTGCATAATATTCCATGGTGTATATGTGCCACATTTTCCCTGTCCAGTCTATCATCGATGGGCATTTGGGTTGGTTCCAGGTCTTTGCTATTGTAAATTGTGCTGCAATGAACATTCGTGTGCATGTGTCCTTATAGTAGAACGATTTATAATCCTTTGGATATATACCCAGTAATGGGATTGCTGGGTCAAATGGAATTTCTATTTCTAGGTCCTTGAGGAATCGCCAAAATGGTTGAACTAATTTATACTCCCACCAACAGTGTAAAAGTGTTCCTATTTCTCCACATCCTCTCCAGCATCTGTTGCCTCCAGATTTTTTAATGATCACCATTCTAACTGGCGTGAGATGATATGTCAATGTAGTTTTGATTTCCATCTCTCTGACCAGTGATGATGAGCATTTTTTCATGTTTGTTGGCCTCATGTATGTCTTCTTTTGTAAAGTGTCTGTTAATATCATTCACCCCCTTTTGAATGGGCTTGTTTTTTTCTTGTAAATCTGTTTTAGTTCTTTGTAGATTCTGGATATCAGCCCTTTGTCAGATGGGTAGATTGCAAAAGTTTTTTCCCATTCTGTTGGTTGCCGATTCACTCTAATGACTGTTTGTTTTGCTGTGCAGAAGCTGTGGAGTTTGATTAGGTCCCATTTGTCTATTTTGGCTTTTGTCACCAATGCTTTTGGTGTTTTGGTCATGAAGTCCTTGCCTACGCCTATGTCCTGAATGGTTTTGCCTAGGTTTTCTTCTAGGGTTTTTATGGTGTTAGGTCTTATGTTTAAATCTTTAATCCATCTGGAGTTAATTTTAGTGTAAGGTGTCAGGAAGGTGTCCAGTTTCTCCTTTCTGCACATGGCTAGCCAGTTTTCCCAACACCATTTATTAAACAGGACTCCTTTCCCCATTGCTTGTTTTTGTCAGGTCTGTCAAAGATCGGATGGTTGTAGATGTGTGGTGTTGCCTCCAAGGCCTCTGTTCTGTTCCATTAGTCTAGATCTCTGTTTTGGTACCAGTACCATGCTGTTTTGATTACTGTAGCCTTGTAGTGTAGTTTGAAGTCTGGTAGTGTGATGCCTCCAGCTTTGTTCTTTTTGCTTAGAATTGACTTGGCTATGTGGGCTATCTTTTGGTTCCATATGAAGTTTAAGGTGTTTTTTTCCAGTTCTGTGAAGAAGGTCATTGGTACCTTGATGGGGGATAGCGTTGAATCTGTAAATTACTTTGGGCAGTATGGCCATTTTCACGATATTGATTCTTCCTAACCATGAACATGGAATATTTCTCCATCTGTTTGTGTCCTCTCTTATTTCCTTGAGCAGTGGTTTGTAGTTCTCCTTGAAGAGGTCCTTTACGTTTCTTGTTAGTTGTATTCCTAGGTATTTTATTCTCTTTGTAGCAATTGTGAGTGGCAGTTCATTCTTGATTTGGCTCTCTTTAAGTCTGTTATTGGTGTATAGGAATGCTTGTGATTTTTGCATATTGATTTTGTATCCTGAGACTTTGCTGAAGTTGCTTATCAGTTTCAGGGAATTTTGGGCTGAGACAATGAGGTCTTCTAGATATACAATCATGTTGTCTGCAAATAGAGACAATTTGACTTCCTCCTTTCCTATTTGAATACCTTTTATTTCTTTTTCTTGCCTGTTTGCTCTGGCTAGAACTTCCAGTACTATATTGAATAGGAGTGGTGAGAGAGGGCATCCTTGTCTAGTGCCAGATTTCAAAGGGAATGCTTCCAGTTTTTGCCCATTCAGTATGATATTGGCTGTTGGTTTGTCATAAATAGCTTTTATTATTTTGAGTTACGTTCTGTCAATACCTAGTTTATTGAGGGTTTTTAGTATAAAAGGCTGTTGAATTTTGTCAAAGGCCTTCTCTGCATCAATTGAGATAATCATGTGGTTTTTGTCTTTGGTTCTGTTTATGTGGTGAATTACATTTATAGATTTGCGTATGTTGAACCAGCCTTGCATCCCCGGGATGAATCCTACTTGATCATGGTGGATAAGCTTTTTGATGTGCTGTTGCAATCAGTTTGCCAGTATTTTATTGAAGATTTTTGCATCTATGTTCATCATGGATATTGGCCTGAAGTTTTCTTTTCTCGCTGAGTCTCTGCTGGGTTTTGGTATCAGGATGATGTTGGTCTCATAAAATGATTTGGGAAAGATTCCCTCTTTTGGATTGTTTGGAATAGTTTCAGAAGGAATGATACCAGCTCCTCTTTGTATGTCTGGTAGAATTCGGCTGTGACCCCATCTGGACCTGGGCTTTTTTTGGGTGGTAGGCTCTTAATTGCTGCCTGAAATTCAGACCTTGTTATTGGTCTATTCAGGGTTTCGACTTCTTCCTGGTTTAGGCTTAGGGAGGATGCAAGTGTCTAGGAATTTATCCATTTCTTCTAGGTTTACTAGTTTATGTGCATAGAGTTGTTTGTAATAATCTCTGATGATGGTTTGAATTTCTGTGGAATCTGTGGTGATATCGCCTTTATGGTTTTTTATTTCATCTATTTGATTATTCTCTCTTTTCTTTTTTATTAATCTGGCTAGTGGTCTATTTGTTGACCTTTTCAAAAAAGCAGCTCCTGGATTTATTGATTTTTTGAAGGGTTTTTTGTGTCTCTATCTCCTTGAGTTCTGCTCTGATCTTAGTTATTTCTTGTCTTCTGCTAGGTTTTGAGTTTTTTGATCTTGCTCCTCTAGCTCTTTCAATATTGATGGTAGGGTGTCAATTTTAGATCTCTCCTTGCTTCTCATGTGGGCATTTATTGCTATATATTTTCCTCTAGAGACTGCTTTAAATGTGTCCTGGAGATTCTGGTATGTTGTGTCTTTGTTCTCGTTGGTTTTGAAGGACATCTTTATTTCTGCCTTCATTTCATTATTTATCCAGTGAACATTCAAGAGCCAATTGTTCAGTTTCCATGAGGCTGTGTGGTTCTGAGTTAGTTTCTGAATTCTGAGTTCTAACTTGATTGCACTGTGGTCTGAGAGACTGTTTGTTATGATTTCTGTTCTTTTGCATTTGTTGAGGAGTGATTTACTTCCAATTATGTGGTCAATTTTAGAGTAGGTGTGATGCGGTGCTGAGAAGAATGTATATTCTGTGGATTTGGGGCAGAGAGTTCTGTAAATGTCTATTAGGTTTGCTTGGTCCAGGTCTGAGTTCAAGTCCTGGATATCCTTGTTAATTTTCTGTCTCGTTGATCTAATATTGACAATGGGGTATTAAAGTCTCCCACTATTATTGTGTGGGAGTCTAAGTCTCTCTGTAAGTCATTAAGAACTTGCCTTATGTATCTGGGTGCTTCTGTATTGGGTACGTATATATTTAGGATTGTTAGCTCTTCTTGTTGCATTGATCCTTTTACCCATTATGTAATGTCCTTCTTTGTCTCTTTTGATCTTTGTTGGTTTAAAGTCTATTTTATCAGAGATGAGAATTGCAACTCCTGCTTTTTTTTGCTCTCCATTTGCTTGGTAAATCTTCCTCCATCCCTTTATTTTGAGCCTTTGTATATCCTTGCGTGTGAGATGGGTTTCCTGGATATAGCACAGCAATGGGTTTTGGCTTTTTATCTAATTTTCCAGTCTGTGTCTTTTGATTGGGGCATTTAGCCCATTTACATTTAGGGTTAATATTGTTATGTGTGAATTTGATCCTGCCATTTTGATGCTAGCTGTCTGTTTTGCCCGTTAGTTGATGCAGTTTCTTTATTGTGTTGATGCTCTTTACCATTTGGTATGTTTTTGGAGTGGCTGGTACTGGTTGTTCCTTTCTCTGTTTAATGCCTCTTTCAGGAGTTCTTGTAAAGCAGGCCTGGTGGTGATGAAATCTCTGAGTACTTGCTTGTTCGCAAAGGATTTTATTTTTCCTTCACTTATGAAGCTTAGTTTGGCTGGATATGAAATTCTGGGTTGAAAGTTCTTTTCTTTAAGGATGTTGAATATTGGCCTTCACTCTCTTCTGGCTTGTAGGGTTTCTACTGAGAGATCTGCTGTGAGTCTGATGGGCTTCCCTTTGTGGGTAACCTGACCTTTCCCTCTGGTTGCCCTTAGCATTTTCTCCTTCATTTCAGCCCTGGTGAATCTGATGATTATGTGCCTTGGGGTTGCTCTTCTTGAGGAATATCTTTGTGGTGTTCTCTGTATTTCCTGGACTTGAATATTGGCCTGCCTTGCTAGGTTGGGGAAGTTTTCCCAGATAATATCCTGAAGAGTATTTTCCAGCTTGGATTCATTTTCTCCGTCACATTCAGGTACACCTATCAAATGTAGATTAGGTCTTTTCACATAGTCCCATATTTCTTGGAGACTTTGTTCATTCCTTTTTATTCTTTTTTCTCTACTCTTTCCTTCTCATTTTATTTCATTGAGTTGATCTTCGACCTCTGATATCATTTCTTCTGCTTGGTCAGTTCGGCTGTTGAAACTTATGTATGCTTCGTGAAGTTCTCATGTTGTGTTTTTCAGCTCCATCAATTCACTTATATTCCTCTCTAAGTTGTTTATTCTTGTTAGCATTTCATCAAATCTTTTTTCAAGGTTGTTAGTTTGTTTGCATTGGGTTAGAACATGTTCTTTTAGCTCACAGAAGTTTCTTATTACCCATCTTCTGAAGCCTGATTCTGTCAGTTCATCACACTCATTCTGCATCCAGCCTTATTCCCTTGCTGGTGAGGAGTTGTGATCGCTTGTAGGAGGAGAGGTGTTCTGGTTTCGGGTGTTTTCATCCTTTTTGTGCTGGTTTCTTCCCATCTTTGTGGATTTATCCACCTGTCGTCTTTGTAGTTGTTGACTTTCAGATTGGGTCTCTGAGTGGACATCCAGTTTGTTGATGAAGTTATTTCTTTCTGTTTCTTAGTTTTCCTTCTAACATTCAGGCCCCTCTGCTGTAGGACTGCTGAGGTCCACTCCAGGCCCTGCTTGCCTGGGAATCACCTGCAGCCTCTGCAGAACAGTAAGGGTTGCTGCCAGTTTCTTCTTCTGCTATCTTTGTCCCAGAAGGATACCCGCCAGATGTCAGTCTGAGCTCTCCTTTATGAGGTGACTCTTTGGATATACGGGGGTCAGGGAGCTGCTTGAGGAGACAGTCTGTCCTTTATAGGAGCTCAGGTGCTGAGCTGTGAGCTCCGTTGTTCATTCAGAGCTGCTGGGCAGGTACGTTTAAGTCTGCTGCAGCAGAACTCATAAACCCCCTTTTTTCCCCCAGGTGCTCTGTCCCATGGAGTTAGGGCTTTATTTATGAGTTTCTGTTGTTCTGCTGCCTTTTTTCAGGACTGCCCTGCCCAGCGAGGAGGCAGCCTAGTCACTGTCTGACTGCAGAGGCTTTGCTGAGCTGCTCTGGGCTCTGCCCAGCTGCCTTGTGAACTTCCCTGCAGTCCTGTTTATATGGGTATAGTTAGAACTGCCTCGGCAATGGTGGACTCTCTGTAATGGCGGGCTGCCTCAGCAATGGCAGACTACCGCCATAGTGGTGGACTGCCTCGGTAATGGCGGATGGCCCTCCCCCCCAGAGCTGGACTGTCCCAGGTTCAGCTGTGCTTGCTGTGAAAATCTCAATCCAGAGCATTTCAGATTGCTGTTTTTTGTGGGGGTGGGACCAGCTGAGCCTGATCACCTGGCTCCCTGCCTCAGTACCCCCCCCTTTTTTTTTTTTTAGTTGAACGGTCGACTCTGTCTCCCAGGTGTTCCAGTCGTCTGTTGAAAAGGTGCTGGGATCTGTGTGATTTCCCATGCAGAGACCCACTGCACCAGCTGAAACAGCCGTGGTGAGATTTGTTGCGCTTTTTGCTTGGGAATCTCCTGGCCTGGCTCCCTGTTTCAGTCCCCTTTTTATCAGTTGAATGGGCAACTCTGTCTCTGAGGAGCTCCAATCGCCAGCTAAAACGGCGCCCAGACCAGTGTATTTTGTATGGAGAACTGCCGTGCCAGGGCACTGGCCAAAACAGCTGCACTGGCAACCCGTGAAGCTCCTCCGCCTGGGAATCTCCTGGTCTGTGGGCAATCAAAATCCGTTTGGAAATGCAGTGTTCACTCACTCTTCGCGCTTTCGCTGGGAGCTGCAATCCTGAACTGCTCCTAATCGGCCATCTTGGATCCATTTACCACTTCCAAGTTTTGATGGAGCAGATCTTCCAGCATCTTTGGCCTTGATGTCAGTGCCATTGACACTATTACCAGAGAAGCAGCATCCTTATAATTGCAGCATGAATATCCGCAGTGCAGGGCACCCACTGATCCAAGACTGCTGGTGCTGGGATGGCAAATGGAGAGGTCGGGCAGATGTAGGTATTTGTGTGCATGCTTGCATGCATGTACACACTTAGTGTGTCACAGGAATACAAGCTGTAAATATTAAACTCTAGTTAATAGATAGCTGTTAAACCCTTAAAGATCAACTCCAAATGCCACCAGAATGTAAGTGGAAATCTCTCCATCTTTGAGTATCTGTAAATGTGGGGAAGCATCTCTAAATTAGGAAATCATTTTTTTTTTTCAACCAGAAACTTTCTCTGCATTGACTCACTCACAAGGGACTAATTATTTCACCACCTTGAAAACTTTGTAAGGAATTAAAGCAATTATCTCCTTTTTAGAGGGCCCACACCTCCACTAGGTTTCTATTTACATGTTGGGGCACAAAATCATTCAGATTTTTCTCTTAAGAGACTCTTCTGCAACTCTTCCAACCTCTTAATCATACCCCTCTGTCAGAAATCAAGCAACAAAAAAACATTATCTTTTCTTTTTTGCTCTCCCTTTCTGAAGTAATAAAGTATTGACTTCTGGGTTTTGGGAACTTGGTTTAGGATAAACATTTGGTCCATTATCACCTACATTACATAGGAACAACTCTATCTCATATGTAGACTAATATAAAATAAAATATATTAGGGAACTAACAGGCAGACATTTTTCTATTCTTAGGGCATAAAGGAATATTTTATGAAATATCTTCCATTAATTTTCTAAAGACCTTTTTCTTGGTCACTGTTTTTACAAATCCTATTTCTGGAGGTAAGGTCTAAGAATTACCCCCTAAGAATCTTAACCTGAGCTTTATTTTAACTTGCTAGGTAAGCCAGACCAAGTGGTTCAGCTTTCAGTAAGCAGTTCAATACCTGAACAGATGAGTGATAAGTTCTGAAATTGTATCAGTAATAAAAAGCCTGCCAACCAAGAAAAAATCCCAGGGCCAGATGGATTCACTGTCAAATTCTACCAGATGTATAAAGAAGGGCTGGTGCCACTCCTACTGAAACTATTTCAAAAAATTGAGGAGGAGGGACTTTTCCTAACTCATTCTATGAGGCCAGCATTAACCTGATACAAATGGTTCAGCTTCTTTAACCTCATTAGACTTGTAAGGGAGGATATGTTGGAGGTTGGGAGAACATCTGTTCTGGTGAGACTGATTCTTAGATTCTTTGAGCCCCTTAAATTTCTCTTCATTGGTCAGGGACCATGAGTGTATTTACTCATTTGAGAAACTCTGGGGTGGTGTTTGCATAATAGGTCAAATGTGAAATCTGGCTTGCTAGATAGAATCCTTGGATTATGATATATGGCACAATAGCATCTAAGAATCACAATCCCAAATAAGAGAGTGATGCAACTGAGTCTGAGACCCACAGATTAGAAAGCACTGAGAAGGGCATTCAAATCCACCTGCCACTAGGTGCAGAATCCTTCTTAACATTATTACTTGGTGGACATTGAAACACGACCATCTCTAGGAATGGTGAAAACACAACTTTAGGAATTCAACTGTTTAAATTAAATCAACTAATCGAACTAAATGTAACTTCCTCCTGTTGTCTAATTCTGCCCTTTTGAGTTACATGGACTGGCTTTTAAGTGTCTTCCCACTTAGATCTTAAAATTTCTATACAAAATATTTCAATCCCAGTAATCAATATGGAATCTTGACCTTTTAACATCCAGACTGCCCATCTCTAGATGCCCATTAATTTTATAGTGTCTCTTTTAAAATCCAAAGATCAGAATTGACTTTAATTTCTTATATGACTCATTGATAGTGAACACAGCTGGAGACTACTTATGTAGCCTGTTCACTACTCCTCTGCCAAAGTCGTCTAAGATGACTTGCAGAGATTTAGTCCGGTGAATCACTGTCCTTCCCATGTTCTTAATTCATTTGCATCATCATTAGTAAAGGAATGTCAGGTATTAAGTATCTATTATATTTCAGACACTGAGAAGACACTGAATTCTCCTATATGATAATACTGTTGTCATCCGACATGAGAAAATTAACAACTTCAATAATAAAAAGGTATACTTTGTTTCAATTTCCAAATATTTTCCCAAGTACATTTATAGTTTTTTTTAAAATCAAGCATCCTATCAAGGTTCATGTATTATATTTGATTATTTTGTGTTTTAAGTTTGTTTTAATTTATCAAGTTCCCTCTACACACTTCCTATCTTTTAATTTAATTTTTTGGCCTTGTTCATTCTTCTCAATGCCATTTATTATATTTCACTCAAATATTGTCCTCTTTGAGCACCTTGTAATTTAATATTTACTTCTGAAATATTTTTGACAGATTTTAAAATTTCTTTATCAAATTTACTTGACTTTTTTTTTCATCTGTTGCTATTTTTTGTGCACTTCTAAGTTTTTTAAGAATTCTGATTTCCAACGTTGTTTCCTATTCGTAAATGCCTTTTAGTTGTGGCTAATTCATGTTGGGGACTTATTTTATAGTCTTCCTCAATTTTGTAAATATTTGGATAATATTTTTGTCAGCTGAAAATTTTATTTTACTCTTTCATTTTGTTGTTTTAGAAGCATTATATGTATGTTCATTATTTTCTGTTGCTTCAAAGTTTTTAGAGGTTTCCTGATCCAGCAAGAAAACTTGTTTGTATGAAGGGAGTCATCTTGTGTGAATGGTTTACTGTGTTTCATCCTATAGTTGTTAATGCTTTCTGTTACTAGACATGTTGTGCATTTTCTTTAGTAAATGGTGCTATTTTGGTATTGGATGAGTTGGTACTTGTTTTTGATACTCATGTTTTTGTTAAGACCCTAATTTTTGCCTCTTGCTTCCCCTTCATCCTCAAGGCTCTAAGATTTGCCTCCCACTTCAAATTGCCTCCCACTTCCAAAAGAGTATGCTTTTAATAGATGGATGCCCCTGGTCCTCTGTATATTCCCATGCCCTCCTATTTTTTGATCTTCAGTAGTCAGTGCTCTGATCCACAAGACTCAGACTTATTTTCAGTATTTCTATTCACAATATGATCTCAACTTTCTAGGGATGATTTTTTTCTCAATTATCCTTTCTCTCTGATAAGACTGATGACTATGTATTATAAAAGTTACCCCTAGATGGGGAGGAAGGCAGCAAATCACACTGCCATGTGTGTACCTATGCAACAATCTTCCATGTTCTTTACATGTACCCCCAAACCTAAAATGCAATAAAAAAAAAAAAGTTACCCCTAATCATACTAATAGTATGGGACTGAAGTTTGAGCTCTGGAACCTTTATTAGAAATTTCACTTTATCTTATAGTGAGCCATCAGTCAGCACCTGTTTGGAGTCGTTTATACACACCAGGGGACATCTGATTAATGATACTGTCATCTCATTATTCTTTTAAAAAAGTAACATTTTAAAATACGTTGATTAAGCTTCAGTTACATTATGTTTGTGGTATTTCTTTTCCTCCAAGTCAAGTAAATTACTTTACATGTCTTTAAACTATTAATACAAAGTTTACTAACGTTTATTGAATGCCTACCAAGGGCTAGTTATCCTTCTTTGCAATGGAGAGAAAAAGATACAGTAAGACATAATTCCAGCACTCAAGGAGCTCAATCTTAATTGTGAGAGGCAGATAAATATATAAGTAATTATAGTCCAGTGGGTTAAATAATTCATGATTAATAATGTACAAGTGGTGTGGTATATTAGTGAGAGTTCTCCAGAGCAACAGAATAGGATAAAGATACATAGCTATCCATATCTATATCTATATAAATGAAAAATTGGCTCACACAATTATGAAGGCTGAGAAATCCCAAGAGCTGCCAACTGAAAGCTGGAGACCCAGGAAAGACAGTTGTATAATGCAGTCCAAGTCTGAAGGCCAGAGGACCAGGTGAGCTGATGGCGTAAATCCCAGTCTAAGGTCAGAAGAAGATGAGATGTCCCAGCTCAAGGAATGAGGCTTGAAAAAAAGTGAATTTCTGTTTTCATCCACTTTTTGTCTATTCTCAGTGGATTGAATGATGCTTGTCCACATTAGGGAGGGCAGTCTACTGAGTCCACCAATTCAAACAATAATGTCATTTGGAAAGATCCTCCCAGACACATCCAGAAATAATGTTTACTCCAGACACCCTATGGCCTACTTGAGTTGACACATAACATTCACTATCGCATTGGGAATATAAGAGCAAAGATTCTAACTCTGAGGCAGTCAAGGAAACGTCCTTAAGTAGGTGGCAAGTAAATGGGTCTTGATGAAAGATGGTAAGTTTGAAGGTAGAAGGGAGAAAAATTTCTTATCTAAGTCACTAGCATGTGGAGAGGGATATAGGCCCCAATTATATTTTATATTTATGGAAAATCAACTTAAAAAGTGTTGGATAGACTTTCTGCAAAGTGATGACAAGTATCTAAAATAGATCAAAATCACCCAGAAACGTTCTCTAAACTGTATCCATGACAGAGGTCAGCATGCCTAGAGGTCATATACATTATATATATATATATGTATATATATGTTTATATATATACAAAGTTGGGGTGTGTGTGTGTATATATATGTAGTTTAAGGTGTCTGTCATGGGTGTTCAAATCTTTTATTATAGTAGAATTTTATTATACTCCAAATAAAAATCATCTTCACCCAATTTTATTTTCACTACTGATTTTTAAATAGATGAGCTTGGGGAGTACTCAAGAATATCTCTATTAAGTGGGGGATTATAGGAAGATTTGAAGCACTAGAATTGGATGTCCATCTGAATATAGGAGAAGAATTAAGGAGAATGTATTGTGGCTAATCACAGATAAAGGGTCAAAATAGGTGAGTAGCTGAAAGAAGAACCAGAGAGGGGGAGGTCACTGACTCTCTTGAGAAACATTTACAGCATCATACAAGAATGACATTTACATCAGAAAATTTATTCTTGCCAAGTTGATTAATAGATATTTATTCTCCATCTAAAGCTGATTGATAAGGTAATATCTATTTTAATTATTTTCTATTGCATAAACCTTTATTATTTCTTATGTATTCTTGAAATTCTCAGGTGTAGCATATATCTAAGTAATATAATCTGCCACTGTCTCTACCTTATTTATTTATCAGATATAACAAAGAGTAATGGATTGAAAGGAGTAAGATGTAAAATAAGAGCTAAATAAATTTTGAAAAGAAACAAAATCATCTAAGAAATAAAAAAATTACAAGTTCCCAAGAAAGAGTACATTAGACTGAAAGTAAAATAAGAGCTATTGGGCAAAGAAATAGAAATAGCTAAATAATGCATTTGAAATAATTAAAGGGGTATAAAATATTAGAGAAAAATCGGCAAGGTTAAAGAGATTGAGGTAGGCTAGGTAGATTCATTATATGTATTTGGGATTTGTAAAGAACAAAAGCAATACAATGAAAAAATATAATATTTAACACTATGTTTGATGGCCATCTTGAAATGAAGATAGTTTTGAATATACATAATGAAAACTTTCACTATGTATCCAGGAAAGTGACCTAGAACAGATACACCTGTGATAAAACCATTAGACTTTGAAAGTGAAGAAAAAAATTCCAGGAATATAAAATACCACATACAAGAAATATAAATTATGCCAGTATGAGATTTGTTAATAAAACCAATAAGCAAGAGAACAATTTATTTTCCTAATTATTTCTTTTAATTAGGAAAGAGGGGAGACAACAGATGAGTGAGAAAATATTTTTCAAAAGAACAGTTGATAAACGCAATCATATTTTAATATCAAATGAGGAAGATTTCAGTACAAAAATGATAACTGTGAAAAGATTTTTAATTCTAAATGCCCAATTTCAGTAGGGTCATACATGTATGAATGTCTGTGCATCATGTAATGTAACAATTACCTTCATAAAATAGAAACTACATGAGGTGAAAGGAGAAATAAATACATACAAAACATCGAGAGACTTTAATACTATTCTTAGGACAAGTGAGCAAAAAGTAAGAATAAAAAGATTGAACATAGTCAATAAAGCAGACCTTACTGATATATATGTAGATTCTTACACACCAGTAGTAAAAAATATTTTTTCTTATAATTCTTTTAAGACACATATGAATCTTTAAAGAAAAAGTTATAATCCTATATTCTGGGGGCCACAGCATCTATAGATTTAATATGTCTGATAATGGTCTAACGGACAGGAGCACAAATATAAGTGTACTTTTTCAAGGCTCTTACATTTTATATAGAGTGTTGCAGTATCAACTCTAATAGACTGTGGTAATTTAATGGTGCATATTATAATCCCAATAACAAACACTACAATCAAAAAGGTACATCTAATGTGTCAATGAAGGAATTAAAATAAAAACTTAAAAGTATTTAATTAATCTAGAAGGTGATAGGAAAGGAAAAATAGAAGAAAAAATATAGATGGGACAAATTTAAAGAGATAGGAAATGGCGTACCTAAATAAAAATATCAAGAGTGAATATTCTATGTAAATCGACTAAATACTACAGTTAAAAATCAGACACTGTCAGACCAAGTCTATGATGTCTACGTGTGATATAGTTTAAATTAAAGACAGATTGAAATTACAATGATGAAAAAATTATTCAAACAGTAAGCTTAAGAAACCTGGAGGTGTTATGCAATATTAGGAAGAGTAGACTTTAAGGCAAGAAGTACTACCAGATGTAGAGAGGCTATCAGTATATTCCAAGATAATCTCCCCCATATCAAAAGCCTTAATGTAATCATATTTTCAAAGTCTTTTTTGCCATACAAGGTACAAATGCCTTTTGAGTGCCATATATTCAGTTTCTGAAGATTAGGATCTGTATATCATTTGGTGAGAAATACTATTCAGCCTACCACGGCCTGTAATTGAAAGCTTTTCTATACTTACAAGGACTCAGGAATTGATTTAAAAATTAAAAAATAGGCGTTCAGTGGATAGGCGGGCCTCCCTCTCAGAACTCGTCACCCGCCCCTCCCCCACCCTCCCCTCCCCCACCCACCGCCATCACCCTGGAAACCGGCCGCAATCACCCGCAGACCTGAAGCTGGTTTCATGGCAGCCTCAAATAAGGGCAGTTTTGGGGCCACTGGTGGGGGCGGTGGACCAGGGCACCAGTTCGACACGCTTTTTGGTTTTCGATTCAAAAACAGCTGAACTGCTCAGTCATCATCAAGTGGAAATAAAACAAGAGTTTCCCAGAGAAGGATGGGTGGAACAAGACCCTAAGGAAATTCTGCATTCTGTCTATGAGTGTATAGAGAAAACATGTGAGAAACTCAGACAGCTCAATATTGATATTTCCAACATCAAAGCTATTGGCGTCAGCAACCAGAGAGAAACTACTGTAGTCTGGGACAAGTTAACTGGAGAGCCTCTCTACAATGCTGTGGTTTGGCTTGATCTAAGAACCCAGTCTACTGTTGAGAGTCTTCGTAAAAGAATTCCAAGAAGTAATAACTTTGTCAAGTCCAAGACAGGCCTTCCACTTAGCACTTACTTCAGCGCCGTGAAACTTCGCTGGCTCCTTGACAATGTGAGAAAAGTTCAAAAGGCTGTTGAAGAAAAACGAGCACTTTTTGGGACTATTGATTCATGGCTTATCTGGAGTTTGACGGGAGGAGTCAATGGAGGTGTCCACCACACGGATGTAACAAATGCAAGTAGGACTATGCTTTTCAACATTCATTCTTTGCAGTGGGATAAACAGCTCTGTGAATTTTTTGGAATTCCAATGGAAATTCTTCCAAATGTCCGGAGTTCTTCTGAGATCTATGGCCTAATGAAAGCTGGGGCCTTGGAAGGTGTGCCAATATCTGGGTGTTTAGGGGACCAGTCTGCTGCATTGGTGGGACAAATGTGCTTCCAGAATGGACAAGCCAAAAATACGTATGGAACAGGATGTTTCTTACTATGTAATACAGGCCATACGTGTGTATTTTCTGATCATGGCCTTCTCACCACAGTGGCTTACAAACTTGGCAGAGACAAACCGGTATATTATGCATTGGAAGGTTCTGTAGCTATAGCTGGTGCTGTTATTCGCTGGCTAAGAGACAATCTTGGAATTATAAAGACCTCAGAAGAAATTGAAAAACTTGCTAAAGAAGTAGGTACTTCTTATGGCTGCTACTTTGTCCCAGCATTTTCGGGGTTATATGCACCTTACTGGGAGCCCAGTGCAAGAGGGATAATCTGCGGACTCACCCAGTTCACCAATAAATGCCATATTGCTTTTGCTGCATTAGAAGCTGTTTGTTTCCAAACTCGAGAGATTTTGGATGCCATGAATCGAGACTGTGGAATTCCACTCAGTCATTTGCAGGTAGATGGAGGAATGACCAGCAACAAAATTCTTATGCAGCTACAAGCAGACATTCTGTATATTCCGGTAGTGAAGTCCCTGATGCCTGAAACCACTGCACTGGGTGCTGCCATGGCAGCAGGGGCTGCGGAAGGAGTCGGTGTGTGGAGTCTCGAACCTGAGGATCTGTCCACCGTCACGATGGAGCGGTTTGAACCTCAGATTAATGCTGAGGAAAGTGAAATTCGTTATTCAACATGGAAGAAAGCTGTGATGAAGTCAGTGGGTTGGGTTACAACTCAATCTCCAGAAAGTGGTGACCCTAGTATCTTCTGCAGTCTACCCTTGGGCTTTTTTATAGTGAGTAGCATGGTAATGTTAATTGGAGCAAGGTACATCTCAGGTATCCCATAAATACTACCAACTCATGGACTCCCAAGATGCGAGCTTCTTACATAATGAAAGAGTCTGGCAATTCTGTCTCTTAATGCGATGACACTGTTCATAGACTTTGAGTTTATTTATAAGCCGCTTGCTGCATGACCCTCCAAGTAGACCTGTGGCTTAAAATAAAGAAAATGCAGCAAAAACAATACTATGGAAACATCTGTGGTTTCTTTCTTTCTTTTTTTATTTTTTAACAACTACAGTTAAAATTAGGCCAGCTACCTTTGGGACTGACCCCCTCCATTGCCGTAACATCTTGCTCCATTCCTTCTAAGATCTAGGAAGAATTCGGATCCTCACTATTGAAATCTTCCATCAAACATACTCAAACACTAGTGGACGAGGCTCTGAGTCTCTGCATGACATACACTTGATTAAAAGATTATTACTAACCTGTTAAAAATGAGCAGCTCTTTGCTTTTAACAGACACTCCAAAAGTCTTCTTTTCTGCATAGTAGAAGACTGCAACATCTTCACTGAATGTTTGAATAGAAACCTTTACTAAATTATTAAAATAGACATTTAGTGTTCTCACAGCGTGGAT
This sequence comes from Ateles fusciceps, assembly GCA_036589455.1. Taxonomy (NCBI): domain Eukaryota; kingdom Metazoa; phylum Chordata; class Mammalia; order Primates; family Atelidae; genus Ateles; species Ateles fusciceps. The sequence goes on from JAZHEH010002656.1 coordinate 1,908,452, forward strand.
ATTTTCCTGAAAAGTATTTGCCAAAACTGAAATCCTTCAGATATTTTCCATGGTTCCACTAATTATAATGACTTTCTGTATGGATCTTATAGGAAAGGACACTTTCTTTTTTCTTCCATCTTTCCTTTTTATATATTTTTACTTTGTATGTATAACATACATGCCCATATATTTTATATACTGAGGGTAGCCCATTTATAAATTAAGAGCACATTATATTCAGAAGGTTCTAACAGGGCTGGTCTTAAGTGAACCACTTATATAAATATGTTAGAAAACAGCTGTATACATTTTTGGGCAATCGTTATGCATATTTACCAGGAGAATTTTTTTCTTAAAGAGCCAACATTTAAAATTTATGTTTTGTGTCAATAAAAGAAAATATACTTAAAACAATTAAAAAAATAAATGCTTTTCTATAAAGGCAATTACTGGCCTAGATGTTCTCACTGATTAACACTTCTTAGCAATGTGGGAAGAAATAATATTAATTTTTCCATAAAATAAAAAAAGACATACTTCCCAGTTTGTTTGATGATAACCAAAATTACCTTGATACCAAAACCTGACAAAGACCTTACAAGAAAGGGAAAACTCCAGGCCAGTATCTCTCATAACCATAAACATCCTGAATAAAAAGTTAGCAAATAGAATATGGCATTATATACAAGGGAGAATATATTCCACAATTTCCTCATAATCTTTCTAAGTTGATTCTCTCAGGAACAAAGCAATCACTGTTGGGATTTCTTTAAACATATGGATTATGGTGATTTTTGCCTAATCTAGAGCATTATGTGATGGAGTCATAGTATGCAATCTTTGGTGTCTGGCTTCTCTCATTCAGTGTCATGTATCTGAGATTCGTCCATCTTGTGTGTATCAGTAGTTTGTTATTTTTCATTGCTGAGTATCATTTTCTCATGAATATATCGTTGGTTCTCATTATTTGTGGTAGTTACAAATCCTAGTCTCCAGGAATACTGAATTAATGCATACTGAATCATTGCTCCTCGGGATTACAGGGATAGATTACTGTGAGCCTCTTGTTACAATATTTTGCCAACTGATCAATACATTACCTTTTTAAAATGTAATGTTTCCTCTTAAAGACACCTTATTTAATATATATTATTGATTTATTAACACAGAGCTCATGGCTCACAGCACTATACCTTATACCTAACGCAGCATATTTAACACATTTTCCCTGTAAGGCACATCACAGCCTTCTTGCATTTAGGAACATTAGACAGAACTTTGACATCACACTTAGGAGTCATTTCAAAAAGCAAAATAATCAGCAAAAAGTACAAAATCCAAAAAAATATTGTGGCACTGAAGACCACCAGAAGGACACTTGTTCATAGGATGGGAACAGAAAGAAGAAGGTGGAATATCTTCTTGTTCTATCTCAGCTGAAAACAAGAGCAATGGGTGACTCAAAACTTTCACAGCTCTGTGCATGCTTGTACGTGTCAGCCAATGGCTCTAGACAAACTACAGATAATTTTATAGTTACAAATAAATTTTGAATAGGTGAATTCACAATTTATAAAGGAAAAAGATTTAATTGACTCATGGTTCTGCATTGCTGGGGAGGTCTCAGGAAACTTACAATCATGGTGGAAGGCAAAGGAGAAGCAAGGACTTTCTTCCCAGGGTGGCAGGACAGAGGGAGTGCAAGCAGGGGAAATGCCAGATGCTTATAAAACCATCAGATCTCCTGAGCCTTACTCACTATCATGAGAACAGCATGGGAGAAACCCACCCTCATGATCCAATTACCGATACCTGGTCCTGCCCTTGATACTTGGGGATTATGGGGATTACAATTCAAGATGAGATTCTGGGTGAGGACACAGCCAAACCATAGCACCCACACTCAGAGGAAACAAAGGAAAGAAGTAACCATGTCTGGGTAGGACTTGCTAAAAATACTTTTGTGTAACTGCTGAGATGCAGTAGGTTTTTGCATGACAGGGACATAATATGTAGAGAAGACAGCTTCCATTCAGGATGGAAGACATGGTGCTATAGATAAGCAGGTTGTAATCAGGGAAGTAGATAAGTGGTATAGATAAGCAGGTTGTAATCAGGGAAGAAGACCAGTTAGAGTAACTGGTCAGAGCAGAGTTGGAGCTAAGATGTTTTGTAGATAATCTGGCCAAGAAAAGTGGCAATCTGGTGGAGACCACTTAATTCAATCACTTGATCTAGATTTACTAGCATTCAGAGAGCTGAGATCGGAGCCCTGATTCTGGTACTGGAAAATATTTCTACTCAGCCCATAAATATTGTAAATGGCCCAGCTAGCTCAGTCAGTAGAGCACAAGACTCTTAATTCCAATGTCGTAGGTTTGTGCCCATGTTAGGCACCATCTGTGACGTTGGTCACATTGGGGTTACCACCTGCTGGGGTCTGTCCTGCAGACCCCAGCTGCACGACGGATGAATAAATGCACTCATACACACAGTACAGTGAACGAGTGGACAAGGGAGTCATGTGCTTCCTACAGAGTGAGATTTCAGCTACACAACACCCACTGGTTCTTCCTCACATTTATTCAGTATAGATTTAACAATAAAAGCTTAGCATAAACACACTTGTGGATAAGTAACACGGTTAAGAGAGTAGTTCTTCAAAAGATTAAAGCTCAGGTACTGATGCCTAGAATGAACACCATTAAAGAATAATTTTCTTGGTCTACCTTCCCCCTGAGAGGGTCATCTAGCTCAAAGGTTACGAGTAAACAAGCTAGTTAGAGTGGAGACAAAGAAATGTGAGGAGTTTATCTAATTATTTAACTAAAGGGACAATGCTGCCTTCAGCCAAATAATAAAAAACTCTTAGGCCTTCCAAAAGTGTTTTTGACTATATTCTATAACTTTTCTTTCTTTTTTTTTTTCTTTTCTTTTTCACATTGGACATTTGTACAATCTATAACTTTTCTTTAATGTTTCTGCCACCATCCTGAGCGAACCACAACACAACAAAGATGTCCAGCGAATTGAGAGACAACAGTGCATGCTTGGGCAGATAGGTTTTCATGCCTGTGGTGCAGTGTTGGTGATCAGTGCTTATTTTCTTGGACATACACATTTATCTACCTTTCTGCTTACCTATCTATCCTTGATAAAACATTTAACATCAACCTTGTTATAGAGTCATGGTGTGGACCCTAGAAGCAGGAGGGGAATATTTTCTCAATCTGGAAATATCTTTAATATTTTCATGATCAGAAGCAGTCTCATCCTTTTTTTTTTTTTTTTTTTTTGCTCTTTCCATTTCACAAGGAGCAAACCCTCAGGACTAAATATGTGGGAATCACACTGGTGCTACTGAATTTTGTTTCTTAGGCTTCCCTGACTCTCAATGTAGCTATGCATGTCCTATTTGTTACCTTTTTCTTCCTTTGTCAGTGATTGTAATAAGGAATTACACAATCATCATAGTATTTGTAGATAAATGCCTTCCATTCCTCCTGTATTTATTCCTTGGCTACCTGTCTATCATGGAGATCCTTATCACATATGTTGCTGTTCCCTTGATGTTAAGGGATTGTTACTTTCCGTGATTCAAACAATACCTTAGATGACATGTGTTGTCCAACTCTATATGAACGTTTTTTGGGGGGTACACAAAATTTGCATTACTGGGAGTGATGACTGTGAACCATTATGCGGCTGGCTGTAACTCTTTGAAGTAAAACATCATTATGAACAGACACACTGCATCTGGTTGGTAATTGTATTATTGATTGGGTTCCTTTCTGAAATCTGGCTAGTCTATGCCACATTTCAGCTGCCTTCTGCAAATCAGCTCAAAATGAATTAAAAACTTAAATGCAAGAGCTGAAAGCTGAAAACTGCCATAAAAAGAAGGATATCTTGCCATACTTGACAACATGGATGAACTTAGAGGATATGCTAAGTGAAATAAACAGAAGGAAAATATCCCACATATATAAGGTACCTAGAATAGTCAAACTCATAAGGGCAGAAAATAGAGTGATGTTTCCATGGAAAATGGGAAATTGCTGTTCAATGGGTATAAAGTTTTAATAATTACAAGATGAGTAGGTTCTACAGATCTGATGTATAACATTGTGCGTATAGTTAACAATACTGTATTGTGCACTTAAAAATTTGTTAAGAGGGGTAGATATCATTGTAAGTGTTCTTACCACAATAAACAACAACAGTAACAATAAAGGAGCAGGAATAACTCCTTAAAAGTGACGAATAGGGCTGGGCATGGTGGCTTATACCTGTAATCCCAGCACTTTGGGAGGCTGAGGCAGGTGGATCACTTGAGGCCAGGAGTTCAAGACCAGCCTGGCCAATACAGTGAAACCTTGTCTCTACTAAAAATATAAAAATTAGCTGTGCCTATAATCCCAGCTACTCCAGAGGCTGAGGCACGAGAATCACTTGAACCTGGAAGGCAGAGGTTGCAGTGAGTGGAGATCACGCCACTGCACTCCAACCTGGGTGACAGAGTGAGACTCTGTCTCAAAAAAAAAAAAAAAAGTGATAAATGGATTTATTACCTTGATTGTGGTGATGGGTTCATAGGTGTACACTTATTTCCAAGTTCATAAAATTATTTACTTTAAATGTATACAGTTTTCTCTGTATCAGCCAATCCTCAATAAAGCTGTTAAAAATTTAAAAAGCTACTCTAAGTAAGACAGTATGTTAGAGGCAAAAGAATAGAGAATTAGATCAATGGAGCCTAACAGAGAGCCCAGAAATCACCCACACAAATACAGCCAACTAATCCTTAATAAAAGAAGAAAAGCAATCCAACGAGAAAGGACAATCTTTTCAACAAACGGTGCTGGAATGACTGGAAATCTCAAACAAAAATAATTCAGACACAGACTTTATACCTTTGACAAAAAATTAACTCTACTTGGATCATAAACCTGAATGTGAAATGTAAAGCTTTGCAACTCTAGAACAAAACAGAAAAACTTAGATGACGCTGGCTTTTGTGGTGACTTTTTAGCTACAATACCAAAAGCACAACACATGAAAGAAAGACTTAATGAGAAGAGACACGATTTGGAAGAAAATACTTGCAAAGCATGTATGTGTTACAGAACATGTATCAGAAATATACGAAAACCTCAAAACTCAACAAGAAACTACTCGGTTACAAAATGGGGAAATATCTGAACAGGTACTTCACCAAAGAACATGTGTAGATGGCAAATAGGCATGTGAAAATAGTTCCACATCATATGTCATCAGGGAATTGGAAATTAAAACAACAGTGAGGCTGGGCATGGTGGCTCATGCCTGTAATCCCAGCACTTTGGGAGGTCGAGACAGGTGGATCACCTGAGGTCAGTTTGAGACCAGCTTGGCCAACATGGCGAAACCCCATCTCTACTGAAAAATACAAACACACAAAATAGCCAGGCATGGTTGTGGGGGGTGGTGCGCCTGTAATCCCAGCTACTAGGGAGGCTGAGGCAGGAGAATTGCTAGAACCCTGGGGGTGGAGGTTGCAGTGAGCTGAGTGCCACTGCACTCCAGCCTGGGCGACAGAGCGATACTCTGTCTCAATAGTAATAATAATAATAATAAAAATAGAACAACAATGAGACATCATTACCCACCTAGTAAAATGGCTAAAATCCAAAGCACCAGATGCTGGTGATGATGTGGACCAACAGGAACTCTCAGTCATTGCTGGTGGGAATGCGACATGCAATAGCCACGTTGGAAGACAATTTGGTATGGTCTTCCAAAAATTTGGTACTTTCTTACAAAGCTAAATATACTTTTAGCACACAGTCCAGCAATGGTGCTCCTTGATACATACCCAAATGAGTTAAAAATTAATCTCTACACAAAAACTACTACATAAATATTTATAGCAGCTCTATTCATAATTATCCCAAGTCAGTGGCAATCAAGGTGTCTATTATGGTTGGATTTTGTGCCTCCAAATTCATCCCTTGTAGACTTCACCACCAGTACCTTAGAATGTGAACTTATTTGGAGATAAGGTTGTTGCAGGTGTTATTAGGTAATATGAGGTCATAATAGAGTAGGGTGGACTCCTGAGTGTATAGACTGATGTTCTTCTGAAAAGCCACTTGAAGACATACACAAGAAAAACTGCCTTGTGAACTGAAAATATAAACCAGAAAAGAAATAGAAAAAAATCAAAGCCCAAGTAATGTCTCTGAAAAAATTAATAAAAGGAATAAATTCCTAGCAAGAATAATCAAGGAAACAAAAGCACACAAAGTACCAATATCAGAAATGAAAACAAGGGATATCATGATGGCAACAGTGAACCTTGAAAGTGTGAAAGTAAATATGAGCAACTTTATGCCAAGAAATCCAACAGTTTAGATGAACTAAGCAATTCACTTGAACACAGTGTTTCAAAATGGACACAAACTGAAGTAGAAATTCTGAATAGTCACATAGCTATTAAATACATTCAACGTGTAATTAAAAACTTTCTCACAAATAAAACTCCTGGCCTAAGTGTACTCAGTGATGACTTTTGCCAAACAATTTAGGAGAAAATAATACAAATATTTTTTCCCATAAAATAGAAAAAGAGGGCTTATTTTTTCATTCATTTATGATAAACCTGACAAGAACCTTACAGGAAAGGAAAACCACAAACCAATATCTCTCATTAACATAGAGGCCTAATATATTTATTAGGCCAAATATATTTCAACAATTTAAAAAGGGATAATATAGCCAAGAATAATCTCATAATCTTTCACAGTCAGTTTCCTCCCAGAACAAAGGCAATCCTTGTGGGGTTTCTTTTATGGATTTTGTTCATTCTAGAGCATGTTACATTAGGACCATACAGTAAGCATATTTTGATGTCGGATCATTTTATGTAGTGTAATGTATTTGAAATTTGTTTATGTTGTATACATCAGTACATTGTTACTTTTTTTCCTGACCATTATTCCCTTATATAAACATGTAGTTGACTCTCATTATTTGGATTAGTTATGTCTTATAAAGTCTCTGGGATCACTGAATTAGCAAGTGAATCATTGCTGAATAGTATTTCCTCATATGAAGATTGAATTATCTTGTTGATGGGTATTTTTTGTCATTATTAGCTATAATAAATATATAATGAACATGATAACAAATATTTGTGAGAACATGTTTTCATTTGTATTACACAACTACCTAGAAATAGAATTGCTGGGTCACAGTGTAGATGTGTATTTAAGCTAATAAGAAGCAAACATTTTCCCATGGGGTTTTATTATTTTACATTCCTTCCTACTGTTCCATTTTCTACTCTGCCAATGTGTAGTTAATAACCCTGGAAATATGTCTGGAGAAACCAAACCATTCCTTGACTTAAGGAATTTGGTTCTGTAATTTGCTCTCTCAGACAGAGGTTCCATTCTCCTCGGACTTCCTCATTTCTCAGCACCCTTCCTTCACATTTCTCTACCTGTCATAACGTGACTCAGCACAGCCACCTGGGCAGTTGTCAGCACAGTTCCCATGACTGAGAAGGCACAGTTGGAATGCCTGCGTGTTGCAGACATTGGAATGGGATGTAGCATTAACAGTCCATGAGGTTTGGAGCAGGTGGCAGATCCTATTACTCACCAGGGTTCCCATAGGCAGAGGGTTTCTGATAGAAGGAATGCAGAGATCATCTGGAAAGATGTGCTTCATAATACTTGGAAATAAAGAGAAAATATTTGATAAAATTCCATTTGGTGGCCTCTAGAATTTTGCTATGTACCTTGGAGTCACTAGTGGGGCCATCACAGCAAGTAGGGAGCTTAGGCTCCATAGGGCCACATGGAATCAGGGAGAGGCACAGAGCAGCTCAGGGGGCTAACCATTCACAGCCTGGGTTGCATGGTGATAACTTAGAGCCTGAAGACTGTTGAGAGGTTCCTGACGAGGGAGATTTCAAGTTTGCCCATTAGACAACTTTTCGGTGTTCTAAAACTTGATTAACCTCAGGACGGAACGGTGAATGTTTTCAGCAGCTTTTCCTTGACAGCGTCCCTGGTGTGTCTCTGAACTTATACAAATTATTCCTCAGTGAATAGTTATCCTTGGAGACAGACAAGGGAATGAGAGAAGGAGAGAGATAGAGACAATTGGACTCCTCAGCACTCGTATTTCTGGACTTTTGCCTAAGCTTCTGTGCAAGGACAGACTCTGAATGGAGACAGAAGCGGCTGTCCCTGTCTTCTGAGCATAGCTCAGCACTAGCTGGGAGGGAGGTAGCCTGGGCTTGTCCCTGGGGGAGCAGTAGAACTTTCCGGTCCAGGCTGCTTCTCCGGAGGTGAGTGTCTTCCAGAGGAGGTTCCTCTCTGTGAAGTAGAGAGTAGGAGAGCATCATGATGGGAGGACGAGGGCTTCGCTGCCTCCTAGAACAAGGATACCTAGAACCTGAAGCCTGGATGGGGGGGTTGCACAGAGGATGAGCTCTACAGCAAAGCCTCCCTCCAGAGCAGAGTGCAGGATCACTTCTTCTCTGCCCTGTACTGGTGAGAGGCACAATGCTTTGCCACTACCCAAGTCCCTGCTCTCTCATTTCTTCCCATTCCTTCCATATATCTACCTGCCACATTGGTGGGGAGCTCCAGGGAGAGGGATTGCAGGTTGACTTTATGTTGCTTCAGAGAAGAATGAATGGAGAGGAGAGTCAGGCTTATAGTCCTTGTTCATTCACTGTTTTTTTTCTTTAATCTATTCACTGATACATTCATTTAAAATATAGAGTGCATATTCTGTTCTAGTGTCAGACTCTGTTCTTGACATTGGTAATATAAGAGAGAGAAAATGAACAAGAAAGAGAAATGATCCACCTATGAAGTATTTAATTAAATATAGGATTTTGATGATAAATTAATAAAGAAGTAATAGTATAATGTGATTGGAGCTATTGGTGAGGACAATTAGTAAGAAAAATATAGCCTAACACAGGTTTGAGAGGAAAGGTATGCCTATATTGTTTTAGAGAAGCTGAGTAGGAAGGGGCCCATGAAGAGGAAACATTTGAGCAAATAACTGAATGTGATAAGGGAAGGAGTCCAGACATTCTAAGGAGTTCAGAGTGATCCATTTTGGTGTCTTCTGACACTTTTCATTACCCCAGGACTCTGGAGAAAATAGGCAGTCACAGAGGAGCAGATCTTTGTGGAACTTCCAAGCTGCTCTAACAGATTGAGACCATGGTAAGTTGGATGCAGGCACAGACATCCCACTGGGAGGTCTTATCTCCCTGTTGAAACTGGGGTGCTGAGAACTGGGCAACACAGAGGATATGTTACTTCTACCCCACAGCTGTTTTCTTGTGTCCCGGCCCTAGGAGGAGGCTGTGTGTTGGGAGTTGGGGATTAAAGTTCCGCCTCTTCACTCCTGGACTTCTCCTCCTCCTCTTTGCCATCTGGTGACAAGAGAAATCAAAATCTGAGAGCTAGAAATTGTTAATTGGGAATGGGCCAGACTCTGCCTGTGTATGGGAGATGCATTCACTTAGATAAGAGGTGGAGATGGTTTTCGTTATAAAAATAAGGAAGAAGAAGTAGGTAATCCACTTAAAGGAGCCGATACCCCAGAAGTCAGGAAAGATTCAATACTTTGTCTTAAAATGGCTCTTGCCTTGTGACAATGTCCTGGATAGACCTCGCTTTCCAACATCATCCCCCGAAAATGGTAAATGTAATTCAGGTGAAAACTTTTAAATGAACATAATGCAAATAGAGCCTATGTTTAAAGGATACAGAAGACAAAAGTAACTACGCCTGTGTGAGATTGGCTATAAATACTTTCTTATAATTGTTTAGATGCATTAGGATTTGCAAGATGGAGACATAATAGGCAGAGAAGACAATTTAGCTCCATCTAAGATGATAGAAGCATTGGTATAAGTGAACAGGTTGTGATCATGGCAGTAGACAGGTGGCCGATGAGAGCAGAGTTGGAGGCAGGATGTCCAGTGTATTGAGAAAGAGTGCATGCCAGGGTGGGCGGGTTTTCATGTTTAGCACTTGGTATTCATGACTGGATTTCATCTTGTTGAACATATACATTTATCTTTAGAAGATAGATATATATTCTTCATAAAGCATTTGACATCAACCTTGTGTAGAAAATAGTAGAGTCAGGTTATGGAGTTGAGGAGCAGGAGAGGAATGTCTTTTCAACCTGAAATGTCTTTAATCATTTTAGGAGGAGAAGCAGTGTTCTCTCTCTTTCGCTCTCTAGATTTCACAAGGAGCAAGGGCTTAGAACTAAATGTTGATGAATTACTCTAGTGCCACTGAATTTTATCTCCTTGGCTTCCCTGGCTCTGAAGAACTACATCATATCCTTTTTGCTATATTCTTCTTTTTCTACTTGGTGACATTAACAGGAAACACGGTCATCATCATGATTGTCTGTGTGGATAAACGTCTGCAGTCCCCCATGTATTTCTTCCTTGGCCACCTCTCTGTCCTGGAGATTCTGGTCACAACATAATCATCCCTGTGATGCTTTGGGGATTGCCGCTGCCTGGAATGCAGGCAATATCTTTGTCTGCCTGTGTTGTACAGCTCTTCCTGTACCTTGCTGTGGGGACAACAGAGTTTGCATTACTTGGAGCAATGGCTGTGGACCGCTATGTGGCTGTGTGTAATCCTTTGAGGTACAACATCATTGTGAACAGACGCACCTGCAACATTGTGGTTCTTGTGTCATGGGTTTTTGGGTTCCTTTTTCAAATCTGGCCAGTCTATGCCACGTTTCAGCTTACTTACTGCAAATCAAATGTGGTGAACAATTTTTTCTGTGACCGAGGGCAATTGCTCAAACTATCCTGCAATAATACTCTTTTCACAGAGTTTATCCTCTTCTTAATGGCTGTTTTTGTTCTCTTTGGTTCTTTGATCCCCACAATTGTCTCCTACACCTACATCATCTCCACCATCCTCAAGATCCCGTCAGCCTCTGGCCGGAGGAAAGCCTTCTCCACCTGTGCCTCCCACTTCACCTGTGTTGTGATTGGCTACAGCAGCTGCTTGTTTCTCTATGTGAAACCCAAGCAAACACAGGCAGCTGATTACAATTGGGTCGTTTCCCTGATGGTTTCAGAAGTAACTCCTTTCCTCAATCCTTTTATCTTCACCCTCTGAAATGATAAAGTCATAGAGGTCCTTTGTGATAGGGTGAAACACTGCTGTCAGCTATTCAGGAATTAGCCCTGCTCTGAGGCATTTTACCTGGTAAAAGCACTTAGTATGGATTCTAGAATAATCTGAAAAAAAAACTTGCTAATCTTTGAGCTGCATCATAATTATTACCATTACCAAATAATTTGGGTGCATCAAAAGACTTTTAAATTACAGCTTCAGTTTTTAAATATGGTTAGCTGTTACTTGAAATTCACTATGTTATTTTTAAGACATGTCTGGCTATCTATCTATCTGTCATCTGCCTTTCTTAAGATATGATGATTTCACAATTAAACTTTGAAAAAAATGAATGTCAGAGATAGAGTATCTACATAGTCTAAGAAAGGAGACTAGTGGTTGCTTAGGGCTGAGGGGAATGCAGACATGGGATAGTGATAGCTAAGGGGTGCAGGCTTTCTTTTTGAGGTGATGGTTGTAAATATGAATATACCAAAAACCACTGAACTGTACATTTTCAATGAATTAATTTTATGGTCTGTGAATTATATTTCAGTAAAATTATTGAAAATAGTGTATTAGATGGTGAAGAAGTATGAAGAAAAGTGAAACAGGAATGAAAGGGAATATCTCTTGGGGGAGTGTTGAAATTTCAAATAAGGTTTTCAGGGAGGCATTGAGAGAGGTAAGGTGGTGATACATTTGGAAACCTGTTAAAGAACATTCCAGGCATAGTGAGTAATAAGTGGGAGATCCTAGGGAAGGCATAGCAAAGATGCTGAGATGGAGTGTGCAAAGGAGAAACTAACAGCAAGGGCAATCAGAGCCGTCATTGGAAAGTAGACCACATAGAGCCTTGTGAGCCTTTTAAAGATGTTTGCTCTTTCCAGAAGCACATTGGGAAACCATCACAGGGGGCTGAAGAAGAGTGACAGAATCTGTGTAATGTTGTAACAAGATCATCGTGGTTGCTGGATGGACAATACGCTAAAGGACAATAAAGGGAGATGGAGGGAGGCCAGGTGGAGATTGCATCTGTTAGATTTTGCTGTACAGGAGATTAGCAGAAAACTCCAGTGGTACACAGCTACAAGCTCTTATTTTCGTGCTTGAAGTTTCAGCTGATATAGGGTGGCTCAGCTGATCTCAGGTGGATTTGTTCATGAGTCTAAAGGTTGGATGGGGGTTGGCTGACCCAGGCTGGGCCACATCCGAAGTCATGGAAAGTGTGCCTTTGATCTCCATGTGGCTTGGCCACAACATTTTTAAAGCACCATTCTCTGAGTTGGACATATTTTTATTCCCATATTATAAATAAGTAAATCCTGAAAAATTAAGTGGCTTGCCTACATTAAGCTTAGAAAATTGAAAAGCTACTTCTTGGATGAAGATCTCAATTTCAAATACTCCACAAAATGTTTCTCCTAATGTCTAATGCCATTGAGATACATAGAGGAATGTTATTTCATATGTGCAAGAATTTTTTGAGATAGGCATTACTACTCTATTTTATCAGTAAGGAAACTAAGACAAAGAAAGGGTAAGAACACTGTAAGGATTCACATAGCATATTAGAAACAAAGTCAAAACTCAAATTCAATGGTTTGCTAAATTTTCATTGCTTTTTTTTTTTAAAGCATGCCAATGCTGTCTAATAAAAATCACATTTACCTAAGCTTCCAAGAATCCAGCAACTCCCCCAATGATTAACTTAAACCAAAGCCCACATATTTCCTATCTACTCCCACCCCCACCCCAGGCCACTGGGCTCCTTTTAGAACCTGCACAGAAATATCTCCTTATCTTGGGGGAAATTTAGAGCTGTCTACTAAAGAAATCACTAGATGTCTACATTTCCTGATCTTGAAAGTTTGCAGTTATTCTGTCATGAAATAGTGAAGCAAACTATAGTTCTCTCTTCTCAAAACAGAAGGATTAGGATTTCCTTTCTGTTGTCTGAGTTCTAGGGCTTGCCTTTGGCTAGAGTGCTGTTGATTCTTTTCTCCACCTAGACTCAGCCTTTCTTCCCTTCTCATTGTAGCACTTATTCCTTTTTTTAATTATTATTGTACTTTAGGTTTTGGGGTACATGTGCAGATCATGCAGGATTTTTGCATAGGTACAAACATGGCAATGTGGTTTGCTGCCTCCATCCCCCCCATCACCTGTATCTGGCATTTCTCCTCATGTTATTCCTCCCCAACCGTAGCACTTATTCTTTACCAACACAGTCAGAGAACTTGTATCTCCACCAGCTACTAATATAATTACAATATCCACCCCATCTCAAACACAAATTATTCACGGTAACTCCCTTCAAGCAAGTTCTGACACCTGATGTGTTATCTCATTTAAAAAAATTGTAAGTGGCCATGCTAAGGAGCCAAAAATGATGAAACCTAGGAATGCAGAAACAGAACTTAGTGTTGTAATAAAAAACATAATTTACAACAATTTAGTTTGGTATGCATATAATGATATGTACAATAATTACTGTGGTTCATTGTTATTAGACACAAAATGCTAAGCACTATATTTAGGTGACTATTATTTCCTTCAGTTTTATACATGGTCTTCCTTATGGTTTAATTATTGTTACTCAGAACACACAAGGCATCTCTTTTCTCTTTCTCATGCGCCGAGCAGGGTACGTAGCTGATGTCTTGTGAGTGTAGAGGACAGCCAGGGTACTACAATACTTTTCTTCCTCTTTCTTGCCTTTCTTCCCATGTTGCCAAATGAACGCCTGTTTCTTGTCTCAGGTGATTTCTATTTGACCCTGATGTTCCCTTTCTACTGTGTGCTTACCCCTTGCCCCCAGCCAATGCTTTCCTGAGCAGCCCTCCTCTTTTTCTACTTCTTTGTCAGCTGGACCAGTTCTAGATCAATGTGATGCCAACCAGTGCCAGGCTCCTTGGGGTCAGTAGGCTGTGCCTGGTATCAGGCTCTCTCTAGAACTGAAGGGACAAATATGTTGTGATTATTAGTGCCCAAGAGTCTATCCAAAATTCTTAAAACATACTCAACAGATATAGCCAGGTACTCAAAACCCTCAGAGCAAATGAAGTCTGCTTACCTAAATTTTGGTTGCAAAGGAATTACATATGTTACGATGGGATTTCAGAAATACGACAAGGGAATTTTTAGCTTGAGTATCTCTTCAGGGCTTTGCTGAAGAACAGAAATCTAGTGTGTTTGGTTTCCTTGGCTGTCTGGTTTTCTTCAAAGGGGTCTCCAAGAAGGTTCCTATCCTGCCCAGACCTCTCTCCATCAGAGATGAGGTCACAGGAGCTACATTTATCCCTCTTCCACCATGCTACTCACTAAATAATGTTTACAATTCCTCAGTTTACAGTTGCTCCCTGGTAGTATGGTATGTACTCTGAGGCTAAAATAAAACAAACTCTGCCAATAGACTAGGCCTTTTTGATCAGTCAGAAATGCTCAGTGCTACAGAAGCAGACCTCATCTCTATACCAACTGAGTTGTCTCCATAAAACAGATCCTTTCTCCTGGAGATGGCTAGCATCCAGTACCCCGGTGCAGAAGAAAGAAGCTTGGTTTCCCAAACAGGCAAGGACCGCTACTGGTAGACAGACAGGTAAAAGGATCATTGTCCAGACGAGCTGCATGGATTCAAAGAGTTGCAAGTGCGGTTCTTGTCATAGGGAACTGTGATCATTTGGCATTCTTCTCACAGATCCTGCGGTAGCTGATGTCACATGATGCAGCATCAAGTGTCTTTGTGAGTCCAATGGTCACACAGTTGAAATTCTGATTCTGATTGGTAACACTAAATGAGAAAAAAAAAATAAAGGATGATGATGGCCCATCTTTTTAGCCCAGCCTCTTCCTGATTCCAGAGTGACAGTCTTGCAGTTTTGCCTGGAAGGGCAGCAGACTATGGGGCCCACATACACCTCTACTTGGGCAGCCTCCTTTATAGCTCAAATCCCTCTCCTAATCCAGTTCCCCAAATGCAGCTCTAAACTGACCCTTTCCTGTCAGCTCTCCCATGAGCTTGTATGGCTTGACAAAGTCTTGGATCAACTCACTCTGGTGTTTGGTTAGAAGCATCTCATGGGCGGTCTCTCTTCCAAAAGTATTGTTGAGGACAGTATGTGTATTCACAGCGGGAGGACAGAAAGAAAAAGAGAGAGGTTGTGCATCCCTTTCCAGACTGTAGTGGCTTCAGAAAAACTTGGTGGAGATACGTGTTGATTCTCCCAGCTCTTTTTCTGTCATTCAGTTTGTTTCAGTCTGACTGAAAAGACTGTCGTTTCACAGAAAGGTCATGAGTTTTGGACTAGCTTTGTGATATATCAATCAATCAATCAATCAATCTATCTATCTGTCTATCTATCTATATATTTTGAGATGAAGTCTCACTCTGTCACCCAGGCTGGAGTGCAGTGGTGCAGTCTCGGCTCATTGCAACCTCCGACTCCAGGGTTCAAGCAATTCTTCTGCCTCAGCCTCCCGAGTAGCTAGGACTACAGGCATGCACCACCACACCTGGCTAATTTTTTTGTATTTTTAGTAGAGATCAGGTTTCACCATATTGGTTAGGCTGGTCTCGAATTCCTGACTTCATGATCCACGCGGCTTGGCCTTCAAAAGTGCTGGGATTACAGGCGTGAGCCACCATGCCCGGCCCCTGCTTTGTGATATTTAACACATTTCTAAGCTTTTCTTGTTCTCAGTTCAACTGTCTGTGACATGGGGGAGTGATAAAAAGCTTTTCATGTAGCATCATGGGGAATATTTCAGGAAACAACATATGCAAAGTGTTTAGCATAGTGCTGGCATTAGCAGACACTGAATAAATATTAATTTCCTCCTTTCTGTTGGGAAGCCCAGTTACAAACTAGGGTACTGACCTGACTCTGTCTGAATCACTACTTTCATATAAACACTGGGAAAATTATTGGTGTTCTCACCACTGCTTATCTCCATGGAACAAGTCACAGGAGATAGCCCTTGAGAATCAGAAATTCATAGCTTTAAGTTGCTTATAATAACCTTTCTTTAGATAAAGAAGGCACATCTGGGGAAACTTGTAGGTACTTTGCAATAAAATCTAGTACATAATTTCCATGGGTTAAAAGACTAAGCTCTTTTGATCAATGAGAAATGCTAGGTATTATAGAAACAGATAAACAGATCTCATCTCTATACCAACTGCGTTGCCTCCATAAAACTGACCCTGTCTCGTGGAGATAGCTAGCATCCAGTCTAGACTCATATCTAGTCTGTTTGAAGTCAACACATTAAGCCCTTTTGATCAGTCAGAAATGCTCAGTACTGTAGAAACTAGCATCTATAGAGAGCTACAGATACATAAAACAAATGCTATGTATGTAGATTTGTTTGGATCTTGATTTGAGCAAAATAATTTCTATATGAATACTCTTCTCTCTCCTTATGAAAATTTGATCTCTCTCATAATAAAAAGTTTATAAAAATTTGTCTCAGGGAATAGATGGGTTAGAA
Source organism: Ateles fusciceps (assembly GCA_036589455.1). NCBI lineage: Eukaryota > Metazoa > Chordata > Mammalia > Primates > Atelidae > Ateles > Ateles fusciceps. The sequence goes on from JAZHEH010002656.1 coordinate 1,925,098, forward strand.
GAAAGGAGCAAAGCAGAACAGAGTCAAGTGTCAACATTTGAGCTATTCCAGCGTGAACCTGTCAATCTCAGGTTTGGTCTTTTGAGGCAAACCAAGATTCCCCAGGAAACTGTGGGGATGTTCACGTACTTGCCATTGAACACAGAGTTGTTGATCCAACGCCACTTTTTCTCTTCACGATGGTACATTAAGCCAATAAAATACTTCTCAGCCTCAGTTAGATCCTGAAGAAACTTCTAGAAATTAAAAAGAAATTTCAACAGTGAGTGTTTTAACGTTGCCTCTTTAAGCCAATGTGCCCATGATTATATCTGATCCCGGGAATAAAGAAGGCTGGTAGGGAACTCTGAGACTGGCTGTAGCTGGGACCCACCATTAACCCTAAAGAGGTTGTTGTCAAGCTTCACAGGGAATCTAGAAAACCTGAGGTCTTGTTAAAACACAGACTGCTGGGCTCCTGGTTAAGTAGGTCCAGTCAAGGGAACCACTAATTTACTTTTCTACCAAATGCCCAGGTGATTCTGATGTTGCTGTCCAGGGACCACACTGTGAGAATGAAGGGGAAGGGGTACTGTATAATCTAAAACAGGGTCATTTAAAAAATGTGTCATGCTTCTATCCACAGGATTGTTTTTGTTGCCAGAAATTTTGTATGCTAAATAGGGCTAAATCAAGTGCTAACAAAATGGGTTTCTATTTCTTGAGTACTTAGCAGAGGAAAACAGCAGGATTTAAAAGTGTATTGCTAAAGCAGATAATCCAAGAAGAATTAAGCAAGTGCTTGTTGAATATTTGCTAATTTGACACTAGTCCTAGATATCTTTGTTCTGTAATTAATTGATACATTATAAATCATTTCAGCCAGAAGTGCTTCCTATACTTGTCACATACCTCCCATAATCAGTGGGTATCCAAGTCTCATTGTTTCCATCCTCATGGCTATTTCCTTAGTTTCTCCTTTTCTGAAACATCTTATTTCATTACTTTTTAATGAATTACTGAATCTTCTCAATTACCGAACATCTTTTGAGTGTCTATTATGTGCCATGCATTGTACTAGGATGAGGATATGGAAACAAGTATACTTCTTGAAGAAATTATGATCAAGAGGGTTGGCAAACTACAGCCAGTGGGCCAAATCCAACCTGCATCCTGTTTCGATAAATGTTTTATTGAAATGCACCCATGCCCATTGTTCACATACTGTCTCTGGCTGCTTTCAAGCTACAACAGCAGAGTTGAGTAGTTGTAACAGAGACCGATGCCTTGAAAAGCTTAAAATGTATATTATCTGGCCCTTTTTGAAGAAAGTTCTCTGACCCATGGTCTAAAACAAGGGTCCTTAATGCTGAATTCTCATGCTGGAAGCCATTGATGGTTTCCCAGGAAAACTTATGAAGCCACTGGAATTTTATGAAAAATATTTTGCTTATGTAATGTTTCTGGGAAGAGGTACATAGATTTTATCAGCATTATTAAAAAGTCAGCGGTCCCCCACAGGTTTAATGAGGGAAGACAACCAACTTAACTAACATAATAAGGTATCTCCGGTGTAGTACTAGGAAATTATATACTAGATCTGGAAGGGGCAGAAAGGAGGAAGTGATCATTCTACATAGATCTGAAGCTTTTCTAGAATGATTGATGAGGTGATACCTGAGATGAATTTTAGGCTTAGTTTGTCAGACAAACTGTAGTGGAGGGTATGGACTTCCTGGAAGAGAGAGCATGGATTACAGGCAGGTGAGGAAGCAGCCTGGAGCATTTGAGGAACTACAGGATGCTCAGCGTAGCTAGTGCAGAGGTGGCAGGGAGGTGGTTTGAGAGATAAGGCTGGAGGGGAAGGCACAAAGGTTGCACTGTGCAAGGCCTGCGTGCTGTAAGGTACATGGATGTGCTTTGGTCAAGGAATAGGTCAAGGCAGACATCCGGGCCAAAGTGACTCAGCGAGTTTAGGGCGTAGGGCTATCTAACAAGTGTTTATATACTTGTTATATAACCTGTTTGTGTAAACACATGCTTGGCTCAGAGCCACTATTGTTTGAAAAAGGTATAATTGACCTGCCGATTGCTGTGCATGCAGCTTGGTTTGGCTAAACATGTCTTGACATGGTACAGGTGCTCTTGTGCAGGCACTGGTGCCCAGAGAGAGAGAGACCAAAGCTGTCCGTCTGCAAGATCTTACAGATGGACAGAGAGGAGCCAGGACACGGCTCAGCATGCACTCATGCCCAGAGAGAGAAAGAATTAAGCTGCTGACCCTGAAGGCAAGGGACAGCTGGCTGCACAGCTGTGCATAGGAGTGGCAGGAGCAAGCAGCCGAGACAGACAAACAGTGTGAGAAAGGTGCTTATGAGATAGCTGCTGAAAACTACAAACTACATGCCACCTGCTTATGGCCCCCTAAGTGTTCTTTCAGCTATCTGCTACCCACCCACTTCCCTTGGACCTCAGCTTGGAACCTGACCCTGAGTGTGACATTTGGTGTAGTCATGAACCTGACATATGCCATACTAGGAGAACTGGGGTTTAAGCCACTTTAATTTGGAAAATGGCACAGACAGTGTAGAGCCTTAAAGGTATCATGATGTCAGTTCTGAGGAGGATAGCTAGAAAGAGGGCAAAACTGGAGGCAAGGAGATGAATTAGAAGAATTCTGAAGAAATCCAGGTGAGAGCTGAACTATTTGTTGTGGGCATAGAGAGAAAAGGACTTGGTTAACAAATAATTGAGGAGGAAAAGAGAAGGTAAAGTTTGAGAAAACTCTTAGCCTTCAATCTTGGGTGACATGACTACTCACCAGTATTTGGAATGCAGAAGGAGGAGTGGTGGGGTCAAATGTAATTCATTCAGTTTTGAACATAGTTTGTGGGGCTCTTGAAACATCAAAGCGGAATTTGGTATACTTGTTTGGAGGAGAAGGATGAGCCGGAGATACAGACTTGAGAGTCACCAGCAAACCACTGGCATGATGACCTCTGTCTTTTTCTTTTCCTTTTTTTTTTCTTTTGAGACAGTCTTGCTCTGTTGCTTAGGCTGGAGTGTAGTGGCATAATCATGGCTCACTGAAGCCTCCGCCTCCTGGGTTCAAGCAATTCTTGTGCCTCAGCTACTTAAATAGCTGGGATTTCAGGTGTGCAACATCTCACCTGGCTAATTTTTAGCAGAGACGTAGTTTCACCATGTTGGTCAGGCTGGTCGTGATGACCTTGTTCATCACCAAGGATGCAAATTGAAATCCACAAAACTTAATGGGTGTGGCAGACTTGCCACAGTTGCCTCTTCCTTTTGCCTTCCCTCCTTTCCTCTTTCAATTCCCCCTGTCTTGCTCCTGGTTTTCTACCTTAGGATGTTTTCCCTTGCTACCTGGGTACTTATCCCTAGAGGGTCTGTAGCATCCAGATCCCTTGGTCATCTATTACCAAGATTCAGAGAAAAAGATCCTCTTACAAATTCTTCTTAATCACAGGAGAACTTTTTAGAGGAGGAATAAAGGGATAGAAGCGAGATAAACAGGAGTATAGAGTATGTAGCACAGTGTCTAAGCATTTAGACATAATTTATTTTAGTCTATAGTTGCCTCTCCTTTGACTGCTAAGCATTTATGCTTAGCAACTATAGACTAAAATAAATTATAGTCAATAATTGATTAGAGTATGGGTTTTGGAGTCAGTGAGATCTAAATTCAATTCCATATTGTGTTGTTTGACCTTGGGCAAATTACTTTTCTGTGCCCTAGTTTCCATTTACAAAATGTGAATAATAATACGTCCTTATGATTATTATCATGATCATCAACTGCAAATTCAGTCCTATGACCTGATTATTTGTTTTTCATATTACGAATGTTGTCAATCCACATCTTCCTTGTTTACTAGGCAGACTGGGATGGTACATTGACTTTTCACATCTATGAAGTATTCTTTTAGTTGTTAAACAACTTTTAAACACGTCAGCTCATTTGGTCATTTGCTGCACTTTAAATGTCTTGGCCCATCCCCAGGATACCAGCTCATTGCTGTGCCCCTTAGATAAGACCACAGGTGTGGATTTCTGTGGTTAAATGAAACTGAAAAACATGCTGCTTCACTACTACTAAAAGAGTCTCCTAACCCCCAGTTCAGAACAAACAGCTTCAGTTTTTCAGCCACCTCTCCATTCCTTACTCCATTCCATCCCCCACTCCCCTAAATTTCCACCCTATACTACCCACTCACTGATGCTGTGTAGAGTGTATGGCTTTACTGTACCATTCCAGTGTCCTCACCAGTTTCTCTAGCGTGTTGACAATTGCCAGTGTGGATCCTTTTCTTTCACAAAACTCTCTGCTTTCATTCCAAGATGATTCAGAAGTGGATAAGAAAAACATCTTCCTTGATGAAATTCCCACTCTTTTGGGCAGACTGAAAAGGTTCAAGAAAGGAGAGTATGAGATTACTGGTTTGGTGATACATGGTTTTGTTTTGTTTTGTTTTCACAAATATATTGGTACAAATTACTCTCCATCCAGGAGGAGATCCACCCAGTCTAGTCCGGTTCCCTAACAATAATATAAAAGGAGAATAAGGAGGAGCAGAGCACAATGGCCAAATAGAAGGTTCCATTAGTCAGTCCCCCACAGGAACACCAAATTTGAACACTGTCTGCACACAGAAAAGCACAAACATGTACATGAGAACAAAAAATTAGATAAACACTCAGTACCTGGGTTTAATTTCATATAGCTGAAGGAGATACTGCAGAGGGTAGGAAAGACAGTCTTGAATTGCTAACACCACCCTTCCTCTATCCTTGCTGTGGTGACAGCTGGCATGGTAAAAATCTATGTGCATGGGAGAGGGAGTGTGCAGGGATTTGAGACTTTACAATGGACTCAGTGCTGCCCTGTCACTGTGGAGTGCAAAACAGGCTGAACTCAGCTGATGCCCAACTATAGAGGGAGCATGTAGATGATTGCTAGCTGGAGGGGGAATAACCCATCCCAGTGGTTGAAACTTGAGTTCTGGCAAGCCTTGCCACTGTGAGCTGAATTGCTTTTGGGCCCCAAATAAACTTGAAAGGTAGTCTAGGCCACAAGGACTGCAACTCCTAGGCAAGTCCTTGTGCTAAGCTGGGCTTTGAGCTAGTAGAATTAGGGGGCACCTACTGAGATACCAGCCAGGGTGGCCAAGGGAATGCTTGTGCCATTGTGCTCCCAACCCCAAGAAGCACAACTTGCAGCTTCGAAAGAGACCCTTTCTTTCTACTTGACAAGAGGAGAGAGAAGAATAAAGAGTGCTTTGTCTTGGATACCAGCTTAGCCACAGTAGAATAGGGCACTAGACAGAGTTGTGAGGTCCCCATTCCAAAGCCTAGTTTCTGAAAGATATTTCTAGACACACCTAGACATACCCTGGGCCAAAGGGAATCCTCTGTCTTGAAGATAAGGACACTGTTCTGACAGGATCCCTCACCTGCTGATGAAAGAATTCTTAGGCCCTGAATAACCAGCAGCAATACCTAGGTAGTATGTTGTGGGCCTTGGGTGATACTGAGATGTCTCAGAGGTGAGACCCAGCACATTCTTCTGCTTGGGAAAAGTAAAGGAGGCTTTGTCTTGCACATTATATAGTAGCTGGTCAAAGAGAGGTAAAGGACAGCTCTTGGGGTGCCAAGATTCCAGGCCTTGACTCGTGGGTAGCATTTCTGGACCTGCCCTGGATCAGATAGGAGCCCACAGATATAAAGGGTGGGTTCTAGGCATTTATGACAAGCTGACCAAAGGGCCATTGAGCCTTAAACAAAAATCAGTGGTAGTCTGGCACTGACCCTGTAGGCCTGGGGTGGTGGTGGTCACGGGGTGAGCTCCTCTGCCTGTGGAAAGGGGAGGGAGAATGGAAAGAACTATGTCTCGTGATTTGAGTTTCAGTTCAGCCACAGGAGGATAGAATACCAGGTAGATTTATAAGGTTTTGACTCCAGTCCCTGGTTCTAAGATAGCATCTCTGGACCTGTTTGAGGTCTGGGGAAACTCACTTCCTTAAGGGAAGGTCACAGGCATGGCTGGCTTCACCATGTGCTGATTATAGAGCCTTAGGACCTTGATAAAACATAAGTAGTAGCCAAGTAGTGGTTACAGTGGGCTTTGGGTGAGACTCAGTACTGTGCTGGCTTCAGGTCTGACCCAATGCAGTCCCAGTGGTGGTGGCCACAGGGATGCTTGTGTCATTGCATTCTCAGCTCTAGGCAGCTCAGCATAGAGAAAGAGACTCTGTTTGGGAGAAAGTAAGGAAAAAGAACAAGAGTCTCTGTCTGGTAATCCCGATAATTCTTTCAGATCTTATCCAAGACCAACAAGGTGGGTACCTCTATGAGTCTGCAAGACCCACAGTGTTACTGGGGTTGGGATGTCCCCCATGCAGATAGAGCTTGGATCACAACACCCAAGTCCTTTTGAATACCTGGAAAGCCTTCCCAAGAAGGGCAGGTATAAACAAACCAGACTGTGAAGACTACAATAAATACCTAACTCTTTAATGCGCAAACACTGATGAACATCCACAAGTATCAAGACCATTCAGGAAAACATGACCTCACTAACTGAGGTAAGTAAGACACAAGGGACCAACCCTGGAGAAACAGAAATATATGACTTTTTGTACAGAGAATTCAAAATAGCTGGGTTGAGGAAACTTAAAGAAATTCAAGATAACACAGAGAATAAATTCAGAATTCCATCAGATAAAGTAACAGATTAATTAAAAAGGATCAATCAGAAATTCTGGAGTTAAAAAATGAAATTCACTTACTGAGGAATGCGTCAGAATATCTTAACAGGATCAGAGGGATCACAAGTCAGAGGAGACAAAAGAAAAAAAGAATAAGAAACAATGAAACACACCTGTGAGATCTAAAAAATAGCCTCAAAAGGGCAGGTGTAAGAGTTACTGGCCTTAAAGAGGAGGTAGAGAAAGAGATAGGGGTAGAAAGTTTATTCAAAGGATAATAACAGAGAACTTCCCAAACCTAGAGAAGGATATCAATATCCAAGTACAAGAAGGTTATAGAACACCAAGCAGATTTAACCCAAAGAAGACCACCTTAAGGCACTTAATAATCAAACTCCCAAAGGTCAAGGATAATGAAAGGATCCTAAAAGCAGCAATAGAAAAGAAGCAAATAATGTGCAATGGAGATCCAATATGTCTGGCAGCAGACTCTTCAGTGGAAATCTTACGGTCCAGGAGAGAATGGCATGGCATATTTAAGTTGCAGAAGGAAAAAACCCTTTACCCTAGAATAGCATATCTGATGAAAATATCCTTCAAACATGAAGGAGAAATAAAGACTTTTCCAAAAAAATAAAAGCTGAGGGATTTAATCAACAACAGAGCAGTCCTATAAGAAATGCTAAAAGTAGCTCTTTAATCTGAAAGCAAAGGACATTAATGAGCAATAAGAAATCATCTGAATATGTGAAACTCATTGATTATAGTAGGTACAGAGAAAAACACAATATCATAACAGTGTAACTGTGGTATGTAAAGTAGTCTTAAGTAGAAAGACTAAAAGATGAACCAATAAAAATGATAACTACAACTTTTCAAGACATAGTAAAAACAAAGTTATAAATGGAAACAACAAAAAGTTAAAAACTGGGAGACAAAGTTAAAGTGTAGAGTTTTATTTTCTTTTTTTGCTAGCTTTGTTTGTTTATGCAAGAAGAGTTAAGTTGTTAACACCTTACAATAATGAGTTATAAGATAGTATTTGCAAGCCTCATAGTAACCTTGAATCAAAAAACATACAATAGATACATAAAAAGCAGGAAATTAAGTCATACCACCAGAGAAAATCACCGTCACTAAAAGGAAGACAGGAAGGAAAGAAAGGGGAAAAGAATACCGAAAAACAGCAAGAAAACAACGAAATGGCAGAAGTAAGTGCTTACTTATTAATAATAATATTGAATGTAAATGGATTAAACTTTCTAATCAAATTATGTAGAGTGGCTGAATGGATGAAAAAACAAGACCTAATGATCTATTTTCAACAAGAAACACACTCCACCTATAAAGACACAAACTGACTGAAAATGAAGGGATAAAAAGAGATATTCCATGCCAATGGAAACCAAAAGGAGCAACAGTAGCCATGCTTATATTAGGCAAAATAGACAAAACTATAAGAAGACACAAAGAAGGTCACTATATAATGGTAAAAGGATCATTTCAGCAACAGGATATAATAATTGTAAATATATATGCACCCAATACTGGCACACCAAGATATGTAAGGCAAATATTATTAGAGCTAAAGAGAGAGATAGCCTCCAATACAGTAATAGCTGGATAATTTAACATTCTGCTTTCAGCATTTGACCAATCTTTCAGATGGAAAAATCAACAAGGTAACATTGGACTTCATCTATACTATAGATCAAATGGACATAATAGATATTTATAGAACATTCTATTCATCAGCTACGGAATACACATTCTTTTCCTCAGCATATGGATTATTCTCGAGGACAGACCATATGTTAGGTAACAAAACAAGTCTTAAAACATTCAAAAAATTGAAATAATATTAAGCATCTTCTCTGACCACAATGAAATTAAACTAGAAGTCAGTAACGAGAAAATTTGGAAACTGTATAAATACATGGAAATTCAACAATATGCTCCTGGATGACCAGTCAGTTAACAAAGACATTAAGAAGGGAATTGAAAAATTTCTTGAAACAAATGATAATGAAAACACAACATACCAAAACCTATTGGATATTAAGATGGAAGTTTATACCCATAAATATCTACATCAAAAAAACAAACAAAACCACAACTTCAAACAAAAACCTGAGACAAATCTTAACTAAAAAGCAAGCACAAATCAAACCCAAAATTAGTAGAACAAAAGAAATAATAAAAATCAAAGCTGAAATAAATTGAAATGAAGAAAACAATCCAAAACATCAATGCAACAAAAGCTGGCTTTTTGAAAAGATAAACAAAATCAGTAAGCCTTTAGCGAGACCAAGACAAAAAAAAAGAGAGAAGGCTCAAATTAATAAAATCAGAGATGAAAAACGAGGCATTACAATGGATGGCACAGAAATTCAGAGGATCATTAGTGACTACTCTGAGTAACTATATGCCAATCAATTGGAAAATCTGGAAGAAATGAACAAATTCCTAGACACATACAATCTACCAAGACTGGACCACAAAGAAATCCAAAACCTGAACAGATCAATAACAAGTAATGAGATCAAAGCCATGATAAAAATTCTTCCAATAAAGAAAAGCCCAGGATCCAATGGCTTTATTGCTAAAGTATTAAAGAAGAATTAATACCAATTCTACTCAAATTGTTCTGAAAAATGGAGGAGGGAATAATTCCAAATTTATTCTATAAAGCCTACATTACCCTGATACTGAAACCAGACTGAGACACATCAAAAACAGAAAACTACAGGCAAATATAGTGATCAATCTTGATGCAAAATATTTCAACAAAATACTAGCAAGCTGAATTCAACAGCATATTAAAAAGATCATTCATCATGACCAAGTGGGATTTAACCCAGGAATGCAAGAATGGTTCAACACATACAAATTAATCAATGTACTACATTATATCAACAGAATGAAGGACAAAAACCATATGATCATTTTAATTAATGCTGAAAAATTATTTGATAAAAGTCAACATCCCTTCATGATAAAAATTCTCAAAAAACAGAGTATTGAAGGAACATCCCTCAACAAAATAAAAGCCATATGTGACAAACCCACAGCTAGCATCATATTGAATGGGGAAAAATGAAAGCCTTTCCTGTAAGATCTGGAACATGGCAAGGCTGCACCCACTTTCATCACTGTTTTTTAGCATAGTACTTGAAGGCTTAGCTAGAGCAGTCAGACAAGGGAAAGAAATAAAGGACATCCAAGTTGGAAAGGAAGAAGTCAAGTTATCCTTGTTTGCAGATGATATGATCTTACATTTGTAAAAAGCTAAAGATTCCACCAAAATGCTATTAGAACTGATAAACAAATTCAGTAAAGTTTCAGGATACAAAATCAACAGACAAAAATTGGTAGCATTTCTATATGCCAATAGTGAACACTCTGAAAAGAAATTAAGAGACTAATCCCGTTTATAATAGCTACAAATACAATAAAATATCTAGGAATTAACTAAAGAAGTGAAAGATCTGTACAATGAAAACTATAAAACACTGGGGAAAGAAATTGACAAGGGCACCAAAAAATTGAAAAATATTCCATGTTCATGGATTGGAAGAATCAATATTGTTAAAATGTTCACACTACCTAAAGCAATCTGCAGATTTAATGCAATCTTTGTCAAAAACCCAGTGACATTCTTCACAAAACTAGAAAAAATTATCCTAAAATGTACATGGAGTCATAGAAGACCCAGACTGTCCAAAGCTGTCCTAAGCAAAAAAGTATCAAAACTGGAGGAATCATGTTACCTGACTTCAAATTATACTACAGAGTTTTAGTAACCAAAATGCCATGGTACTGGCATAACAACAGACACATAGACCGGAACAGAAGAGAGAACCAGAAATAATTCCATACATCTACAGTGAACTCATTTTTGACAAAGGTACCAAGAACATGCATTGAGGAAGGGACAGTGTCTTCAATAAATGGTGCTGGGAAACTGGATATTCATATGCAGAAGAATGAAATGAGACCCCCTATCTGTTGACATATACAAAAACCAAATCAAAGTGGATTAAAGACTTAAGTCTAAAATCTTAAGTTATGAAAATGCAAGAAAACTTTGGGGAAACTCTATAGGACATTGAAGTGAGCAAAGATTTCTTGAGTAGTGTACGACAAGCACATGCAACCAGGAGAAATAGATAAATGAGATCGTATCAAGTTGAAAAGCTTCTGCTCAGCAAAGAAAACAATCAACAAAGTGAAGAAACAACCCAGAGAATGGAAGAAAATGTTTGAAAACTACACATTTGACAAGGGATTAATAACCAGAATATGTAAGGAACCCAAACAACTGTATAGGAAAAAAAAAATCTAATAATCTAGTTAAAAATTGGGCAAAAGATCTAAATAGACATTTCTCTAAAGACATCATACAAATGGCAAATATAAACATGAAAAGGTGCTCAACACCATTCCTCATTATAGAATTTCAAATCAAAACTACAGTGAGGTATCATCTCAACCCAGTTAAAATGGCTTTTATCCAAAAGGCTGGCAATAACTAGTGCTGGAGAGGATCTGGAGAAAAGGGAACCCTCATACACTGTTGGCAGGAATGTAAACTAGTACAACTGTGGAGAAGAGTTTGGAGGCTACTCAAAAAACTATAAATAGAGCTATCACATGACCCAGCGATCCTACTCCTAAGTAAAGTTTCAAAAGAAAGGAAATCAGTACATTGAAGAGATATCTGCACTCCTGTTTTTATTGCAATACTATTCACAATAGCCAAGATTTGGAAATAACCTAAGTGTCCATCGACAGATGAATGGATGAAGAAATGTGGTACATATACACAATGGAGTACTATTCATCCATAAAAAAATCAGATCCTGTCATTTGCAACAACATGAATCGAACTGGAGGTCATTATGTTACATGAAATAAGCCAGGCAGAGAAAGACAAACTTCGCATGTTTTCACTTATTTGCAGGAGCTAAAATTTAAAACAATTAAACTCATGGAGATAGAGCATAGATGGATGATTACCAGAGGCTGGGAAGGGTAGTTGGTGGGGGAGGTATGAGGGAGAAGTGGGGTTTGTTAATGGGTACTGAAAAATAGAAAGAATAAATAAGACCTAGTATTTGCTGGCACAACAGGTGACTATGGTCAAACATAGTGTAATTGCAGATTTAAACATAACTCAGAGTTTGTAATTCTTTAGTTTGTTTGTAACACAAAAGATAAATGCTTGAGGCAATACTCAGAAAATTAAAAAATAAAAGCCAAAATAATATATATAAAGAGAATGAACTGGAAGATCTTTATGGTCCCTTTGAGCAAAAAAGTTCCATAAGAATAAAGACAATGGGAGAAGTCGCTAAGAATTCAGTGCGTAAGAACCTAGGGGATGGAGAGTAGGTTGTAACCATGTACTTTACCTGTTCCATAGCTCCTTGTGGGAATGAAGCTGTTGGGACTTGGGGAACTGCTCCCAAAAATCTGTGAGACTGAAGTGAAAAGAAAACCTGAACGTTACTGTATGATGAATACAACACAGAAACAGAAACATCAGAGTATGGGCTGTGTGACTATCTCTGAATTATGGAGATGACAAGAAGCTCTTGGCCACTCTGATCTAGAATGTTTCAGAAAATTTCTTTCTTTGAGCCTTCCATCTAACTACTACCATTACTTGTCATGCTTGACACCCAAATCCTATTTCCTGTCTCCTTATTTTTTTTTTTTTGATGTAGCAGTAGGCATCAAATCCTGAGAAAAAGAACAGAAGAAAGGAAAAGTAATGGAGGAATTTAGTATCAGAGGGAAACTCTCATATTCTTATCATATATAAACCTTTGACAGTGTTTTCTCCAAACAACTGTTTGGGGTACTTCTCCCTAAGGCTCCACATAGCATCTTTGCTGTTCTTTCTATTTCTGGTGTCCCAAACTCAATATGAAGACTCATAATCCCAGGCAGCTCGGGGACTCTTTTCTCATCAGCACTGTATTAGCTCTAAGGACTGTGGCTAATTGGAACAAAATTTCAGGGCCAAAGGAGTTCTGGCAGACAAGGAAGCAGGTGAACTTTATAGAGATTTTCTAAAAGCAGAGAAGGGTCCATTCATTTCTAGAAACCCATATAGGGGCCTCATTTTCCTGGCTGTCTGAGCAGGCAGCTGCAGTGGCTTCAGAGGCTGGTTAAACATCTCATCAGGGGTGCCAGTTATTTGTCCATTGTGGTTGAAGACAACTTTACTCTGACATCAAATTACTTACATTTATCTTAATGAAACAAATTGGCATTCACTTTTTATTTCAGTACCCAGTTCATAGACTCTAAGATGTAATAGCCTGGTTTTCATCAGAAACTACTTTGAGATTATAACTGAGAGGATTCAATAAATATTTTCGAAATGGTCTTTCTCCTAACGATCTCAGTAGTAATAGGTGTCATAAGAGGAAGTGAGAGGGAGGATGTTCTTGGGTAAGACTTCAAAAGGAAGCTGGTTTAATAAGGAGAGGAGATCCATGCCCCACTCATCTCTCACTATTAAGCACTTTCACATTCTATTACAATGATTAGATATAAATTACCCCCATATCCAAGAGGAAAACTGATGATCAGGAATTTCCCTCAGTCTGCTCTTGGTTTTTCTCATATGTAAAAGAAAGGGAATTAATTAGAATATCTTTATGGAAAATTTGTCCAAAAGAATTTCTTGGGAAAGGAGGCCGTGTGGAAGGTCTCTAATAATTCAGCATGGAAGTAGCAGGAGGATGGGTAGAAGATTTACCACCGTGCAGATTACCTGTTCCATAGCTTCCAGTGGTGGTGGTGAAACCATCGTCACTTTTGTTAAAAATCTGTGGGACTGCAAAGAAAATCAGCTGTTGGCTCAGCCTCAAATGTGACTGCATGATGAATACAGCAAACAAACCTCAGCACAGGGGCTGCCAGGGTACTGTGACTGTTAGTGGGAAATACTGAACTCTCTGACTCAGTGAAGATGCGTAAATGTGGTTTGTGACTACATTCACTTATTCGTATTTCTTTCCTGCTGTCTGACTGGATAGGAATTGCACCTTCAGATTGCATCATGAGGAAGACACTACTTAGCTAACTACTGCCTCCTACTCACATTTCCTTCCTCATTTGTTTTCCCTACTGGCTTCTGGGGCTGGAGAAGATTCTAGTTTCTGATTGCAGTGAAATCCTTTGATAGGATTTGAAATTCTTTGATAGGATAGTGAAATCCTTCTTTTACTGGGCATTTGGATGAATTAATTTATATGTACACAGACAGAAATTTCTTTCTCAGTTAATCCTGTTACATTATAATTCAGCTCTTACCATGGCCTTATCATTGGGTTGAACTGGAGCTGTATTTTTAGATTTTGGCATTAACAAGCACTGCTAAGTACTTCAGCTGAGATCACCCAACTAATACTCTACTAGCAAAAGCTTTGCATGGGGTTCTAACCATCAGAAACTGGTAAGTTCTATATCTCCAAGGTAGACCAAGGAGCCTGGCCCAGTGTGTGTGCTGGGGAGTGAGCAAGGCATTGCCAACTGACCTCAGTTTGGGTCAGTTGCTCTCAGGTGGAAAGACTTGGGTACGGGACCTTACACTCAACCTTGCATTCTGACAGAGGAGTCAATGAGCAAGACGACACAGAGGTTGGGGTGAGAGGTTGCCCAAATACTCACAATAAAGTAGAAAGAAGGTCATTCCAACAGCTTTAATCACCACCACAATCAGCCCAGAGATGATCATGTGCCAGTTCATGATGAAGGAGCTGCAGGGGCCTGTGAAGATTAGATTATAGCAGGATCAGAATTCAGGAACAAGGCTGCTTTACACCAGGACATATCCCAGCCTTTCGCTTAGCATACCCAGAGCAAGGGAGGCTTGGAAGATGGGCAAGACATTGATAGGTACCAGGAGGCGACCCATCATGGGCCCAGAACACAGAAAGAACCATGTATTGATTGGAGCCTTTGAACTTGGAATGTTGCCTCTCCTTCACTCATTCCCTGATCTAGGCCTCAGTCTGGCCCTATTTGTGGCCTCCTAAATTCTGTCCAACAAGTAAACCCTCTCCTGTATTTTGAGAACCCTTATCCTTGAAATGACCCCTGTTCCCAAGGACCTTAGTTTGTAGTCTTCACCATACTGACTTAAGTTGTCAGAAGCTTCAACCTTCCAAATGCCAGGGGTAGGTGACTATAGATAGGACAGGCATCCCTGAAGGTCTTGGCATTGGGGGAAGAGTCAATAGTCTGTGCAGCCAGGACAGACAGACAGACTCACCTCTTTCTCTCTGGAAGGCTGGGCTGACTTGCAAATGGGGGTCTTCCTGGTGGCCTAATACTTGGTGTGGCTGGCAGGGGCCCCGTCTCCTGAGAATATGCTCCTTCTGCTCAGGCAAACGGTGTGGCTGGCAGGGGGCCCCGTCTCCTGAGAATATGCTCCTTCTGTTCAGGCAACGTTCTTCCTTCTTCACAGTCTCTGCCTTGGCAGCAATCCCAAGAAATACTTCTTCCTGTTCAGCGTTCTTGGCAAAGGGAGCAGGCGGGGCAAAGAAGGGAAGAGAGTCTCTAGCCCTAGTGGTGACAAGGAGTTCCTGCCAGGGGAGTTCTAACACAGAGGAACGTTTTAAGGAGAATTTGGAAAACAAAATACCTCAACACAGACTTGCCCTTCCTCCATGTCTAAATCTCCTTGATATACAGGGGGAAGAGAAATGTAGTAAAGTTTTAGCAAGTGTTGAATCTGGATAAAAGGTAGCTGGAAGTTATTTGTAATTTCCTTACAATATTTCCACAAGTCTGAAATTATGTCAAGTTAAAAATGTTAGGAAAAGAAATCCAGTTAAGATGAGCAGGCCTTTTGCTATTCCATTTGTTCCGTTCGCTGGAGCTCTGCTCCTTCCCCTTTATCATGGACTCCTCTCTGGCACCACCTGCTCACCTTTCAGACCTCATAGTGGCTCTTCAGTGTTTCTTGAGCAAGGCACTCTGCTGAATACAGCATTGGGCTGTGGTGAACAATACTCAAGTGCTATTATCAAAGAATTTTTAATTTCATATTAAATTTGAAAATTTGCTTTTATTTTCCATACTATAAAAGCTACATGTGCTCATGACAAAAGATGGCTGGAAAATATTAACAAGGAAAATTGAGAAAACAAAAGACATTTGTAACCTTGTACATTTAGAGACAGTCATTGCTAGTACCTCAGGGTATATTCTTTCGAGATGAGTAGGTAGATAGAAAGATAGATGGATAGATGGTTGGATAGATAGATAGATAGATAGATAGAAGATAGATAGACAAACACTGGTTCACATAGAACAATAGGAACATATTGTACATATTATTTTGTAGTCTACATGCTCAAGATTAAGCTAACACTGTTATACATATCTTTTCATGTCAAAATATGGATTTTGATAATGTATTATTTCATATATGCATAACATTCAGGTGAAAAAGTGAGTGTATGATTTCTTTATTCAGGTGTAAAAGTATATTTAACAATTGCATAACTACAAATCTTCTAGTAAAGTGTGGTGGACAAGAACAAAGTTTTTCAAATTAGTCCTGGTTTTGATTCCTGGATCTGACCTTTACTAGCTGAACATCCTTGATTAAGTTACTGAGTCCCTTTAACGTCCATTTCTTAATCTGTAAATTATAGATAGAGTATAGTAAATATCACATAGAATTGTTCTGAGAAATGAGCAAGATAATGCTTATAATTCAATAGCATGATACCCAGCATCTTCTTATTTTTTCAGAAGAACGTAGTTTGATATTTATTTAGTATAAAATGTTTGTGCACAGTGTTAACAAATACAATTTTTACAAATCTGTTTTGAAAATGTGGTGGCTATTTATTTGGGTTTCATACTTTTAATTACTTCATCCATCAGTCTTTTTTAACTTCTTCGTGTCTTGTAACTGCTCAGCTCATATAGTGTTGAAGTTTAGCTCCAGTTAGCCCACTTCCACCTGGTTTGAGACAACAGAGCCTGCCTTCCTCATGATTACTGTTGTTAAGGTTCCTGTTGTCAGATGTTCCTCCTCTCCAGTAGGGTCAACTATAAGCAGTGTCATCAAACACAGCAAATGAAGTTGCCACTGGATGAGTTCTAATATTCAAATAACTTTTCTTCTTTAAATTAACTTCGGTTAGTATTCTATTTCCTAAAAAGCTCAATGTACAGTGAACAGCTGAGTGCATGCATCCTTTTACATGTCCCTAATAATTTTCTTAGGTTATCAGAAATGTAACTGCTGGATCAAAAGACATGTACATTGAGAGGGCTTTGAACCATTAAAGTTGTGTTTTGTTTTACTTGGATAATCCTCTGAGTTTTTGAAAAATCTCATTGAACCTGATTTATCTGGTCACAAAGTAATTACTTCTAGACCCTGGGTTGCTGTCCAGAAGAATCCACATATTTATTGAACAATAAATATGGCCAATGATGCCAACTATGTTAGGAAGTATGGGATTCAGGAGACTTGGTTTTTATTGTTTAGAAAGTTTTTAACAGAGACTCTCTGAATAACTTCATAAAATCTATAGACTTGGATAGCAAATGAATCTTTTATAACAAAAAAGTATGAGATCTTTCAAATACCATCGAAATAGGAGAAAATGTAATAGTATAAAAGGATGTCCACAGAAGTTTTGGGGGTAGTACTCTGATGCCTTGTGAGCTACCTCTCCTCTTCTGGAAAATCTATAGAAAAATCTAAATTCTTGTTCAAGGCTTTGGACTCCAATGTTTTCCTTAAACTTAACATTATCAGAAACCTTGCTAAAAAAGTCAATAGTCTGCAATGGCAAATGCCACCGAGGGGTTACTAGAGATGAAGTCAATAGCATATGGGGCCCATGCCTATCGCTTTAGGAAAATAATCAGAAAGGGGCTTCTAGTCACACAGTTGTAAGGAAATACCCACACATTGTTTTCTGGGAAAGAAACCCATGAGATCACTAACTTTTAATCAGTTGTTATAGATTGAGATAATAAATTCTCTGCTTAGTCAAATTAGATCTCTTTCCCCAGGCTGAGTCCTAAAATAAAGAAAAAGTTTTATTAAAGAGTAAAACTGAAATTTAACTTTGGCAACCTTCATGTGATACTAAGTTGGAAATGCTAAGTCTTTAGGGACAGTATTATGCAATATTGTAATTGCCTAACCAGACAATGGAGTGGGCTCTAAATTGTAATTACCACAGAATTAAGAAGATAGAAGAACATGCCCACAATTGTAGGTAATTTGGAAGGGATATAGTATATGGCTAAACAAGGCTTCTGGGTATATTGTGTGTGTGTTGTGGGGGAAAACAGCAGTGTGTGTGTGTTGTGTATGTGTGTATGTGTGTGTACTGACATGGATAGTCACTGAGAGCTGTCCAATCCTATCAAGAGCAAAAGAGGATCTATAATGTTTTCTTACTCCAGCACCCAGGATCACCTGTTGATGCTGATAGGATATGACACCACACAGCTGGGTCACTATTTTCAGACTGTTTACCCTATGGTGACAGTGGCAGCAACAATACCAACTTGGTGGACTGAGCAGACTTTGTGAAAGTAGGAACTGTAACCGCCACATTTGGATTGGGTGTCCATGGGTATCAAGAAAAAAACCAGAAGAAGAAAGGGCATCCTATCATTCATTAATTGAAGTGTCAAAGTGATATCAACATGAATATTTAAAAAACAACTTTATTTTGTACCTCAAGATGATAAAGACTAGTACAATCTCTTGAGCCTTAATAGTAGGCACATATGCATACATACATATATATATTTATATGTATGTAAGTATATGTATATTTCCTTAAATGTATATTGCAGGAATTCTCTCAGGCAGTTTAGTGAGAAAACCTAAAAATTTGAAAGTGACCTAATGTTTTCCCTTATTTTCACAGTCAGAATTTTTGAATGGATTGCCAGTTTTCTTTTCTTTTCTTTTCTTTTTTTTTTTTTTGAGAAGAGTCTAGCTTTGTCACCCAGGCTGGAGTGCAGTGGCACAGTCCTGGCTCACTGCAACCTCTGCCTCCTGGGTTCAAGCAATTCTCCTGCCTCAGCCTCTTGAGTAGCTGGGATTACAGGCACATGCCACCACACCCAGCTATTTTGTATTTTTAGTAGAGATGGGGTTTCACTGTGTTGGCCAGGCTGGTCTTGAACTCCTGACCTTGTGATCCACCCACTTCAGCCTCCCAAGCGGTTTTCATGGTGAGTTTTCATGGTCCCCTCTTCCCCACCTCCCACTTACTCCTCAGCTCACACGAATCTGAATTCCACTATGACCACATCACTAAGTGATGACTCCTACTCGATGAGTTAAATGGGCTCCTTTCAGTCGTTATTGCACTTGATCTTGTGGCAGGGGCCCACATCAGCCTACATTATATAATCTTTTTTCTTGGTCTCCATAATTTTACGTTCTCCCAGATTTCCTTCTCTCTGGCCTCTCCATTTATTATTTTCTCCTCTGCCTATTCCTCAAATTCTGTACTTATTCCTCCTCTCTTCATATCAAGGTTTTTTATTTTTTTATTTTTTTTATTGCATTTTAGGTTTGGGGGGTACATGTGAAGAACATGGAAGATTGTTGCATAGGTACACACGTGGCAGTGTGATTTGCTGCCTTCCTCCCCATCACCTATATCTGGCATTTCTCCCCATGCTATCCCTCCCCAGCTCCCTACCCCCCACTATCCCTCCCCTTTTCCCCAACAGACCCCAGTGTGTGATACTCCCCTCCCTGTGTCCATGTGTTCCCATTGTTCAACACCCGCCTATGAGTGAGAACATGCGGTGTTTGATTTTCTGTTCTTGTGTCAGTTTGCTGAGAATGGATGGTTTTCAGGTTCATCCATGTCCCTACAAAGGACACGAACTCATCGTTTTTGATGGCTGCATAATATTCCATGGTGTATATGTGCCACATTTTCCCTGTCCAGTCTATCATCGATGGGCATTTGGGTTGGTTCCAGGTCTTTGCTATTGTAAACTGTGCTGCAATGAACATTCGTGTGCATGTGTCCTTATAGTAGAACGATTTATAGTCTTTTGGATATATACCCAGTAATGGGATTGCTGGATCAAATGGAATTTCTATTTCTAGGTCCTTGAGGAATCGCCACACCGTCTTCCACAATGGTTGAACTAATTTACACTCCCACCAACAGTGTAAAAGCATTCCTATTTCTCCACATCCTCTCCAGCATCTGTTGTCTCCAGATTTTTTAATGATCGCCAT